>CM056606.1:26783041-27132557 GCA_029721355.1 Tegillarca granosa
ATTATTAAATTCTTTCATAGAAAAACAAATTACCTTTAAATAACTTTGATATTTTTCACTTATTTGAGACGAGTGGTAACTAAAACTTGCTGTGCATATCAGCAATTACTAAAGAATGTTTCTTTAAAAAGAAAACTGTTGCTGTTTGGGTAATTTACATGTTCAAAATGGCAACATATGCATCAGAAGTGATGTTTTTGTAATGCTTTACATCACATGTGCAAAAAACCCACCATTTGCCTTATTTTTATTATGTAAAATGCTCAATAACTCTGCAATGAAAATATAATTATGCTTGATATTTTAAAATCAATTCACATTAATATAAACCAACCTCCTGAACTCTGCATCAGCTAGTAATTCATCCACCATAGTAGATTTTCTTTGTTTCTTAGGAATTCTGGAGTGGTAAAAATCTGCTGGACTTTCAACAACAGTACCAAACTGTAAAATAAAAGAACATATAAAAATAAGTCCATATAAGTGTGTGACAGTCTCGTTTAAATTTTACACCCATGTCTATATTTATTCATATGAAAGGTGGCCAATTCTTCAAAGGTAACAGAAACTGGAGTACCTAAACAAAACCATTGACCTTTGACAAGTAAACCGACATTTTTTTTCAAATTAGGATCTGTCCGAGTGGAACGGTAACCTTTGTACCGAGAGGTATTATTATGTAAATGCTGACATTCAAGATCCTGGCTAATTTGAGAAAATGGGGGTTTCACAAACTGTTAACAGAATTGGTTTCAACACATATTAATGTCACATTCTTATTGTACATAGGTCTTGTATCCATTAAATGGTGAAAATGTCCAAATTCAGGATTAGAAATTTTGGTCAATCTGTCAGTCTGAGACCTGTAACTTTTAAATTTAAAATGTTTAAATAAAAGTATAATATTTTGTAAACTTTATGTTTGTATAGAAAAAAACTGAAACTTTCAGTTGTTGGTTAGAATTTCAGCCTTATCTCTGTTAATGACCAAATTACTATCGTATTGGGAAAAAAAAGAAGTCACAATAGACAAAAAACTGCAATAATGGCAGGTATAAATTTTTAAAAAATTGCTTTTGACTCAAAGAGAAATTTAGGTCCAAAAATCAGGCAGACTGACAATCCTGGTTCATTCAAAAAAGCATTCATAAGTTATAATGATATATTATGATGATTATGATTCAATAAAGAGAACTAAATAGTTTCAGGTTTTAATCTACATGTATCATATCCATTTATCATATAAAAGGACTATTGGCTATAAAAGACTGCAGTTCTGCTAATTAAGAAATTTCATATGAATACTGACAATTAAAAAAGATCAATAACAAACCCTGGAAGTATTTAGGCAAAGCTCTGATATCATTTCCTTTATAAAACCTTTTGGGGTCTAAAGCTCTTCTCATTGTAGTACAGTTAAATCATTCTTTCTTTCTTCTGTCATTTCTGTTGCCTGGCATTTCAAACCAACCTTTACCTTTTGTTTTTTCCCTATCAGCCTACAACATTTGAATAACAGTACATTTCAGTTTATCACATTTTATAAGAAATTGCATATCGCAAATCAACTCACTTGAAAAGAATTTTTGTCAAAAATAAATTTTTCTTAATGTGAATCTAAGCAACTTCATTTTTGTATATATACCTTTTTAACTATAAATAAATACATGTATAATATTTTTTAAAGGTTCAAATAAAAAAATTACTTATTTTAAGGAAACTCAAATTCATATTTCCAGGGACTTTTAACTGCTAATTGTATACATTATAAGTATGTTTTATAACAATAAAATGAATAAAAGACAGAACAGTGTAAACTGTCTTTTAATCACAACAAACATTGTTATTTCTTACTCTGAAGTAAATAAAATGTAATTATAAACCTATTGTGATTCAGAATGGAAAAGAATTTGATAAACTATTTTATCATTAAACATAATCTGGAAATTAACTTATCCAATCAAAGCCAGTACAAAATACTTCATAGGCAAAAGTTAAAAGTACATGAAAAATATCTATTTACCATATTGACTATAAGAATTTTTAAATTTTTAGTGAGTATGGTATATTTTGCTATGGTGTGATTTGATGGCTACGTATATTTCAGTATTTTTATATTTAAATTTAAAAAGTTTTAAAAATGGAAAGATATCACTAATCATCTAACCTTTCTTTGTTTCTTTGCTTGGCGTAAACTTTCCTCATATTTGGGTATACTGTCCTTCTTTTCAAAATCTGGAGTAATAACATTCTTCTTCATAATCTATGAAAATGTCATTCATGAAAAAATCAGAAAAATCGATTAAGAAATCAATAACATTGACATAACAAAATACAGTTTTTTTTTACTACCCAACTGTCTCAAAATGGCATAAATGCATACAAATGAAAAAACTTCATTGTGGCAATTTACCTTTAAATCAAAAACATTTCAAATTTCATGCAATTCTGTCATACTGAGAATAAATTTTATCACAATATAACAAAACATCATGTCAGTTCTATATAATAAGGTGATATATGTTTTTTAATTGTAATAATGGTATCTCCTATTAATATCTTAAAGATTTCCAATGCTTTCTAGTTCTTATTCTATAAACAACCTTATATCTCATCTTTTCCACAGGACCAATATCCAATGTATGAATTCAGCCACACATTATAATAAATAAAAATCATGTTTATGACAACAGTCAATACAACCAAGAACATAACACAAAACAAGTTAAAAGTTGAATTTAACAAAACAAATCAAGCAAAATTAAACATTTATTGGGTCCACTGCTAAAAAAAACTACTTATTTCGGACACACATTGCAGGGCCCAAACCATCCCACTTGAAGTTATATGATAAGGTCTTTTGTACTTGGTTCAGATGAGGTTATACGGTCAGGGTAAAGAAAAGCATTAAAAAACAAAAAGGCCTAACAAATAGTTATACAGAAAGTTAATGTACCTCTTTATCTTTACTGGAATCATATAGTAGTTTGTTGATCAATGCCTTTTCTTTCCTTTTCTGTAGATTTGTATTAAAATAACTATCTTTAAAACTTAAATTACTCTTCAGAGATGTAGCTAGTTTATTTCTACAATATATTAAAATATATTTAAATTTATTGCATTACTGATCAGCAAATAAAAATATCTACTGTTAGAGCAACTAAAGCTCTACATAAGGACCACCTGTTCAATAAAATTGTTTTAAGGTTACTGATAAATTCATATTTGAACAATATGACCCTCTTTATAAAAACCACCTATCTACAAAGTTCATATTTCTTAGGAATTTATTATTTTAATATTAGTGTGCTTTTGTTTTTACTTACTATGTCACCAGATTAAGTAGTCAGAATTTTCTCTGACCCTAACACATTTATGCCCCACAGCTTTGTGTAGGGTCTGAACAATTTCTATATCAAAAAGCCTGGATTTTCCTATACCAACTGGTGTGAGAAGGCACACTGCCTCATTATCGCTTTAGACTAAAATTATTACTATAACTGTAGAAAGATCACTAAGCTCAGTCGATCTGTCAGTTATTTGTCCACAAAAACATTGAAATTTTTCAAGTTGTCATCGTGATTGGTTTGAGATTCAGATCAGTTTCTTCAGTGTTGATGTTTGCCGACATCGTCTTCCATTTTTGAAACAAGACTACTTGGCCTCATGATACTCTCACATTTAAATACTTAATTTTAGAAGTTAAAAACTCACCTTATGATAGATGTTGGTAATTTTTCTGCAATTTCAATAATGTTTTCAGTCTGAAGCGAAATGAAGTGATGGCCCCTCACGATACTAATTGGTATCACAAAATCACACATTTTTGATATAGAAATTCTGACCCTACACACAGCAGTTAGGCATAAAGTGTGTTAGGGTCAGAGGAAATTCAGACCACAGATTAAGAAGAAATAAAAGGGTAATTTAAAAAAGAAGATAAAAACCTCAAGTTTAGTTAGTAGAGCATAAGTGTAACAAAGTGTGATCTATTAACACGATATATCTATACACAATGTATGTAACACTGCACTAAAATAGAAATTGAAAATCCAACAGCATACCTCATATTTTTACTTTCAGTTTTGTAAGATTTGTGTTTTCCATGTTTTTCATCATGAGAAGACGAATTTCGCTCATCGTCATCATCTGAACTACTTTTACAAACTTTTCTATTAGGTGATTTGTCGATTTCAAATCCTAATGAATGTGAAATTTGATCATCTTTGTCAGAATCGTCATCACTTTCTGAATCTGTTTCACAAGTAGAATGTTTACTTGTACTCAAATTAGGAGCTAACTTTTTTATTTTGATTTTCATAGTTTCACAAGCTTGATTAACTAAATCGTCTATATCACTATCACATGAATTATCTTCCGATGAACTAGAGTTACAAGACAACATGTTAGCTACTTTCACGTGTGGTACTTGGTGCCCAACAACACCCACGTCAACATTTCCAGATAAAGCAAAAAAGAAAATAGTTCATAATTATTTTTTTTTTACTTGTTTAGTTCATTAACTGAAATAAAACAATATTTTTATATGTAATGTTTTATATTTTAATTAATTTAAAACAGAAAGTGTTAATTTAAACTGAATACTTTTAGTCCTCATATGCGTAATAATTAACCATTTACGAACTATTTACAAGGTAGACAATCCACCAATTACTTCCGTAAACTGTAAACAGTAAGGTGACAGTTCTAGTGAAATGTCTTGTAAAGAAACAGGATGAATTTGTTTTGTTTAAAGAAATTTTTGAAACTATCTTTTCTACAAGGAGTGTTTTTGTTACTGACTTTGCTGTGGGAAAACGTTGGTCCTTTTACTACCCATGCCACTCCAAATCTTGCTAGTGAAACTGAAAGTTGTGAAAATTTGCTAATGGGTCAATATTGGTGCGAGACCCCAACAATAGATCCTGAAACCCAGTCTGAAATTGGATGTAGATCTGATACAAAGACAGTCCGTGTACCTTGCATGCCAGCAGAGGATATAGTCTGTAAGGGAATAGATGGCAAAGAAACGCAATTTAATGGTACTACTATAGGATTTTATAAAAATGTTTCGTGTAGATGGACAAATGGATACAAATTTGAGACAGCTTTGCTGCTTTCAATATTTCTTGGAATGTTTGGAATAGATAGATTTTATCTTGGTTATCCAGCCATTGGACTTCTCAAGTTTTCAACATTGGGATTCTTCTTTCTTGGACAGCTTGTTGATATTTTGTTAATAGCTACACAGTTTGTAAAACCTTCAGATGGATCAGATTATGTGATTGATTATTTTGGTGCTGGTGTAAATAGAATTAAATTAGACGAAAATACATATGTAAAACCCCCGGATTTATAATGAAGAGTAGATGTATATATTGCTGTTGTATTAATGTTATTAAATTCTTTTTAATTGGTAATATTAATTTGTAGTCTTGAAATTGAATATGGGACTTTTGAAAACCAAACCCAAAGTGAAGAGCTATATTAACCCAAATTATTATTTTGACATCATTTTGAGCTCCTGTTTTAAAATATACACAGCACAAACAGTACCATATACTTACTCATTGTTTAGATAAATTGTCTTGTGATCTGCTGTCTCTAGGTGCTACCCCAAAAACCTCCTTGATTGTGTACAAGTATCCAAGTCAATGCATTCTCATACTACCTCCAACTTTATTTTTCATTGTTAAATTGTGATGTTATCTCCTGTCAGATAACAAAGTTGTTTACACTGTCAGAAAACACTTGTATGATGTAACCAGTGTCTATGTTTTACTAACACAAGCAAAATGCCACATACTACAGAAACTAGTGGTTCTATCTCGCATAGAAGTTTTCAAAGGTTGCTGCCCTAATTACATGTAGTAAAGTGCACATCTAACAACAGCATAAAATAAAATGAATTGTCTTAGTTCATCATGCTTTTATCAATCTTGTTAGATTAATCCTTAAGAGATTAATCAATTTTCTCTTGTCACAAACAAGAGAAAAATTGATGATACAATGTTTAAAAAATGCAACAACCCTTTTGCAAAAAAGTTTCCACCAAAGGTGGCATATGCTGAGAGGCATTGAGATCTTCAAGTTGGTGCTTTAGAACACTTGGCTAAAGACACTTTTTCTGTGTATCATGTAAATATATGTTCTGCAACAAGTATTGAACATTATTTGATTCAACATGTAGAATAGACCTGCTTATTTTTGTAAAACATGGGAGTGGTTATGACTTGCAATAAAATTGAACCACAGAAGGAGATACCACTTCATCTGTGTGCCTGGTACCTGTCCAAGTCATGTTTTATAAACAGTGGTTGCCATGTCTGGTCTTCTGTGCAAAAACTTTCTGGTTTAAAACTTGTGGTGCTAATACCAATTATAGCACACTAGGCTGTCCTGATGTACCTGTGAGTGACAATGATGGTCAAGGTTGAGTAACATATGTGTTTATTTTATAATAGGAGTGAAGTAATGGTAATTTATGTTCCAGTCAAGATTCTTTCCCTTAAATATCAAGGTGGTTAGTTCTGGGATGATGGAAGACACTGTAGTAACCTCTGACCTTCAGTAAGTGAATTGACAAACTTTCTCGCACTATGGTCTTCCTGAATGGGATTTGGACCTGGCAGTGAGCGACACTGTGATCCATAGTGCAAAATTTAGACCAGTTACCCATGGAGGCCTGCTTTGTGCTTGGGCATCAACTGCATTATCTCAAAGACAAGTTTCATAGACATTATTTTAAAAAAAAAGTCGAAAATTAAAGTGCTACAGATAAATGCTCATCAAGATTATTTCACTTAAAAGAGACATCCTGGGCTAATGCTGAAATTGGAGATTTTCATTCCTTTGTTATGTGCTTATGACAATAAGTCTTATGTGTCCAGCATGAACATATTGTGATTTCTTGAAACATGTACATGTACAATCAGTGCTATTAGAAATTGTGTTTTAAGACATCACACAATAATTATGAATTTGTCTTTTGATATAACTGGTCTGAATACAAAATAAAGATTTTAGACAAGACTTGCAAAATCTATTCAAAAATCTCAAAAGACCCATTGCATTTCATTTCTAAATGCTGGATGACATACCAAACTTAAAGCTACTAGCCAACTTTAAATCTGGTCTGACCCTGCCAGAATTGAAACCTGGCTCCCAAATAAAACCAAAAAAGACTGTTATATATTATAATCCCCCATTTATTCTGTGCATAGATATATAATTTATACACAATGCTTCCTTAATAAATACTTATAATGTCAAACCTGTCATAAATTGCAAAATACTGTGGAAAGGAATTTTTGTTAGTAAAAGTCTACATTGGACGACAAATTAATCCATCTCAAAAATATTGATAAAGCGAAACAAAGTTGTTATATAATGTGTACAGAAGTCACAAATGGTCCCAGTTATGCTGGCTAAGATTTAACTAATACATGTTGCAAATCTACCTCCATGTAGGCTTTATTTTACGAAAATTTCGAAAATATGTATGATATAAATTTTCTCCACAAAATTGCTAAAATAAAATGCTGCCTAAAATATTTCAAGAAGCAAAGAGCAATTTGAGTTTTAATAACAAACAAAATCTTTAAGTATAAACCAGTAATTGAGAGCATGTAGATTAAAGGTGGAACATTAGTGTTTTACATCTCGGTTAAGATAACAGGTGATCAGTTTAAGGATGGTTAAAAATCTGGAGTACAGACAGAAAACCCCCAATTTTCTTGCAAGTGAAATAAACTTTCTCGTATCAGGATCTGCATGACTTTGAACATTTTTAGATGCTATAATCCATAAGTTGTCCCTTTAAACCACTTGGCAACAGAGGCCTTTCCAAATATTTAGGAAGAGAACATTTTAATAGGACCTTTCAGGAAGGTTTGACCTTTACATTTATAAGCATAATGTCATGCCTTATAATAGTAAAATGCAATAAATCTTGTTATATTTATGTATTTTGTTCAGAACTTTTAGTAGAAATAGAATGTTGGACTTAAATAAAGAATTTTATGGAACTTGACATCTGAACTAGCTCTTACAGTCACTATAGGGTTTTTACTTTAACATACAACTTCAACATTTAAACAAGAGACTAACATTGCTGAAGAATACAGGATCTTGCTTTTTGGTGATTTATTATCCACAAGACAAGCATGGCAATGGATGAGGTGGCAAGTTGGTGATGAGAATTATAAGTTTTCACCTCAATGTATCATGTTGAGCAGAATCGCAGCTTGGATGTCTGATAATCACACATTCCGGTAAACTATACCTCCACACACTTGTCTGTTAATTGATCATGATAGACTTTACTGTCCTGCAAGATGACTGAACAAAATTTAGCTATGATACAGCAGAGTGTGAAGTATGGTGTTTACAGCAAGGTCAAAAATATTTTACATTTATTTTACCGTTACTGAGATTATAAGTGAAATGGTGGAGGAAACTAGTACATCCACGAAAAAAAAAAATGCTGACCTTTAAACTGACAAACTTTCTCGCACAAGTATCTGCCATATTGGGACTTAATCCGATGTGAGAGGTGCAGATAATTTGTAAGCCTGCACATGAGACCAATTGGCCACCAAGACCCTACATTGATACATAAGTTTCAAATGTATCTTCATAGTCAAAAATAAAAAGGAAAAATAAATACAAATGTGTGTTACTAAGTTAGGAAATGAACCAATAATCAAAGTACAGATATGACAATTAAATTTTTTATTATGAAAAAAATCTTGAAAACGATCTTGATATTGCACAACCAATTGTTTAAATGAAGACCCTTTAACTAGAATGATCTTGTAGTCAACAACCAATTAAAGAGACAGAAGTTGTAACAATTGTTAAAATTGCATGTGAAGAGTGGAAACAATTGTAAATTTACTAAAAAAATTCAAAACTGAGATTTTTTTGTGTTTTTCATGAACTATGCATAGAGAAAATGGAAGTTCATTTAGTTTTGTAGCAGTGAAATTAAGCTTAAAGGCACAGAATGATGTCATACATCTGATATCAAATCATATTATGTTAAAAAGGTAAATGATCTTTTCCTGTAAAATTTACTATTATTTAACAAACACAATATCAGGAAAAACTGATTTATGGGATGGTTAAATTCCACTGGCTTTATAAATAAAACTCAAGTGATGCCCACACTTGAGCCATGATCTGATGAAAACATGAAAAGCTAATTTATTAATGGAGTGTTTTGATAAGAGATGAAAATCAAGACTTAGTGACATGGTTCCTTACTAAAACAACAATGTAAAAAACATTTATTGAAAGCCTATGTAGAGAATGCTTTTTACTTCAATACATTACAGTCTTACTGCAATAAATATTCTGACAGTTCAAACAATTCATGACATAACATTAGTTTTTAACAGACGAAGTCACCAAACTAAACCTGTGAAAAAGCATATTGGACATAGCAGTCTTGTCTTATAATCTACACAAATTTTTGATTACTGGATGCAAGAACAATAGGCACAAATAGAAAATACATCAAGTAACATAGCTTTCACAAAACCTTTGGAAAATCTGTTTTCTGGATGTCACATAGAGTGACACACTTTCAAATCTGGGAACAAAATGAAGATTTTCAACAAGACTTACAAACCCTAGAGAAAAAAATCCCAAGGAAAAAAAAACAAACAAACAGATCAACTAAATTCATGCGTAATAATAATTTAACATAAATATAACTTATACATCATACATATATATAATTTCTTATATACATATTAACAAGTTAAATGCATTTACAAACAAATACTGTTAACAACTTTAACATTAAAAATTTGGCCGTTAAGAAAATTAACAAACAGATGAAAATTTATGGTTAAGTAATTACCATAGCAACCGTTCGAAAACTCTCAATAATTTACACTGATTCAAGGTTAAAGATCATCAGTTTTTTCCCCAAGACCAGTAAAAAAAGGATGAAAGTTCTCTTAAAACAAAATGGCAAATAAGAAACTGTATCTTTGATTTTAACCAGTATATTTTCAAGAATGGCAGGTTATATTTGCTTACAAACCCTGTGTTGCTATGGTAGCTTCCTGCATTTCTAATGAAGCTGTCTCTCGAAAGAAGTGGTTACCTTGTAAGAAATATGGTACATGATTTCACAGATTATAACATTACATTATGGTAAATGGTTGGTTCAGGTGACATATTATACAATGCAATGTTATTAAAGGTTTTATTATGAACATGGTCCCTTAAAATATGATTACCATGGATGAATCTGGAATATGTGTATGGATGAATCTGGAATATGTGTCACTAAATGTTGATTTTAATGGACATTCAAATTAAATACAGAAGAACATGTATAAACAGAAAACCATCAGGAATTAACGTTTTCCCCAGTTAACTTACAAAGAAAAAAGTTCAGTTTTATTAAGGATTCAGTTTGTATTGAATTGAAAGGTTTTACTCTATAAATGTAAACTGTTCATTTAAGTTTTCAGACTGTATATTAAAAAACGTTCATTTATAATTGAGGATCTATTTAATTTTGACATTTTGATTGTATTTTGCAAAGAATTAACATCAGCATTATAATTTCTTCTGCACAGTTCTGGTAACTATGCACAACTGCTCTGTTTACCTGCTTACTAGTATGTATGTGAACACAGGCTTGAAATTTTAAAGTTAAAAAGTTCAATATTTGAAGAAAAAAAATCTTTCTTTATAGCACTGAGTGATTCTTCTGACACACTACATCTATAAATAAGCAGGTGTTTGATTAAACTAAACAGGAACTAAATGTATTTTGAAGATTTGCATGGTACAAGCACATCACAACAATATGATATAATATATGTGTCTATTCCACTTAAATACAGACTTTAGACTTTCATTTATAGTAATGTTGACACTACAAAAACTGTTTTACAATTATCATAGTTTTACTCTCAAACTGTTAATGTTCTACAGAAGTGTGAAAATGAAATTAAAAACTTAAAACTAAAAATCATGGACAGTAGAACTCATATCTGGGATATGATATACATGTAAATGTACATGTATGTATTGTCCTATAAATAATAAGGGCAAGTTAAAATGACACAGGTTTTTAAAAATTTCATTGTTCTATTTATATATGTGTCATGGTTTATCTGGGTTTTCTGAAAGTAGCTAGTTATTAATTTATCATTATTTGTTGTCCAATACAAAAATATATCATTTTCCACCATACCGTTTTGTCAAACAATTTTTTCCACACCTTGCATAATTCTATGTGACAAAAATCTGATTAACAAACATTTCCTTGGAAGTAATGTTTTACACAAAAATACAACAGAATTAGAAAAAAGACATACACGTCTTATAACTACTGTAATGTTACTGACATATATAAACAGTTTGAACTTGAAAGACCCGTTTGCTAACATCATCAATACAAACATGGAATTATGCCACATTCATACAATCTAATTCAAATAAAACATTTTCACACAAGCGTCAGTTCCTTGACATTTTCATTCAACTGTCAATTGAATGACATTTTCACACAAGTGTCAATTCCTTGGCATTTTCACACAACTGTCAATTCCTAGATATTTTTAACAAATCAGTTAATTCCAACACTTCACTTAACACATTTGTTTAAATCTGTCACTTAAACAGAACTACTTGTTTATGATAAAGACAGTGTAAAATGTTAAGTAAGATTGATACTTTCTGTTAATAATGCCATGCCATCCTTGAAATGAATGGATATTTAAAAGTTTGATTTGCATTTTGTGAATGTTATATAATAATTATAATCTAAATGGTTATGTGACAATTTTATTTTCAATATTCTATTGTAAAATTATTTAAAGAAATAATGAGCAATTTTTGAAAAAGAAAGAAAAAGAAAATAATGCCAGGATTTTCCCAATAAAATACATGTACTTCATTTTACACCTGCCTGCTAAAGAAAATATTGGTTATACATGTAACTCAAATTTAAATTATTTCATCTTTAAGAAAATTGGCACAGGATTATATTTGAGATTACTTTAAGATAGGAAAACAAAACATGTTTAAAGCCACATCCAGACCAATACAGCACTACCTTAAAACACCCTCCTTTGTTTGTTCCCAGTCATTCCATGAGTGAGGATATCTTGGATGAATACCTGTTCGATAGGTATGTCACTTTCATGTTGGATTAGAATTCGTATTACTTGTCAAGCTCTAAGTAGAAATATCATGTATATCATGGACTCAGTGTGTCATTTTATGGAGGAACAGAATCTTAAGATATTTTGGTGTTGATTAGAACTCTTGCCACTTCTTGGGGTTCACTAGTATCACAGCCATTGAAAAGGAATGATATTTAAAATATACACAAATCTCTGAATAAAATAAATAAACATCACACAATTTGCACTTGCCCTTTGCAGTATTTACAAGGCAGAAAGTTATGGTCCACTATTGTGTCCACCAAGTTAGAACTACCAATCTCAGACAACAAATTTAATATCTTATGGGCTGTATGCCCTTCATGAATATGACCTTCATGGTAATGATGGCCTTTGTGTCCTTCATGATGAACATGATGACCCTCATAATGTGCTGTGTGCCCTTCGTGATGAACATGACCCTCATAAGAATCATTAGTCCTTTGTGAATGAGTTCTCTCCCTTGGTACATGTTCATGGTGATTTATGTGATTCTCCTGTATGAAATCTGTTTGTGAAATATCTAAATTTGTTTTACCACCTATAATTGTCTCTACTTCACTCTCTGTATCAGATTCTGAACTTGTATAATCTGGCCAATCTGCAATAGAAAGCATTTTATGTATAAACAGCTTTAAAAAGACTTTATTACATTGTTGGGTCAAGTATCTGACGATTCAAAACTAGAACTATCCAACAGTGTGTCTAATACAAACAAATAAAACACACTCTTTGTGACCTTGACCTTCAAGATATGAACTTCCTATAACAAAGGACTATGGAGGTCACTGGTGAGAAATTTTATGCAATTCTTCAGAACAACTGGAGTCATGTCATGTATTAAAACAAGACTTCTGGGCATGGTGATACCCATATAACTACCCCAAAACACTGTTTAATAAAACACAAGGGGTATAATAATAAAAAGAAATTGTCTCTTTGCCAGCTAACTGCAAAGTCTTCATCTATAATATTTCTTGTACACCATCAAGTATCTTTAAAAGCCAAAGTTTATACGAAATAATTGCAGTGTCATATAAAATTTAATTGACATGTCAATTAACCATAGTTTACAATTTTGGGATATTTCAGATTATGCTTGTCACTAAGCTTGGTGTATAAGATATGTACATCTAGAAGTTACATATGTATACAAACACAGTGTTTGTATATAAGATATGTACATATAGAAATTACATATATATACAAACCCAGTGGTTGTTGATTACCAAGTCCGTTTGTTAGCTGTGTCTCTGTTTGTGCGGCTAGATGTGGCTGTATTGATACATCAGGAGAATGCAGCTGTGACTCTTCATTATAATTATGTAACATATTCTTTTCTCCTAGCAACTGCATCACTAAAACTTGTAATTCTCCAAGCTTGCCCTGTAAAATATAGTGAATAGTTCAGCAGGTTGACCTACACCTAGAGGGTTGAATGAGTGGAAAAGACCACACACACTTGCAGTTCAAATTTTCTGTCAGATATAAAAACTGTCTGAATGATAGTTTTTCCTGTGAGAAATATGAAACTGAAAGATCTGTGGATAGCAAAGTATTGTCATAATGAAGTCAATTACTTATATGATTTTGACCTTTTTTACATCATGGTCATTCCTCCTCTACCTTTGTTGCAATTTCTGCAGAATGCTGATGATAAACCTAAATGTCAAGTTTCACTTCCTTGGCACATACAGTTTATGAAGGAAAATTGATTTTAGAAAACTGACAAAATATCAATTTTCTTGACATTTATATCAGTCTTTGTTTTAAGCAGTGTTTTTCCTGATTTTTTGAGGCCACCTCTTTGTTTGAAAATGCTTTTTGTTTTTCTTTTAGAAATAAAGATTTCAAATGTAGGCCAATAAAAATGCTTGGTCTTACATGAATTTTTTTTCAGTATCATGTACATCATTTTCCAGCACTTAGTATCATTATGAAGAATGTCTATAATTTTGACCATTGTTATTACCTGTAGTTGTTCCCTATCTCTAGCTAGATGAGCTATATATTCATTTTTCTGCAACTCTCTCTGTTGTAACAATGCCCTCTGATGATGGTATAATGATATGTATTCACCTGCAATTACATTTACATTGTTAAATACATCCCATCCATACAGTCCAAATTCCAAGAAAACCCACTGTCCCCAGGTCTATGACCGCAAGAATTTTTTTTCAATTGGACCCTTAATATCTTCCTGATAAAATTTTAAGCATATTGCTAATTTCTTACAAAATAGAAAAAGAAAGTTAAAGATTTACTGATTCTAATCTGATGGTCTTTTAGTTTAGACCAGAAGTTTAAAAACTGCTGGTTCACAACTGAATGAGCATAAAATGTCAATATTATATCAAAAGAAGACCCACAATTTTTTTTCCATTAATTGGTTACTTACTTACTATCCATGACGCCTTTGGCGTATAGGGCAGTAACATTATTTGATTACCAGGTGATAAATTTTGGTAACCCTTTAAAATTGTGATATTTATGCTGGGTGTATGATATAGCACTTTTGTATCTTATACAGGCTATATCGAATTCTGAAAATATAAAATTTATCCAACACAATTTTGCAATCTACATGTACATCTGCCAATTTTAATAGCAATATCGTAAAACATTGGTAGTTTTTGAGACATTGTCATAAATTTATGCTTATCAACAAACCTATTGTATCTGTTTCTCCTTGTAACTGTAGCACTATATGTTCTAATTCCTCTGCCTTATCTGTTAAATCAGCTTTGTCTTTCATAACCTTGGTATATTTTTCCTGCAAAAGTCGAACAATAACACAAAACTGGCATCAAAATCATAAAAATAAAATTCAATATCTGTAGTAAACCCTAGACAGACAGAAAGAAAAAAAATTAGAATAACAGCTTTTCTGTTGTTAAAAATCTTTTAAAAGTATCAAGCACTAGAAGTTCATGTATCTTTAAAAATAAAAATCCACATACAGGTAAAGATGATCAACAAACTGTACATTTATTACACTTAGCAGTAGTTGTCTTTTTTGTAATTTCATGGTCAGAAAGAAAATGCTACTTCATGAATATCTTTGAAAAATTTTCCATCTGATCATAGAAAATTTAAAAAATATTGTTAAATACATACATGTACTTTATAAATATTATAAGTATAACTTAATAATTACATGAATGTAATAAAACCTGCCAAGATTAAATATCTGTAAAAATCTATATCTACATTTAAATAAATCACTAATACACTTATTCATGACCAAGCTAAATGATAAATCTAAACCAGTGTGGTAAATAAAATACATTTACAGTAAGTTTTGACTCAGTACTTACTGGCATACATAAACAAGACTTACACAGCTTGTCAGTTCATAACCCTTACTTACTTGTATTAAATCCATGGCATTTTTCAGTTGATCATATTCTTTCTTTGTTATTCTATCATTATCTGGTGATTTAAAGTCAGCATCTGAAATTTATATACAAACTGGATTTTATTTTATTTTTCAAAACAGGTGAAATTTGGTTATTATTATCACATAAATGCTGTAACCATTCTCGACAAACTGAATAATGCATGTTATGCATATACAGCATTTACATTCACTGATCCTAAATCAGATGAGTAACATCTTTTAAATTCTAGTGTTATACATCATGACAAACTTTATGACACAACTAGATATACCTGCCATGGTGTTAAATGACGTCACTGAACTATGTCATAACATGAAAATAACTGGCATGGCATGGCATGGCATGGTATGATGTTAATTTACATGTACATGTATAATGTATATGCTGGTCATGCTCTGCATGGACATTATGGTCCTGCTAGTATCATACTGTAATAAGGATTTATTACATAAATTGTAAGATAAACTTGCACTTAATGTCAATACATGTAATACGTGTATTTAAAAAAATGTGCAGTGTAAATGGCACATTTTTACATCGACCAGTAGTTTTATTTGTATAAATAAGGAACACATGGATAATATTTTATGCTTTCATAAAGTGTGTGTAAATTGGAAAATAATAAAAGTTTTAATCTAATTTTTGCATCCATCTGCTAATGCACAATTACAGGGAAATTAAAAGTATTGGTAATGTTACAGAAATACTAATTGTTACTTTTTCACTAGATGTTGCCAAACAAGAGCAGAATAAATAAATAAATAAATAAATAATACGGTAAATAAATAAATAAACAAACAAACAAATGAATGAATGAATAAATAAATTATAAACAAAAGAAAAGGAAACACTAACGTGCTTGTGTAAGTTCTTCCTCCATATCAGCTACTTTAACACTAAGACTATCTGACAATTCTCTCTGATCTTTTAGATTTTGTACAAGTTGATTCCTTTCTTGCTCCAGCTGCTTAATGGCTGTGGTTAGAGAAATAATCTGCAAAAATAATTAAACAAAATACTGTCAATTAAAATTTTAATGGCATTTGATTTCCTTAGTACATGTGACTTGGAGTGTAGTAATAGTGTTATACATGTGCACCTCCGTCAAGATTCTGTGAGAACTGAAGCAGTCAGTTCTTGGAGGATGGATAAGACTTAAGTAGCCATAAAACAAATGATCTTCAATTAGTATGAAGAACAGTTTTTTACATTAGGACCTAACATTGCGGGATTTTAACCCAGACAACTAGAGGCATTCAAATTGATCCATAAATCAGTAGGTCACTGACAATGTTTATTGTGTCCTTACATGTTAACTGACAATGTTTATTGTGTCCTTACATGTTAACTGACAATGTTTATTGTGTCCTTACATGTTAACTGACAATGTTTATTGTGTCCTTACATGTTAACTGACAATGTTTATTGTGTCCTTACATGTTATTGCACTAAATACTGCAAAGTACACAAATTTTTTATGTATAAAATTTTATATTCCATGTAAAGAATCTTGGCATAAACGAATGAACATTTAAGTGTCTCTGAAAACACAGAACTTTAAATACTTGCATACAACTGTATACAGGTAGTTATGTGTAGTTAGTATTTAATATTCACTAGATTTTCTGTTATTATCAATTTCTGGAACAGAATTTTCAAAAACACTTTTTTCATACTTAAATTGTCAGGCATTATTGTAATTTTATTAACAATTTATTCACATGTTATTATGAATGTATTATAAATACTTATATTAACATATATGTATATAATGTAGCAAAAAGACTTACAACATCATCTCGGTTTTCCCCATTTTCTGTACTTTCTGTTTCTGGTGATTTGTTATCTGACATTTTTATCAACATAGTCCGTAACTCACTATTTTGTGTTGTTAAGGCATCGACCATATCCTGTAAAACAAAACAAAACACTTGGAAATTCTTTTTATAACAATCAGCTTTTTAACCCTGTGTCTTAAGTAAATCATACATGTTTACACAAATGGAAACCTTTGTTTTCTCCAAAAGATATACAGTGTATATCAGAATAAAGAACTATGACCAAATGGGACAAGGATAGACAAACTGCAAAAGTAGACAAAAAGAAACTCAAGCAAATAACAATCATGACAAAAACCAGTAAGACTCAAATGAAAAAAATGTTTCATACAAAGAGGATGAAAAAAAAAAATGCATGTATTCTCATAAATATGTTAGTAAGCAGTTTTTAATTTTCTCATTGTGATCTTAAGTGTTCTCTGACAGATCACAGTTCTTGCGACCTAGGCTGGATTCACACTCAGGAAGATCTAAGTGAGAAAAAGTTTGTCAATCCACTTGCTAATGTTCGGTGTTTCCTCCACCTCCAAAACTGACTGAATCTTAACTTGAGTGTAAAACACCATTACTCCATTCCACTCAATTTGCTAATAATATAACAACATTTCATTTACAATGTAAGTATTTATGATAAGGTTATTCTGTAAACCTGTGAGTTTTGTAATTCCCGTTGTAATGTTTCTGTTAACTGTGCCTGTGCTTCGTAATGCCGTAACCTATCCTGAATTTGTTCCTGTTGATGAATCTCTTTTTTCTCTGCATGGGAGTACTGTTCCATTTCCGCCAATAATTCTTCTCTATGTGTTAACTAAGTTTGATTAAAAAAAAAAGAAATCCTTCAACTAATAAAATCTAAGAATCTTGAGATATCGTCAGATATTTCACCATCTTGTTTGAATTCAATAATGTTCAATAATGTAGGCTTATACCTACTACAGCGACCAACCATCTCCAATGTTTTTAGAGATCCCTTAGCTTGAAAATGCTTTTGTTGATGTTACTTACAGTAAAAACAGCAATAATTATTTTACAGAGATCAACTTAAAATTTTCTAAACTGATTAAAAATAAAGTGAATATGATAAAGTATCAGATTTTTTTCAGTAAAAACTAAAATTTAACTAATGGTGGAATTGTTCAGTTAAAATTTTATTTCCTCAACAAGATGCATTGCAATCTCTAAGGCTAGCACATGTAGCTCCCTTTTTTTGCAAAAGCATATTTGTTATCATGTAGAATTTTAAAAAATCAATTTATTCTAAAATCATATTCATTTTTTTTTTTTTTTAAATTCTGTTTCGTTTCTGATAGTCATAAAACAAATAATATACTTTTGGTATTTAGAAAAAAATATTTTTCTCAAACTTACTGCTTCTCTAGTCTTTTTAAGTTCATCTTCCTGCTGTCCCAGTCTACATGCTAATTCTGATGAATTATGCTGCTCCGCTTGCAGTTTTGTCATCATTTCCATATTATCATTACTCTGAAAAGACAAAAACACGATTTAACAAAAAAACTATTTACATGTAGCTTATCTACATTGTAGAAATACTCGATGCTAGCAAGTACAAAGCAGCAAATCTAATTTAAACTGACCATAATAAAACTATACACACCTCGATTCCCTGTCTAAAAGAAACAGAAGGAAGAAAAGTTCACCTGAATGTCTAGCTCATTTTACAACTCTAACTTAAACAATGTTCAGGAAAACTAGTGTTCTGTATTTGGTACAGGTAGCTAAAAGCAAGACATCTAGTTAACCATATTTTTTCTAATCAACTTGAATTATAAACAAAAATTTATTAATAACAATTGCTTCAACCATTCAAAAGCTCTCAGGATGTTTACTTCTTACAGCTTTCTGTAAACATACTGAGTAAAATAATGTTTCTTTAAACATCTAAAACATTTGTAGTTCAACCTGCTTTATTTTGTAAAAAGAATAAAATTCAACCTAATATTCTTTTTCTGTAACCAATTTAACAAAGCCTTTTGTAGTTCCACCAGCTTTATTTTGTGATAAAATTCAAACTAATATAGTTTTTCACTAACCAATTTAACAAAGCCTCTTTTTTCAGTTCCAACAGCTTTGTTTTTTGATAAAGTTCAATCTAATAGTTTTACACCAACCAATTAAACAAAGCTATTTTTCAGTTCCACCAGCTTTATTTTGTGATAAAGTTCAACCTAATACAGTTTTTACTTACCATTTTAACACAGCCATTTTGTAGTTCTACCAGCTTTATTTTGTGATAAAGTTTAGCCTAATACAGTTTTTCACTTACCATTTTAACAAAGCCATTTTGTAGTTCTGCTAGCTGTGTTTTCAGATCTTTATTCTGTGTTAAAGCTCGACTTAATGCTGTTTTATCACTCTGTAAACTCTCTAACAACTGTGCCCTATCTCCCTCATCTTTATTGAACTCTGATACAGTGTTCTCCAACTCTGTTATTCTGTCTTCTTTTTCTTCTAAAAACCTTGAAGATAAAAAAATTTGATGAATATACTGTATGCAATCTTAATCCTTGTAAAGCATAATTCACCAAATAAACATGAAAGTGAAGACTACTGAAACTAGAACTGTCTCTTCAGAGCCAAATATCCCTAATTCCCAACAACTCTTTTTGACCTTATGACTTTGAACTTGGACCTACCTACCTTATTGTGGTATGCTACACATCGTCTCATGTTGGTATACAATTGTGCCAACTTTGATCACAATCCATCTGAATAATCAAAAGTTATTGAGCGGACATGATTTTGCACATACAACAAATGGACAGATAGACAGACACCGCCCATCAAATCAGAACTAGGTTTAAAATCAATACCAGGTTACACTCCAGTTGGAAATATCAATTATTCTGTGTGTCTTGCATCGCTTATTTTCAGACAAATGCAATATAATTTTGCCAAAGTAGAGATAATTTACAATACGACAAAAACCAGTTAAAGAAAAGTTTTTTTTATTTACATTGCCACAATTGTGTTCATCGGTTTTCTACCAGCTTAGTTGAGCATTAATCTGTAACTCATGTCTTTTTGGCAATTTATCATATTAGCCTTTAAATCAGAATTATCATTGTGTGCTGATGCTCAAATTATATAAATGTATATTAATCTTACCTGCTTAGTTGAGCATTGTCCCTGATTTGTGCCTCATGTCTTTGTGACAATTCATCATATTCCTTTTTAATCTTCTCAAGCTCTGAGGCTATTTCAGGGTTAACAGCATCATCAGTACTTTGATTCTGAATATCAATATCTTCTACAAGAACAAAAACAAATTCATTTTAAATGGATTTTGCATGCTTTTACAAAAACCTGAAACCTGTGAAATCTAAAGCTGAAAACAAATAACACATAGCAGAAAAGATAACAAAACCTGTCAATTAACTGGCACGTCTAGTCCAAAATGAAATAAC
Source organism: Tegillarca granosa (assembly GCA_029721355.1). Classification (NCBI taxonomy): domain Eukaryota; kingdom Metazoa; phylum Mollusca; class Bivalvia; order Arcoida; family Arcidae; genus Tegillarca; species Tegillarca granosa. Next base: position 26,803,900 of record CM056606.1, read on the forward strand.
TTTAAAATTTGGACTCAAAATAATTATTGTATATTGATGTCACTTGCAACCACAGTGGCTATGTGGTTTAAATTGTCAACTATAGTTATAAATTTGAGATAAATTTTGTTTATTTACCTAATTTTCTTTGTAGTTCTAATACAGCACCTTCTAATTCATGTTGTCGTGTGATCATTTTTTCTCTTTCATCTGTTAAGGAGGTAATCTACAACAAACAGTTAAATGAATAATTTAATAAAGCACATAATGAAAAAGTATCCACACGGTTTTTCAGGTGATGACCCAACAAACATGTTAAAAACACAAATTATTCCCTATACAGTAGATTCCGCTACTGTACTTCAATTTAAAACATTAAATTAAAACATAAAACAGTGTTTTGTTTCATTGTTCTTGATTTTTTATACTTGCAATAAAACATCCTCATTTTAAATGACGCAATTAAGAAATAATTGCTCATCTGAAAGACATTTCCAATATTTTTTGGATAGTTTTTATATTGATGCATAATATTCATAAATTCAAGGACCATTTTTAAATTTCTTGGCCCCATAACCGAGATTTATGCAGACTAAATACAGATGCATCTCATTCTTCCTATTTCATATTTCTAATTTTCTAGAATTTGAGATGTTAAACTGCATTACTTCTTCAAGCATGTTTTATGTCCAAAATAATTAAGATCCAAATAAACCATGTTCACCATAGATGATATTTTTCAATTAAAAGGGGTCTCTTTACAGTTCCCCATTTTTGACCCACACAGCCAACTTTGATGGAAACAGAATAGTATGTCAAATTAAAATCTACAAGGTTTAAGGCACATTAAGGTGTGCTGAAAAAATAAGTGATGGATAAAAGATGATGGGGGGGCAGTTAATAGAAAACTAACAAAGAATAAAGAACTAAACAAAATATTTTGTATTTTTTCCCCAAAATTTTCAAACAAATATTTTCATGTTTAAGTGAAGTATATGACACCTACTTGTTGTGTTAAGTCTTGACATTGGTGCTGTAGCTGGTCTATATAATGTTGATATTGTTCTGATATCTGGTTTCGTTCTGCACTTATCTTCTGGAATGCTTCATTATACTGTAACATAATATATAAACTTTCAGTAATGATATGTATCTTACTCTCAGTCTTGAGTGGATTGCAGTAATTGTGTTTTATGTCAGAGTCAGGATACCTTTCACTAACATTTAGGTGATGAGTTTATATATATGTTTATTTATTTAAGTATACAAGACCATAGGTTCATAGTACAATTATTGAATATTTCTTATAAGTGTGCATATAAGTCCGGAAATACACTCATTCCATAACATATAAATGTTCTTGATCTGCACACAAGTCTTTGCTGATAAGAGTGTCCATCTGTACATACCAGTTAATGTTCATATAATAAATTTACATATAGATATGATTACCAAATATCTGCTATTATTTAGTTTAAAATATGTGTGTAACTGATACAAAATATCATTTGGTTTGACATATGTAGGTATATAACTGACATTAATTTAGTATACTCATAAAATGGGTATGTAGCTAACAAAATATTAAATATCTTTAATGAATAAATAAAGCAATCTCTTTCTTTAAATGCTAAATAAACATATTTACTAATATTATACAGAACATCATCATTATTAACATTGAACAATGCATCAACATTATGGTACCTTGATATATATTCATTTATGTTGCAATTATTTCTAACATCTGCATAGAGATTACAATAAAGCAAAAAATGCATTTCATCTTCAACCTGTCTGGTATTTTTTTGTAATAAACATCCATTTTTTGTAATAAACATCCACAGGTGATGAGTTCTTAACCAGTGGACAAAGCTGAAGAACCTTGAGAAAGCCAGCAATCTTAGTAATATGAATTGACCATACAAGGTCTGGCAGAGTGGGAATTGAACCTAGACATTTTGACCTCTAAGCTTTAAAACTGTGAAGTAACTCAAATTCCCTTTAACTTGACAGACATTACCCAAAATTATAAATGTATCTCTAATAAGTACCTATTTTGATGAGCAGACCCCAGTTTCACAATCATTCACAACTGAATGTACACTCAACTCAAATATTGCAATTTTTTGCTCATCAATATTTTAAAAATTTTAAGTTTTTTGAAACAATATTTTGTTTTGTTTAACAAACTACACTAAATAATTAAGATATAACATAAGATACTCAATTTTAACTGTGTAATGTCTTAAAAATTGACATTGAAATATTCCCGAATTCGAGTTGAGTGTACACTCCATTGAGTGAATGATTGTGAAACAGGGGCAAGGCAGACAATTTGGAAATTTTATTTAAAATGAGACACCTACATTGATGCCAATGACAATGTCAATTAGAAACAACTCAAGAAACACTCTACACGTGTGCATCACCTATGCTTACATGTATGTACATGTATCTACAACTTGTGTTTGCCCATGATTAAAACTGCTCCTTACTACTTTTAAATAAAACACTATGATCTGAACTACAAGTACATGTATAAAACTGGTGTTTACATTGTAATTTTTAAGTTAATCACTTTTTCCAAAACACATTTTATGTGATTTTAAACCAACTTTTTTACAACATGAAGTAAGGTAATGACTTAAGTTTCCAAAACGCCTTGTGAATTGGAACCAAAATCTATTGCACAACATTACTTTTTTGTATTCATATCCATTAGTCTTTCTTCTCTAGAGTAATGCAAAAATAATGTATGCATGATAACTTGGATTAAAACTTGACACTACAATTAAAAACATACCTCTTGTACTTTGGCTTCCAACTGTAACTTATCTTGTTGTAATTCTTCCACTATTTTTAGAGATTCTTGGCTATTTTCACTTTGACTAGATAACTGTTTTGCATACAGTTCAGCCATTTCTACTTTGCGTTTCAGATCTTCTAGGGACTGTTCCAGACCAACACACTCTGATGCCTGATAAATAAAACAAAACAAACAATATTAGTTTTGTAGCTTTCATGTTAAAATGTTTTTAAAAGTGTTCCTTTTGCATGGTGGCCAAGTGGTGTAATGTTTCAGCTAAGAATCAGTGCCACTAACTGCCAGAGTTCTGATCCCACTGGAGAGTATAAACAACCAGTTTTCTACTCCTCTCTCTATCACCAACTGTCATTTTTCAGAATTAACCTAACTTGTCTACGCAACTAGTCATTCAAAACATGATAACATTTGTTCATAAAAAACTTGATTAAGATTACTCTGTGTGTGTGTGTGTGTGTGTGTGTGTGTGTGTGTGTGTGTGTGTGCCTTAATACATGTATGTTTACATTTATATTACCTTGGCCTGTAATTTTTCACCTAATTCTGTGTTTTGCTGCTTTAATTCTTCCTGGGATTTACTGTAAAATACAAGTTCATCTGTCAGAATGTTCTGAAAACACACCTGCCCCCGTTACATTTATCAAACAATACAAGCTGTTTGATAAAACCCTTTCCTTGTAAATTGTTTATAAAATGATTGACATAAACTATCAATGTAGGCAATTAACTTAATATTTTTCAAAGAAACATACATGTATGTTACATATATGTGTGAGAACAAAATTAAGTTAGTTCAGATATTTAATCAATTATAATGTTATACAAAAGAACCTGTCTAAACAGAGTACACTCTTGACAAAAGATTCAGATCAGACAGGTGTTAAGTAAACAAAGATTAATATCAGGCTTGTAAAACCTAATAACATGGTTCATTTTTAATGATATTGTGTTTTTTTAGGATTTTTGGAATAGTAAACTCTATACACTGTGATGAATCTAGATGACACTAAGATTAGTAACTTACTTTGATTTATAAAGTTCTAACTTTAATCTATCTACATCTTTAGCTAGATCTTTACTATTCTGTAAGACAAAATGGAAGACATATATGTACATACATTCATATCAAAGTGGCTCTTAATTAACTTTGTCAAGTTAGTCAAGAGAAGACTGAATCTTTCAGGATACAAAAAATTTGCATAAACTCGATAAACACCAAATTAGAACAACATTGACACAGTCATGATATTTTAGCAGAGAAATATCATATCTTTATGTGGTTCTAAACAATTTTTTAAAATCAAGAGAACATTAGATGTTTCAGACACAAAAAAATTGCACAAATTCAATACATACATATGGCAGAGTAAATAATATCTTCTTTTGATTTTCATATATTTGATAAATGATGCAAGCAAATTTCCATCTTCTAAGAAGATTTACATTTATTTGACCTTTTGGGGTTTATCAGTTGAAACGAGGGTTCTACATCTTGGTTAAGATAATTTACTTCATATAAAATTTGTTTTCTAGAATGGTGGGTGAAATCTGAGTACTCGGAAACAATAACATGCTTTAGGTAAGCAAAACTTTTACTTTTGGAATCACAGAACTAGGAAAGACTTAGCATATTACATATTTATCAGTTACAAATAAAGATACTCACTTTTTGAAATTGTTGACTAGAGTTATTTGTTGTAGATAAATTTCTTTCTAAATCTGATACTCGTTGTCGAGAAGCCTTTAATCTTCCACTTAATTCCTCTATTTCATCTGACAAAAATTTTAACAATTTTTTTTTCAAATACTTTTAAAAACAGACAGGTCAATGTAATTTTTTTTTAAATTAAAATACAGTTTTATAAAAATAAATGCCCAATATTCATTTTCATCTGCCCAGTCAACAACTACTGATATATAAAAAATAACATGAGAAAACAACATGTCAGATTAGACTAACTGCATTTTTTTAAAAATATTTACTTTCTAATCATCTTTTTTGCAGAGTTTACACAGTAATTGTTAAAGTACTACATAAAATGACAAGGACTTTTCATTACAGGTTTAGTATTAAGAAATTTACAGAACTTCCACAACAAATTTTGAATTTATTATATACATGTACAGCAGAACTTGGATGGCTCGAAGTCTCTTAATATTCGAGCCATTGGGGGTTCAAGTGATCGAACATCGACATATGATCGGTTCAGGTTTCCATGTTTATTCGACAATCAAAGAATCTTTAAATTTGCTATACATGTAAATAAACTAAAAGGTCAAACAATGAAATGTCCCAATTAAAATTCCATTATTTATCATGAAATATTTTTATAAAAATCCAAGAAAATGAAATGTCCCCATTAAAAATACAAAATTCATTTCAACTTAAATGCTGACCTGCAATCTGCAGTGTGATGATATATGGCTACGGCGCTAGAATATGGCACTTTATTTTAATTTCAACAGGTAATGATACAAAATAAACTTACATTATTCAAACTGCACATATAAGGCTAAACAAGGCAATGTTATTACCTGTCATTTTGATCACAGGAAATACCAATAATACACATTACTATACATACTCCAAGGACATGTTAATTGCATAATCCTCATGTGCCATCATCATGCATGAGTGACTGAGGTGTTTAAAAGTACCGATCAAACACTCCCGTGTGTCGTAATTGAATTAAAAGATCAAATAACTGAGGTTAATTAATAATTAATGACAGTTAATTAATTTTAGGTAACTGTCTAGACTTATTGTTTTGTTCTACTCTATTACTTTTGATGAAAACTGTAATATGGCTTCAGCTTGTGTTTTGTTTACAATGACACGGACCACATGTCTTTCTGACAAAAATTGTATTCGAGCGAAAGAAGTTGAATTTTTATGAATTTTATACTTTTGAAAAATATTTATTGTTACAGTGAGGGGGGGTATTCGAGTTAACGAAGTTTGAGCCATTGAGGTTTATTAACATAGGATCTTATAAGAAACTGGTCACGGGACCAACAGATGACTTCCAGTTATCTGGGGTATTCGAGGTAATGACGTTCGAGGGATCGAAGCTTTACTGTATATGCTATATTCAAGAACTTTTCATTAACACTATGAGCCAGGTTAAAACAAAGAGGTCTGAAATACCTATGAACAGACATATTTTAAAAGTTTTATTCTTTATTTGTTGCAAGGCCTACTATCAAACTCCACTCATTAAATGTAGGAACATTTTGGTGGCGTTAGCGAATTCCTTGCGAGTACTTTAGCACAAGTTGACACCCATATGACATTAAAATTGTCACATGGGCTCTAATTATGTGCACGATCAAAATCTGTTATCACAATATCATAAGTAAAAATTCTCACTTTGGCAAAAAACACCATTACTCAACTCAGTCCTCAAAACAGATAACAACTGTATAGACACAATGATGAAAATGGGTTTTATGTATCTGACAAGATAGTTTTAATCACTGATGAATTGATGTACATGTTTAAAAAATTCGAACAAGGACTTTTGAAGAAAAAGAACAACCATTCAATATTAAATTTAAGACAAGAATTCCACGGATTGAAATGTCTCGCCTGGTTAGTTTTTTATTGAGTAGAAAATACATTACTTTAACATAAACTTCCACATTTTGACATGCCACCACTGCTGCTGCCACCGCCGCCAACACCAGAAAAGTAACACCTTAGTCTCGCCTTATGGTAATGCCAGGCTCGACAAAAAACACTTACCAAATCTTTGTTCTGCTATTTTCTGGCACTGAGATAGCTGTGATTGTAATTCAGTTTTCTCTGCCACTAAAATACCTATAGTCTGTATATGAACCTGAATAAAAGTGATAAATACACTTCCTAATTGTGAAGTAGATTTTTTGTTTGTATATACAGAAACAATATATATAAATTGCCAAATAATCACCTCATTTTTCTGCTTCTAGATTACATTGCAATTATTTACATGTATCACCATTAATTTTAAAAATTTTAAATTTGATTATTATTATATTTTTCTCCACATATTTTGCCAAAAATTTGGAAGAAATTACTTTCCTGTTTAATACATGCTACATGTATATGAAGGGAAGATTTTGTACTAATTTATCTTTAAATTTTGATATGAATCTAAATCTAGGTCAGGTCACTGAAGTTATCCTAATCTACCTGTGACCCCTTTAATGTCAACCACACATTTTTATAAACAGTACACTGAATATACATATAGAGTATATTATAAATTATTTTTAAACTAAATAGAATTACAGTATATACAAATCATGGAAAAAAAATGAATGGGCTTTTTTTGCAAATGGCAGATTATACAGCATTTAATTGTGTAAAATATTGACTTCTTCTAAGAGTGACCTCCCTCAATAGAACCTCACAAGAGGGCACTATGGTATCTAAGTCTATAACCGTCAAACTAATGAATGAGCCTGTGATTTTGAAAAGTCATTAATGTGATGCTTTAGTATTAATTCAAACATTTTAAGGGGTCTAAAGAGCTGGCTAAAAATTACAGGGACTCTCTCTGCTCAGGTTTGAGTCTAATATAGGCAAATTCTAGTGTGGAAAAAGTCAGTTTGCTTACCAAAGATTGACTTTCTATGGTCATTTCAAATTCCTCCATCATCCCAGAACTGACTGTCTTAATTTAAATGGAAGAATCACTCATTTCAGTCTATTTCAGTACAATGTAGATCACTTTCAAGTTTGTAAGTTAATATCTATTCTGTCACAGTAATCACAAAATCCCAAAATGCTTCTACATGAATCAAACTCTGCCCCCACCAACAATATTGAAGAGTTCTAACAAAGGGGGATAATTTCTGTAAAAACTAAGTACAGTAGATTCCACTTAATTGCATACCGGTTAATTGCATATTCCGGTTAATTGCATAATTTTTCTCTGCACCAAACCATTTCCTATTTATACAATGTAAAAAATTCCGTTTATTTGCATAAACAAAAGTCTAAATTCCGCTTAATTGCATAAAAAATTCTGAAAATTATGCGATCTTGGTCTGAAATTTCATGATCACAAATATATTTGCCGACGATGCAAGGTAACCTCAAGAGGTGTTTACATTATATAAACATGTGTACAGCTAACACCAGGTGAGATATGAAGCCAGTTAATTAGTGTTCACTTTGTAGAGTAGTCATTCAATTGGTCTGTCAATACGCGTTTGTCAGGAAACATAATTAATTATGTTAAACCAATTAAAAAGGGCTATGACAGGTGAAAAATTTGTAACCGGGTCACACAAGTTTTATAACGATCTTTTTAACTGAAATTTATTTCCATTACATTTTCTAAACCCAGACATGATTTTACTGGAACTTCGGTGCTGGTTTTTTTAAAACAAAGATTAAATAAAACCAAAAATATTTTTTTTAATTAATGTTTTTGTTAACATGGTTAAAGAATGTGTATGTACGTTGACTGTTATCCCAGAGCAAGTTTGATAACGCGTATTTACAGTTCTTTTAGCGTAAACTCAATAAATCATACCTCAATCAAATGCTTTATTCTTTATTTATTATTTCCTCTTTAAGATAAACTGGTTGAAATCATTGTTTACGGCTGAAAACCCGTTATGTAGCAAGTTTGTCGGTACACAGATTCAACATCAAAGACATTTTTTCACTTAAGGAAGTGACGTTTTATTCATTAATTTCATTGGATCAGACCTAGTTACACATAACAACGGGAATTTCCAATTTATGACTGATCGAATAATAGGTCAATAAACAATTAAAATATAACTTTGTATAAAATAAATAACAAGATAAGACATCTTTCAATTTATTTACACAAATTCTGTTTGAATTTAATTTTACCAGACATCGTGCACGTTGTCAAGCAACTGGATTTTTTCTATGTCACTTTTAAAAATAGATTATCGTACCGTGAAAGGGAGATAACTCGAACAATATAACTCAGTGCCATGTGCGAACACGTGGATTTTTAAAAAGAAGTAAATAAACAAGAAATACGAATATCGCGAGTGTTAAGCAACAATGAATTAAATACCAACAGATGTTCCAGTTACATACATTTTCTAGGATTAAACACAGATCGATGGTCTGCAAGAAAAGACCACCTATACCACATTTTGGAATCCCATGTAAATACGAGGTTTAAAACGATCAGCTAGAATTTTAAATCTTTATTTAGTAAAGAAAATATACTACGAGTCTTGAGATTTTAATTAATTAAATATTTTTTCAATTATCTTTAATTATTTATTTTTTATGTCAAAGGAATTACAAATTTTCTGCTGTTTCTACAGTACACTGACTTTGATGTCTACTAAAAAAAAAACGGCCTCACCGGGTGTATCCGTCAATCGATCAGCTAGAATTTTTTAAACATTATACAAATTAAATAAAATAATTTCTTATTTTTTTTTATTCTGAATTATTTATTTCATTTTTTAATTTCAAAGTAATAACTAATTTTCTGTTGTTTCTACAGTGTTCTATGATGCCGACACAAGTACTAAACTGGCCCCAACCTATGTATCCATCAATCAATTGTGCCCAAGGGGCATTTTCGGTTATTTGCATATTCCGCTTAATTGCATAAAATTTTCTGACAAATAGACTATGCAATTCAGCGGAATCTACTGTATAACATAACAAGTCTTACTTGTAACTGTTCTTTTAATGGTCCCACTTCTTGCTTTTGTTTATCTGAAAACAAATCCCTTTCTTTTTCCATCTGATCTTGTAATGTTTTTGCATATTCTCTCTACAAATACATACCATTCATACAATTATTTCAAATAGCATATGAAACAAGAGGCCCATGGGCCTTAACGCTCACCTGAGGAAATGTACAAAAACTTACAAAGAACTTAATTACAAAAACCTCAAAGAATTCCTCAAGTTTGGAAATCCTGCAATAGTTAATCAGGAATGTCTAGTCACATTTCATTTATAAATAGCTCATATACATGATTTAGATAGTATAATGAATTATTTCCAAATCATTAACCATATGGTAATGCAGCCATAATTTTTACCTTTGAACATACGAACTTGAACCTTATATCAAAATGGCCGTAAAATCAATACCTACAATATTCTAATATACATGCTTGTACAAAAAGCTAATGGTTTTCAAGATAATTCCCAATTTCAGTAAACTTATGCAGCTTTGACCTTGACCTTTGAACACATATATCAAAATGATCGTTGTCACAATACCTACAATATTCTAATATATCAAAATGATTATCATATCAATACTTACAATATTCTCATATACATGCCTAAACAAAAAGTTTATAGTTTTCAAGCTAATGCACATTTTTAGTATTTATAAGCCAAAATAACATTTCATGGGCAACAAATCCTACATTGATTATCATATTGTTACAAAACTTGGTATCTTGTTAAATTTTGTCATGCTGAACAATTCAACAATGTTTTGTTCCTAAATCTCTTAAAATATGCAAGAAAATTGCCTAAAACTGCATAAATCACAAATAAGGTCATGACCTTGATTTGTGACCTTGACCCTATTTTAAAGGTCATTTCAAGAAAAAGTCAAAACTGAAAACCCCATGTCAATATCTATTCAAATAGTCAAGTTATAACAATTTGAAGCCATTTTACGAAATTTTTAAAATTAAACACAAAAACGCGTAACCCATTTTTCGACCAAATTTCATGAAATGAACAAACTATAGGCTTAAGACCCTAGAGAAGCCAAATATCACATCAGATTTTTTCTCTCATCATCGGTTTCGGAGAAGAAGATTTTTTTAAGATATTTGGACCCCTAGGTCACCTTGACCTAGTTTTGGTAGCCATGGCAATGCCATGAACAAATCTGGCTTCTGGCCAAGTATTATTGAAATCTGTCCAGCAGTTTTGGAGGAGAAGTCGAAAATAGGTGTTAACGACGCACGCACGCACATACACACGCTGCGCCATACTATAAGCTCACATTACCTTTCGGTCAGGTGAGCAAAAAATATTAATTCCATGTCATAAATCAATTTAACTTGCTTGTATATAACAAAATATACACTGAAGTGAATCTAAAAAACTTATGAGATGTTTAAAGATTGCACACTTAAAAATCTTCACATCTAACATACAGATTATTTTGAGTGGACAGCAATGACATTTACACACTACCAGCTGTAAACAAATAAAATGTCACACCTACTTTTTGTGACAGTTTTAGTGTTCAAGATCTGATCGAATCTATAATTTCTGATTAGTGAGAAATTCAGATAATGTAGTTGACTACCAGTTGTACATGTATATAAATTGGTATATAAATAGGTAAAATCTTTTTTCTTCTCATTATAGATTTTACATGTTTTATAAAAAATATTTGTAAATTGTAAATAAATACAAAATGAGAGTAAATTGGTAAATCTTCATTCCTCTCTTTAGAGATTTTAGAATTATTTTTTATTAAAAAGTATTTGTAAATTAGAAAAAAATTATAAAGTTAACACAGAATGGTTTTCATATTTTAAACAAGTTTCAATGCACTTAGTTTCAGTTTAAACAATATTTTAATAATTTGTAAATTACAAACAAAAGAACAAAACAAAATGTAAACTGGATTCAGGAACAAGTACAAGCTTATGTTAACTGTCTCCAGAACAACTGTACATCATGCAGTAAATCAACTTTTATTACTGACTATTAACCCCATCTAAATCAATATATTTAGGTATATACATTATTTCAATGTATTTAAGAGTACTTACTACTTGAAGTATTTGAGTATTCAGTTGATCATTAGTCTGAGCTTGTTTTTCTAATAAAGCAGCTAATTCTCGATTTCTTCTCTGAAAATTGAATTAATTACATTCTCTGTTAATCATTTCTACACTCTCTGTTAATCATTTCTACACTCTGTTAATCATTTCTACATTTCTACACTCTCTGTTAATCATTTCTACACTCTCTGTTAATCATTTCTACATTTCTACACTCTCTGTTAATCATTTCTACACTCTCTGTTAATCATTTCTACATTTCTACACTGTTAATCATTTCTACATTTCTACACTCTCTGTTAATCATTTCTACATTTCTACACTCTCTGTTAATCATTTCTACATTTCTACACTCTCTGTTAATCATTTCTACACTCTCTGTTTATCATTTCTACATTTCTACACTCTCTGTTAATCATTTCTACACTCTCTGTTAATCATTTCTACATTTCTACACTCTCTGTTAATCATTTCTACACTCTCTGTTAATCATTTCTACAGGTATAATTTTGATTTTCAAAAATCACCAGAAATTTCTAGACTACAATAATCCTTAACTTGCAACATCAGTTCAATACTAATGCTATTTCTTCTAACGAAGGTATTATATAAAATCTCTTATATTTCACAAGCACTACCTAAATTCGTGATATACAATGTATACATTGCTAATCAATTACCTAAAACTTGTGAAATATACACTGTATCAAATACATCTGTCATACTTGCAACTTTTATAATTTTTTTTTAAAATCATGAAGTAATATATGTATTAGAGACAAATTATTTTTAATACATTCTCTTTTTATTGTAAAATCCCAGAAAATTTGATTTTTGTATCAAGAAAGCTTGTTCCTCAATATAGGAATACAAATGAAAGATAATATTTATGGTACAATCCCTTCAAGTAGCCTTAGAAGTCAGAACGATATTACATTAGCTTAATAAAATATTTATTTTTATGGTTCTATTATGTTGATTTTAGAAAAGATTATATAATAAAAACATTTTTTATCTTGTGACCATGTTATATGTACTGTACATGTATTTCATGTATTTCAAAGATTTACTTACGAATCAAGAAAAACACACCACAAAGAAAGTTCACTAATTAGTAAATGGAATGACACATGGATTTAATATTATGCAAACTTTATAGAAGAAAAATAACAAAATTGACAAAATTAAAGAGACATTTCTGGCCTGTCCTAAAATTTTCAAAACCTGTTATCTTTGCTAACATTATAAAGACAGTTATCAGTCAGGTTATAAGACAGATGTCTTACCTCAAGTTCTACAATGTCAGCGTTATCGACATCTTCTCCATCAACTATTGCTGATGACTGTAAAATATATAAGTTTCAAATCAGAAAAATTTAACCCTCAAACATTTTTGGTGCCATTTTTTTTTATTACAATTATGTTTGTGAAAATTTATGTGTCGAATTTCCAACCGAGGCATGATCCACAAGAGGGAAATTATTGTTTATACCACATAGTAAGTATTATTGCAACTTTTTGTGGCTACATAATTCACAAGAACTTAAGATTCTGAAAACTAATGATTAAACCTGATACATGTAGCACAATGAATACATAACAAACAATGGATGAAATTCATGATAACAATTTAGAAAGCATTGTTGAAAGGACTGGGGTGGAGTAATGGTGTTTTACGCCCCAGTCAAGAATCTTTCACTTATTTCAAGGCAATCAGTTCTGAGATGGTGGAGGAAACCAGTGTCCAGAGAAAACCACCTACCTTTGGCAAGCGAACTGAGAACTTACTCACACTAGGATCTGTCACAAATGGGATTCAAACCCAGGCAGTGAGAGGCACTGTGATTGTTAAAAGGTGTATTTCCACCACTTTGTGATGTCAAGGTTTACTTTTTCTATTAAACAAATGAACTGAAGAAAAAACTTAACATAAATGTAAATACATAACTACACTTCATTAGAAAGATACATGTATCCAGAGTTCCAATGAATTGTTTAAATCATGTTGTGTATAGCAGGTGTTATCCCACATTGTTGACATAAACACTATTGTCTATATTACTGATCATAATTCGTTTTGGTGTAGTGGACTAATTGTGTATCCAGTATCCAGAAAAAACAATATTCATTAGCTAGGTTTTATTAAAGAAGTTTCCCTACAAATGATTATTACTGACCTCAGATAACAGACCATTTATCTGCCTGGATAACTGATGAAGACTCTCCGTTGATGAACTTGTTCTGAAAATACAAAGATACATCTACTTTATAAAACTAGATAGATAATAAATTCTGTAGCTGACCTAGTAAAATTTGGTTCCTAGAGTGGGAGGCTGAAGATATGATTCTAAGTTATATCAGAACCAATTATCAGATTGACTTCATAGTGCTTTTTAATTTCTTTGCTAAACCTTATTTTGGAACTTACAAATCTTAAGAACTCCTGCTACATTCCTATCAGCTTGATAAATCAGGATAAGTAAGTGCAATTACATAATGCATCTTCACCAATAAACTGACAGCCAAAGAGAATTTTATCTGATTTATTGTTAGCTCTTAATAGGAATAGCTAAAGGAAAAAAAAAATTGCCGGGTTCAAATTTGAGTATTAATAATCAATAATCTGTCTATATTAAGGACAGATCTTCATATACTGAAAGCCTTATCTCTAAACAAGGATATTATTGCAAAAGGGTCTACTGTTTGTTTGACTGTTACTCAAGTAAATGAAAAATACAGAATTTAATTCAAGTTAAATGCATTTTTCATGAAAATTAATCAAAAATTAGCTTCATGAACACAGAGACACAAACGGTAGTATAACCCTTAAAATTCAAAGGTCTTAATGATTTCAGGGGGCCTCGGTGGCCGAATGGTCTAAAGTGCATGCTTACAGATCACAGTGCCTCTTACCGCCTGGGTTCGAATCCCACTCGGGACAGATCCTAGTGTGAGAAAGTTTGACAGTTCGCTTGCCGAAGGTCGGTGGTTTTCTCCGGGCACCCCCATTTCCTCCACCATCCAGGAACTGACTGCCTCCAATTAAGTGAAAGAATCTTGACTGGGGCGTAAAACATCATTACTCCACACCACTCTTAATGATTTCAGACTAATAACAAGTTTTTCATTTTGTTTGTCAAAGGTCTATGGTTTTCTCTTGGCTCTTTAATTTCCTTCATCATCCCAGAGCTGACCGCCTTAGTAAGTGAAAGATTCTTGACTTGGGTGTAAAACTCCATTATTCCATACCCATTTACAGCCCATGCAAGACTTCCATTAAATCTCATACACTAAATGAACTGCACCTAGAGATTACTTTTTTGAATTAATAATAGTTATCTTGTATGAAACACCTGTAACATAAAACAATTGGGTCTGTAAGTCTTGTCATGTGACCAGCATGAATTTGTAATTTACATTTACAACAATATATATGATAAGAAACTAATGTCAGGCAAAAAACTGTTTTTTGACTATAATGATGATGTCTGTTCTCTAGCACCATATTGCAGGGAACAATTGGATACCCTGTCATAAAATCAGATTTAAAATAGAGACCTACAGACCCTATTTGTAAACAACAGTGAATGCAATCTTGAATTTTTCAAAATACCTAACAATAATATCAAAACAAATACTATATAAAATATGTAAACTATATAACAATAAGAAATACAACCAAACCTGTCTAAGAGAGGGGTGGATTGTACATGTAGTACATGTAGTAATACTGTTTTACACTTGAGTCAAAATTCTTCTTCCTATAGTAAGGTAATCAGATTTGAGATAATATACATGTATGAAACCTGAGGCATGTTCAAGATACTGGTCACTATCCACTGCACTTGTGAATACAAAATTTATGTCTATTGAATGGACACGAGTACTTGTGTAGAATGTAAGTCATCATAATCATCTTACAACCTTACAACAGTGATAGTGGTCGCTCTTGTGTGTTGCGCAAACACTCATTCCTGAACTGCTTGAAGTCAATGCAAAAGTATACATACAGTAGTCTATCTTAAACGGGCCTCAAAGTACCTGAGAAAACCATCAACCTTTGAAGCAAGTGAACTAACAATACTTTCTTGCATAAAAATCTCCCCTATGTGGTAATAAATCCTACAAAGTGAGAGAACCTGTCGTCTGTAAGTGGGCGCTTTAAACAACTCATAAATTAGAGAACAGATTAGATCAGGTTGTGTTAAATGACCCACTGATAGACAGATCTGATTATACTGTTAGTAAATATGAAATCATTCTATAAACATGTAACATAAGTAATCAAACTGCATAAAATAATCAAAGAAGTACACTTGATGTTAGTATTCAGTCTAAACTGGGTTTTTTTGTGCACAGAATCATTACAAAGTTGTTAACTCAAATACCCCAAATTTCAGTTTATGTACAATTCTTTAAGTGAAAGTAGTAAGGTAATCAGATTTGAGATAATGTATGAAACCTAAGGCATGTTTAAGATACTGGTCGCTTTCCACTGCGCTCACGAATACAAAATTTATGTCTATTGAATGGAAACGGACACTTGATGTTAGTATTCAGTCCAAACTGGGTTTCTTTGTGCATAGAATTATTACAATGTTGTCAACTCAAACATCCCAAATTTAGTATAAGTACAATGTTCTTTAAGTGAAAGTAAGTAACTGAATACTCTTGTTTATAATTTTTAGAATTAAAAAAAAAATCATGGCTAAAGTTTATTTTAACCTGTTGATGCATTTCATAATGTTTTAAGATGTTCAACATAGACAATGATTCTTCATACAACACAATTGTTACTATTTTACATAAAAAAATTATATCTCATAAATGATCTTCACAATAAAAATGTATAACAAAATACCAGATTGTCAGATAAACCACATTTCTTTTGTTTAAAGCTTTTTTTATTTTATGTATGTCCCTGTTTCATTAACTTATTTAGGAGGAAAATAAAATTTGGACCAGTAAACTAATCTTCTAATCTGCTAGTATTTATCTGACAGACAATTAGAAATTTGCAATAATTCTGAATTGTCTGATACAAAAATTTGAAGGTATAAATTAATTTCCGAGTAATGTCTGAAAACAGGCTGAAATATTAACAAGCATGACTTTTATATTTTAACCTTCTCTATAAGAACCCTTAAGATATTTAGCAAAATATTTTGAGCCTTGGTACTTGGAAGGGTGATTTTTTCTAACAAATGCACAAGATGTATTTCCATCCCTTTCCATCAATTCAAAATTTTTAATATTTAAAATCTGACTTTTAATGGTTTAGCAACATGCTGAGAAAATGTGAAAAAAGTAAGAGATTCAGAGTCTTTAAAAACCATGGTGATAAGATAGTTAGCAAAGCTATTGAAATGCATTATAATCATATCACACTAGCTGTCCACTATATAAAGACTGAAATGTGTCTACAATAATTTAATGTTGTTAGTACTAAGATATATGTGTATATAAACTGGTTAATAGTAACAACTAAAGTACTAAGTGACAGCCATAGGTGATGGATATACCTTTCTGCATTACTTGAGAGTTCTACTGGTGGTGGTGTCAATTTCTCTGTTAATGGACTATTCATTCTTGCTGTTTTAGTTTTTATGCTGTAAAATGTTTCCAATTTTCGTAAAAAATATGTATCTGAGCTCTAATATGATAAAAATATATTTTTCAATACATGTACTAGCTAGTTATGCTATATTTGAAATATAAAAAAATACACTCTTATTCTGTTATATAGACCATGCAATTTAACAAGATATGAGGACTAAAATTTAACTTGAGCAACTGTCTTAGACCAATATCTTTTGCAATCTTTTGGTCCAAAACAAAACTCTAGTGAATCTATCTTGATTATCTACTACAAATCAGAAAAATTTTGCACCTTTAATTTTCTCACAAACTACCAAGAGTTTGTCTACATGAGATTCAAACTTAAAAGGAAAGAGATGCTATGATAAGTAAGCTTTGAGGCCCCATAGCAACATTACACCCAGGATCAGTAGAACTTAACATCAGTATTATAATGTACCTTGGCCTTCCAATAAGAAGAATACAGTGGTACTATTGCAGCAAGTGCAAGACAGGTCATTCGGTTTATTAATAAACATTAAGGTTGTCCAAAAATTTTTAAAAAGATGTATATTTGAGGTCAAGATACATGAAAATAAAAAGATTAAAATTTTAAATGATATCAAAGTTATTACTGATTTAATGCAGCTTTTAGTAATATTTTTTTCTGATGTAAGTTTGTAAAAAAGGAAATGTATTTCCAGGTAAAATTTGAGCAAGACCTTATGACCTACCAGGAGTAAAACACAACAAAATTTATCGTGAGTATTTGAATTATTTCCAGTGGAGTGGAAAAAGAAAGGGGTTAACTAGCATATCATACAATCAATAAATCTCTAACTTTTGTGTAGAATGATATGGTCATCTTTAACATGGCAGATATCTGATAAAAACATTAATTTCACAGGAAGACATCTACCAAGTGATTCTATATAAAATAGAAATACTGTAATTATCCTATAAAAACATTGTTGAATATCATACAGTGGCTGACAAATGTCCTAGCATAATCTGATGTCCTTTCACAAAAACCATGCTTAATGAAAAGACATGCAAAAAGTAATTTTTTTGTAACAGGCGATAAAACAATACTGCTAAAACTTTATTCAGTATCAAACAGTATGTGTAACCTCCATAAAAGATCAGAAATCTTGGCAGATTATAAGACTGACATGAAATAAGTGTATAAACATAAATGTACATTTATTATTTGGTGTTGTGTTTCTTACCTTGATTCATCACTTGGACTCTCTGGTCGGGCATCAGTGACGTTATTTACTACAGAGTTCATGTCCTGGACAAGATAAAAAAATATATATCATTATTATTTATAGCCTGATCATAATGCAACAGTTCTTTGAAACTATAAATCCCTTTGCTTCATTTTTGTTTACTGAGCAAAACTATTAGAATTTTTCCCTAGTTTATCCCCTTTCCAAAATCAGAAAACAATGGAAAATGTTCAAGCATATGGTAATGTCAACACTTTCAACATCTATAATATTGTATATATTTAAAAGGTATAGAAAATATTTTTTTTGAACAATTTCAAGCAATAAACATGTAACTAAAAGGCAATGCTGGCTAAGTGGTTAAGATTTTAGGCTTAAAAACCAAGATGTGTTATTACTATGAGTTTGACCAAACTTAGTCTACTGTGAAGAGTTTTTTCTCTTTGAAGACCTCTATTGGTGGCTGGGAACAAGTATAATAAACATAGTGGTCTGTTATATTTATCTGCAACATTACAATCTTGTGTACTAACACTCTTACAGGTAGCTATAAACACAAACTAATAAAGAAAATTAGAAAGTCACACACTACATGAATACCTATTTTGAATAAAATTTGAGAGGATTAAAAAAATATCTGAAATATCCCTGATGCTACATAAAACAGCATTTAAACCACCAACCCAATACAAGTCAATCATGACAAATTTTTAAAACTTAATCAAATATTACAAAATTAAATGGGATATATGATGTTCAAATTTAAAGTCTTTGATATACTGTACAACTTTTAAAAATTTAACACCCATGCCAGGTTTTCTGTTCTTTGTCACAAGGAAATAAATGATTTTATGTTATTTCTATACCTTATTTTTAACAGCATTTTCTTCAGAGTTTGATGCTTTGCCAGTAGATGAAGGTTTAGCACTGTTTTCACTACCATTCTGTGATTTACTAGCTGGTGAGTTACGAACTGCCTTCTGTTTAAATTGCTTTAGCTATAAAAACAAATAATTTCAGTGAATGGATCAACTATCAAAAAGGGTAATCACACACATCAACTCAAAGGTACTGAAGATTATTTTAAGTACATCAAGTATCAAGTACACATATTTCACATCTGATGCATTTTTTTTAATTCTTGTGATTTTACCCATTGCCGGTGTATCGGGATGAGCTAGTCGTGGTGTTGGTGTTGTATGTAGTACGTATGTCAGAGTGATTTACTGCCAGACTTTTCTGGTCCGGATCTTCTAGCCTTGTGGTTAAGCGCTCGCTTGTCACCTGGAGGGGCCAGGTTGGATCCTCAGCCGGTGTGGACGTGTTTGTGTGTTGTTTTTTTTTCTGGAGTGATTATTCACCAAACAGTTGAATAACGCATGTTGTTGGCTGGCATTATTTACATGTACGCATGCGCAGTACTATAACTTATATCAGCCATATACGGACAAGGTGTCTGATATACTTCATTGAACATACACCTTGTCCGTATACAACTGATATAAGTTATCGTACTGCGCATGTGTATGTGTGAATAATGCCAACCAACAACATGCGTTATTCTACCGTATGTGTGAATAATGTTGGCTTTTTTTTTCCAGGTGTTTCCTTTCTCCTTGCACATGGAATATCCTGGCATAATACGTTTTCGACGGTATTTACTAATTATATGAAATCGCATTTGTTCAAATATTTGCCTGAACGAGATGCAAGTAACCCAGTGCTTGTCTTATATGATGGCCACAAAAGCCATGTTTCACTTGGATTAATAGAATGGGCCAGGAGTCAACATATCATATTATTTGTTCTTCCTCCCCACTGCAGCCATTTATTGCAACCACTTGATGTCAGCTGCTTTGGTCCCTTTGAGATAGCTTGGAATGCAGCTTTACATTCTCATCTTAGATACACAGGTGGTCAGAATATTTCTCGTTTTGAAGTTTGCCGTATTGCTTGTCCTGTATATACGAGTACACTCACTCCCAGCAACATACAATCTGCATTTAGGAAAGTTGGAATATTTCCATTCAATGCCTCTGTAATATCTAAGGAATCCATCACACCTTCCTTGAGCTTTACTCAAAAACCATCTGATGTACCACAAGGCAATGATGATAACGCTTTCAACAGGCCTACCTCCAGTACTGACATAAATGTTTCTAGTAATGTTACTACAGCTACAGGTTCTAATAAAGATGTTTCCAATAATGCCCCCACAGCTACAGGTTCTTCAACATCTGCAACATCATTTCTGGGGTCCAGAGGAGGCGTGATCCTGCAAAATCTGAAAATTTCTAAATCAAGGAATACTTTAAGCAAAGTTGTTGGTGGAAAAGCAATCACAGATGACACAGTTTATTCCAAGATTGAGGAACACAACCAAGCCCAGGCTCAGACAAGTCGGAAACGCTCTTCTACAGATGATATAGCTAGTGAAAAATCTAAGAGAAAACACCCCTCAGTTAATAAAGATTTACCATCTGAAAATTCCATCAAAAAAGGCAAATCAAAATCAAATCCTTCAAAAGGCAAAGCCATAAAGAACTCAAAATTTATTGTTGATCATCTTTCTGACTCTGACTCAGATATATCAGAAGACGAAAAATGCATTATCTGTAATCGATTCTATCCACAAGATCAAAATGATTATGTTAAAATCGTAAATTGGGGGCAGTGTGGAAAATGTAATGGCTGGGTGCATCTACGTTTCTGTTCCACAGTAAAGGCCTTAAGGCGTGGGGACAATTATTATTGTCCAAACTGTACAGATGTCATTTAACACTTCCATGGATAGTTAATAACTGTAAATATGTTATTTTGTTTAAACTTTGTTAACTTTGTTATTTTGAACGTTTTCACGATTTTTTGGACATTTCATAACTTTTTACCGACTTGTCTGGGCCGCCGTAGATTGTTTTTCCAGACCGTCGAATTCATATGACATAATTGAAAGCAAGGTCAAGGTGAGTGCCTTCCATATTTGTTTACATACCAGCGTTGTTTGAAACTATGAAATGTTTAATTGTATTTCATAAATTGTGTCACAAATCTGGTTAAATTTATTTAAATAGACGTTGGTCAATGCATCTTGCATTTCCCGAGAATAACCGAATTTATCGGTAGGTATAAAAAGTAAACGGGAGTATACGGGAGTAAACGGGAGAAATAAAAGAAAAGATAAGTGATATATTTTGCCTACGGTAGGTTCATTAGATGCAAATTTAAAAAATGAACAAATTAAAAAAATAATTATGACTCTAGGATGATTTTTAACGATTTTATGGCGAAAATATGTATGCATGTGTATGATACTGTTCATCAATACGTGTTAAGACAGGAGTAAACGGGAGAAATTATAGAGAAGTTAATTAACATATTTTGTCTATGGTAGGTTCAGTAGATGCAGTTCAAAAAAATAAACAAAATTAAAAATGCCAAAGGGAGGTAACTCTTGTAAATTGTGGGTCGCGACATGATTATTCGACCGTATAATTTTAGAGTCGGATTTATATAGTAAAAGATCGATTTATTTTGTTAATTAAATTATTATTATAAAATTAATAAATGGTAATGTAGCTATAGGCTGTTGTACAAAAAAAAAAAAAAAAAAAAAAAAAAAAACAAGATTTAATCCTACTGACCAAAAATTAACGTTGTCACAATATTTGCGAAAATTATTTATTCACAAAAATAAGTTTTAACTTGTGAATATATATTATTAATTAATTAATTAATGGTAATAGCATAATCTAATATGCAGAAAGATTGTTTTGATTGGGTAATAAAGGATATTAATTACTGCATATGTTCATAATCCAAAAACTTCGTCCAGTAATAGTATTACGTAGTATTATGCCTGTCCCAATAATTTACCGTTTTTGAAGTTCCAATAAAATAATTAAATACCTGTATTGTCAGATGAAAAAATGATGCAAATGTATCATTTTAAGCATTGAAAAGAAATTAGTCTGACAGAATTACAAGACCATTATGACAACACAGTAGCTTATTCTTGTCATATATGTATATTTTGAATAATTGGCGTTGTAATAATTTATCATTTTTCACTGAATACATTCTCCTCATTTTAATTTTCGAAAATTTCTTATTTATTGTATTGAATCTGAAAATAATAAAGTTGGAAAGATTGGTATTAAAAGACTTATCGTAAAAATGTATTTTAAGCGGTTAGCGTATACGCTAAACGCTTATTTATCATGACTGTAATGTGCGGTATATTGAAATGCAAGAGAAATACATCATGTATTACATGTACCAGAAACATAAAATAAAATTAATGTATAATTCAAAACGTTTTAAATGCCGATGAGGGAATGTATTTTCCGGGACGGGTTTTATTTTTTACAGTAAAAAGGTAATAATACTAATAAATTGATAAAAAAAATAAATAAATAAAATGGGACAGATTCTCAGTTTTCGTAGAAATAATAAACTTTTTTATTTTTGCTGACCTAAACATTGTCTTTTAGCTGTCAAAACATTTGCAAAGGTTAACTTGTAAGGGCACGTTCACAGTGATGTATTGTCGGATTTCGCTAAAAGTCAAAACTTCTTGTCAAGTTATATAATCAGTGAAGATGTTGTTTCATTTTTTTTTTAATGATTCTTCCTAAAACCGGGATTTACATTATATTTTTATTTTTTACGATTTTTCTTAAAACCGGGATTTACATTATATTTTTTATTTTTTACGATTCTTCTTAAAACCGGGATTTACATTATATTTTTTATCATGTTTATTGATCTTGATACATCTTCAAATGGTGAAGTACACATCCAGGGTTAAATGTATTTAGTTTTCAATAAACATCGCGGTAGACGATTTTTTTTTACTTTCCACCGTGGCAGAGAATATTCTTTTCGGCAGACCGCGGTGGATATTGACTTGTTTTTTATTTCGCGGGATAACATAACAGATGTTTTAATATGAGTTTTAATATAAATAGTTTTTTATACGCTTGTATATATCTATGTCTATTAATACACCACAGTGACCTTTAAAGCCGAAATCAAAAAACTAAATTTTATTTATTAGATTGTATACAAGCTATTGAATTTATATTTGTAGCCAAATGAGTGAAATTACCATCTTTTTTTCGAAATGTAGTATCTTCAGTTAAAATTAATTTTAATATGGTTTCTTTAAAATAAATTTTTATTTTTTTTCCGATATTTTTTTAAGATTAGACTGAGTGTAATTTGTTCAAGTGGTGGACTTCTTTATTTTATTATTATATTCTTTATTAATTTATTCGTGATTACTGGATTGGGGGACCCGTAGCTCATCAAAAAATCATTCATAAGGTAAATAAGTTGTCAATTAATATTGATTAATTATTAACAAAACATTCAAATAAATAACAAAAGCAATAACACTGTGACAAGGCGTTTTACATACTCTTCTATTGACACCCATAGTTTACAAGAGTTACCTCTCTTTGACATTACGTGGTTACGACACTGACGGACAATTTTAGCTGTAAAATACTTAAAATCTTACCTAAAGCCATAATTCTTTTTTTTAATTTTGTTTATTTTTTTGAACTGCATCTACTGAACCTACCGTAGACAAAATATGTTAATTAACTTCTCTATAATTTCTCCCGTTTACTCCTGTCTAACACGTATTGATGAACAGTATCATACACATGCATACATATTTTCGCCAAAAAATCGTTAAAAATCATCCTAGAGTCATATTTTTTTTCTTTAATGTGTTCATTTTTTAAATTTGCATCTAATGAACCTACCGTAGGCAAAATATATCACTTATCTTTTCTTTTATTTCTCCCGTATACTCCCGTTTACTTTTTATACCTACCCGAATTTATGCTTACACCGTCGAAAACCCATTACGCCAGGGTACTTTAACAGTTAAGAACTTTACTGTCTTCAGACATTGACTTTTTAAACTTATCACTGAATAACACATATCAGACGACGATTTGGTGAGAAGGCAATAACACGGTGTTTTGTATAAATACCTTGAATCGCTTAAGGCAGAACCTCGGTAGCGACCCCCTCAACAGATACCCCCCCCCCACCCCCCCAACAGATACCCCCCCCCTCCCCAGTCTCCTTTCCAATACTATGCGGTTGCAACTAAACAAATGCGTGTTCTAGTGTAACAAAACAATGAATAAATATTAGTTTCACTATTTAAACAAGACTAAATTATGTAAATTAATTAAACCTTCTTTCTCGCAGCTGCTATTTTCTCCCGTTTGGCACTGTCTGCCATTTTTGCCAAAATCGTGCGCACGCAGATGACACGAAGGCGGAAGTGAAACGATGCAATGTTATGGTTGCACTTCTTTTATTTCTCTCTGTATACACCGTTTTCTAGACAAAGCTAAGCAAGTTGAAATTAACATATTCTATCCGCTTCTTTATGTACTGAAATTACAATTAAAATATATCTATATGTTGCACAATTCAGATATTTCAATTTACACATATTGTAATCTCTACTAGGTGACAGATAATTAGGGATATTGTCTTAATTTGAAATACAATACAATATACAATACAATAATTTTTATTTAAAGTCGAATAAAAATTGTACAACAGGTAACATGAGCTCTAATGAACTTTTAAAATCGACTATACAAATATCATATGTTACATTTTACATATATACATACAAGATACATGACAATACATACATATAAAGCATCTCATAGAAAATCAATAACAAGTAGGATAATGTGATTAGCATAAAAGCACACAATAAAAGCATAGTAAGAGCAACTAAAAGCATTTGAGAAGCACTAAACCAAAAATACAATAAAACCAAAATAGAATCAAAGCAAAAGCGAAAGCAACAGGAAGCTACATATATGTGCCTGCCACACAGTGGCATGAACTGCCAGACCACTGATTTATTAGATTCTTAAACTGGTTTAGAGACTTATCTTGTCTGTAGTGGTCGGTCAGCTCATTCCACAGCCTGGCACCAGCATAATGCAGGGAGTTAATTCCGGCCATACCTATTTGTTCTCACCCTGGGAATATCTGCCTTATTATGGTATCTTAAAGAGAAAGCAGTATTTCTATAATTTCTAATAAAAATATCTTGAGGATAAACAGGACAATTTTTTGTAACAATTTAAAGACTTCTATAGCCATTGATCTAATCCGCCTAACTTTTAATGATGGTAGTTTAGATTTTATTCGGAGGTTTTTATATGATGTGACATGGTCTTCATATATAAAACGCAGGGCCTTTTCTTGGATTTTTTCAATTTTTTTAGTCTTGACTTCTCCACAAAAATGCCATGTCAGGGGACAGTAGTTAAAATTTGATAATATGAAAGAATAGTATATGGTAAGTTTGCCCAATCTATTTAAATGTTTCCCTATACGTTTTAAAACATTTAGTTGGCGAGATGCTTTTTTTTACAGATATTGGAGATATGAGTTTTAAATTTTAGTTCGAAATCTATGGTGATGCCAATATCGCAAGGAGTTTTACTTCATTTTCGCATTTTATTTTACTTTGTTTTAGATTGAAAATAATGTTGGAGTTATTTGATTTTTTACCTATAGCTATTGCTGAAATTTGTCTGGGTTAGCTTGCATTTTATTCGTTGAGAACCAGTTTATTAGAGATAGACTATCTTTTTCAAGGTTAAATATGACATTATTTAAGTTTGTACTTGAACATGAGAGTGTGTTGTCATAAGCATAATTATATAAATTACAATTATTTACAGAGTAAAAAATATCCTATAAAAATAAACCTATTTGATAAAAAACTGCATCTTTTTAAAAATCAGGCAATACCACATTTATTTTATGTTAATTTGAATAATCATCTTTATAAATAAAACCAGCGACCTTTAAAACGGTTTAAATGTCGCTAATAAAATATACTCCTAGTTGAAAGAATTTGCATTGAAGACTTTGAATTCTCACAAGAAGATAAAGGTAAATGTCAAAATCTTTATTTAAAAAAAAGTATACCCCTCAAAAATCAGGACATTGCCGGGCCCTTTTTCCTACAGAAATAGAATTTGCACATGTAGTTTGGCTTTACCCGTGAGTAAGATTAAGAAATCTTGTGAGGGTATATAAAATATGTGAAATCCTTCAGCCTTGTCTCCATAAAATGCAAGGTTCTTTGCAAAAGGTAATTTTGTTGATTTCATCTATTTATAATTTTGATTAAATGGACACATTATGAAAATTGAGAAATTTACTTATATTTCACTCACTTTTAATTAAGTTGAAGTTAAGAAGTATTTTTTCCTTATTTTAAGTTAAATATTTTGCAAAATTAATGTTTTAATTTGTAAAGCAAATGAATCACCAAGTTAACAGTTCGATAGATGAATTGACAAAACCCAGTTTTGGTTAATAAGTCAGTAATTTGTAGTCTAGAGATGTTTGTTAGCAAAAAATAAATAAACATAAAAGTCATGAGTAACCAGAGCTATTATTAAACTAAAAAGTTTGTAGGTAAGTGTAAGTTGGTAAAACATCATGCGAATTTATCCAAACAAATTATCAAAACTTTTGCAGAATCGAAAGAAAAATTAGAAGGTGTTCCTATCAAAGAGGGATTAAAACGAATAGATTTTGATGAATCAAGTACAACCAAAGATGGCAGCGCCCGCACATCGAAGCGGGTACATTTAAAACTAGTTTAGTTTTGACTATGTTAGACGAGGTAATTCGTGACAATACCATACACAAAATGACTTTTAGGCTGTTTATAGACTCCATTTATATGACAGTATTTATGGCGGTTGCTAATGACAAATACTCATAGCTACCCACGTCTGCAATTATTTATCCTGGACCGGTGCATCCCAACATTTTTGCAAGCATTCCATTTGAAACTGTAAACGGGAAAAACTGTTGAGTACAGAACTTTTGTAATTGTTGCACTTTATATTGACATATTCGATTACAAAATTAACACTTTTTTGTTCAATATAATGGCAATAAATTTCCATATTAACAATATTGAAACAATATCAAGATTACTGCATATAATATATGACCAAAATAACTTGCTTTGAATTATAAACATCTGTACTTTTTATCATTACAAAATTCTATTAAGAACAAGATATAATGTAGTGTTTTTGTTTACACAACATTTGGTGAACCAGAAGTGTGATTATTACGTCATAGATATAAAAAAAAAATTCTGTAACAAAAGTTTGAAATTTCATGACTCTTGGTATATTTGATAAAAAATTAGAGTTCTAATAAATTTTTCACACAAATGAAATTGAATTTAAATAAATTATTATTATACAATAAAAAATAAAGTGCTAAATGGGAAGTAGGTATATGTGATCTTGCTCATTTTTCTCTTGGTTCACTGTAATAGGTTGCTGTTTTTCCCTAAGACAGACTTATTAGCAACATAGACATTTTCCTTAATGTTCTGCACAAACTTAAGTAATTGATCATGTGATTTGCTGTTGATTGATGTAATTTGAACTTATGGACATACAGTTTAAAGATCCTGCATCATAATGAATTTTGTCTTATCAGTACAAATGCATTTAGTTTATTTGATATTATGTCATACCCATGGTAGGAACACTGACCTCTTTAATAAAGATGTTTGAAAAGTTTTTTATGGGACAATGTAAAAGTTTCTGAGAAAAAAATATTTGATGCTTGACATATATTTAGGAGACTTTGTTATAAGGCTTTATATTATTAGGCTTTAACCTCTGTCTGTTTTGGTTTTAAAAATAACAATTGATTTGTCACTTTCAGCTGACTGGAATTTAATGTCAAAATTTGCTTTATGTGTATAAAGGTTAGCTTTGGCTGACAAAAAATGTCACAGTTCACTGAATCAAGTTTTTGTTGAATTCGGTTCTTTTCGTCCTGATTCCCGTTCACCCCGTGGGTCAATTCGCCCCGATTCCAGTTCGCCCTGGGTCGATTCGCCCCATTGTTTACTTAAATTAACTAATACATAAAACAATCTAAAATGTTGACATATTTAATTGAAGTTGCTTACAATTTTTTTTATCTGTTTTGCATTAAAATAACATAACTTCTCAACAAAAGTGTTTAATTAATTGCATAATACAATAACAAACAACACAGCTTGTGTCTTCATGGGTAAAGATACTTTGATGTATATATATATGGACATCAAAGCAGAAATAGCAGTCATCCGCGGTACATCAAACAAATACGGTCATTGTACTTTTAAAACAAAGAACTGTGCACAAACAAATCGTCGTTAATTAGAATGTTATTTCTAGTAATAAAACTTTAAAATTACCATAACAAATACTTACATGTTTACACGTGCGGCTCCAGGCAGAAGTATATTTGTAGGGCGAAACGACTCACTTCCGGGGGCAAAACAACCCGGGCCGAATCGACCCAGGACGAACGAGCATAAGGGCGAATCGACCCGATACCTTTTTGTTTGGCTGTATATATTGGCAAAATACACTGATTTGTTTCCTGACATTTAATAATATTTGCTTTATTACAGAAATCTTGACACTAAGGTATTGGAAAATGGCATCATCAGCTCACACAGATTTGTTCACTTTTACACCTTATGGAAAGAAGCCACTTAAAGAACAAGTAACACCACATAAGATTGCTTTACTCACCTTAGTATATGAGTATTGCGAGCTGAAGCGAGCACAAATTGACATTTTACCAGACTTTGGTGCTCAGCCCAAAGATTCAAACATCTCAGAACGTGAAAAACGAGATTTTATGACAACAGCTTTGAAACTCTTACAGGTAAATAAATATCAGGTATAACTTTATGAAAAAAGCTTTGAAAATCTTACAGGTAAATTAATTATCAAACCTTTATAAGTTATGACTAAAAAAATTTGAAACTCTTACAGGGAAAGAATTTCATCCTCAATAATTATAAATAAACAATTGTGGTAACTGAGTAAAAGACTATATTCCTGGTTTGTTTTTTAATCACATTCTGTTTTAATCACTTCTAATTACTGAAAAACATTTCCATACCAGCCACAAATAACCATATCTTTTCCAAGATCTATGAAGGTATCTTAAGCATGCATTGAGAAATGAGACCATTTTTTGTTGAGTCTGGCATCGCCATAAGGTGAGAATTAGGTGTTACTTTTCAAGTGTTGGCAGAGGTGGCGGCGACAGTGTGTCAAAATGTGAAAGTTTATGTTTAAGTCAAAAACTAACCAGGCGAGACATTTAATTCTGTGGAATTCTTGTTATGTTATTTAAATTGTTATCATTGGCAAGATTTTTATTGCTTTTATTTGTCTTTGTATCCCATAAAAATGCGAAAACTTTTAAAAATAAAGACTGAGCCTTAGATATTTGGTATAAATTGGGATATGTAATGTCTCATTTTTTCTCTACCAGCATCAATCAAAGAAACTCTGGGTTTGAACCCTATCAGTTTGTCTGAAACTTCATCTGTGAACTATTTTTTGGGTATTACCAGCAGTCAGCTTTTGGTACATACATTGTATATATATTTACAAGTTTTTATATTTTTGATTATTTTAGAGTCCAGATTTAAGTTTGAAGGAATTAACAGAACAGTTACCACCAATACTTAAACCCCAACACTATGATGCTTTCTTAGCCAGGTAAGTGTGATGTATACATTTGGCCAAGTGGCTATAATTTTTTGTATCTGTCAGAAAGTTTGTCAATTAGCTTGCCAAAGATTAGTAATTTCTCCAGGCATTCCAGTCTTTTCCACAATCCCAGAACTGACTTTTTCTATATAAATGTAAATAAAAAATTGTGACCTAGAATACTCCACTTACACTGTACCTGTAAAGAACACAAGAGTTTATGTTACACCCTTACATGGCATGAGTATTAAATGGTAATGCATTTTGATGCGTAAATGTTTAACCAGATATACTGCAGATTACCATTGTTTTTCAGACGTTTTACTGGTAGATAAATTTCTTAAATTTAACAGTAGACTTTCTGGACCAGATTTTGTGATTTATTGCATTGTTCTTCAGTCTGGTCTAATGACAACTGGGAATTTGGTTTTGAAATGTCTCACTATAGATTTTTTTTTAGATTAAAAGAATTTTATGATGAGGGTGTGTTACCTTTGATGGATTTTTTCCAAGAGTTAGCCAAATTATTGAATGATACATCAACACAACCAGTTATAAGTGGAAGTAGTGTTTTGGGTAAGTTATAAGTCCACTTTATCTTAGTTTGACTACAATGGCAAATTGGTTTTGGTTGTAGAGTAGTTTAAAAATCCCAGTGCATCTCATTATAACTGTGGATAAAAAATCTGTGTTGCTTCTTTTTCAGAATGTAATTTTAAATGTTTGTTGACATGTAAGGTTAATTTAATAAGCTCCATTTACTTAATATCATATTCAACATTAAAACATACCATATTTAACATTCAGTCAACTAATAATGATTTGGTCTAACCATGTGTCACTGATTCAAAATCAAGAACAATTGTCTACATATTGACTGACAAAGAAAGTTCCCCTTCTCTTCTTCCCTGTCCAGTTCATCTTTCCATTCTTTCACACATCACCTTTTCTTGCATCCTACTTTACTATTTTGCTCCCTACACCCTTTACCTTTCCCATCTGTTTTACTCCCCTTTCCCTGTTCGTTATTCCAACTTTTCTTTTTTCCATCTTCTCTTTCTTTATTCTTCAGTTTAATTTTTTTAATTGTGCAAATGAAAATGCTTTTAAATGGACAAATTTTTATGATAAGCACAACTTTGTGAATTTTAAAATTCCAAATTATTCTTTACTATCAAAATTGCGCTAAAAAGGGCTAATGTTTCAGTGGTACTTCACAGAAGATAAAATTAAATCTTTAAAGTCTTTTTTCAACTTCTAATTTTCAGGTATATTTTTAAGGAGAATGATTCTTGCTTTTGAGAAACTTTCGTTCAGTCAAGTCACCAAACTTTATACCAGGTATAAGCTGTACTTTGAGGAGTACAGTGTACCACAGGCTGAGGATAGCGAGGCATTTGGTGGTTCATTAATGGATTCTGTAAACAGTATATCTGGACACCTTACCAGGAGTGCCCTCGGGAAACCATTTGATCACAGTCATCTAGATGATGGGTAGGTCTATAATATGGAACACATGTGGAATGAATCCCCAGTAGCCCCATTATTATTGTTTGGTGATTCAATCTGTATAAATGAAAAAGCTGTGTAATATTATACCTGTCTAATTAGAGTCTGCAGTCTGAAAAATTTCAAGTTTAGGCTGTATATTCTACTGTATATAAAAGTTGAGACGAAACAACAAGTCCTTTATTTTATGTTTAAATTTCTTTGACATTTTCTCTTTTAATAATTCTATACTCCATTCTGTATATTAAAAAACTACCTACTGGTACATTATACAGTATAGTACCGGAATTCCATAAAGGAATATTTAATCAGTCAGTTTTTGATATTTTACATAAAATTTGTAAATTTTAATCATTGTAAATTAATTCACCTTTTAAATTAGAAGATACACTATTTTTCTCTTTGGATGCTGTTTGAATAAGCTTATCCACACAACCTTTATTGTTAAAATTTTTCTATTTATAGTAAGTTAGGTGATGGTGGTGGATTTTACTCACAGAAACAAGCAGAATATTTCATTTCTAGACAGGTAAATATGACATAATACTGTAGCTTCAATTTATGGTTATGCATATAATATTGTAAAATGTGTCTTAACAACAGCGTTAGAATTAATTATTTTACAGTTGAATTTCTGTCCAATCACCATACATGTATAAGTTTGGTCTACCATTCACAATTATTATTGCATAACATGACATTTGGTTGTTTCCTTTAAAAATTTACAATTTCTCAGATTACGAAGTTTTAACCATGTTAAAATACAAGTGATCAACATTTACATGTATCTTATTGAATTGTCCTTGCATGAGTAACAAAATTATTTTCTTTGTGGTTTTGCCACCTTGGGATTTATTTACCATTCATGTCAAAGGGATTTTTTAATACAAATATTAGAGTTCTTGATTGGCTAGATGTGCAACCTATGCAGTTCATTTGTCAGTTCTAGTTCAGTTTTGCTATGTGGCTCCAATAATATATATTGAATGATTTAACTTGCTTATAATTTGCACATAGGTGTTACAGTTGAAGGTTTCAAAGATAGACATGATATTCAGACAGGTTTTGCTATAATGATGTCACTATTTCAGGGATTTTTACTCAAACACAATGAGAATGAAGCCTTGACACCTATCAAACTACAAGAAAGAATAACAGATATGTTAAAGTCAAATCCAGATATTGCTGAAGCTGTAAGTAGATGACCACTGCTTCTAACAAATCAGAACTGTGATTTGTTTTTACCTTTTTATGTCCATATGAGTGAATTGAAGAGGAATAATGATGTTTTGCACCCCATCTTGTTCTTTAATTTGATTTTCTGTATTTTTTTTACAAATAAATCTACACCACTCATGATTTCCACCAAATTTGCCATACCCAGTGGATATAAACATAAACCATTTAATGCCCACTAGGTTAGTGTGTCTGTATTTGTGTAAATATCCTTTGATAGGTCTGTAGAGGCCTTATAAAGGAAAATTCTATTTAAATATTAAAAAAAAACCCAAAACAACTGAATATTCCTTTCATACTGTGCCATATTTTCAAAAATACTATTTGAAAAAAAAAATTAAATGCAATGTACTTGTAACTAAAAATGCAGAGTTGGTCTGAACAGGTTTTTCTTTGTTATTCTTTTATGCTGGTAATAATACTTTGACAAAATTAAGCCTGAATCAAAAGTCAAATTGATGTATATTTCAATTTAGAGGTACTTCATAGTAATTTAAAAGATAATATAAACCTTATTTTTTTCTTGATGAAAGTTCACATGACCAGTTTTCATAGTTTTTACTTTGGTTTTGAGACTATGATTTGGATATGGACTGGTATGTTCATGTTAGTTTTTACTTTGGTTTTGAGACTATGATTTGGATATGGACTGGTATGTTCATGTTTTGTTTTTATACGCCCGTCATATGACGGGACGTATTATGTTACGGTGCTGTCCGTCCGGGCGGGCGGGCGGGCGGGCGGGCGGGCGTCTGTTAACAATTTGTATTCCGTTCAATAGAGACCACAAACATTTATGGATTCAAATGATATTTGGTATACAGCTTTACCATGGTAATACCTTGTGCAAGTTCGAATTACAACTTTTTCGGATTATTTTTGGAGGAGTTATGCCCCTTTTTTAACTTAGAAATTTTTGTATGTATGACCATGTGGTTTCCGATCATCAGAGCCTACAACTATTTATGGATTCAAATGAAATTTGGTATACACATTTACGATGTTATTATCTGGTGCAAGTTCGAATTACAACTTTTTCAGATTATTTTTGGAGGAGTTATGCCCCTTTTTTAACTTAAAACACCTTTTTATCATACTGCACAGATCACGACAACAGTTCAAATTATAATTAAGCTTTATAGATATAAATTATTTCAGGTTGGTTAAAAAAAAAACATTTCAGACAAAAAATGTATTTGTTTCCTAAAATCTTCCTGCATGCAATGCTTAACACATGAAAACACTGCCATGACCTAACATTATATTTAAAACTTCTTCCTTCCTGGAAATGAATATGAATTATATAGCAGTCTACCACTATCCATTTAGCAATATATTTTTACATACATATATCCTAGTTGTAATTATACTTCTCAGTAAAGAATGGAACAATCTAGAGGATTAGTGACGAATTCATTCGGAACATCCTCTGGATGTGAAATGATAAAGGCGACAACTTTCTCCTTTTTAGCAGCATATATTTGCATCTTGGGGACCTTGAAAACTCCTCGATAGATTTTGCTAAAAATTTCTGAGGTTATGGAGTCTAATGCGATCTAGCTATCTAACTTGGTGAAATTTTTGGGAAAAATCGGTATCATACTTAATTTTGGGGTCAAACATGCAAAAAATGAATTTTTCCAAAAAACAATTACGTTTAACGCACTCCTGTTCAATAACAGTTCATTGTACAAAAAAGTCGTCCATTGACCGAAAAATGTTTAAGATCTGACGGAAAAGACGGTATTTTTATATTTTTTCTATCTTTTACATAAAATCCACAATAACTGTTTAAAGTCGGGGCTATCATCCAAAAACAATTTAACGTACCGTTTTGAATTCGTACCCATATTAAAGTAACCAATTCTTTACCAAATTATTGGTAGGTTTGGCACTTATCCGTTAGGTCTGTGTCAAACTTTTGAGTGGCAAGTTCTGTGGATGAGCTCTACTGATAGAAATCCTCTAGATTGTTCCATTCTTTCCCGCGAAACCCCTAAAGGTGTCGCCACACTAGTAAATAGTACTACTCGATCAATATAACACGGGCGTATAATGCTACGCTCGGCGGTGCTCTTGTTGTACTTTTTTTTGTGGATCACGGAATTGATTTAAGTATTTCTATCTGTTTTAGCATTTTTTGAGTTATTTGAACAATCTACGAGTAAAAGAGTATTGTACTTCCCTACATAACCTGTATCATTACTTTGATCGGAATACCAACATTGGTGGAGATTCAAACAAAAATCCAGAAGACGACATCAGCAGACGTTATGCTGCCCTTAACTTGGCTGCATTACACTATAGATTAGGACACAAGTGAGTATGATACAAAATTCCTGTTATCTAACGGGGTAGATTGTATACATGCCCTCAGGAAGATGACATATGATGCACTTAACATAGTTGCATAACACTTTAAATTATGACACAAGTACAGTACAAAAGTTAGTTTTATTGACCCTGATTATGGGGTTTAGATGCCCTTAGAGAGACAGCATCAGCAGACCTTCTTGTGTGCTGAATTTGACAGTATTACATTATAGATAAAGACTGTGCATCATTGAATTTGATGTATTTTTCCTTTGCTAAATACTTTATCTTTGTATTTGTTAGAATAAAAAATTATCTTCTTCTTTTTTCGTATATATATGTATATTTACAGAGAAGAATCACTGGCAGCATTACAAGAAGCTATTAGAATGGCTCAGGAAACAAATGATTCTGTTTGTTTACAACAAGCTCTTGTAAGTTTTATTTTATTTTTTGATGGTGGAACAGAATAATGTCTGATGTCCCAGTTAAAAATATTCAGTTCATTTTGAGGTGGTTAGTTCATAAATAATTGGAGAATCTTGAGGTGCTCACAGAAAATGAAAACCTTTTGCAAGCTAACTGACGAACTGTCCTACAGTAAGATCTGCCTAAATGGGATCTAAACCTAGGTGGTTAGAGGCACTGTAAATTGTTATTTTTACTTGACAACAGAGGACTCTATTTTTATATTTTGTTAGTCTATTAATAATTACAGAACAAGTTGTGTTACACTCTGAACACGAATCTAAGCATCATCATTAGAACTGGTGTTCATTGTTATCAATATTTTGGTCAAAGTTTTTTTTGGACAGACTTCAAATTCTAGTATAGTTTTATCTTACTGTCTACCAATTATTTTTACACTTTTATTCAGAGCTGGTTGCACAGATTAGAAGAACCTGGGGCTTCAAGAACAGCAATATTAATGGCCAGGTCTGTGGCAAAAAGTGGAGAAATTTCTCTACCAGTAAGTAACTTAAAATCATTTATTTATGGTTAAAAAAATGGGTGTTGCAAAAAATAATTTAAGGTCTTGTATGATGTAATATTTGAAGATTATACTTCTAATATGATTTATAAATTATTTATGAAATTTAATTTAAAACAAAAATATCTTATTCTTAATACATATTTATTGCATTGTGTGCTTCTATACATAATACTGGTAATACTTATAATTTTATTTTATTTTATTTTTATTACTTTTGAACCAAATTAACCAAGAGTGTTATATTTTTTTTCAATTTCCTTAGTTGTTTTTTAACATTTTTATCAGTATGTACGGGGAAAAATGCAGTTTAATTATAATTTATTTTATTTATTTTAAGAACCTAACATCTCTTTCTATACAAGCACTTGCTAGACATAATGCCCTGGTAACTGCCAAACCAGCCAGGTATGTACATGATGATCTCTAAGATCATAATTTAAAATCATAGTTTAAAATTTTATTTTCTTATGATTAGAATTTTTTATTTTATCTGAACAAAAT
The DNA here is from genome assembly GCA_029721355.1 of Tegillarca granosa. Taxonomy (NCBI): domain Eukaryota; kingdom Metazoa; phylum Mollusca; class Bivalvia; order Arcoida; family Arcidae; genus Tegillarca; species Tegillarca granosa. The sequence continues at coordinate 26,840,431 of CM056606.1, forward strand.
AAAATTAATTTTATCTGAACAAAATAGAACTAATAACTTTATCTGAACATAATAGAGCTGTTAATTCCATTGTAACCAAATAGAACCAATTATTTTATCTGAACAAAATACATGTAGATCAAAAATTTTATCAGAACAAAATAATAAAACTGTTAATTTCTTGAAACTAGAACTAGTAATTTTATTTAAACAAAATAGAACTGACAATTTCATTTGAAGGAAAATGGGTTCATTGCTTTAATAAAGATGATAAAATACTGGTAATGAAAGTTAATCTATTATACATTTACAATCAAAATGAATTCCCTTCAGTAAACCATTGGTCTAGGAATAGGTATATGTTTCAGTAAATCATTTGCTTTACACAAGACTTCCTCTTTCCTTGACGCCACAAAATTTTCAAAGTTGTTGATATCACAAAAGTCCATGGTGGTGGAAGAATACTTTATACCTGGTTGCGCTAATTTTTACACAATATTTTTGACAGATCTATTTTAAATCAGAAGTTGTTAAGAAAAACATAGATGGGATCTTAAATATTACTAATGAACTTTGATTGTAGTGGTTTTATTGGTCTGTAACTCTATTGGGTCATGTGCACATTTTTTAATTTATGCATAACCCAGTAGAGTTACAGGCCAATAAATCGATTACAATCAAAGTTCATTGCTTAAATATCATTCACCAAAACCATATTAATTGTTATCTTTTTACATATTTTTAGTGTATTTGATTTTCTGCTGAAGAGTGATATTCTAAATTGTCAACATTCCCAGTCACATTTTATGTGTGTCAGTTATGCACAGAAAGCTGCCTTATGGCACATGTATGGTAAAAGGTAAGTGAATATTGATATAGTGTAGTAGATCTTCATTGATCTTGTAGTACATATAGATCTTCATTGATCTTAGAGTAGATCTTCATTGATCTTATAGTAGGTCTTCATTGATCTTATAGTAGATCTTCATTGATCTTATAGTAGATCTTCATTGATCTTGTAGTACATATAGATCTTCATTGATCTTATAGTAGATCTTCATTGATCTTATAGTAGGTCTTCATTGATCTTATAGTAGATCTTCATTGATCTTATAGTAGATCTTCATTGATCTTATAGTAGGTCTTCATTGATCTTATAGTAGGTCTTCATTGATCTTATAGTAGGTCTTCATTGATCTTATAGTAGGTCTTCATTGATCTTATAGTAGATCTTCATTGATCTTATAGTAGATCTTCATTGATCTTATAGTAGGTCTTCATTGATCTTATAGTAGATCTTCATTGATCTTATAGTAGGTCTTCATTGATCTTGTAGTACATATAGATCTTCATTGATCTTATAGTAGATCTTCATTGATCTTATAGTAGGTCTTCATTGATCTTATAGTAGATCTTCATTGATCTTATAGTAGATCTTCATTGATCTTGTAGTACATATAGATCTTCATTGATCTTATAGTAGATCTTCATTGATCTTATAGTAGATCTTCATTGATCTTATAGTAGGTCTTCATTGATCTTATAGTAGATCTTCATTGATCTTGTAGTACATATAGATCTTCATTGATCTTATAGTAGATCTTCATTGATCTTATAGTAGGTCTTCATTGATCTTATAGTAGATCTTCATTGATCTTATAGTAGATCTTCATTGATCTTATAGTAGGTCTTCATTGATCTTATAGTAGGTCTTCATTGATCTTATAGTAGGTCTTCATTGATCTTATAGTAGATCTTCATTGATCTTATAGTAGGTCTTCATTGATCTTATAGTAGATCTTCATTGATCTTATAGTAGATCTTCATTGATCTTATAGTAGGTCTTCATTTATCTTATAGTAGATTTTCATTGATCTTATATCTAGGAAAAAGGATAAATATTTCTCACATAGGTGATAGATTAATCTCACTAAATTGGTGGTACGGCATTTTACACCCCACGTGCACACATGGAGCCTATCTCAATTAAATGGGGACTACATTTTTTTCAGTTGGCAACAATGATAATTTATTGCAAAAAAAACTATATGAAAATGATAAAAATAATTTTTTATGATGAATAATATTTTTTTACTAAAAGATGTACATGTATATATATATATACATGTAATTATAAAGTGAAAAATCATTTTGTTTCGTTGTGTAGGTTCACGTTCTGCAGTAAGTGAAATGTTACCGTTATTTGTTATTGTTGCATGTCTTGTATTCATCCACTAGCAAAATCTTGATTCCTAATAGTAGGGATTCTGGTATTTTTTCATAAATTATATGAGAGATAAATAATCAATAACTCAACTGAGGTGGAGATGGGGAAATTCCAACCTTGTGGTAAGATTTTTTCATCTCAAACTTGGCATAGCCTCGTTTGACATTAAAATTCTAACCACTTGTTCATAATTCCCAATTTCAACCTCAAACTCATAATAGATTCTCTTTATTTCATTTGGAATATTTTACACAAAACACCTAAAAGGTGTATAATTTCTTTATAAAATCTGTTGTAATGTTCCAAATGGGATTGTATACTGTGGCAGTAGCAAATATGCAAGCACAACATCCATTTAGATAAATTTTTAATAAAGTGAATTAGGAAGTTCAAAGTTTAAAATTAAATTTCTACTAGAGAGTGGATAGGATTAATGTTTTTTATGCCCCACTATAAGAACTTGGAGTACTTTCACTATCCATGAAAGAATTTAAACCTTATAATTTGATCTGAAGCCTGATGCTATGTTTTCTGATTAATTCTTATTTGTTTGCATCTGATTAAATGATGAAAATTTAAAATGAAGGATTGATAAATCTCGGATATGTCCATTAATACATCTTCATGAAGTTGTACATCTTACCAGGTGAGCATAAGGCCTATGGGTTTTTTTTTTTTGCCTTAGATTCAGTAAGAAGCCATTAGATGCAGATTTTTCAGACATTGTTTTTATTTTTGTTTTATTTTTTTTAAATTAAATTTAAAATTATTTAATTGATTTATTTAAATTTTTTGAATAAAAATTTTATATATTTATTATTTTTGAATAAAAATTTTATTTATTTATTATTATTATTATTATTACTATTATTTTTAATGTGTTGTAGGGAAATGTGTTCAGTTTCCAGCCAGCTAGTGTTAAACTTAGACACATCAGAAGGTGGAATATACCATAACGGAGAACCTGTTTGTATAGCTTTGTGTAACATGGCTAAATTTTATGCAAATAATGTGAGTTTTTATAGATTAAATTTTTAGTTTAATATTTATTCTATAAATAATCTCAAATATTTAGGAAAACCCCTATTGGAACATTATTTTGTGAACCTTAATTACTTTTCATAAGGAGTAATATTGGTTTTACTGCAGCTTCTTTTTGTTATTCTTCTTTTAAGAGCTATATTGCTATATAGTTTAATGCCCATCCAAAAATAAAAATTATACCATCTGCCAACAAAGTTGAAGGGAAGAGTGGTAAAATGGTTTCAGCCTTTAATTTTTGTTTGTTGATCAAGGCTTTTTTTGTATGTATACTTTTTGTCGAGCCTGGCTTTGCTTTAAGGCGAGACTTAGGTTTTACTTATCCGGTGTCATTGGTAGCGTGTCAAAATGTGAAAGTTTTTTATGTTAAAGAAATGTATTTTCTACTCAATCAAAATCTAACCAGGTGAGGCATTTAAATTCATGGAATTCTTGTTAGCACCCTTATTCATATGTCTTTTTATCAAGGTTTGATTTTTCAGATGAATGGTAAATATAAACAGTGTTTTCTCCAGCTTACTAAAACAGGGGGTCATTGATGACCTCCTTACATGAAAAGCGGGGGTCATTTTTTAAAATGAAGGGGTCATGAAATTTTTGGAATGAAAATTAATTTCTTTGATATTTTACAATAAAGGAAATATTTTGTTTGTAATTAGAGGATCTGTATTAATCTCTTTGTCTATGTTAAATGTTTTATTTCAAATGCTACTTATATCTGATATATTTGAAACAGTAAAATCGCGACAGTATCCCAAAACAGAAATTACTGAATGTTCTACCATCAACCCTAGTGAACAGACCATTATCATTCATTATTATTATCCGATATGCCTGTTTTAAATATGATATTATTATTTTCATTAAAGGATATTTCATTATTTGTTTAACCAAATTTTATAAGATCTCTATTTACACAAGTTTTTGTAATTTGTCTGTGAGTCGTCGGCAAGCACGTTACTGCCAGATGCCGCCTGGTCATGTTCATAGCTCCGTGCAGAACTTTGACACAAGTCGTTTAATGTTTAAACACTTAAACACAGTTTCGACTTTTCTTTTATGCCTGATGCAAAGAGCGCTTATAATGACTATATAAATTAAGCGTTCAATACAAACATTTCAAAGATTAAGAATATAGACAGGTTCCTATATTAATAATTAGCTTCCTTAAATATGGTACGATAGTCATGTGGTATGGAATTTCCGCTCAGTACTTTCGTTTTCAGTCCCGTCACCTTTCATAATTTTCAATCTATGTAAAAATGGTTGCGTCAAAAATAACGAAACAGCAACACCAAGTTGCGCCATTCATAAAAAAATCGCGTCAAAAACGCAAGAAACACACTCTGGAGAAAACACTGTATAAATATACATTGTAAATTCATATATATCACAATGTGGTAAACCTGCAAAAAATTTGATTTGGAACATTTTTAAGTCTAAGTAGGTTTCTTATGATTTACTCACAACCTTTTCCAAGTATAGTATTAAACACTGAACACTGCAATATTAGATGGCTCCGTTAATTGACTGTTCAGACATTGAAAATTATTTTGTGACATGTGATTAGAAACGACCAGTATTACTTTTAATTGCTTAAAGGTTTTTGTTTGAACAAAGTTTTTATAAGGACTAGATAGGTCTCTTACCTTGACATCTCAGTAGTGTTTAAGGTTTTGTAAAGTAAGTCTAGTTTTAAGATCCTGTACAATCATATAAACTGATGATCTTTATTCCAGGGTCAGTATTCGGCATCATTAGATATAATAAACAATGCCAAAAATAGGTTCCCTAGCAACTCCCAGTATGCTTCAATATGGATGATATGTGAACAGGAAGTGTTATTTGATAGATACCTGTTGAATGGGAAATGGGGTGCAGCGGAACAGTCTATTATAAATCTCCGTGCATTAGATGAAGATGAAGCTGAGATAAGGTAAGTACAGTTTATTGTAAATTACTAATTTTTTGTGTTTGGTTTATTTTCTCATAAATTTGTGATATTAAACGAGACAAGACTATGAAACAAACAAATGTTTAAATTTAATGTGATCTACATTTACTATCATATGCACCTACTAGCAGCAGACAATTTGAAATATTAAAAAATGCAGATATAAAATATTGCTGTCTATGAAAATTAACTGGTGCAATAGATGTTAGAGTAAAAGTACCTTGTATACTTTAATATTGTTTTCTTCAAATGCTGATATAGTTTATCAAGGACATTGCAAGTGTTTTACCTGTTTTAATTTTCCTTGTTGCAATGGTCAGGTAAGATGGAGTAGAGTGTTTCAGTCATATCATATGACCTGCAGGAATTTCTGGATACAAGAAAATTGCAAAGTTTATTTTCATTTCTGCTTACCCTAACATTATGAAGGATTGATTGATTTAATGTATTTTTACTTCCCAGTCAAGATTGTTTCACTTATATCAAGACATCACCCGCTATATGTGAAGTGGAAGAAATTTTTACCTTTGCGGTGTGCTTAGGGCAATGTGCAGGGAGGGTTCTTTAGCATGAAGACCTGCCATAATATGGGACATCAGTTTTTAAGGTTTCCTGCGAAGAAACTCATGGCTTTCATTTCTAAATGCAGAGTGTTTGGCAAAAGAACAGTCAGTACCAGTTTTCAAGTCTTGGTCAGACTCGAATGGGGTTCAAACCCCAAGCTCCCACATATTAATTAATATACTAGTATATATATTCAGTGAGCACTTCCCCAACTGAGCTACCGTAGTGGTAAAATTATAGAGGAGACTTAAAATGTTAGCATGATTTTGTTCCAGTGAAATAGTTTTAGGTAGCTTAAATCTCCCTTGTGATTATGAACCAAGTTTATATATAAACAGACAAAATATTTCATTCATAATTTAGTGAGTTACCCTGTATTAAGTGTTTACAGAGATGACTGTACAATATTTTTTTCCTCTATCCGCATACACATGATTAAATTTATATTTTTATATTGTTCACACAGATTTTAAAAGGAAATGTAAGTACAGATGCACTGATTATATTGTAAAACATCAATAGAACTTTTGTTTTGACATCAGAATAATTATTGGCCTAATTTCTCGAAAGGTTAGAGTTTCAACTTTAAGCAAAAAAAAAAAAATCTTAATACAAGAACTGAATCAGATCCTTCATTAAATTTACAAACATGTACTTAAACTTGGAGGTAAGGCATTGAATTTTTTTAGGTTCAGGTTAAATTTCAGTGTTAAAGTAAAACCGTACTCTGTTTTCATTTCAGAAATGCTATTCTGAATAAAGAAAAAGGGGAAGTAACTGAAGCTTTAAGTGTGTTACATAAATTACTGGAAAAATGTAAAACAAACCAGAATAAATATATTCCAGAATTTAGATGCAGGTAGGTTTTATATTGTATTTACTACTCTACTGTTAATACTGTAAACCATTCGAAGTTTTTATATTACCTTAGGTCAGAACCAATAGATTAATTAATTGATTTAATGGGGTTTCACATGCCAATCAAGAATATTTTACTTATCCAAGTCATCACCAGCTACAGGTGAAGTAGCAGAAATTTTTACCTTTTCAGTGTGCTTAGGACAATGTGCAGGGAGGGACCTTTAATGTGCCATGCCTGCCATGACTTTGGGGATTAGTTTTTTTAGGAAAGAAAATTGAAAAACCACATTTCTTTTGAAACAAATAAATCTTAGATTTTCTTTTATTCTTTCATTTCATGCACATCATTATATAACATAAAAAGAGACAAAAGATTGTTTGCCAGTTCCATGATGGTTTTTGTTGTCCTGTTTATATTTTGTCATAGATACTGTTTTGTTTTTTAACAGGATATGTAGGCTATTCTGTTTTTACAATTTAATTTTTCTCTTTTGTTGGGTTTGTTAATCTGTTTGTTCATTTCATTCTTGTCTGCCTCTTAATGGACCTTGAAAAAGTCTTCTATTATAGCTTTGTATTTGTGCCAACCAGGATATCTTACATTTCTTGATGGATTTTAAGGAAGTCTTGAGAAGATGTTATCAACCAAATTTTATTATATACATGTAGCTAGTTCACAGTTCAAGGTTAAAAACAGCAAACTTACAATTTTTGCTGTCTTCTACATTTCTTTACAGATTTTAACAAAACTTGAAAAATGTGTACAGTAGCATAAGGCAACATTGTGTCATGAAAACATAAAAACATAAAAACATTTAGTTACATTGGTCATTATCATGAGGTCAGAGGGTTCTCTTTTTTATGTCAACAGACTTTTTTTGTGTTATTATCAGTGCTTACTAACAGCTCTGTTTGATATCATATTTTAGGATCCTGTTGACACTAACTGAGCTATATATACAGACAGGAAACAACACATCAGCCATATCTCATACACTTGACTGTATCTCTTTTGCCAAAGAACACCATCATCAGTATATAGTTGCCATAGCAACAGTTCATTTGGCTTACATTCAGGTATGTGTAATTATATATACTTTAAAATTACAACATGTAGAAAGATTATTTCACTAAATCTGTTTTATTTATGTACCATAAAATACCCCATAATGTATGTACATATTTTATTATAAGTGATCATGGAAATGAATATTTGACTTGTCAAAATTCCAACATTTTAAGATATTTCTACACAGACCAAAATATTAGCTTCATTAAAATCTTAAATGAAAAAAAATCTCATATTATTCTGCATGCCTAATCTCTAAATGAAAAAAAAGTTATGATCTCATTTTATTTATTTTGTAAATTTGCATACTTTGAGTATGTTTAGTGCATTGTGCATGTAAAATGTATATATGTGTCTGTATATGTATTATTTCTACAGTGCCTTTCAATGTCTAGATTTTTATCACACTCTGTCAGAACCCAGTTTTAAAAAAAAAGTTTGTCAGTTTTCTTGCCAAAAGTCAATGTTGTTTTTTCCAGGAACTCTTGTTTCCTCCATTATCCCAGAGCTAACTTCCTGGATATAGGTGAAATAATTGTAACTGGGTTGTATATACATATCTCCACTCCCATCTCTGCAGTAAATATGGATTACAAGTCTCACATAAACAGCTCTAAAACATATATGTCCTTCAGAAGATCATCCTCCATCTTTCGTCTTGTGTTCCATAATTATTTTTTACCTGATAATTCATTTTCATATTACTTACAAGTTTTGTACAACATAAGTTTGATAATATTTTGACTGTGACAATTATAACAAGTAGATTGTACTGTCTAGTTTCAGATGAAGTTGTCTGTCCAGGCTATCAACTTACTTGACAAATACATGATACACATTCTCTCTCATGGTAGTGTTTTTGATAAAGCTAGAACTATGTATTGTTACACTAAATGTCTGGTTGGTGCTAAAGCTGGGGCTTCAGACAGGATATCAGGTAAATACATAAAATAGATCTCTGAATGCTATGTAAAATGCCTTGTTGGTGCCTAAGCTGGGGCTCCAAACAGGATATCAGGTAAATATGTAAATGAAACTTGCGTCTAGTTTGTGCAAAAGCATGGGTTTCAAAAAGGATAAGAAAATATGGAAACCCCATCAACAAAACTGTTTGACTTCTCTCTTATTTTAGTGCAAACCTTTTGAGGATGTCTGACAAAGCCTTGAAAATCAGTGTCTTTCAAGAGGCCCACTGGGCCTAAACGGTCACCTAAGGGCATTTAATACTGTAACTCACAAAAAGAATTCTATTTTAACTGATTTCTATCTTGTTTTTCTTGTATCAAAAAGCAATGGTTTACTTTGACCTTGAATGAAGGTCAAGGTCAACAAGCTTTGCAAACTTGGTAGTACTTAATGCTCTGATACTATATCAGAAGTTTTAAGCTTATTGACCTTTTGGTTCATGACAAAATGATGTTTAAAGGTTTTTCTATTTAGGGTCACTTAACTTGAATGAAGGTCAAGGTCACCAAGCTTTGCAAACTTGACAGTGTATAGTGCTCTGATGACATATATGGAGCTTCAGATTTCTATGCCTTTTCATTCATGACAAGAATTTGTTTAAGGTTTTTCTATTGAAGGTCACTGTGACCTTGAATGAAGGTCAAGGTTCTGATGACATTTATGAAGCTTTAGACTTCTACGCCTGACAGGCCTTTCCATTCCTGACAAGAAGATTTTTAAAGGTTTTGAGGTCACTGTGACTTAAAATGAAGGTCAAGGTCAACAAGCTTCACAAACCTGGTAGTGCCTAGTGCTCTGATGACATATATGACGTTTCAAGCATCTAGGCCTTTCAGTTCATGAAGAAAAGATGTTTAAAGGTTTTCTATTTTAGGTCACTGTGACCTTGAATAAAGGTCAAGGTCAACAAGCTTCCTAAACTTGTTATTGCGTAGTGCTCTGATGCCATATATGAAGTTTCAAGCTTTTTGAACTTTCAGTTCATGACAAGAAGATGTTTTTCTATTTAAGGTCACTGTGACCTTGATTGAAGATCAAGGTAAATCTGCTTCGCCAACTTGGTAGTACTTAGTGCTCTGATTACATATATAAAGCTTCTGGCTCAGGGGACCTAAAAAGGATGATCATTTCACCATTTTGTCACCATTTAAAAGTCAGTGACTAATACATATTTGTAATACAGTAAATATTGATTAATTATCACAAAATCAATAAACTTGTATTTTCAAAATAATTACTTTGGCATTTATTTTTTTTCCAGGATTGAATTCTGCTGTAAGCATTTTGAATACTGTGATAGAATATTTCAGAAAAATAGAAGCATTTGGACGAGTTAAAGATGCAATTTATTTCCAAGCAAGACTTTATCATGAACTTGGCTACATGGCTGAAAGAAACAAGTGTGCTTATCAGTTTAAACAACTTAATCAACAGTACCCAACTCTGCTCAGAATGTCCGTGAATGCTTTGTGAACAGTTTTATAAATGTGAAGTGAGAATCTACAGTGGCTATTGTTGCTCTGAATGTCTGAGAACACTTTTGAATGAGTGTTAAAACATGAATTGAGAATCAACAGTAACTGCTCAGAGTGCCTGTTATTGGTTTGGTGAAGCAATGTTTTATACATGTGAATGAGAATTGATAGTACCCATTCCTAGTCAGAATATCTCTCAATGCTTTTTGAAGACTGCTTAGAAAGTCTGAGAATGATTTTTTAAAACATTAAAGTGTTATCAAAATGTAAAGCAAGAATCAAAATTACACGACACTGCATAAAATGTCATTGATTGCTTCACGGAGCATTTTTATAAATACCGGTATTTGAAATGAGAGACAATAGTTCCTGACATAGTTAAGAATGTCTGTGGAAACTTAGTGAAACAGTGTTATGAAAATCAAGAGTGCCAAGCACTGCACAGAATGTCATTGAATGCTTTTTGAAAGTGCTGTGAATACATGTTTATAAAATGTAAATCAACAGTTTTTATAAAATGTATTGTGGAAACTTTTTATTGTGGAAAAAATAAATGCCACATAAACATGGTAATACAAGAAATTGGTTCATTTTTTGCTTGCTTTACCTGTGAATGCACTAACACCTAAACCACTTAAACATAAACAGAAAGGAATGGAAATATTTGTAAAACTTAATTATTCTTTTATTGGATAGAAGCCATAGACTATTTCCATATGGCTTGTCTGAATGCACTTTTACCTAGTCAGATTTTATTCTTACATATTAGCGTGATTCACATGAAATTTGCGTGAAATTCACATGAAGAAAATTTACCTGTTCACTTGATCAAAATATTTTCTATCAAATATATTTCACATGAGATACTTATGCATTAGGTATGACATAAGTTCTTTTGTTCTCTGATCTTTAAAGACAGGGATGTTTAGTTTTTTTTGCTTAGGAATTCATTTGGCCATACTGAAGATATCTTAGTGGCCAACTACATGCAGCTGAACATCCCAAATTAAACTGAAGATGGTAAGCTACATACATATTTGTTTACATTATTAGTTATGGTATAGCCCATCAAATTATTTTTCAGAACTTTTTCATTATTTCTTGTTAAGGCAACAACAAATATACACAAACATAACCTAAAATGAAACAGAGTTTAAACTCACACTTTTTCACTTATATAGTAAATCACTGCTACCGGGGCATTGTTTTGAAGGTTTTCTTTTTCAATGAACATTGGCCTCTAAATTCAGTAAGTCCGTGTTTGGAGTTTTAAACCACTATCCTTGATCTGAAATTCAGTGACAATCTTGTATATAAAGTAAGGACATGTATTACACTTTTTGATCACTTTTGTGTGATAAAAGTGTTTCATTTATATAACGTATTTAAAATGACAAATATTTCAGTAACACTCTTAAGAAAATATGCATCAGAAATATTTTACACACAAGATGGATGGGATAATATCAATATAGATCCCAGACATTTGTTGGGCAACATATGAGTGAGTAAAGTAATGGTGTTTTACGTCTCAGTCAAGATTCTTTTGCTTATATTGTGGCAGTCAGATCTGGAATGGTGGAGGAAACTGGAGTGCCAAGAGAAAACTACAGATCTTGGGCAGGATGACAAACTTTCTCACAATGAGATCAGCCAGGATTTGAATCTAAGAGATGAGAGGCACTATGATCTGTAAGCAAGGCCTTTGGTAACCTATAACGTTTCACACTTATGGCTACTGGAGGTAATTAGCTGACAAACTTTCTCACACTGAGATCAGCCAGGATTTGAACGTAGGCGATGGGAAGCACTACGATCTGTAAGCATGTGTTTTAGACCACCAAGGCCTTTGGTAACATATAACCTTTCACACTTATGGCTACCGGAGGTAGATCCTAAAGCAGAGACATCTCAAATAAAGGAAAATATCTTAATAACCATTGTTGCTTATTTAAATAAAAATAGAAGTCAGATAAAAGATTTTTATGATTTATTTTATTCATGATGATGTATTCTTAAATACCAATATTTTATTGTAAATATATACAAGTAATATATTAGTATGTTAATCTAACAGACATACACACATTTGATTCAACATATATTATCATACACATACACATGTATTCTCCAACAAAACATAAAATAAATATTAACAAATATAACACACATGTTATGTGTGCAGAATGCTGGTAATAATATAAGGTAAAATGCTGTATAATTTGAGCGATAAAATTATTTTTCTTACCTATATGTACTCTTATTATGAAATTATTAATTTGAAAATCTAGCAGCATAATATTGACAAATTTAATCAAATTTAATCAAATCATAGAAACTGTCAAATTGAAAAGCTGTTAATTGAGGTTGCTTGAATGATTTAAAAATTTGCCGAAATTCAAAACCAAGGGTACTCAAATGTATAGTGAAATATACAAATAAAATATTAAAATTAAGTTGTGTCTTGATTGATATGCTCAAATTATATACTGATTTACAGTAAATCCTTCTATTTGTGATTGGTTGGCAAAGTGTTTATAAATAAGATACAAAGATTGTTGTAAGGCCACAATAAAGTACAGTTGAACCTGTCTTAACAAAACACTTCAATCAAACAATTTTGTTTAGTTTACACATAGTAAAGTAATATTATAGTTCCCATTAATTTTGTTCTGTTAAGAAAGATTCTACTGTACATGTTAAATATTTACACTTAGGCCACTGTTGGCCTACCATAACTCTGTTCTATAGGATAAATCTTAGCCAATTGACTGAAAATCTAACAACCCAATCCACCCACCAAACCCACCCCCCCCTTCTCTTTCTCTCTTACACACACACACACACACACACACACACACACACACACACACACACTGGACTCTCCCACCAAAATATATCCATGAAATTATCTCTCTTTCTCTCTCTCTCTCTTGAACACACACACACACACACACACACACCCACACACACTGGACTCTCCTACCAAAATATATCCATAAAATGCTTTCTCACCCTCTCTCTCTCTCTCTCACACACACACACACACACACACACACACACACACACACACACACACCAAGAAATGTCCCTTGTTAACAAAGGGGCACTGCATATCAATCAAGGTTTAAGTTAGTGCTATATTTCCAATTCCACATTTAGGATGGGTCCCTTGATGACTTTAAAGGTGTATCACAACCTGTCATGATTCTTGTCAATGCAGTTAAATACATGTACATGTAAGTGATAGTGCAGAAAACCAGTGACTAATTACAAATTAAAAGAAGGAAAATCTGTGCAGCAATATAGAATACCAAAAGTTGTGAGAATGTCACATTACTAATCTTTACAGTTTTTAAGTCTGAAAGTCTATTTCCCCTACTTAATTTTCTCAAGCCTCTCAAATTATTTTTAAACCTTGTTTAGACCTTTAATTAAACCTGTTTAAATTTAAACCTAAACTGATGCCAAAATTTTACTTAACAAATAGTGAAGATAAAATTGGGTTTAATTGTATGATTTCTAAGGTTTTTCGCAACATTTTTTCCATGCATATACACTGACCAGTCATTCATAATGATATAAGAGATCAAGATGAGTTTATAACCCCTAAAACCACAAATAAAAGTCTGTCCCTAGCCTAGCTTCCCCCACTATATAAACTGGTACTTGTTCATTTGTCAGCAAGGTTGACTGTAGTAATGATAGTATGATAGCAAAGATTGACTGATTAATTTGAATTTAAAAGTCTTGTTCTACTCCATGCAGTCTTGCATAGGTTGAAACCCACAATCCTAGAAACAAGAATCCCCAACCTTTACTTTGAAACAAACATCTCCATATACCGAAAAAAAAAAAAAAAAAAAAAAAAAAAATACATTGATAAAATGTTCTATAGCAACAATTTTGTTCACCAGTGTATGCAGTGAGATCATGATCTGCTTGATGCAGTTTTACAGTGTTAGATGACAAATATTACATAGTGATACCTTTACCAAATACATAGCAGTGCTAATTTTGAGATTATAACCTGGTTATTCTTGTAAGGATTGAGAAAACATCTTTTTCTTGTGCAAGATTACTGAAATATTACATACCATACATTTGATAGTTCAACAAAATATTTTAGTACAAAATGATCTGATTATTATGGGTCTGAGACAAGGAAATTTGATAAAATAGTACAGATGTACTAAATGACTAAAAACACAACAAAAAAAATATATGCAGAAAGTGATACCTCAACCAAATATACCAAGGCAAAGTCGTTTTTAAAATCTCTTTTAACTAAACTAGAATGATTAAATGAAAATTAGCAATATTAAAAAAAACATATGTGTTTCTGACCATTAGAATAAGTTATATATTTTCTTCTTTATTGATCTCATTAATATTAATTTAAATAAAAAATTCATATTTTAAATAAAACACAAGTTAAACTAGCTGAACCTTTAATAACTTAGCTTTGGACTTTGAACTGGCTTTACATCTATGAATACTTATTGATACTAGACCACATATCAAGTAAATATGGGAGTCTGTCCTAGGTATTTTTGACACCTGCAAATTTTTGAAAATGTTTTACTATGCCTGATCCTGGTTTAACAATCATTCCTTAACTAAGATTTTCCTTAACTGAAATCTGGCTAATTTAAAACTTTAATAATTTTGTTAATTGTTGAGATATTTAGTAACTTAAGGTGTCATTTTGAAGATCACATCAAGCTTGTAACATCTGTATAGAGTTTTATCTTGTATGTTTATTTGTAACTTAGATAGAGATTGCTAAAATTTGCTAAATTTAAGTTAAGGAAATCTTAGTTAAGGATTGATCGTGAAACCAGGGAATGTACTACTCACAACTTCTAGTTAAGTTAGATGTTAGTTATGTATCGATTTAATAATGTAGAAGATATAACAACAACTAACAAAATAAAAAAAATAAAGCTACAAAATCAAACATTAGAAATCTTGCTGGCCCACCAACTGATGAAAACAATGACTACAAATACTGAATATAAATAAAAATAAATAAATACATGTATATATTATGTATACCATACAATGAGTGATAATCATTTATAGTGTTGATATTTATTGAATTTGTCAGTTTATACAGTGAGACCTGTTTATAATACTTTCATAACAATACATAACTGTAGTTAAGTATACTATTGTAGTTATGTAGTTTGCAGTGTTATAAATAACATTTACGCTCAGGAGTGGAGTGGAGTGGAGAAATAGTATTTTACGCCCCAGTCAAGATTCTTTCAATTATTTTGAGGCGGTCAGTTGTGGGATGGTAGAGGAAACTAAGTGCCTGGAGAAAACCACCAACCTTCAGCAAGCCAACTAACAAGGCCCCTTTTATGCTTAGCGCCGACACTAAGGTAATCATGTAAAAGTAGTTTTGTTACTGGGGGTACTTATGTACAGTACATATGGTGTTGTATTATTTTATACTTCTGCTGAGTTGACATTGGGGTACTTATGTACATATGGTGATGTTATATATTACATTTCTTTTGAGTTGACATTGGAGAAATTATGTACAGGTTGCAATATTACAAATTCTATTTTTACTTAGCTAACACTGGGACAACTGAGTTCAGCTTATCTGACACTAGTGTTATTATGTACAGTTCACAATGTATTAATCATATTTTTGTCGAGTTAATACTTTTTAGAATGAATGACAGAATGCTTTCTATCCCAAAAACCAGAATTTCTTTAACATTTAAATCATGTTAAATGTAAGAAAATATTATTAGAGGCTAACTTAAAACAATATGCTTCCTGTATACATATATGATTATGTAAATTAAAATGTGATCTTTTAAACATTCCATGACATCATCAGATCCTGAGTGGTTGAAAGCCTCAACTTTTACAGAACTTCTTACAACCTAGGTAATTAATCTAAGCACACAATCATTGATCTTTCACCTTACTAAAGTCATTTTAATCACTGATTTTATTTGATTTCTGTGATTTTGGCAAACAGACAGTGAAAACATAACTATCTGGCCCCAGTTTCACAATCATTCACACAGCTAAATGTATACTCAACTCAAATATTTCAATTTTTCTCTCATCAATATTTTAAAAACTTTAACTTTTATGAGAAAATGTTTGTTTTGTTCAACAAATCTACTACACTAAACAATTTGATGTAACATTAGATATTCAATTTCTAATGTAATGTCTTAAAAATTGACAATGAAATATTTCTGAATTTGAGTTAAATGTACACTCAATTGAGTGAATAATTGTGAAACTGGGACCAGAAATATACTGGTAATGATATTTGAAACCTTTCAAGACCTTAATAAAAATTTCCTTACACATGCACCACTTGAAATCTTGTTGAGATTTTTACATACAACTGCTTTACTAATCAGAGGTAGTCATTGCTTTTAATGGATTTAAATACTTAACAAGCCAGCTCACTGTGAATGAGGACCTATACAGAACTAATGAATACTAGTATATCATAAAATGTGATTTGTGTACTCTTAGATAATTATATTTCAACCTATCTCCTAGAGCAAACTTGAAATACTCGAAAGGGACTGAAAAAAAAAATCTGAAGCATGATTTATGTGCCCATGAGCAAATTACTTAAAATTGTCTTTTAAGATCATAAAAAAAAACCTTTTGACCTTTTTAAATTTGGTCCTTAACAATCAGCATCTTCTACAATACATTTATAATCAAACAAGAAAGAAACCGAAATTTCCCATCCTTAAAATGCAAGTCTTCATCTGAATAACAATTTAATTTTGCAGTGTCAAATTTTTATGGTATAGTAATGTTTTGGTGTATGTTTCTTTTTTAAGCTTTCACAATATGGAAGTTACACGTAACAAGATATCTTGGGAGTTGCAATCTAGAATGTTTCCAGGTGATAAGTAACAAACTTTTCACAGTACATGTAGTCTTATTTATGTGGGTTAAAAACAATAAAATCATAATTGTGATATAAAGCATTATACAATATACCGAGGTGACTTTAAAACCATTCTATGATACTACAGACAAATCTGCTTTATAAGAGAAACATGATGAAAAATTCTAATTTGAATTTCAAAAGGAGTTGAAATCCAGTCTAGCTGTTGAGCATTTTAAAAATTAACAAAAATTAATGAAGTTTTGACCTATTTCATGAATTCGACAAAATAAATTAACTAACAATCAAACAAAGAAACAAAAATAAAACTCATTTCCAAACCCTGAAATTTGCTGATTATAAAGTAACAAAAATAAGCATTCCACAACCAAACTTGTAATAATATTAAGCTACTGACAGTGTTACTGTGTTTGTGACGGTATATTATGAACAAATTTAAAAAACAAAACTAAATAATTTGAAATAGGTTATTTTGTTTTTCACTTACATTTGTCTAGTCATAACAAAAAATTATTACACACATCCCTGATTACCAAAGCTTCTCCATAGAAATGACAGTCTTACTGCTACATGTATTTGAATTTTTACATTTTGGTGATTACGTTGCTGAAAATAATTTTCTAGTTGACTTATCAAATTTATGAGGATAAAAAAAAAGAAATTTTGTTTACTAGATTTATCAACATGTAAAATCCCCATAGTGGCAACATTTTCAGTGAAAAGAAATATTCTCGGTGAAAAAAAATTGGTATTTTGATTTTCCACTATGCCTAGATCAAAGTAAGTAAACAATAACTCAAATTCATCAAATATCTATAGAAATTTTCCAAAATGCACTGTCACAACACACAGAAGATCTAAAAGTAATCAATTCCACAATAGGCTTGAGCAGGAGTATAATGTTATTTTTTTACAAGTCAAGATTATCTCACTTCATATGTTCAATTTTGGCTACAAAAGAAATACAGTGACACTTCAATAACTCTAGGTAAATTGGACTTCAATTTGAATTTCAAATGATAAAGTGTTGAAATTTACAATTCAAAAGTATGACAAAAAGGGAGACCATAAAAAACTTCTACTGTATCTGAAATAGATAACTGTAAACTAACTTTCGCGTGTTTCGCGAGAGCAAAATAATCGTGAAAGTTAATCGTCGTGAATTTGTTGGTCTTTGGCACATTTGATCCAGTTTTCGATTTTTGAAGCCATTGTACAACCGACATGGTTAAGATCACAAGTAATAATAAAATGTGATGAGCTTAAACAATACAAAAACGCCAAATGCTAGTGAGTATAAATCACTTGTTTATTAAATTTGATATCAGATTAATATCGCTTAGTATACTAGTACATACTATATACATACTACTGTTTACGCAACACTTTGTTTACGGAAGTAGATAATTAGTTACAGTCCGTATCGTGAAAGTTTATGGTTTTTTCTTATTTCCAGCTATAGTCCATATCACGAAAGTTAATAGTCACGAAATAGTTTTTGTAAGAGAATCACGAAAGTTTATAGCCGCGAATAAAAGTTGGTTTACAGTACTGGAAAATTCCTAAAAACAGTACAGTAAGCTCTTAGTTTTTGACCTTTAAACTTTGACAAGACAATTACTTTGTAATGATATTTAATATTACAGAAACCCACTTTTTGATATACAAAATCCATTTTTTTTCTGAAAATTTCACTGACTCTTGTTCTTAGTAATTTTAGGTATTTGAAGTTGAGACTGAAATCCTGTTAATTTCTATTTTTTGTTTTTGGAGTGTCACTGTATTCATTACTTGTACATGTATATATTTTATTTTTGAAAAAAATACATAAAATTGTTTTAATTTTACTTCATGTACACAATATTTGGTATTTTATTCTTTAAAAATAATATGTGGAAGCCTTAATTTAATACTTAAAAAAATATGTGCACCAAATTAAAAAAATTAACTAATAATAATAATAAGAAATCCATGGACTTTGCTGTCTAAACCTGTTATAATGACATTTAAAATGAGGACTTCAATGTATATGTCAACATTTCAGACATGAAAATGTTCAAAGAAATGGTTTTTGAAAAGGAACAATGAGCTGCATTGTTACTCCTTTCCTTAAAGTAGGAAAAAGTGGAGTGAAGAAATCGGGTCTTATGCCCAAGTCGATTGTTTTACTTATCGAGGTGGTTATTTCTGGAACTGTGAAAGAAACTGGCATATCTAAAAAAATCTGTCCAAAGGGAATTTGCTTTAGAATGTAAGAAAAAGATATATTATTTACAAATTAAAGCAAATCTGAGTATAAATATATTAAAATAATATGATTTCTGTTTATTAGAGAAAGACTTGCATCTCTGAAATGTTAACACTGTTGCCATGGAAATGTAAAAACCATTTGCCTAGCTATTAGCTGCCAGACAAGTTAAAAACAATATGGATATTAACTGATCCTTTTATCACAGTTCATCATTTGTTCTATGTGGTTTATTTATATCTGTATTTGTTTCTATATTTAGAGTTCTTTCATCATCTGATGATTCAGATTTGTCATTTAAAGAGTCATCCCTAGGTGTCGGATCATTATTTTCCAACGATGCTGGTATCTTTGAGGTATGCTTGTGTGATTGAGTTTCTTGCATATTGTTTTGGATTTCAGAGTAATCATGTTCAATGTTTTCACTTTTTTCAATATTATTATTATCATTATCTAAATGTACATGGAATGTATTTTTATTTTCCACTTCCTCTGCCCCTAATTCCTGTATTGGTTCATTCACCTCACTAAAATCCTGAGAAGTGGCATAATGTTGTGCATGATCATTGTCACTAAGGATTTCTCGTATTTTAACTTCATCAGTTTGATCTCCTTCTGGCTCATTTGAACCCTGAGAAAAATCTGCTGATTGGTCATTTTTATCATCAAATGACCCAGAATGTAAACTTTCATCTGACTGGTCATTTTCAGCATCAGATGAACCGAAATGTAAACTGTTTTCTGATTGAATGGTATCAGAATCAGCTGATTGCAGAATTTCATTGTTTTCTTCTTTTTCTATAATTTCAAGTTCATTAGTTAATTTATCAAACAATCTCTGAGCATTTGCATCAACTTTTTCCAAACCAAAATATGCAGCTTCTAATAGCCTGGCTATCGCCATTAGATAATCTGCTTGGTTGTCTAGTTTGTTAAAATTAGTTTTTGTTTGTAAAATATTAACAATTTCAACATATATCTGATTTAATTCTGGTTTAGTTTGTGCCTTTTTGTTGCCAAAATGAGCAAAATTAAACTGTATTTGCTTAGAACCATCAGGTAAGGATACAATCTCTATATATTTATCAGACACTTGTTGCTCTTTTGGCAAATTTGTTTCCTTTTCTCCATCTTTCACTTCAATTTCAACATTACTACTTCCTGCCATTATCTTGTAATGTTTTTGAGCATTGCCAGAAACATGCTGCAATGACTGTAAATGCTGAAACACTTTTTTTGGTGTCTCCTCTTGTTTTATCAAAATATTTTCATTGCTACCATCACTTGTACCTGATGCCTGCTGAGTGGAGCTATCTGTTGTTGAATGGTCAACTGGAGGTCCCTCTGCTTGCAAGGAATGTTGGGATTGTTCATCATCTGTAGAATGTCTCAATTCTTCTACAATGCAAAGAAACTAATTTTTGAAATAATAGTTTGGCAATAAAAATAAAAATGAATTTAAGGGACTTTTCAAGAACTAGTTTGTCCATTTTAAACAATTTCCTGGCCATTGTATCACTGTAATATTTAAAAATTTGAAAATTCAAAGTTTCCTTTTATAGCATTTTTTTTTTATTCCTGCAAAACACATGTAAGATTTAGGTACATTTATGTTTAAAGACTTTACATCACAAGAAATGTAGAATTATAATAATAATAATAATAATAATAATAATAATAATAATAATAATAATAATAATAATAATAATAACAACAACAACAACAACAACAATAAAAATAATAATAATAATAATAATAATAAGAAGAAGAAGAAGAAGAAGAAGAGCAACATCAACCAATAAAGCCCACTTTATTTTGGGGACATATTTACCAATAACATGAAATCCACTCAGACTTTTTAAATTACTTTGAAAAACTGAAACCCTTATTATCAAAGTTTAATGACTTATTAGAGTTTTAGTTCTACTGGCTAAGGGACCAAGTGGGTCTAAAGTGTGTGCTTACAGATCATAGTGCCTTTCACAGTCTCGGTTTGAATCAGACTTGGGCAGACCCTAGTGCTAGAAAGTTTGGCAATTCCTTTGCCAAAGATCTGAGGTTTCCATACACCACTCTGGTTTCTTTCACCATCCCAAAACTGACTGCCTCAATATAAGTAAAAGGATCTTGACCGAGATGTAAAACACCAATAATCTAATACAATCCATTGAATAAGACCCACCAACAACACCTGTATTCAGTGGTTCAATAACCAGGTTGTAATGAAAATCTGATTAACAATGACCAATTATTTATACAGTATTGATAACTTACTTGGATCTTTAACTCTACTGGCTAAGAGTACTTGTAGATTATAATTAGCTGCTTTCAAGGCACCGATAACTTGTTGTCCTTCTTTGTGATAAAGGAAAACCATCGGTATAATAACATCTTGAGTTCCATCCCCAGACATGGCAAATAAAGGCTGGTTACCACTGGTACTACCTTCTGTGTGATCTAAATACAAATAAAATGAGGAGATATCAGTTAAAGACATTCACATTTGGGTTAGAAGTCAAGTACATGTACTTAATTTAGATAGATTGGTTTTTAAACAAACACTGTTAATGATTCATATGTAAAATATAAAATAATTCAGTTTTTAAAAAGTTGCAAAAATTCCTCACTACATGCATATGACTGATAATATCCACAATGCAACAAAAACATACAAACAAAAGTCTTTTTTAACATTAAATATAGAAAATACTGCATCAAAAGAATTCGCAAGCTTTTTTTTAGAAAACTTCATATAGCCAATTCAGTAGCTTAGTGGTTAACATGGTTTCAATCTTGTCATGGCAAAGATAAAATGCCAATGGACCCTATCATTCATGTCAAATTTTTTTTTAAAAAATGTCTATAAATTAGTTAACTAATCCAAGTGTCAGTTTGCTTGTTGAAGGTCATGGTTTTCTCAGAATACTCCAGTTTCCTAAACCATCCCAGAAATTGCCACCTACATAAAAGTGAAAAAATCTTGACTGTGGCATAAAACACCATAACTCCACTCAACTTTTCCAAAAGACTTTTTTAAGAAATGGCAAGGAGCTCATTCACAAACCTTTATGTTTAAAATACTTTACCTGCATTTAAAATGCCCTAGGTTTAAACATGAACATATATACATGTACATGTATGTAACTCTAGAACTCTACCTTTGATAATCAAACCTTGACAGATGTACATGTTTCAGTAAAATAATCCATAGCACCCAAATTAAACAATCATTACTCACCTATTACAATCCCTCCTACAGCACCTGCTAACTGAAGATTTCTTGCCTGAAAAATATATACATGTAATACACTATTTCTATTACATGTACTTTTTAAATATAAAATACATGTAAATCAAACACAATGTAAAGTTTGTGATTCAGTTTCTAAAATCCTTCTTCAAACATTGTGTGAACACAGAAATATTTTAAACATTATCAAATTCTGATAAAAATATCCATTTTTTACCTAAATGTGTAAAAATAGATTAAAAAAACTAATGCATGTATCTTTTGTTGTTCATTACTTCCCTTTAATTACTGTGTATTTGTACATCTGGCCTGAACATCCAGGTAAAAAAAAAATTCCACCATTGAACTAACTCCGAAGGAGACTAATATAGCAAAATTGTATGTGTGAAAAATTCCAAGTCTGGAAATGGCAATAAATCCACAAAATTCATCCAATCAAACTGATAATTGCAGGTGCACAGGTTCTTATGGTGCCTAACATATGTGCATAATTTCAGAAAATTAGGATCATACATGTATGTAAATGAATTAAACTAACTTCAGTTGCAGAGGTATAAAAAACTGATCATCATTTATTGTATGACACATAAGCACTTAGTAATGGCAAGCTTGTTACAACAACAAAGTATTATGATTTTTTACCTTATCCACAAACATACAGTTTCCTCTCTCTAGTATAGCTATGTGACCTGATAACTGAAGAGGATTGGTGATTGGTTGACAGGCATTGAATGGTTCTGCAACAGCTAAACTACCCTGTACCTGTAAAAATACATAAATGTATAATTTATTACAGTCATAATTTTTTTAATTTATTTATTATTATTATTTTATTATATATTATTATTATTAATTTTTTTTGTTTTTGCATAAATGTGCATGCACAGTTCAAAGGGCAAGTTAGTGGACTAAAGTTTAATCGAAAAAAGATCCAAGCCTAAACTGACATAAAGCATAGGTTATGCTCGTTTAAGTAAAACCAATTCCTTTAAAGCAAAAGGTGATGTCAAATTTTAGATTGAATGAGTACAGATAGAAAGTAGTTTCCATCAATATTTAAAAAAAAAGAAAAGAAAAAAGAAAGAAAAAAAAAGATAAATAAATAAATAAATTATCTATAAAAATCAATTATGTTATTGGAGTACTTTGTGTATATATAACAAGAAAAAAAAACTTTTTAAAAATTCTGTTAAAATTAATTGACTACAATTATTGTTATTAATACCCCTTATTTAAAATCTTTTCACTGAGAAATTTTGAATTACAAATTTTTAATCTTTCCTTAAATATATAATGTACTTATCCTCATAATCAAGCTCTTTTGGCCAGAAATATAACACCTATCTAAGCCTCTGGCTTCATATACTGACAAATTTCATTTCCTTTGACTATTTACTTCCAGAAAATATTTTTTTTGCTACACAATGTATTTTCAAAAACTTACTGGGGGATTCTTCTTTAAGTTGTATCCAAACTGAGCTGTACCAGCTAGAAAGTGTACACTACCAAAATATGGACTGGAAAGAAATTGTACCACTGAAGGTTCAAGCTGAGCTGTAATCAAGAAACAGATTTATTTTGTTGTACACAAACAGAATGATGGTCACAGAAAAACCATGTGATATGTCATAACCTTTGTTTGAAAACAATTATTTTCATGGGATTATAAAAAAAATGTTATTTTAGAAAATCGCTTTTCAAAGAATTTTTAAAGTGGAGTTGAGAAATGGTTTTTGATGCTCCAGTCAAGATTCTTTCACTTATATCAGGGCATCCAGTTCTTGGATGGTGGAGGAAATTGGAGAACCTGGAGAAAATGGCTGACCTTTGGAAAGCAAACTGACAAACTTTCTTACAGTAGGATCTGTCAGAGCAGGTTTCGAACATACATAGTAGAAAGGCACTGTGATCCGTAAGCACACACTTTAGACCACTTATATACCAAGGTCACAGAATTGATAAGAGGTTTTAATTAAGTTTTATGTTGGGAACTCCTAAATTATATATTCAAAGAAAACAAAAGATGAAAGACACTGTATTCCATATGACTGTGCTTAATATCACCACATTACAGAGGCCTATTATTGAAATAGAAGGACTCCAACTATATGAATTTCACATACTCATATACTAAGTGAGTTACAAATCTGGAAGTACTTAAAAAACATTACAAATTCAGATATGACAAGTACTTACGTTCATTTTGCTGTTGTCTTGACAACTCAATCATTTCCTGCATGAATCTCATACCATCTTCAGCGTCTTGAGGACTTGTAGCCTACAATAAATGACGTTCAATAATGATTATATAATTTATAGTAATGGACCTCCAACCATAGCTATGGATGTAGAAATTTAAGCTAAAGTTAAGGACTATTAGAAATGTAGGCAAATTTCTGTCAAGAAATACAATATAACTAAATAAAGCAATGAAATGATTCACCATCAGTATAAGTTCAGTTAAATGTTTTTTTAAAATACCAACAGCTACTTATGCAGAAATTTATTGCAATGATAAGTGTTTTATTTAACAATTGAACTGTTTTAAAATGATGTTCATTGTCAATATGAATGCAACAACTTTGCAAGCAAACTGAATAACGTGCATTGATGGTGATAATTCTAGTAAGTCTCAAGAATTGTTTATTTGTTTATTTATTTTACAATTATGCACTTACATCAGTGGCAGAGTGTAAAAGCTGGACCCTTCCATCTGACATGGTGGCAATTCTAATCCCCATATCATGTAACATTTCAAGCTGTGCCTTGTTACCAGCAATGAATTCACTTGCCCTTAATCGTTGTCTATGACTATTTCTACAAAGTAAACAGAAAATTAATAAATATATTTAAACTTAAATTGCTGTTGTTTATTACATTTTTAAAGGCAAATTTTTACCAATATTTGGATTTTTTCTTTTTTTTAAAGTAATATACTAGCAGAAATATGTTTGCTTTAGTTACACAATAAATGTATATATGTATGTAGCTAGGTAAAATTAATTTAAACTGATATTGCTGTTGTTTATTACATTTTTAAAGGCAAATTTTTACCAATATTTTGATTTTTTTCTTCTTTTTTTTTATAGTAATATACTAGCAGAAATATGTTTGCTTTAGTTACACAATAAATGTATATACATGTATGTATGTAGCTAGGTAAAAGCTGATTAAAATTTGTCACTGTGACTTTTGTGAAACAATATTTATACACAAATAAACAATTCCACTTAATGATTCCAGTATATGGATGTGCCATTTACTCCATCCAGTGAAAATAAGAAATGTCGAGCTGGTGAACTTATAAAACGAAGGAAGATTTGAACTTAATTAAGCTATCCAATCAGTAAACTTGTATAAACTTATGAAAGGGTAAACTTTCTCTACAATTTTAAACACTGAAATCAGGTACTACTGTTTGATGGATCAGGACCACATTTCTGTTGTTTCAATACTTATTTCCCTTGTTTTATTGGAGAAATTCATCCAGACAGTTGCTTTGAATCTATTTAACAAGAAAAAGTGTACAAACCTAAACTGAGGTGGACTGATTTTCTCCACCATTCCTTGTAACTCAGTCCGCAGATTATGAGCATAATATCTAGTATTTTTATATAAATATTGGGGATTTGGACACGTAGAATGGTGGAGGTCTTCTGTATAAGATGTTTCTATGTTAGCCTCGTAATACTCCTCATCGTCAAAATCCTGCATTTTATTATAAACCTCTCTTCTTATCTGAAACACAGACAAAAACAAACAAAATAAATGGTTGGTTGCACATTATTTGTGTCACATCTGGGATTTAACAACAATTTTGTGACTGGACAAAATTTATTAATCTAACCAGGATTAATCGATAAACCTAAAGGTTAAAGTTCAGATGAACAGACCAACATTTGGACTGATCATGTAATTATACTGCTGCATTAATCATGGAAAATATAATATTCACTAATCCACTATCAAAAGCTGATTCCTTGAACATAGAGCTGTTTGTGTTACAATGAAAGTGAATGATCTGATGGGAAAAAAGTCTATTTATCTACTGTATATCACCTTTTCATGGGTAGTAAATTTCATGCCACAAGCAATGAAGTTCTACTGGCGAATATGATTTAACAATCTTTCACTTGGTATACACATTTATATTTATTCACAGTTTCATACTTTATTTATAACTCCTCAATCTAAGTTTTGTATAGATTTATTTTAAAGATGCTATGAATTATTCATACACATTCAATTATTAGTCAAAGTACAGTGTTTTTGCTCATTATTGTCTTTGCAATGTAAGAAATTTTAACAATCAGTTATCTCTAAAAGGAAAATCAAAATAACTTTTAATTAATTTTCCTGCTACCGATAATCTAGGAGTGGACTGGAGTGGAGTAATGGAGATTTACGCCCCAGTGAAGATTCTTTCACTTATTTCGAGGCGGTCAGTTCTGGGATGGTGGAGGAAACCGGAGTGCCTGGAGAAAACCACCGACCTTCGGCAAGCGAAATGACAAACTTTCTCACACTAGGATTTGTCCCGAGTGGGATTCAAACCCAGGCGGTGAGAGGCGCTGTGATCCATAAGACTTTAGACCACTCAGCCACCGAGGCCCCTCCAATAATTTAGGAATGACTGACATAGAATGTAATTTCAACACTTGTTTTTATTCAACAGTAAAAAATATTATTTCTTTATGTGTAAATATTTGGTATTTTAATTATTAATTGTATCAGAACATCTGTTAGTAGAAATGAAAATATTTGCACAAGATTTGAATTCACAATTTTACTCGAAAATAAATCTCATACAGAATAGAAGTGATCTATGAAACATGTACTAACTTACTGTGCTATTGCTAATCTGTAAAGCATGAATAAAGAGAACAGAAATAAATGTCACTGTAAAATATAGGTAATCATTTACACTGCCCCCAAAACGTAAAGCTGGTGGTGTCTCAGAATAAATGAAATAACCTGAAAATAATATTTAAATACTAACCTTTGGTACTTTTGCTGATGCATTAAATACAGATAAAGAGAGAGGTAACAAATGTGCTTCTGTTGTAAATAAATAATCATCTATATTTATAGCTAGATCAGATTCTTCCGCAAATAATAAATATAAATATTTAAATGTCTCCGCAAATACATAGGAATCCATTCTGAAAAATACAAAAAAAAAAAATAATGATAATAAAATAAATAGTCATCTATATTGATAACTTGATCAGACTTTTCCGCAAATAATAAATTTAAATATTTAAATGTCTCTGCAAATACATAGGAATCCATTCTGAAAAATAAAAAAGGTGATTATCCATACCCATAAGGTGAGACTGTTCTGCAAATAAATAAAATTACACTGGGACCCATTCTAAAAAAGTACTTAAAAAGAAATAATTATCTATGGAAATATATACATGTGTGTGTGTGTGTGTGTGTGTGTGTGTGTGTGTGTTTATCACACACAGTTAAAAGGTTACTCTCAGTAAAAGAAAAAAAAATAATAACAACACACAGTATTTTCATGTTTATCATAAATGTGATTAAGATAACTCCATGGAATTATCACTGATTTATCTATAGTTAAGCTCTTACAATTTTATCAATCACAGACAATTATAAACTTATTTTATAGGCACTCATTGCAAACTTACTGATCTTCATGTCCGCCAGTCGATACATCTTTAATTCCAGCAAAACCACAAGGCACACGAGCTAAATTATTCATATTCTCAACTACTCTTTTACCAACTCTTAAATAATGTGAATCTCCAGTAGCCTACAATATTACACAAACAATGTACAGTAAAACCTTGCTTATAATGCCCCTTGATAACTTTGCCATCTCACTTATTGCAACAATAGATGCATTAAATCAATTATTACAACAACATCAGGCCCCAGTTTCACAATCATTCCTTAAATATGATTTTCCTTTATTTAAATCTGGCAAATTTGAAATATTTAAAATTTAGTTAATTGTTTAGATATTAAGGAATATAAGACATTAGTTTAAAGATCACTTCAAACTTGTAACATCTGTATTTAGTTTTACAAAAAATTTTGATTTTAATTCAAAAAGAAATTGCCAAAATATGCTCAATTTATGTTAAGGGAAATCTTAGTTAAGGAATGATTATGAAACTGAGGCCTTAAGTCCAAAAATCACTTCTTCTACATGATTGTATATATTTTTTTTTTAAAAAATGCTCTGTACTTTTTTTTCAAACTCCTTCTTTAATATGACTAAACAAATAGCATTGATAAATCATGGTTTTACTATAGGTAATATGAGTTAAATTTTTATTAAAAATTCATGTAAATAAACTTTCAAATAAAAATAAATTCCTTGAGATTGGACATTTACATTATATTAAGTTCTCCTAAGGAAAATGAGGAAAACTGGAATACATGTGTAATTAATAAAATTAGTTATAATTAACAATTTATAGGTAACTGTATACATGTACATGTATATCATTGTATTATTTGTTATGTACAATATATACATGTATTACATAATAATATATTGACGGCACTCATGAAATTCACAACAACTCTACATGTATATATTTTAACAATTTGTATCTTGTCAAAGTTAATCATCATACATTGTATAAAATTTGGTCTTATTTGTGATAATACTTTTCATAGGAATAAACTAACTGAAAATCAGTTTAAAAATTGACATAATTTGATGAAACATACATCAATGACATATCTGACACCATATGGAGAAAACATGATTACCAAGAGAAAACTACAGATTATAAGCAAGCAAATTGACAAACTATCTTACACAAGGATCTGTCATAGTGGAAGTCTCACCTAGGGGTGAGAGATGCTGTGATCTAGTAGTCAATATTTATTCACTACCTGCTACCCAGACCTCTTTTAAAGTAAGGAATTTTTATTTAGCAGTTTCAATATTAAATTGCATATGCATGTATTTTCCTACTTTGTTCATCTTATTGAAATGAGCTTTTAGTTGCTCTAGATATTGCCAAGTACATGTATATGATATTCTAGCTGCAATCCCAAAAAGAAAATAAAAATAAAATAAATAAATTATTCAATTTTACACAAAGACAAAAAGTTGACTTACTTTATGTAAGAAATAAGTAGATTCTACAAACTCTGGTCTGAGAGGATGATGTCCCCAATGTACTCGAAAATCTGTAGTAAATGCCTGAAAAAAAAATACATGTACAATACCATGGTATCTTTAAATTCATTACAAATTTTAAAATTTCTAAGGGCTCTTTGGTTATCAGGACTATCCCCGAGTTATCTGCCCATTTACGGGGTTTACCAGTTTACTATGTGATATTCTGTAACATTTATCAAAGTTAATTATTTCTACAGCATTTAAAATTGCTAAACTAGACAGTCCCCCCCCCCCCCCCGCCCCCGGAAAAAAAAAAAAAATTCTTCAAATTATGCAATGTACGAATTTTCCATATCATTTCATACAAATGTTTAGTATTATTGATCACATGGTATCCTGACCAATCCTATTCAAATATCTAATAACAAAAATCTACATTTTCATTTGCTTCACATACATGGAAAATACTTCTTTAGAGTCTTTCTTGCTTTAAAATTTAATTCACACTGTTTGTAAACCTGAGGATATTTGCAATTAGTCTGTTTAATTTTGGTATTATTATGTTTGGAAACCTGAGGATATTTGCAATTAGTCTGTTTAATTTTGGTATTATTATGATGATTATTATTAATTTATTCTTATATTTTTGTGATTATAATTCTGATTCTGCAAGGGGGGTCTAATACTTTTCTATGATTTGTACATTACCATGTATGTACACTGAAAAATTCATAAGTGACTAGATGAAATTATTTTTTTAATAACACCTCAGATATTAAAGTTTTGGATTACATAATAAGCAATTTAGTTCTAATTGAACATAACACACATAATACCTCTATCCTGATTGTTCCTCTCTTTTTTTTGGGATATATTGTTTTTTTTATATCAGTTATTAAAATACTCTTTTGATAATAAAGAACAACAATTGCTACCATAATATTTGCTCAATGCAATAGGTACAACACATACATGTAGAAATAGTTTCATTATAAACTGAAAAATCAAGCTTAATTAATTATATAAACATTATATATTATATTTTCCTTACCTCTGGTAAAAAGTTATGTTTTTGTATCAGTTGATATAACATTTCATGTGTTTTAATGGCAGGTTGAATATCACCTTTTAACACCTGAAAAATATATTTATGAATATGATGATCAAAAGTCTAAATATATCAAGGAATATATATATCTTATTTTTAAACACCTTAATTAAATTTTTATTTCATGCTTCAAATTCTGTAATCAGAAGGAAAAAATTTGAACTCTAATGCAGGAATGTACTGTCAGTTCTCTTTCCAAATGTTGGCAGTTTTCTCATATTACTGAAGTATCATTCACCAACTTAAAACTGATAACAGTAAGCACAATTCTTGGTAGCATTGGAGGACAGTGTTGGACAGAGTGATCTACAGTGTTGGAGGACCCAGTGGCACAGTAGTCTACAGTGTTGGCAAACCCAGTGGCACAGTAGTCTACAGTGTTGGAGAACCCAGTGGCACAGTAGTCTACAGTGTTAGAAAACCCAGTGGCAGTGTGGTCTACAGTTTTTAAGTACCCAGTGACAGAGTGGTCTATAGTGTTGGACACTGTGGCAAGGTGGTCTACAGTGTTGGAGAACCCAGTGGCACAGTAGTCTACAGTGTTGGTGAACCCAGTGGCACAGTAGTCTACAGTGTTAGAAAACCCAGTGGCAGAGTGGTCTACAGTTTTTAAGTACCCAGTGACAGAGTGGTCTATAGTGTTGGAGGACACTGTGGCAAGGTGCTCTACAGTGTTGGAGAACACAGTGGCACAGTAGTCTACAGTGTTAGAAAACCCAGTGGCAGAGTAGTCTACAGTGTTGGCTGAGAGACCTCCCCTCATAGGTTGCAATATCACTCCACCAGATACTTGTTAGTTCCCATGTCAAAACCTGGTTTTCTTCTGATAAATCTAATGTTCTCTATCATCTCACTACTGACTGCCTTAATACAAGTAAAAAATATTGACTAATATTGAAGTAAAACACCATTACTCCATTCAACTCTTATTAACAGAAAATAAACAAGATTTTCTGCAGTAGGTAACAACCCTAATGTTTATTTGTAAATGTAGTTACCATTAAGAAACACCCTTGATACATACCTGTAATCCTGGCCAGAATGCTAATAAAGCATCCATAAAATTTCTTGAAGCTGCATGAGGTTTATGCATGTGAACATCTAATAACATTGGTCCCTGACTTATATACTTCATAACTGCACTATAATGCTACAAGTATATCATTTATGATTTAATAAAACAATCATTTATAATTTAATAAAACACAAAATGAATATAACAAAATATTTACAATTTTTATTATGTTTTTTTTTTCTCATAGCCCATTCTAAGCAATTATTATTTGTATTACTTACTATAGATAATAATGTGATGTTAAGTAACAAACACATGACTGACATATGACAATCATAGTTATTGCTGTTTTTATTGTTAAAACTGACTATCAGCAACATTAAAATAGTGAAAATGTATGCAAAATACTTTTTGAAAGAAACTTTGTAAAACCCAATTTTAAATGCAACACATTATATTATATTTTAATTAAGTATGAATATTAATTGAAAATTAATTACAATTCTAATTTAGCATGTAAATGTGAGCGAAAAAGAGTGAAAACAGTAATATAATACCTTATTAAATCTATTTAAATAAATATCATCTCCTAATAAAATGTAAGCTTTTAATACATATTCATAATAAGAATCAATGCCAGCACCAACTCCACTTTCTGTAATAAATAAAATAAAAATCAATTAATGATTAATGCACCATATGAGTCGTAGAAAAATAAAGTGCTATTTACAAATGTAAATTTATATATTTACAAATGTAGTTTTTTTCAAATTTTAGAATTTATATGACCATAATTCAGAGTTAAGTGGAGTTTATAATGTTTTACATCAAAGTCAAGACCTTTTCATTTTTATCAAAGTGATCAGTTCTGAAATGATGAAGGAATCTGGAGTATACATAAAAACAATTACTTGTAGTAAAGTACACAGACATCTTTCTTACACTCACAACTGACTAAATAAGAATTACACAAAGATGGTGAGAAAAAAGGTTATCAAAGTACTGAAAGTACTGAGCATCAGGATTGGAAATATTCAACAGATTGTGATAGACAAGGTAAAAGTAGGTTGCTATAATGTATGCTATTCACTCACCTCTTCGTATCCAATCACCGGTGTGTACATTTAATACTGTTCCTACAAGATCACTTGATCTATGTCTTTGTTTCCATAAATAATCCATTGCTTTATGAGCTTTTTCCTGCAAGAATTTAAAAAGGCAAGAGGTGTCAAGGAAACAGAAAGGCTTACATGCACATCTAGGATTTAAAAAATTGAAACATGTCTCATTACTTGTACTTATCAAATTAATATCAATTATACTCTGTTTGTGATAATTTTGAAGTTTTTATATAAGGCCATGTAAAAAAAATTCTCTGGTTCTCAGATACTTTTTTTCAAAAAGTGGCAAGGTAGGTGGGTATTTTATTTTATTATTTTATTTCACAAACTTATGCACAAGGTAGGCATTTTATTTTATGCAAAATTTTTAATACATTTTATACATATAACCGTACTCCTGAATAAAGGTGTGAGTGCG
Source organism: Tegillarca granosa (assembly GCA_029721355.1). Taxonomy (NCBI): domain Eukaryota; kingdom Metazoa; phylum Mollusca; class Bivalvia; order Arcoida; family Arcidae; genus Tegillarca; species Tegillarca granosa. Next base: position 26,873,748 of record CM056606.1, read on the forward strand.
CATGCGCTGGAGAAGATGTTAAAAATCTTTTAAAAAAAAAACAACTTTTTTATTACATGTATTTTTTTTTTCGAGTGCGTGTGCACCACAACGACATAAACTTCAGCATGTTGAAGGTGGTTGTTAACTGGTAGAAGTAGAAGTAGAAAATGATATTAACCTAAGTTAGAGTGTAAACCATCTTTTGATATTTTCAGTAATGCATCATTATGTAAATGTTTGTGAAAGAGATCAATACAGTTTTGAATTCTAAGCATTTTATTTTCATATATTAAAAGTGTATTAAATAAACATTCAAACAGTAATCAGTGATGTTGTCTTTTAGAACAATACCCAGGAAATGGGCTGGCATTGCTAAAATGGTATACAAAAACAAGCAATTACATGTTTTTTATCACATAAAACTTGAACATTCACACATACAGTGACATAGTGAGAGGTAGTGTCTTTTAATAGTTCTAAGTATTTATAAAACTGTATTAACTGTCATATTTTTTTTCACATTAATTTTGATCAATATTAAAAGATTCACAACCATATATCGGTTACCTTCCAATATTTTGAAACAAAAGTGTAAAATGAAAATACTGCATGCATGCTTGGCACAATACACAACAGATATATCGAATGTTAAGTGTTGTATTTATGGCAGGGTTATTTTCGGTAGGGATTTCATTTCCTAACCAGGGCTCCACAAACGCCGGTAAGGTCAATCGGCGGTAGGCAAAGGGTAAATTATACCACCCCCTCCCAACGATCGGCAAATGGTACCCCCAGAGCAGGTGCCATGTTTTTTTTTTTTACACTAACACGTTCGGAAACATAAATTGAAGTAAATTACCTTTCCTAAAGAGGAAAACTTACGAGGTGTCCCGAGAACAACATTTGCTCTTTACAATCTAGATCAATAAAGCGTTTTGAAAAATTCTACTTTCACTTTTGAGAATCTTAGTCATTGACGTGTTTGATCTTTATAGTTTATTTCCTGCTCAAAACAGCCGATCTGTGGATATTTTTTTTTTTAAACCACAATAAAATGGAGCAATGGGCGGCGAATTTAAGCGCGCGGCGGTGTCTGAGAACCAGATAATTTTTTTTACCCGGCCTAAATGTAATAAATTTGAATTTTCAAAGTTTGGTAAGATTCTTTTTCTTAAGTGTAGTGCATAGAATTTTCTGTTATAACTAGGCTCTAGAAAGTGACAACCATAGGGCTTTCCAAATCAAAATATGTTTTACAAACACAATGAAACCCATAGTAATGTTTTAATGTACAAACAAACCCTTAAAGAAACCAGTTAAAATGAAGTTTAAAAATAGGTAGTCTCTATAGATGAGTTTAAATAACACAGTTCAAATGAGACCCCAAACTTATGAATTAATGTACCTTACTAACATGTGATATTTATGTCAAATTATAGGATGTGATTTATGAAGTTGTAATTTTTATACTACTAAATTTTTTTTTTTACAAAATCTCATGATAAGACATGTCCATGTGTCTTGTACATGTAAAAATCAGAAAGTACACAGAAAAAAAAAATTCTATGCCTAGTTGGTTTTTAGAGTCAAAGAAATATCAGATCATTTTCATGTTTTTTAAAACAATTTTTAACTCAGTTATTAAGACTGATGGAAGCAATAACTGTGATGAGATTGAAAACAGAAACACTAATAAGGCTATATATTAAAAGCTGTATATTGAGACATGTTCAACCGAATGAGGGCTTTCACAGCACACTGGAACAATTTTTAAACAAGTTTTGACTAAATTCAAATTCTTTTTAGAAAGATATTATACACTTGCATTAGAATATACATTCAAATGCATGTATGTTATAGAATTTATTACAACATTTCCTATAAATGTTGTCCATGGGATGTCATCTTGAATCTAAGGCAAACAACCTTACAATAATGACTGTGGTCACTTGCATGTGCTTGTACCGACACTCACTGTTGAACTATGCTCACCAAAGTGAAAGCCTACACTTATATTGTTGAACATGCCTTTTTTATTTAATTTAGCTGATAATCACACTTTGACAGTGGACCCACCCTAAAATATCCTTAGTGGGAGCCTTGTATTAATTGACACTGTTAAACTTATATATTTCTTAATTACAAACCTCGAAAATTTCTTCATTAGTTAGACGACTTAAAGCAGCAAATTCTAATATGATTGTACCAGCACAGGCAGTACAGGTGTCTCTATTACGATCATGTATATCATCACTGATACCATGTTTTAAATTTATCTGAAAAAAAATAAGTTGCCATTAATACTAATAGCAGAAAATTTTGACAAATATTTCTGTAAATTATAAATGTTACGGGGTTAAATTTCACTATATTCATGGGTTGGTAACTAATATTTTGTCATGTGCACTTTGTACATTTAAGAATACAGAAATGTAAAGAATGTACAATAAATCATAGCTATCACTTTGAAAAAAAAAACAGTTTAATACATTTCAACATAATTCTAATCACTGGAAAAATACATCATAGAATATATCATCTTGTCTTCAGGCAGGGCCTCGTCTTAAATGTAAATCTCAAAGGACAACCAAATATTTTAATAGGAATTCCCCTTGTTGTATCATAAGCTGGTTATTTGGGAATACCTATTTGTGTATTGTAAACTGGATATTTGAGAATTCCCATTGTTGTATCTTAAGCTAGATATTTGGGAATTCCCATTGTTGTAACATGAGCTGGATATTTAGGGATTCCCATTGTTGTAACATAAGCTGGATATTTAGGAATTCCCATTGTCATAACATAAGCTGGATATTTGGGAATTCCGATTGTTGAAACTTGAAATGGATATTTGGGAATTCCCAATGTTGTAACATGTTTTCTTCTTCACACAATTCATTCATGATGTCACCTTTTAAATGTCTTTTACAACCCCATTTCTTGTCACATATCATTTTTCTCAACAATTAGTTCAACTACATGTACTTCTAATTTTGAAAGTGTATCAGTGCATATACATGTACATGTAATTCAGGTATGATTCAATGGGTTTACATGTAAATTTGAAAATACATGTAACATAACTTGTATACATCACAATGCACATAACAACAGTCCCATAGTTCTAATAAACATCAAAACAAACATATGAAAATAAAATTTAACATTAATAACAAAACAAAGTTTCATTGTTCTAGGAAAGCTCTACTTGTGTTTTGGATTAAAAGGCAAAAATTGCTGCTAAGAAATGGAAGAAAAAAAAATTACTGAAATTAAAAATTTTGGTGTTGGCTGAAAATTTACATGGACTATGGTTTATCTTAAGTTTTTCACAAAAACTGAAAGTGTGAATATATTTTCTACACTGTTTCAGGATCATTATGATCAGGCACCTTGACATATATTCACACTGTTTTTTTTTAATTATTTTTTTTACTCAGTTTTATTTTCAATGAGCATGCTGTAACTTTCCTATAACTTACTCTAGAATATGGAATGCCAGTTGAAGTATTAAATGCTGGAAGTAGTCTATATCCAACATCTTTAGCCATAGCTAATAACTCGTCATTATACCACTCCATTGCTTTCTTCTTTTTCTTTAGATAGGCCGCTAAAACATGACCCCCTAATAGCCCCCTGAAATATAAAAGAATAAAGACTAAAAAATATTCATGTATTATTATCATTGCGATACCTGGGTATTTTGTTTGTATTTGACCTGTGCAATAGGTAAACAAATGTTTGTGTCTCATATATGAACAAATACAAGAGTATGAAATCCAGTCATGTTTGGTGATTTGATAATTACACAATAAAACTTGAGTCTAAAATGATATTCAAATACAAATACAAACAATTTTTTAAAACGTGTGCGACAAAAAAAATTATACAAATGGGTAATTTAAAAGGGTTGATGTACACTTGGTATACAGAAATTCACTGAAATTCCATCATTACCTTTTAATGCCAAAAACTTTGTCAGAGTTAAAAAAATATTTCAGTTTATATGTTATTACCTTTGTTTAAAAGAATTACATTTACATGTGTATCAGGGATATGCATTAAACCATACAGGTATTTTACAGTACATATATACCAAAAAAGTTTAGCGACGGTGGGGTCTAAAAGCACTGGCTTATAATGCCTTTAACTGCCTAGAATGCAACTCTCACTAGACATCATCCAAGGAAACTTGCCATTTCTCTTTCAAAAGCTAGATGGTTTTTCAATATATATTTTAGTTTCTTCCACAATCCATCAAATATAAACTAAAGAATCTTGACAAGGGCATAAAACCCCAATACTAAACTCAACTCCTCTGTCCAAAGCAAAATTCAAAAATTTCTAAGCCATAAAAAATGAAGTTTTTAAAGTTTTTAGTGTAATAGTTAATCAAATCTCTTGGTCTATACCTACCCTAATACTCTTATATTTGTTTCAAATACCGATACAACAACATCAGCATCAAATTTTGTGTTTCCTATAACCAATCGTACTGCTTTATCAAATTCTTCTAATTCACCTAGCACCTGTAAAATTAATTTAAATAAATTAGTAAAAACATGAACAAATACCATCAAAACAACCAAGATTCCTACATGTCAAAATCCCTTCATACTGAACATTAAGGCACTTTGACAAACCTTCTACCAGTTTTATTTAATACATAAACATTTGTGTTTTCTAGAAAAGACTTGCGTTACCTGCTTTTTTTTTTTTTTTTTTAAAAAAAGGGCAATATTAACAATGTAGGTGTTTATGTTAACCATGCTACACAAGTTTCTACTCTATTCTCATATCTGACTTAAAACTGAAGTCCTGTGCCCCAGTGCACTCTAAAGACATTCCTATACAGTTTGAAAAAGAGTAGGACACACTTAGGTGTTACAGAGGATGTTTAACACTATCATGATTATTATTGCAAAACTATTTAATGTACATGTGACTAACACAAAAACATGGCATTAAAAGAAACCAACTTTCATAGTCATTCTTTAATTACAAAATTTTCAACAAAGTTACATACTGGTATATATATTTTGGGGTACTTACCACTAGGGTGTCCAGTGTGTCAATTAATGTTAAAGTGAAACTGAAAAATAAAATGTGATATTTCAACATGGGATTTTCCAATTAACATATTCATTTGACCAAACAAATTGCCATCTTGATTAATCTTTCGAGGAATGCTTATTAAGTAGAACTCTGTTGTTGGCAGCAAATTTAATTACTGTTGGTATTGTAAACAAGAGGCCCATGGGCCTTAACGCTCACCTGAGGATATGGCCAACCTGAGGATTTATCCAAAATCATTTGCAAAAAAACATAAAATATTCTAATATACATGCCTATAAAAAGTTAATGGTTTTCAAGATAATTAGCAATTTAAGTCTTCTTTTGCAGCTGTGACCTTGACCTTTCAACATATGACCTTGATCCATATATCAAAATGATCATCATGTCAATATCTACAACATTCTAATATATATGCCAATCGAAAAGTTTATAGTTTCCAAGATAATTAACAATTTCAGTCTTTTTATGCATCTATGACCATGACCTTTAAATGTAAGACCTTATATCTCATATCAGAATGATCGCCATATCAATTCCAACAATATTCTAATATACATGCCAATACAAAAAGTTAATAGTTTCCAAGATAATTAACAATTTCAGTCTTTTTATTCACCTATGACCTTGATCTTTGAACGTATGACCTTGAGCCATATATCAAAATGTTCATCATGTCAATACCTACAATATTCTAATATATATGCCTATACAAAAAGTTTATAGTTTTCAAGCTAATGCACAATTTTAGTTTTTATTAGCAAAAAAATAACATTTCAGGGGCAACAACTCCTACATGCATTATCATACAGTTACGAAACTTTGTACCTTTATACATTTTGTCATGCTGAACATTTTAACAATGTTTTGATATTATATATCTCTTAAAATTTTGAAGAAAACAGCCTAAAACTGCACAGATTACAAACTAGGTCATGACCTTGAACTTTGACCTTGACCCCTATTTGAAGGTTATTTCAAGAAAAAGTCAAAACTGAAAACCCCAAGTCAATAACTATTCATATAGTCAAGTTATAAAAATTTGAATCCATTTTACGAAATTTTTAAAATTAAACGCAAAAACGCGTAACCTTATTTTTTACCAAATTTCACGAAATGAACAATTTATAAGCTTAAGACCCTAGAGAAGCCAAATATCACATTAGATTTTTTCTCCCATCATTGCTTTTGGAGAAGAAGATTTTTTAAGTTTTTTGGAACCATAGGTCACCTTGACCTAGTTTTGGGAGCCAGGACAACGTCGTGAACAAATCTGAATTGCACTGGCCCATATATGCATCTGACCAAGTTTCATTGAAATCTACCATGTAGTTTCAGAAAAGAAGTCGAAAATGTAAAAGTTTACACCGCGGACGACGATGACGACAGACAAATTTTGATCAGAAAAGCTCACTTGAGCCTTCGGCTCAGGTGAGCTAAAAATGGATGACAGAATCCTTCAAGGATCTGACAAATGGTCAACTAAAGTGAATGTTTACTGGGAATGGCAAATGGTTAATCACAATGTAATTTTATTCAAAACATCTATCAAAAAATATAGAACTGTTGTCTTTATTCTCAACTCATATTAAGAGCTATTTTTAGTGTTACCAGAAGATGAAGACAAATCACTTGTGAACATGACACAGCTACAACAGGGGTTTCAACCCAGGAATTAATAACTTAAAAACAAGTGACATGCTACAGTGTCGATTGTCAGTCTTCATTAAGTCATACTAAATTTGCCCACAAAATAATGTTAACAATTTCAATTTCTTTCATTGCTAACCAAATAATTTTCTTACTTTTGTGAGAAATTAACTATTTCATTTCACAATGAAAGTGACAACATATATTCTGTACTTACTTTCCTAAAGAGTCATCAATATCACCACGATTTGGCTCTGTACCTCTGTATCTACCTTTACAGCTTAAAGGCATCAATTCATCTGCAGGGTATGCGTTATTCTGAAAATAAAATTAAGAGACAATCAACTACAGATTTCAAATTCCTTTTGACATTAAGTATGCTTTTAGGACTTAATTTGAATCTTGAAACTTTGTTTTGACTTTTTAAACCTGAAATAAGCAGTTGTATTCATTCATATTTAGTTCCACTTCTGAAGTTTTGAAAAATCAATTCTACCTCTTAAAGTTATTGGCATGCCTCAGATAGAAATTTTCAAATAATTTGTCTCTGCTATTTAGAAAACAATTCATTTGGCACCCACAAACTTTATGTGTTTACTGTGTATTGTTAATCATTTCCTTTCATATAAAATCATGTTGGTCAGTCTTCATCGAGTCATACTTAAATGTCCTTTATTTCGTCTTTGATTTGATTACTGACCCAATATTTACCAAAATGAAAGAATGTATTGAGTAAGATTATTTTGACTTCAACCTTTTTCTACTTAAAAATGAAAAGTGACAAGAAAAAACTTTTCTTACATGATTTTCACTTATTTAGACAAGTGAAAAATCTGATAGGATCTAAACCTTGAAGAACAATGATGGAAGACTTAGTTTTGTCAGTAGATATTGTTTATCCCAAACCAATAGCTTTTTATAGGCACATACATAATCTGAGGATTTAAGAGGCATTAGCTGACAAAGTTACAAGATTTAACATCCAATATTCAACAGATTGTAGGGTTCCTAGTATGGGAAAGCTTTGTCAGGTTAACTTTAGTTTTTTTCAGTTTTTTTGTTTTTTTTAGTTTCCTCTACTACTCTAAGAGTCAGCACCTTGATATGTGAACATGTGTAAAATAATCTTGATTTAGGCATAAAACCAGCAAGCCATTCTTCTACTGGACTGGCAAGTTTCTGATTATTAAAGCTCTTATCTGGATAAGATAATACTAATAATAAAATATTGGAAATGCTGACACAACATTATATATATATATATATATATATATATATATATATATATATATATATATATATATATATAAACAGAAAAAGAAAACCCTGATTCAGGGTCATAAATTACAGTCAGTCAACATGCTGAAGATCTGTATTTTATAAATAAGCTTATAAGTTGTAACAGAAAACCATACTGATTGAAACGTTTTAGACTTCGACTGATTATAATTTAGATCTAATTTTTAGACACTGTCCTTATTTTTGCATTTACTTACCATGTATGATCGATATGCATGCATAAACATCTCAAGTACCTTTTCCCTGAAATAAATAAATAAAATTTATCAAAATATCTATTTTAAAATTTATTTTTAAAATTCATGCACATGTCTTAAATGTAAATGTAAAAATAAAATTTAAAGATTAAAAAAATACCACATCGGTCTTTTGTATTTGAATAAAATGACTGTTATGATACGTAAAAATCGGACTGATCTAAATGGTTATACAATGTATAAGATCTTATCAATGAGCAATACAAGCTACTGGTATTTTATACAAAATAATATTTAATTATGTGCAGTTTGTTTGTGATCAGTGTTTTTTGCTGGTCCCAATCATTGTTAAAATTTCCATTTTAACAAGCAAATTTAGTGAATTAGAATTCCCAAACAAAACATTTTTTTTTTGGTGATTTGCACTTATGTTTAATATGTGCACCTCCTATCATTGTTGATACTGTCCATTTTTTTATACCTACTTCTGATAAAAAAGATTTAGAGAATTATCCACATAAAAATTTCCCAGCCTTATGCTAAGAATAAGTCCCACAGCCTTATGCTAAGACAAAACCCTCTCAGATTCTTATAAAACTGAGTCATGATAAATCAGTAACATAAGACCAAAACTTAAAGCATGTAAAGTAAATAACTGCAGTCATATCCTAATTACAAGCAGCATTGTCAACAGATTGAACTCATTGCATTGTGATTTTTGTATCAGTTATCAATATTGTAATAGTTTTTTTAAAAGTACTTGCTTAATCAGTCCTTAGTATTACCAAACTGGACCAGATTGATGTGTAATTAACGAATTGGCACCAGTGATATTGATAAAATTTGTATTGAAGTGATGTAAATAGTGTTTAATTCATTAATAAAATTATATTTTCAAATATAAATTTTTCCATTTTTCACAATTTTACTGCCAATTTGATAATTAATGCATCTTGGGCTACTTGACCTTGATCTGCTTCATTTCCCCCTTCCTTGTTTTGAATCAACTACTTTGAATCAAAATACAAGGTTCTACCTTATTACCAACTCGTTGGTCAGCCACTTCCCAGGATCAGACAAGCCCCTGTATGTATCAGGATTCAGGAAAGGGAAAAATGCAACAGGCAAACCAGGACTGGAACCCAGGACCTTCTGAATTATAGTGGGATGCTCCACCCACTGATTTACCAACCACCTAACAAGCCCCATCCACTACATTATAAACACTTTTGAACATGATTTGAAAGACTTTTTAAACTTGGATGATCCTCAATTATTCATACATGCATACAAATTTGAACTCGAGAAATGGAAATGTGTAAATGTGTCAATTTAAAAATCTCGAATTTTATTTAAAAAGCCAGAGTCAAGTATTGTGGCATTCTGCACATTAACCATACGATTATATTCCTGGATACTGATCAGTTGATCACTCAACACAGTCTTTAATGTGGTAGGTAATCTATTTACAGTATTTTTAATGCTCATAATTTGCACTCATATCTAAATCTGCCTTAGTATTTCATTTTTAATGTATACGAATGCAGCGATGTAAAATAAGCAATCTACTTACTTTAGTTCCTTTTTCTCCGATGTTGCCATCCCATTTACAAACAAAACACCATCATCCAAAATAAATATCACAACAACAGCATAAGCCATTATGATTATGATTTTCTGAGACCTCATCTTTGGTTTTTGCTTTTTTCGTTGTTAAAAAGTTATAAAGATGCACGGAAAAGTGCAAAGGTTTCGTTTCTGTATGTTTACATTGAATTTTGACGTCTACATTTTACTTGTGCTGCCATGTTGTCATTTTAACTAACGCGAGATATTTCGATATTTCAAAACAATCTTGTTTAAAATAAAGATTGAAAGATGGAAAATATTCCAATTAATATCGTCTATAAGATGGAATTAAAAACAATGGAACAGAAGCAAGAAAACGACTAAAATTTATAGGACAAATTTTCAGTAAATGATCTAATTCAAACCTTACAATTCATGTTTTTAAAAGATCTTTCTTTTATACAATCATCATTGTAGCATTTCCACTTCCGGTTTCGCCTTGGCAAAAGTCAACAACTTTAAAAGGACACATGGAATTGTAGTTTGATAAACAGATTTGCAATGGCAATTCATGTTCGATGCTCCACACTGAATTTTTCTAAACTTTCTTATTTAAGATCTCTTGCGACCAGAAAACAAACTAACTCCACAAAAACTGATGTAAGCAATGATGCATATACTTATTTTGACATCCTTTATCCCATGGATATTGTCCCCTGGGTTATTTTTGTCGTTTATTGCCAGATCAAACAATACCGCTATGCAATCTTTCATAAAACGTTTCGTAAATTTTTGTGTGGACAACCCCATCCGTTTTAGTCAGTATCTGTCAATAACCAATAACCCTGGAGACAAAATCCAAAAGCGATTAAACATCCTTGGAACTTGATATCAACAATGCTCAATAATTTAGCTACATGACAGTCCAGAATAAATAGTGTCAACGTTAAAAACAATCAAAACAAATCTAAAAATCTTATTGAACATGTGAAATCTATGCATTTAGATATAGGATAAGGGGCTCAAATCCTGCCTGGGACACCTGTTTTTACCTAAGACAAGTTACATAATTTTTCTTTTTAGCTGACATATTCAGCACTACAATAATGGAATATAGGTGTGGCAACATCAACAAATGCTGTTGGATGAGCTAGCATCTTTTATTCACCAAGTGCAATGTTTCAAAGTAGATGTTACTACCAGTTATTGGCCAACTAGGGTAAAGAAGATTGACTGGTACTAGCAACACAGTTGGGCACTATACATGGCATAGAACTACTTTCTATTCCAAAACAATACTTATCAGCATGGTAACTAGACATAACCTATAGCAACAGACCTATCAAAATAAGTCTAGTAGTGTCAACAAGACAACAGTTATACTCTTTACTTGGTTAAACTGTTAATTCAGCTCTATGTACAAAAACTGTTAATTCCATTTTTAAGGACATATGGGGACAATAAAAGTTTTGGGACATTTTAAGACCTTTAACAATTCATTTCACACTGATACTGAATAATGTCTTTATTACTTCTGTGCTCCAAGTGGGTTTTGAAAAATGGTTGCCATATAGCTACTTATTTTTAAAAAAAAAAACCTTATCATTTTCTTCCTAATTTGCAAAAAGAAGAAAACTGAAAAAGAATATAGTTGTTAATCTCACAATACATGGTTTAATTTCAAAACTGTTAATATTTGGACCTTCAGTTCTGATTGCAAGGAAACCCCAAATAAAAAAACATCTTTGCCATTCAGTTGCCATAATGTAAAATTAGATCATGGTCAGTAATGCACTTTTGTTCTAGAGTTACCTCCTTTGTAACAAGTACTTTGGTGATATCATTAAATGCCAGACTAATTGCTAGAATCGACAGCAGATGATTTCTGTGTTTGTTCTTTTTTATAGTGGCCAAACTAATAAACTTTATTTGCCATGATGGCAACCATCTGACAATTTGTAGTCACAGAATGCAATTTTTTGTCGCAAATTTCAAGTATTAAATAAGCTTATTTGAGCATTGTAATGTCTGAAAAAGTTAATTGGGTCAGTCAGCAACTATAGTTTCAGTGATGTAACACCCAAAATGTTGTTTTGAATGTGTGTTGCTTCAAGCAGCCTCCTGCTCATACTCGCTACCAGTCATAGGTAAAGCCTAGTGCTTATGCCTTGATTAATACATGTACCACTAGCACTATAGGGCTTGGTTCTGAATGACTGATCATACAATTTGATTTGATAAAAATAATTTTTTTTATGTTTTTGCAGAAAACATCCAAGAATGCATTAATTGTCCAGTCTGATTATAGAAGGACAGCTCTTGCCAAGCATTTAAACAGAAGTTTAGCTCTCACAACATATAAACAGGATGAGAAGAGAATATGCCCAATTGATGAAATTGTAACTTCTATTTATCCAATTACTAATAGTGTCAAATCACTTGTTTCACTGGACAGTATATTCAGCTTGATTGGTGGTTTTACCTGTAACCACGGCAACAAGCTTTCAGATATAGAACATTTGATTGGAACAAAAGATATAGTAAAACCAGTTGCTTTATCTTCTGATGATATTATATTAATTCAAGATAATGGAAGCAAAGGAAGGTTTTTGAATGACTTGGAAGTGATAAATGAAATTTTACAAAAAGAGAAATGTAAATCAGACCTAAAAGGAAGTTTTACCAATCATACTAAGCATGCCCAGAGTGAGTCTAAAACAGTGCTTGGTGATCAGTTTACTCTGCAATTGTGTAGTTCTTTGAACTGTAAGGCCCAGGAAGATATAACCCCTGACAGTAACCGTGAACCAGCAGATAGTCCAGAATCAAAGTTAGTTCAAACGAAAAATTTAATAGAAACTGAAGTAAGTTACATGTATATATGCTATACCTGTCTTAAATTGGTTTGTTTGCTAATGTCCCCATTGGACCATTTTAATTCCTAGTGCTGAACATTTTCAAAAAAGAATTATTGCTAAAGTGCTGAACCTTTGATATATCAAATCAAGCATCACTATGGCATTTGGTTTTAATTTTGTACAAATCACCATTCTTACATTTATCTTCAGTGGTATAGGTATAGGAAAAACTTATAGAAGGGAGCAACTTTAGTAAAGCAATGATTAGTAATCTAGTGTATCATTTGTGGATTAAGCAATATATTGTTTCATCTTCATTATAATTATTTTTATCTTTTCTGTTTTAAAATCGGATTAAAAATCAACTCTTGTGACAATTTTATTTTCAAAATGAAAGTAAAAACACCTAACTTTGACATATCATTGGAGCAGATGGCACTGGTTTGACACCTAAGTGGGGAAACTGTAATGGTCTCTGAATGATAAATAATAATCATCTTGCTATTGCTTGTGTATAGTAATATTTTACATTTCAGATTATGCAGGCTCATTTTCGTAAGACAACCAAGTTTTCCTATGATTGCTTCTCAGTAGATGTGGTATTTGAAAATAATTTCTTCCAAAAACCCAAAACTACTAAGTGAGTAGAAACTTACTTTTATTTGGCCAAAGCAAGATTACATTGCCACATATACACTAAAAGTATACCTCAATATATTGTTGTATAAAACTGATATAACACACTATATCATAGTAAATTTGTTGTATTCCTTCATTATGGTTAGCAAGTCCAAAAAAGTAATGATTCTTGTTTGTGTTTTGTACAGACCAGTTATCATTAATGAGACATTGGATTAAGATCAAATTTGAGGAAAATATTCAACACAATGTATATATACTATTGGCCTGTATTAGCTTCAATGATTTTTCACAAATATAGCTCTTTTGAAGTATAAAACTCACATTAAATATTTGTGTCTAGACCAGATTTCTGAAACTGCTCAATGGATTTTAATAAAGCTTGGTCAAAGTATTTAAAATGAAGTTATAAATGTACATGTACATGTTTTTGGTTTGTTCCAATTTACTTCGATTTTATATATGATGTATAAGTCATGAGTTCGAAGGTCAAGGTCATAGCTACATGAAAAAACTGAAATGGTTACTCATTTGAAAATAATCCATTGTACTTTAGCTACTACATTGAGCTATTTATAAATGAACTGTAACTAGATCTTGGATATCTCTGATTCAGTATTGTCGTAATGAGACTAACCTGGGGAACATTTGTATAGTTTTTATAATTGCTGACTTTAGAACATATCCTCCCTATGCTGAGCATTATGACCCATGGGCCCTTTTGTCATTGTGATATAAGATGTATTATATGGATTTTCATTGTAGAATTATTTTCAAGATTAATTGGCAATTGCAGAAATTGAAAGTATGAATTCTGTTACATACTGTCATTACGATGTAGCCTTGTGGTGTAAGTTATGATGTCCAGATAATAGTAGATATTTTCTTTCACAGATAATTAATCCGTGCCTGTAAATATTACAGTTATAAATGCATATATTTTGACTTTTATTACTATTTAAAACATGTTATTTTGTTTATGCTTCAATTTCAGAGGTTTAGTGGGGTATTCTTTAGCAATGCTGAAAATGAACATTTGGTGTGTAATGAAGTATGTTCAAACTGATTTTAAAATCCTCAGAATTACAGCTCACCCTGAAGATCAGTCTGTGAGAGTTCGATGGCGACTTTCGGGATTTGGAGCTTTAACCGCTCTTTCCATACCATTTCAACATGCTGCAGGACGAAGAATGAAACCTGAAGAAATTCAAGAGTAAGTCTATTTTCAGGTAGTTGACCCTGAAAATAGAGGTTACAAGTGAAGGCTATGACCATTTTATCACCTTTTGTTTAAATGCTACTATTTGTACACATACAAGCTACTGTAGATATTATATAACAGGTCCCAGTTTCAGTCATTCACTTAACTGAGTGTATACTCAACTCAAATATTGCCATTTTTTGCTCATCAATATTTTGAAAATTTTAAGTTTTATGAAACAATATTTTGTTTTGTTCAACAAAACTACACTAAATAATTTAGATATAACATTTGATATTGATTTTTAACGGTGTAATGTCTTACAATTTGACTTTGAAATATTTCCTGAATTTGAGTTGAGTGTACACTTAATTGAGTGAATGATTGTTAAACTGGGACCAGATAAAAATGGGATCTACTGGTAGGTTTTACAGCATTGTCAGTATCTATCTTCAGTTTTAATGAAAACCCTAGTGCAACAGACAATGAATGAGAGATAGAATTCAATCTGGTTATAATTATTGGTCCTGGGCTGTAATTTTTGTAATCTTAACCTCCAAAATGAAAATCTAGTAGTCATTGAGAAATAATGTGAATGGTTTCACACTGTGTAATTTGCTCACCAATTTATGCAAAAGTGTCCACAGTATCCATTTAGTTTAATTCTCAATGACCCATTGAAAGTCAGTTTACAAATTCCAATGCTTGTCATTTGCCTAACACAATGAAAAATGAAAAGAAAATGAAATTCAATGCTTACAACTAAAAATGATGTGTATTAACTGTTGTTGCTGTTGTGCCTGAAATGACTTTCCAAAATTTCAAAACACATGCCCTATTTGGTATCTTATTTTTTTTTTTTTTTTTAAAAGTATGAATTCTACATTTTTACTTCATTTACTCCATCTTACATGTTAGGGTTGTGCATTTCACTAGGCCTCATAAAGCCAATATACAACTTTAAGTATTTCTGTCTTGAGTGTAGTTTGTTTTATGGGGATGTTCAGAATAGCTTTGAAACATTCATAATTTTATCACTTACAATACAACTAAACTTGTTAGGCTTGGGAGTGTCTAATCACTAACTGTGGTATGTACTGAGGTTAACTTGTTAACAAAGTTTTCATAATTGACTGACTAGATGAACATCTTCAATCAAATCAAAGATAGTGAGATTTTTTGTTTAATTGGTTAACTTCTGTTCTATCAATCAGTTTTTAAAACTTTCTTTTTAAAATATTGAATGTGTATGTTTTGATTTTGTTCTCACAGTCACAATGATTGCTACTCCATCTACTTCTTAAATGATGAAGGAAAAATTATCAAACACAAGTTGGACAGAGTAAGTATTTGAGGATGAGATGGTGAGTGGGATGATGAGTAGGGTGATAAGTGAGCAGTATCTAAATGTTAGTCTTATATATGACCCTATCAGGGTTCAAAACTATGATCTCATGCTTTTGAGGCATAATTGTAGGAGTTAGTAAGGTGACAGGTTGGTGGTGAAAATACATATGCCTTAACTTCACATATTAAAGGAGTAGATAAGGGTCTTGTTTGGCTTCAAAATAAATATTTTAATTGGGATTGCATTTGTTGTGCTATTAAGAACAAATGAGAGGTTATTGATTAAATGTGAAAAGTAAAATGAGTAGAGTTGTCCCAGTCAAGATTCTTTCACTTACATTATGGTGGTTAGTTCTGAGATGGTGGAGAAAATCACAATCCTTAGCAAACCAACTGTCAAACTTAATCTCTTTAGGATCTACCTGATATGATTCAAACCACAAACCTTCAGCAAACCAACTGACAAACTTTATGTCATTAGGATCTGCTTGATGTGATTCAAACCACAAACCATTAGCAAACCAACTGTCAAACTTTATCTCATTAGGATCTGCCTGATGTGATTCAAACCACAAACCGTCAGCAAACCAACAGTCAAACTTTATGTCATTAGTATCTGCCTGATATGATTCAAACCACAAACCAACAGCAAACCAACAGTCAAACTTTCTCTCATTAAGATCTGCCTGACATGATTCAAACCACAAACCGTCAGCAAACCAACTGTCAAACTTTATGTCATTATGATCTGCCTGACATGATTCAAACCACAAACCGTCAGCAAACCAGCTGACAAACTTTATGTCATTAGGATCTGCCTGATGGGATTCAAACCTTTAAGAGGTCCTGTGATCTGTAAACAAGTGCTTTAGACTAGCCTGTGACTGAAGCTCCTGGATTTTGGCATAACCTACCTTATCAATCAGCCTGTTTGATTGTTCTATTACCATTATGCTGCATGTTGCTTATTTTTGCATCAGTTATCTTTCAGCCATGCATATAAAATAAAATCAAGGTTTAATGTTTATATCTAGCATTGAACATGGCTTTTGAGTGGAGGCTTAAAAGAGAGAAAGAGAGAAGGAGTACTTGATCTCCCCCTGCCCCAGAAACATCTTACAAAATATTGATTTTTTTGTTTTCAGGTCATAGCTGATGAAGAAATGAAGGTGGTTAAAGGAAGGAAATTAATTCAAAGAATAGCTGCTTCTTTTGGTATTGCTTTAGGAAAATGATAATTTATAATTTATTTATAATGATAATAAATATACATGTATTTATACATATATATATAATTTAATCAGTAAATGTCACTAGATGCTTTTGTTATTATTATTGAACGTTTATTGTGTAATGCTTGGCTGGATTAAATTATGGTGTCTTGTCCAGTTAACCTGTGTCAAATTTGAAAAATCCTTGAAATCGGCCCTCACAACTTGGATACTTTCTGATTCATTAACAAGAACAGTTGTGTTGGTTGGGTGTTTTCAACACTAATTTAATGCATTATTTTGGTTTATGGTCATATGGTATGCCCATCAGAAAACTCTGTAGTTCTTTTCATGAAATATGACTATAGTTAAAACTTGTTATTCAACCAAAATTCAGCAGACAATATAAATCTTCTTTATCACGTCTGCTTTAAATCATCTTTTTTTATGAACATTTTTATGAGAAATTCTAATTATACTTTATTTATGAATGGCACAGTATGTAATAAAAGTGTTAAATGGCATGTCAGGAAGTAAATGTATTTTTGTAAAAAAAAAATTAAAAAAGGGGAGGGGTCTAGAAAATTATAAACAGCAACTTCTCTTGTTGTTTTTCCTCCTTTTATAGTGGAACCCTGTAATGGATTAAACAGAAATGTCATTATCAGTACTTATTGCACTGAACTTTCTATTGTTTCATTCCCAGAATTATAAAACTCACTAATGAAAGTAACTTTTATGTTGCACTTGTGCACAGGTTTATGTATGTACATGTAGGTTGTTAACTGATCTGATGACATGAGTGTTTTTTAACATGGGTGAGTCCAAATTACCTAAATACGGTAGGTTATATTGTACATGTTGCTACTGATAATAATCATGCCTTTCTCACAATTTATTTGATACAACAGTTGCAACATCCCCAATTATTAAAATGGTCTGGCTATATTGTCATCAGATTGTGAACATCTCATAATTATAGCCAGTTATATACAGTTAGCTCTCAATCACAGGGTAGTGCTAGAGATTTTTGTTTGGGTTGCTCTCGTACACAGGTAAAAGCATATTTCAAAATTATCCAAATTCTGGCCTTTTCTCTGAAATGACTGTCATCTTGAGCTTTTTATACCATTTATCAACAAATTTCAAAAAAAAACTCATTCCAAAGTCCTGATAATTGAATAATACAATGTGCTTTAAAAATGATTATATCTTGTTTACCCTTATGTCATTGTACCCTATGTTCACCCTATGTTATTACTGATATGAAGAATATTAGAAATGTTGCTGTTACATGTATAAAGTAATATGTTACATCTGACAAAAGATAGACACTATTAACCAATGTTTGTTAACGATTGAAAAAAAATAATGATCAAGGATTGAAGAATGAAATATTTAGATTTTGTTTTGCAAATTTTAGTCTATGTTTTTTGATAGAGATTTTATTTTGTTACCATGGTTACTATATACGTTTATCCTGTAATTGTTCAACTCACAGTAATCTTGTTTATGATTTAATTACAGTGAAAATAAAGATACAAATAAATTGAAATTGTGCTTTTTTCTGTTTTTTAAATTGATTATATAAACACATTTGTTTTAAAAGGGTATAATGTTTCCAAACTAGAACTAGCAGAGAATTAGTGCAACTCACCTGACCCGAGTTTCAAAATTATTTCTTAAATATCTAAGACTTTCTTTATCCTTAATCTAACAAATATGAAATTTAAATAATTTTGGTAGTTTTAAAGATTTTTTTAACTAAAGTGAATTAAATTTCACTCTCAGCTTATTTCCCCTATGTTCTTATATAATCAAAACTTTTTATTTTAAAATTAACAAAGATTGCCAAGATAAAGATTTAAGATAAGGAGAACCATTGTGACATAAGGGGCTGGCACCAGAGTTTCACAATCGTTTCTTAACTAAGATTTTCTTTTACCTTAAATTAAGTAATATTCAGCAGTCTTTTTAGAGCTATGAATAAATCTTTTTTTACAAAACTAAAAACAGATGTTGAAAGCCTTTAGAGATCTTCAAAATAACACCTAATAATTCTGTATATCTGAACAATTAATAAAATTATAACAACTTCAAATTTGCCAGATATTCGTAAAGGAGTTGAGTAATGGTGGTTAACGTCCCAGTCAGGAATATTTCACTTATATCGAGACGTCACCAGTTATAGGCAAATGTGCTGATGGCATTATACAGCAGGGTTCTTTATTGTGCCACGCCTACCGTGACACAGGACCTCGTTATTTAAGTTCCCATCCGAAAGAACCGTGACTTTCAATTCGTAATGCCGAGTGCTTGGTGAAAGAACAATCACTACCCATTTTCAAGTCTTGGGTCTGACCCTGCCAGGGTTTGAACCCACGATCTCCCACTTATGGAGTGAGCACTCTACCAACTGAGCTTTTCGTAAAGGAATATCATAGTTAAAATTAATTGTGAGAATGGGGCCTGGACATCTAATCCATGAAATAACTTTAACCTAAATCTTTAACACTTGATGATGAATATAACAATCACTTCTGGGGTATCAATCTATATACACTGACATACATTTTTCTGTAATTACCTAAGTAATACAACAAAGCTGTGCATGTTGAAAGTGGTTGCTCAATTTGCAAGTATGTGTTTGCATGATTGATTTCCAACTGGGACTGCCTTGCATGATTGATTTCCAACTGGGACTGCCTTGCATGATTGATTTCCAACTGGGACTGCCTTGCATGATAGATTTCCAACTGGGACTGCCTTGCATGATGGATATCAAACTGCGACTGCCTTGCATGATTGATTTCCAATTGGAACTGCCTTGAATGATAGATTTCCGTCTGGGACTGCCTTGCATGATTGATATCAAACTGCAACTGCCTTGCATGATTGATTTCCAACTGGGAATGCCTTGCATGATTGATATCCAACTGCAACTGCCTTGCATGATTGATTTCCAACTGGGACTGCCTTGCATGATTGATTTCCAACTGGGACTGCCTTGCATGATAGATTTCCAACTGGGACTGTCTTGCATGATAGATTTCCAACTGGGACCGCCTTGAATGATTGATTTCCAACTGGGACTGCCTTGCATGATAGATTTCCATCTGGAACTGCCTTGCATGATTGATTTCCAATTGGGACTGCCTTGCATGATTGATTTCCAACTGGAACTGCCTTGCATGATTGATTTCCTACTGCGACTGCCTTGCATGATTGATATCCAACTGGGACTGCCTTGCATGATTGATATCCAACTGCGACTGCCTTGCATGATTGATTTCCAACTGGGACTGCCTTGCATGATTGATTTCCAACTGGGACTGCCTTGCATGATAGATTTCCAACTGGGACTGTCTTGCATGATTGATTTCCAACTGGGACCGCCTTGCATGATAGATTTCCATCTGGGACCGCCTTGCATGATTGATTTCCAACTGGGACTGCCTTGCATGATTGATATCCAACTGGGACTGCCTTGCATGATTGATTTCCAACTGGGACTGCCTTGCATGATTTATTTCCAACTGGGACTGCCTTGCATGATTTATTTCCATCTGGGATTGCCTTGCATGATTGATTTCCAACTGGGATTGCTTTGCATGATTGATTTCCAACTGGGACTGCCTTGCATGATTGAATTCCAACTGGGACTGCCTTGCATGATTTATTTCCAATTGGGACTGTCTTGCATGATAGATTTCCAACTGGGACTGCCTTGCATGATTCATTTCCAACTGGAACTGCCTTGCATGATTGATTTCCAACTGCGACTGCCTTGCATGATTGATATCAAACTGCGACTGCCTTGCATGATTGATATCCAACTGCGACTGCCTTGCATGATTGATTTCCAACTGGGACTGCCTTGCATGATTGATTTCCAACTGGGACTGCCTTGCATGATTGATTTCCAACTGGGACTGCCTTGCATGATTGATATCCAACTGCGACTGCCTTGCATGATTGATTTCCAACTGGGACTGCCTTGCATGATTGATTTCCAACTGGGACTGCCTTGCATGATTTATTTCCATCTGGGACTGCCTTGCATGATTGATTTCCAACTGGGACTGCCTTGCATGATTGATTTCCAACTGGGACCGCCTTGCATGATAGATTTCCCTCTGGGACTGCCTTGCATGATTGATTTCCAACTGGGACTGCCTTGCATGATTGATATCCAACTGGGACCGCCTTGCATGATTTATTTCCAACTGGAACTGCCTTGCATGATTGATTTCCAACTGCGACTGCCTTGCATGATTGATATCAAACTGCGACCGCCTTGCATGATTTATTTCCAACTGGAACTGCCTTGCATGATTGATTTCCAACTGCGACTGCCTTGCATGATTGATATCAAACTGCGACTGCCTTGCATGATTGATATCCAACTGCGACTGCCTTGCATGATTGATTTCCAACTGGGACTGCCTTGCATGATTGATATCCAACTGCGACTGCCTTATGTGGATGACAGACACTTCTGGAACAATGTGAATGATTTAGATTAGATCTTAACAGTTAAAGCTGTTTTGAAATATATAAAAGTAATGGAAAATGGATTTTGTAACAAATACTTTCACAATGAAATACTAGTATTTGAATAATAAACATGTTTGCTGGAAGATGTTTACAGCTGTGACAACTGAAAAAAAAAGAAAATTATTCCTAATGGAATGGCAAAAAATTGATCCATGCAATTTAGGATAAATTTTGTAAAAAAAGTTTAAGGATTTTAGATAATTAAAGAATTAAGTAATGGTGTTTAAGGCCTTAGTGAACATTATTTCACTTATATTAAAGCAGTTAGTCAAAGAATGGTGGAGGAAATTGGACTGCTGGGAGAAAAAATTAACTTTAGTAAGAGATCAGACAAACTTTCTCACACAAACATATGCTGGATTCAGATCTAGGCAGAGAAAAACACTGTGTTCTGTTAGCATGCATTTTAGACTACTGGGCAAACTTGGCCCTAGATATTTGAAGATATGATGCTGCCTCTTTTATGATTTATTTGCCATTAAATACTAAAATGTTTATTTACAAGGTGTGATAAATCAGATTCTTAAGTTGACAATGATCAAAAATTTAAATAATCATAAATTAATGTTTATGAATAATATTTGAACAACAAACAGTAAACATTTGATGTTTCTAAATGATTAATACTATTTGTTTTACTCTGCAGGACAGCATTCTTTGTCAAAACATTTAAATTTCTTTTTTTTTTCAATAATGAATGAACAAAGGCAATAAATCAAATCATTATTTGTATATAGTCCAAAAATTTATGAAAGTATGTATATACATACTAGTCACAATTTATCTCCATTATAATTTTACATCAAAAGCAAAGTGTAAAGTTTTTTTGATGGTAGTGTGGTCAAAAGATTAATAAAACTGTATTTCTAATCTATTTTTAATCCATAGAAACACAATATTCAGTATTATGCCTGAATAATACATTTTTTTGAAAGCAAATAAATTGTAGGCATCACAGTGACAACACTTATTGTATCGTCACATTAGTTTGATGTTTGTATTTCTTACTGCATAAAATTATCTTTTGACTATTAGTTGGCAAATTTGAATTCAAATTTTGTTCAGATGTTAGATTTTCTCCTGTGTTTTGCACAGGGGGTCTGATGATGTCACAATTTACAGGATTTTTCAAATTAACAGCTGCGCCTGGAGCGCATGATACGCCCGTCAGATATTTAAACTTCTTTTTTAATGTCTTAAACAACTTGACATTTAGCTGAAACATATTTTTTTAAAACAAAAGTAGCAAATTTATTTCTCAATGTTTATTCACAAACCTTTTCGATTATAGGACAAATATAATGCAAAAGTTTCATAAAAAAAGTTCAAATGATTTCTGAGTTACAACATGCAAAAAAATGCCTAAAATTTGACAATTAAAGGCCAATAACTCTACAACAAGAAAACATACAAATCTCAAAAAAAAAAAAAAAAAGGGAGCTCTCTGCCATGGATACCAATATAACACAAAAGTTTCATTTAAATTGTTTAAAGCATTTTTGAGTTATTATACCACATGCAAAAAAATGTCTAAAATATGACAATCAAAGTCCCATAACTCTGCAGTGTCAAAAAAAAGGAATCTCAAAAATAAAAAGGAGCTCTCTGCCATGGATACCAATATAACACAAAAGTTTCATTCAAATTGTTCAAAGCATTTTTGAGTTATTGTACAACATGTACGACGTGTGGACATAGGGACGGACAGACAGACTGCACCATACCATAATACGTCCCGTCATAGACGGGCATATAAAAATTATGTGTTGATATTATTCTTCTGTGAAATAACATGACTCATAGCATTGAAATTTAAATACAGTTTTAAGAAATAAAAATAAAAAATAGAAATAAAAAATACACCTTATGTTTAATACAGTTATGGTCAAGCGTGACAAGATCTGGATTTGCAGGGAAACTTTTTTCTGACAGCTACTGTTTTATAGGGTGTTGACTCTTTGATTAGTTTTTTAGTTCCTCTTCAACATATTTTCCAATGGTAAAGTTTTCAAGTTGTTTCGATCTTGGGCTTCATTGCTTTAGTTGTAGTTTCTACTAGTGTCTTCATCCAATTTTTCTAAGGATAAATCACTGAAAAAGACATCTGGTGGTGTGCACAAGAAATATGAAAGAATAAGAAACCAAACCTGTAAATATTTTACAGCAAAGATTTTCTGCTGCATTATGTCAAACCAACAACAGTCTTAACCACTGTGGTAGCTCAGTTGGTAGTGCTCGCTCCATAAGTAGGAGGCCCCAACCGGGTAAGACCCAAGATTTCAAAGTGGGTAGTGACTGTTCTTTCACCAAGCATTTGGCATTACAAAATGGGGGGCACAGTTCCTTCGCATGGGAACTTAAAATAAACTAGGTCCCGTGTCACGTTAGGCATGGCACAATAAAGAACCCTGCCGTATAATGCCATCAGCGCAACACACAGGCAAAATTTCTGCATTTTTGCCTATAGCTGGCAACGTCTGGATATAAGTGAAATATTCTTGACTGTGACATTAAACACCATTATTCAACTCAACTCCAACCCTCTACCTGTGTCTACAAGACAAATCATGAGATTTATGAACTACAGGTAAGTTGTCTCCCCTACATCAAATGTGTAATAGATAAAATTTGTCCCTAACTTGTACATGTAAAATTGCCCTATTGTTACTCGGCAGGTGAGCATAAGTGTCCTAAACCTGAAAGTTGCCCACCTGTAGTTCAGGGACAGTAAAAATATCTTTAAGTATATTATGAGAAAGATCATATTTATCATGTTTATTGTCTAATGGTCTGTCTTAAGGGTGTAGGCTTATCTGGCCAGTACTTTTACAGGTTTAAGTTGTTAAAGCGTAAACCTTGAAACTCACGGTCCCTCAGTACTGTCTGTTTGACCCCATTAAGCCACAACCAAGGAAGAATTCTTCTTGTCATAGGCCTTTACTAGTTTAGATGGTATTAGTTTAAAAGAAGGATTAGTCTGCACTGTTTATCTGCTATGTTGTAGATGAGTTTCTAACACTCAAAGATTGTTATAAGTGTGCACCGGTACAATCCAGATGAGATTAACTTACTTACTTATACACCGCATGAACTTATGTTAAGATTAATTGTTGAGATTAACAAGAATTCCACGGATTTAAATGTCTCACCTGGTTAGTTTTTGAGCGAGTAGAAAATACATTACTTTAACATAAACTTTTACATTTTGACACCGCCTACGCCGACAGCGGAAAAGTAACACCTGGCAATGCCAGGCTCAACAATAAAAATTGTCATAAATAACCAGAAAATTGCTGATTTGACAAAAACAACATTCAAACAAGCAACCAACCAATTTTTACTGGTTCAGTGATGTAAAGGGTAATGCTCTACATACCAGCTGCTTTCCATTCCTCTGGCAGTTGGTCTGGAGCAATATGATATCATATGTATTACTCAAGGACATATCACACAGCTCACTGGGACTCAAACCACATGAACCTTGAATCATTAAAACTGGTGCAATGTATTTAAAAATAATAACAAATATTTTTATATAGTTAAATGATGTTTACTTTGTTATTATATAATATCAATATACATGTACAGGTACATAATAATTGATCCATACATGTACATGTAGGTAACAGTTCATTGATTCTAATTTTAAAGCTTAAAACCATTATAGTTGATGCAAGGAAAAAATCCTCATGGCTCACTGCTATGAGTAAATTGTACATGCAGGCATGGGCTTCATTTAGCCTTTGTCTAGTGACATTTCAAAGCAAGTGAAATACATGTATTATTGACTGAAACATCAAACCAACTTATACATTGACTTTGTTTAAATTTTATTGTTAAGTATTAAAGTAAAACATCATTATAATGCCCCTTGATTACTGTGCTACCATGGTTATTGTAACACCATTTTGACATGCCAAAAGCTATTTCTTCATAAGCCCCATCAATTAATCACCAAAACCCTTTTATAAAGCCAAAATTTGACACAACAAATGGTGGGTATGAGTCAAGATTTTTTCTGTAAATACAATGTATAGAACACAAGCAGAATTAATATTTTAAACTGATTATTAGTTTTAAAGCTCCTTTTTCCAGAAGAGAATCATTTTATATTTTGCAGTCATCCAGCACAGTCTGTTTTTAATCCTCAGTCATGATACATTTGTAGTAAGCTGATTGGATGTTCTGTCGGGTAGTAAGACAGGCTTACATTCATCCACTTTTCCTGTTTGTATGTGAAATGCCGGTGTCACCCAAGTTCCACATGGACAGCGCTGACCTGTGAAGAAAAATTTTAAAATTTCACTCCATCAAGAAATCAGATTATCGGCCCTAACACAATGTAACATACAATAGATGATAACAGATATGGCTTACGATGACAAAGAGCCTGGATCTGTTAGTCAATCAGTAGTCCTTTACCACTTGGCCAATTATCTCATCACAAGTTTTTATCCTTTTAGTTTATTTTGTTACTTTCTTATGCAATACAGAATAAATGCCTAAAAATTTAGTTTATGATGTTAACTATAGAAAGAAAAGCCAGGTTTAATAAAAATTTTAGTGATATTTTCATGATTCAAAATGCAGTTAAATAAAGAAAAAGAAATGGATGTTCAGTTATTTAAGATTACATGTATTTTTTATGCTTCACATATTACATTGTTTATGTTTAACTTGAAAAGTGTAATGGTATATAAATTTGAATACAGGTAGATGCCAACATCATGACAAGATGTGCCCCGTATTTAATTGTGGGCATAAAAAAATGAATTGTTCATAAAGAAAGGTTCATAAAAGTTAAATTGGCAGGTCAGCGCATCATTAATTGGCATTTCAATTCACAAAATATTTTATGCTACAAAAAACACAACACTAAAGTGATTTAAAATTTACAATACATTTTTCTACTTACCATACCAAAGAAAGGATCCTATTTTAGCACTGCATTTAGGACACTCAAGCTGAAAATAATTTATCAAAAAGATGCAGTCAAAAAGCATAACATATTGTCCCTCTGATATGAGCTCCACCTCAAAAGTAAAGAACTGTACTTATGTGCACTTGTCGCAAGTTGATTATGATCACAAATAAATAAGTCAACTATATATGGGTAGAAAGATCTAAGAAAAGAAAAATTTGGAAAAAAAACTCTTTTATTAATAGTGTTTGACCATTATTAAAATTGAAACATTTAAACTGAATGTTTTAGTCACTCTGCAACTATGAACTAGTACAAAATAAAGACAGTGCATAATACATACCTTTCCTTCTGGAACTTGTATTTTGTCCTTCATCCATCTTACAGGTTCTATAAATATTGACTTATCACAGACTGAGTTTGTATTCACTACTTTACTGCTGTCAGATGATTGGTGTTTTGATAATTTAGACCTCCAATCAAATGCAGCCTCTCCTTCACCTTCTTTGTGTGTCAGAAATCCTGATTTACGAAATAATGGATGCCTACAAAATATGAAGTTTCATAAATCGATCAATTCATTGGATCATCACACACTGTCTGATTCCCTGACATTATCTATATGTCAGTTTTTTTTACTTATACATATATATGTACTTAAATTAAAGATAACTACCTTTAACACCTTAGAGAATAGTATTAACTGTGTCTTACACCCAAGGCAAGATTTCTTTCACTTATATCAAGATGGTCAGTTCAGGGATTGTGATAGAAACATGAGTTTGGAAAGAAATTTACATGCTTTCTCACACTACAATCTACTAGAGTGTAAGCAGTGATCTGTATGCTTGTGCTTTAGACCACTCTGCCACCTAGGTCCAATACTTTGAGAATAAAGTTTTTCATGTATATAATAATCATAATATTTCATAAGATGAATGGAAACTGTCTCAATTACTTAATTAGACAAATCTATAAGTCTTGTTGATAAAAATAATGTATCATATAACAATTCAAAGTTTCAACTTAGGTTTGCCAAATGTCATCACAATCAAATGAACATTTATTTTCTTACTAGAATTTTAGGAAATGAAAATAACCATGAATGCAGTGTAATTCAGAGGGCCAAAAGTATGTCAACTACATTAAAACATGATGGTTAGAATCTTCTGAAACTGGTCGCTATTGACTGGTGTGTTTTGAACAAATTTGGTCAATCTAAGGCCTAACTTAAAAAATTCTTTTTTTGCTGCTTTCCGACCTATGCTATCTACATGTGGGTAGGTAGGTAGGAAAAAAATTTTAATTTTTTTTTTTTAAACTTTTACACTTTTGAAGGTTTAAATTGGTTTCATATGTCTCATTTAAAACACATTTACAGTTTTTTTTGCAAACTAAAGTCTTCTTTATTCCTGCTTGTGTTTTGTGTTTTCTCCCATGGAGAAAAACAGCTGAATTTCCTTACTACCATATCAACCTGCTCACAGGTCGTCTCCCTCACCAGGGATATTGCCATTTAATACTGTTTCTTATGTTGTATGAGAAGTAAAATAAAAAAAGATTGTAGAAGATGGCAACAAAATTTTTTGGGTAGGGGCATTTCAAGTGGGTCGGGCAGTCAACAGCAAACAAAGATAATTTTAATTTAGGCCTAAACAGGTTTACTGTGTTATTTCATACCGACACTTCCTACATTTAAATAGACTGTCTTCTTTACAGGAAGTGTCCATTGGATTGTTTACAAGGTGATGTGACTGTATCTCTGTGTCTTTATCTCCAGCTGAAACAAATAAAGGAAAGAGTCAACATCATGAGTTCCAATAAATACCTCTGTGGCCTAGTGGACTAAAGTGCTGGTTTACAGATCACAAAAACTCCCATTACTTGGGGTTGAATCCCATACTTTCAGATCAAAGTGACATCTCACTTGCTGAAGGACTCAAAGTCCTTAAAAAACTGTTAAACATTCTGTAAAGTATTATCATTGGTTGATAGAACTCAATGATATTCTATCAAGTGTTTTTATTGGTTGATTTACTTACATTGCATTTTAAGTGCTAACTTCTTCAGTTTGTATTTTCTGTATTTTTCATTTGTATTGTCCAACTTGAAATTCATTTCTTCATATAACAACAATTGAAATGAAAATCCTTCATTTGGTCTACAATAAAAAAAATATCAGGTGACAGCAATTCAGTGCATGTGACTGTATGTATGAGTGTTTGTAACTTTTTTCAAAATGTTTTACCCAAACATTAAAAGGTATTGATCAAGTTATTCCCAGTGAACCCCATTATTCTGCTACCTTTCTCATGATAACTTGCAGTTTTTAAATGTACTAAAATCCCTCTCTGAAATTGTTAATACATGTACATATACATATATTTACATATTTCTTGGTAGATTGTCAAATTGCTTTATAATGACAAAACTTGACCAGACAAAATTAAATAGGTAGGTAACTCCTTTCAAAATTCTGACTTACTTCACTCGCCTCGCTTCTCGCACAATCCCCAGTGCTTCACCATAACCAATTTGCTTTTTCTTCATTATATATGCTATCACAATTGTTGCACTTCTTGACATTCCTGCTAAACTAAAATGTGAAGAATCACAGCTATAAAAGGTAAAATAATAAACACACAAGAACAAGGACCCATACCTGGAAGATTACTTGGCAAACATCTGCTACTAAAAAGAAAACAAAATAACTAATCTCCTCAGAATATGAATATAATATAAAGAAGAAATGAGGATATGTCATTTCATAAATTAGCTAATAAACCAATTTGTGCAGGATATTGAAAAATTTACATACATATAATTCAATTTCCAAATAAATTTGTCACCAAGATCTCATAAAGCTAATATATTGACCAGAGATACAGAAGTAAATGCTATAAGGTTTATTTCTAAGGCACTGTAGAAAGATCTATTTTATATGTATGATATGTTTATGGTTATGTTGATTTTTGAATTTATCAATTAATTAAGGCCTAAATTAAAATTAACTTTGATTGCCATTGACCGCCCAGTTCCCAACCCATTTGCAATGCCCCTACCCAAAACATTTAATTGCCATCAATTCCAATTATTATTTATTTATTTATTTATTTTCATACAACATAAGAAACAATATCAAAGGCCAATAATCCTGGCAAGCGAGACACCCTGTAAGCAGGTTTATATGGTACTATGGAAATTCTGCTGTGTTTCTCCAAGGAAGAAAAAAGAAGACTTTAGTTAGCAAAAAAATTGTAAAATGTGTTTTAAAAGAGACATATGAAACCAATTCAAACTTTTTCAAAAGTATAATAGATTAAATTTTCAAAAAATAAAATTCAGAAATTTTCCTACCTACCTACCCACATGTGGATAGCATGGATCAGAAAACAGCAAACAAAGAAATTTTCAGTTAGACCTAAGAAGGTACATGTAGTAATGATGCCAAACACATGTACATTAGTCAATATGAGTGACATGGATAAGTAGTACTGTCATTTGCTTTGAAGTCAAAAGTTGTGTGTTCAAACCCAATGACTAAACCAAAACTTTGAAAAGCTGATTATTGAGAGATCTTTCGGATGTGACTTAAAATTCCACACAAGCCACATCATCTCGGTTTTAAAAACACTAGACGACAGGATATGTGTAATGGTCAAATGTGGAACTTTTAATTTTGATATCAAATTTGTATGGAACATTTTGACTAGGTGTAAGCTTGTGTCTACACAGGGTTTTGGGTACTTTTATCGATCTACACCTAATATATACATATCACATGTTATGGTTAAAGTGAATTGGGGTTTAGAAGTACCAGGCTTAAGTTACTTGCTATAGAAGTTATTTCAAGTTATAAAGTGATATCAAGGCATATATTACGGTATGTAAAGTGTTTTAAATTGCCCAAAATACCCTTAAATAAGTGTGTGTGTGTATGTGTGTGCATGTGTGTGTGTGTGTGGCATGTGTATGTGTGTGTATAAATTGTTACATTAGACTTACATTCAGATACAATATAATATGCTTACAATATTACAATATGCTTATAATATTAAATTATGAAAGTCTAACTGATTCTATATACTTCATTAAATTTAGTAATAAGCACAATTCTTAATTTGGTATACAATTTGTGTATTTACAGTCAATCTCTCTACTTATGAATGTGAAATGGAATGATACAATAAAGCATTTATAGTACAGTGAATTGGTGTTGACCCTGATAAATCATTTAACTAAAGAGCAAAATACAGTTTAGATTGTATATTATTGACGTAATTGCTTAATAAACAAAAAGTATGGAGTCCCAGGGGGATGTTTTTGAGCAAGAGAAAAGAGTAAGGAAGTTTACAGAGAAAGGCAGAGAATATGATAGGCAGAAATTGAATGAATTGTTTGGCAAATTAAACAACAGTTCACAAGTTTTAATTGATAGAATTCAAGATAAGACCCCTCTAGATATTTTAAGGCCTATGTTTTCAGATTGGATGATCGCATACGAACATTTTCTAGAAAAACATGACCGCCATCTTAAGCAATTGTCAACTGAAGAAAGAGATGAATATCTTTCCGACTTTCAAGCCAAAAACAATATTATGCAAGCATTTAGTATCTCGACAAAGAAATATATATACGAGGCAGAGCAAGCAAAGTTAAGAGAAACCCAAAGGTCTCCAAGTTTAAAGGTTTCTAGGAAAGGGTCACATAGTTCTAGATCAAGTACATCAACTTCTAGGAGTAATGTTTCATCAAGGAGGTTAAAAGAGGAGGAAAAGAAAGTAGAATTGTTAGAAAGAATGAAAGCACTATAGAAAAGGAAAGATATAGAGATAGCTAAAACTGAGTTGAAGTTAAAAGAAGAAGAGCTAGAATTGTCCACTGATTTAGCGGTATCAGAAGCAAAAACAAAATTACTTGAAAAGTTTGAGAGACTTACTGAAGAATTAGAGGAAGAATTGAATTCAAGTGTGAGTGATGAAGATCAGGGAGTCTCAAAATCAAATTTAAATGTACATGCAAAACCTTTTATCGCTAATGATGAAACTGAATATAAGGTTCCATTGTGTAATAAAGAACAGTTGCAAGTTTTTGAGTCTACCGATAATAGAAGGCAAAATGAAAAAGTAGCATTAAATTACAATCAAGCAATGGAATCAACAAGGGCTAGATATCCTGATTCTGACAATTGGAATATAGAAGCCATAGATTCGATAGTTCGGCATTTGCGTAAACCAGTGCCAGAAATAAAGAAGTTTAGTGGTGACCCGATGGAATACAGAAAGTTTTTAAGACAATTTCAGGCTAAAATAATGTCAAACACAAGCAACAATGAAGAAAATATGAGTTATCTCGAGCAATATACTATAGGTGAGGCAAACAAGGTTATAAGTGGATTTAGTCATTTAAATGGTGAACAAGCATTTCCATTAGCCATGAAACAATTAGAAGACCGCTATGGAAATCAAGACGTTATAGCAGCTGCATTTGCGAAAAAGGCCCTAGACTGGCCATCTATTAAGTATGGGGACTCAAAAGCATTAGACAACTTTGCACTTTTCCTTGTTGAATGCGAAAACGCGGTAACAAGTATAGGTGTTGCTTGTATTTTAGAATTTTCTGAAAATATTCGGCGGTTAGTATCCAAGTTACCATATAATATGCACGATAAATGGAGAAATATTGTACTAAAAACCAAAGAATCAGGAGATTTGATCAAGTTTTCACAATTTGTATCATTTGTAAAACAAGAATCAAAAAAGGTCAACGATCCAGTATATGGTAGCGAGGCATTAGGAGCAAGGTCGAAATCTAGTCAGGACAAAGATAAAACAAGAACACAAGGTACATTTGGAGGTTACAGAAACCGAACTGGAAATATAAATGACATAACTGCTGTTTGTACTAGCAGTAATAATGCGAACAATATTGGAAGTAAATGTTACTACTGTCAGTCTAATTTGCATAAAATTTCAGACTGTAAGGAATTTATGTTATTGAAAGTGCAAGATCGTTGTAATCATGTTAGGAAATGTGGACTGTGTTTTGGGTGTCTTAAGAAAGGTCATAAAAGTTCAGAATGCAAACATAGACAAGAATGTGCTATATGCAAGAAGAAACATCCTACAACGCTACATGATGAATCAAAAATGGATACACAAGTAAAGTTAACTGACAACAAAGTTCAAATGGAATCATCAAATCTCTGTATAACACCAGTGGATATTTGTGGTCATACAGGGGCCGGTGATATCACAAGTGCTATGTCTATAATACCTGTGCGTGTGAAACTAAAGAACAAGCCATATACCATCGCTACTTATGCATTTTTTGACACTGGTAGTAACGTCACATTTTGTACTGAGAGTTTAATGAATAGGTTAGGATCTCATGGCAAAAAATTGAATCTAACTCTTGGCACCATAGGAGATCCATACTCAATGGAAACATATTCTGTAAATGGTCTACAAATCTGTGACATGGATATGAATAATGTAATTGATCTACCAAAGGTATATACGAAAGATGAATTGCCAGTGACCACTGATCATATACCGCATGAGTCTGAAATAACAAGATGGTCACATCTCTCGGATATTAAAATGCCAAATATCGATACTAAGAATATTGAAATAATGATCGGCGGTAATGTGCCTGATGCATTTACACCGTTTGATATTCGTACTGGACCGAGTGGATCACCTCACGCAACAAAAACCAGACTTGGATGGATAGTGTGGAACATTACAAGAGATAGAAATGAAAGTGACAGTCATAAAGTAGTAGTGAATCGGACATACATATCAAAGATAGAACAAGTAGATAAGTGTTCCAGATTGGAGGAATTACTTAAAGAATCAATTAAACTGGACTTTCCAGAAAGACAGATAGATGATAAAAGTGAGAACTCTTTAGAAGATACCAAGTTCTTGACTCAAGTAAATGAAACAGTTAGGTATGATAATGGTCATTTTAGTATCAAATTACCATTTCGCGACTCAGCTGTCAAGTTTCCAAGTAACAAGCCACAAGCATTTAACCGTTTGAAGAGTTTGAGAGCAAAGTTTAACAAAATGCCAAAATTTAAAGAGGACTATAAAAATTTCATGAACAGCATTTTGGAAAAAGGATATGCAGAGGTGGTACCAAATGAAACATTATGTCGGTCAGATGGAAAGGTTTGGTATCTACCACATCATGGTGTGTATCATCAAAGAAAACCAAATAAAGTGAGGGTAGTGTTTGATTGTTCTGCAGTGTATAATGGTGTTTCACTGAATGGAGAATTACTACAAGGACCCGATTTAACAAACAATTTGTTAGGTGTTATATGGAGATTTAGAAAAGAAAATGTGGCAATATTAGGAGATATAGAAGCGATGTTTCACCAAGTAAAAGTACCAGTAGAAGATCGTGATTGTTTGAGATTTTTATGGTGGCCGAATGGTGATACAGATAATGAAGTTAAGGAATATAGGATGACTGTACATCTTTTTGGTGCAACTTCTTCGCCCAGTTGTTGCAATTTTGCAATTAAGTGTACAGCAGAAAGGTTTGGTGATCAGTTCGAACCACATGTGAAAGAGACATTAATGAATAATATGTATGTAGATGATTGTTTGGCATCAGTAGATTCAACAGATAAGGCAGTCAATTTAGTGAGAAATCTAAGTATGTTATGTGGATTTGGAGGTTTCCATTTAACAAAATGGACCAGTAATGAGCCAAATGTAATACAAGCATTCCCAGAGGAAGAAACAGTTAAACACTGGGATCCTGGAAGTAACAGTCAAATTGAACATGCACTTGGAATCTGTTGGTTTGTGGAAAATGATCATTTTGGATTTCAAATTAGTCTAAAAGATCGACCAGTCACGAGACGAGGAATTCTTTCAATAGTCAGTTCTATTTACGACCCACTAGGAATAGTAGCACCTTTTGTGTTAATTGGCAAGATCATATTACAGAATTTATGTAAAATGAAAATCAGTTGGGATGAACCTATACCAGAAAGTGACAATATAAAATGGAAGAAATGGTTGTCTGAAACATCAGAAATAAAAAGAGTTATTGTTAAAAGAAGTTATAAACCAGAAAATTTTGGAGAAATAGCATTTTCTGAGATACACTGTTTTAGTGATGCTAGCAACGTTGGATATGGAATGGTTTTTTATCTGCGGTTAGTGAGTAATGAAGGCAAAGTACATTGTGCGTTTCTTCTTGGTAAATCACGAGTTGCTCCTCTCAAGTTTGTTACGATACCGAGGTTAGAACTCACTGCTGCTTCTAGATCAGTAAGAATTTGTGAAAAGATAAAAAAAGAGATTAATATGAAGATTGATCATATTTACTACTGGACGGACAGTATGTCAGTATTGCGCTATATAGCCAATACAAATGCAAGGTTTCACACATTTGTTGCGAATAGACTAACGATTATACATGAAGCAACATCTTCAGATCAGTGGAATTACATTGCCACAAAGGAAAATCCAGCAGACTGTGCCTCACGTGGAGTGTCGATAACGAAATTTAGGGATGATAATACTTGGTTACAGGGCCCAGATTTTCTTTGGCATGAGACAAGTGCATGGCCACAACAAAATATCAACAAAGATTTACAATGCAATGATACAGAAATTAGACAAGTGTTCAGCACTGTACACACTCAACAAAGTTCTAATAACAATGTTATGTCACAATTACTATCAAGTTATTCAGACTGGGCGAAGTTGAAAAGAATCACAGCATGGATTGTAAGATATATTGACAATCTCAGATCGAAAATTATACATAACGAGAAAAAGCAAACATCTGAAATGCTATCAACTGAGATGTTAGAAACTGCAGAGAAATATCTAATCAGATATGTACAACAAGAAGGATTTCCAGACGAATATAAGAGATTATCAAAGGAGCCGTCAGAAAATGTGAAAAGGTCTTCAAAGTTGTATCAAATGAATGTTTTTATGAAAGATGGAATTATACGATCTGGAGGGCGATTACGAAAGTCCAATCTATTGTTTGAAGCCAAGTATCCTATAGTTTTACCGAAAGAGTCGCAAATTTCGAAGCTGTTAGTTGAAAGTGTACACAGGGAAAATGGACATTTAGGTAAAAATTTCATTCTCACTAATCTGCGACAAAAATACTGGATTATTGGTGTAAATTCTCTGATTAAACATATGTTATCTAAGTGTGTCACATGCAAAAAATATCAGGGTTTACCTGAAAAACAAAAAATGGCAGATTTACCATCGGAAAGGCTTCAATCAGATGTTTCACCATTCACCAATATTGGTATAGATTTTTTCGGTCCATTCTACGTAAAAAGAGCCAGGAGTCAAATAAAACGGTATGGCGTGATTTTCACATGTTTATCATCCCGTGCGCTCCATTTGGAAGTAGCATACTCACTAGACACTGATTCTTGTATCAACGCAATTAGGAGATTTATTGCTCGACGAGGAGTTCCCAAATCTATCAGAACCGATAACGGCACAAATTTTGTGAGTGCAGAAAGAGAACTCAAATTGGAAATAGAAAGATGGAATTTAAACAGATTAAACAATTATTTGGTACAACAAGGGATTAAATGGGGATTTAATCCTCCGGCGGCTTCCCATTTTGGTGGAGTATGGGAGCGATTAATCCGATCTATTAGGAAAGTACTGTATTCAATTACTCAGGAACAAAGTATCAAGTTGGACGACGAGGGATTACAAACACTGTTCTGTGAAGTTGAAGCAATCTTAAACGGCAGGCCGTTGACGGAAGCAACAAATTCTGTAAATGATTTAGAAGTACTCACTCCGAATCACTTACTTTTGTTAAAAGCTGGAGAACACTGTCCCCCAGGACTATTCGACAAATCTGATAATTACGCACGCAGGAGGTGGCGACAAATTCAGTATCTAGCAGATTTGTTTTGGCGACGTTGGACAAAAGAATACTTACCTCTGTTACAAAAACGACAAAAATGGAACGATAAAAATGAAAATATTAAAATAAATGACATTGTCTTAATTGTTGAAAATACTCCACGGAATTTATGGAACATGGGTAGAATGATGGAAATTTTCAAAGATGATCAGGGACAAGTTCGAGTCGTGAAACTGAAAACAGCATCTGGGATACTTACAAGACCAATTGCAAAACTTTGTAAAATTTTAGAAGCATAATTGACTCAGATTGATGTATTGTAGTAAAATATGACTTTTGAATATTGATAAATTTTCAGTTTATATAATGCCTAAATAAGGTTAAGATAAGTAATTGTGTTTAGTTGCCTTATGATAATTTGACCATTTGATTATTTTAAAGTAATTGTTAATGAAACAATTAAGGGGCCGGTATGTAATGGTCAAATGTGGAACTTTTAATTTTGATATCAAATTTGTATGGAACATTTTGACTAGGTGTAAGCTTGTGTCTACACAGGGTTTTGGGTACTTTTATCGATCTACACCTAATATATACATATCACATGTTATGGTTAAAGTGAATTGGGGTTTAGAAGTACCAGGCTTAAGTTACTTGCTATAGAAGTTATTTCAAGTTATAAAGTGATATCAAGGCATATATTATGGTATGTAAAGTGTATTAAATTGCCCAAAATACCCTTAAATAAGTGTGTGTGTGTATGTGTGTGCATGTGTGTGTGTGTGTGGCATGTGTATGTGTGTGTATAAATTGTTACATTAGACTTACATTCAGATACAATATAATATGCTTACAATATTACAATATGCTTATAATATTAAATTATGAAAGTCTAACTGATTCTATATACTTCATTAAATTTAGTAATAAGCACAATTCTTAATTTGGTATACAATTTGTGTATTTACAGTCAATCTCTCTACTTATGAATGTGAAATGGAATGATACAATAAAGCATTTATAGTACAGTGAATTGGTGTTGACCCTGATAAATCATTTAACTAAAGAGCAAAATACAGTTTAGATTGTATAATATGTTTGCTACTACAAGGAACATAAATAAATAAAGCAAAATATAAACACTGTTATGTAAACTTACCAATGTACAATCACAGATCCTTGAAGTCGTCCTTCATCAATAAACTGGTAACATTCATCAAACATGGTCAATAAATCTGTAAATTCTAAATCTAATCCATGTACAAATTTATATTTAAAATCCTGACTGACCACTAATGGTAGTGGATGGTCATTCACAGTCATTATATGAGTGATACCTTTAGCTTTCAAAGTATCTGCATTCCTTACTGCAGACTTACTACCAATGAACAAGTTATCTATGACTTCATTCAAATCCAGAGTTGGAGAAGACATTGTTTTGTTGTCTTACAAATTTAGTGATAAATTTAAGAATACAACTATTTTCCTATATCTTTTATGTCACAAATTTACATCTTCTATACTGGCACTTGCACTAATTTTTTATTCTTCTGAACTGAGCCAAATAAATGGACCTGATAAAATAAAAATTTAGACATTTTATTAGCAGAATGAAAAAAAGTATCCTGAATTTGTCCAAAATCTAACCAGTCAGAATAACTGCTTTACATGTCATACAAGCATTAAATCTTGGGAAAATGATTCATTGCATACATGTATATTACATAAAAAGGTTATCACTTTTTTATGGATTTATCCAGAAATCCTAATCTCCTCATATTTCCAACATATGTGAACAAGCCAACTGTTTCATTAGATTATTAAAACCTTCCAACTTATCCAATTTTTAGAGAAGCTGTCAATAACAAGAGTCAAACATGACACTCATGCATCATTTATGTAAGTATGTGCCCTATCAATATTGAAACTGTAGATGGTAACCATTTTTTATCTAAAGAAAGTCTATGCAGGGGACAAATGGACAAAAAACACAATTTCTGGTCAGATCCAAAATTTAAGAGAAAAAAGATATATTTACTAGTATACTAAAAGAAACAGACATAAAAAAGAATATATTATATATACTTATAAAGACATGAAAACATGTCACTATAAAATGTTAAAGCATAAGTCAACATTTATGGGATCAAATCACATCTGGGAAAAGGTTGTGACCTAAAGTAAATCAATTCACTCTTATGTCGGAATAGAATAGAATAAGGAACAGGTTTGGAACATGCCAAACTTTGCAACTGTTCAAGAACCATAAATTATAGGTTTAGCTTTGACACTTCTGTTAGCCGTGACAGTGTGATTACGTTTCTATGTATTGGACTAATAATTCATAGGATTAAAAAAGCCATGTCTAAAAATATTCTAATGATTTATGTATATGTTATGCTGATATCATTCATCATTCAGTAATTATGCTATATCACACAATTAGTTTTTTGTCTGTAATATGTGTAACATTTATATAAAAACATCTTTAGACTTTAAATTGCCAAGTGGTTGGATAAGTTTGAAAACCTACCTGTATGAATATAAACCGGAAATCATTACTTTCACTTTGCATGCGCAATGTGTCTTCCATCTGGATTCCTAATCCTTTTGAGCAAGCGCTATTGAAATTACATTTGGACATTTAAGCCAGGGTACCATTTGTAATTATGTCTGTGGACATTCGAATAGCAGGTGCACGTGAGTCTACAAAACAATTAGATTCAGAGGAGATTTCAAGTTTAGTTACTCCAGGGGATGTAATAACAACAGACACTGGTTTCATGCGGTAAGATCCTTATAGATTTAGCCAATCATAGCATATCGGTGATTATTACATTTCAATATCCCGACCTGCCTGCTACTAATAGCAAAGGGGCTTGTTGTCAGGATATTTGTCTTTTTGTTTTAAAGATCATTTGTGTTTTTATAACAAGCGATGCCGATGTTCATAAAGTTCATAAATATCGATAACTTTGCCTGAAATCCATTTTTAACAAATTTTAAAAAGTTCTGAAAATGACTATGTTCTGATATATATGGATTTGTTAATTCACACTGGGTGCGTTCAGTGTAATTACATTGATAACAATCACAATTTACCATTGTAAATGTTTTTACCAGCGGTACCATTGGACAACTTTGTTCTCTGAACGGTACATTGGCATGCCAATGGTGGTTTACTTGAGAATGGTACCCATGGTAAACCATTAATACCATTCTTACCAACAGTATACCAAT
Organism: Tegillarca granosa; assembly: GCA_029721355.1. NCBI lineage: Eukaryota > Metazoa > Mollusca > Bivalvia > Arcoida > Arcidae > Tegillarca > Tegillarca granosa. The sequence goes on from CM056606.1 coordinate 26,913,374, forward strand.
GATTTCACTAACACACAGGAAAATGGCAAACAGACACATAACTACAGGATTTGTCTTAAATCAATAGAAGCAGGCATATGTTACATTACATAATTTAATGAATTACATAAGTTCTGCGGATGTTATTATGCTGCATAACAAACACCAACATTCTGCTGGTGTTGCTAGAGTAACTGATTATTATGCTGTTACTATTCCTAAATATTCACCTGATAAGTTTCAAACACATTTCCATTTATCAAGACAAACTTTTCAAGATATCTCTAACTTTATTGGAAAAACCGACATTACCATGTCGCCATTTTGAAATGACGTCACTACATCACTTGCCATCGCTTGCAGAGCCCTAGACTGTCTGCAAAAAAAGTTACATATGGTATGTTTTATTTGCGTCATTGGCTTACCATTGGTAAATTTCATTACCAGTGGTAATTTTATGGTACCAATGTAATTACTCTGAATGCACCCACTATCACTGAATTTGAAGATTGGAAGTGCTAAGAACTAAACCTAGTCTATATCATGTCTAATTTGCAACACTAGATTTTATTCATTAGTACTGCAAGAACCCTTGTAGTGTAGATACACAATTTGTGTTAAAAGAGTTTTATTCTTATTTTTAATTTTTTAGTGGACATGGCACATATATGGAAGATGATCAGTTAAAAGCCTCTGTTGCTGGAGTAGTTGAAAGAGTGAATAAACTTATTTGCGTTAAGCCTCTTAAAACAAGGTAAGAATGCCTAACCTCTACTTTACCTTTACATGTATGTGTGCATACTTTGTACTCACCAGTAGCCAGAGCAAACAAGAACAAGTCAAAACAAGTAAATGTAAAAGAAATAGACAGATTAACTAAATCATGCTATGGTAGCTCAGTTAGTAGAGTGTTTGCTTTGTATGTGGGAGGTCGGGGTTTGAATCCCAGCTTGATCTAACCAAACTTGAAAATTGGCAGTGACTGTTCTTTCGCCAAACATTCTGCATTTAGAAATGACATAAGTCATGGGGTCCTTCAGAAGATACCTTGAAAACCGATGCCCTGCACATTGCTCTAAGCTCACTGCAAAGGTCAAAATTTCTGCCACTTCACCTATAGCTCATTATATCTCAATATAAGTGAAATATTCTTGACTGGGACGAAAAACCCCATTAAATCAAAATAAATCAAATAATGCAAAAGTAGCCATTACCCTGGTAAGTGCCTGTAAATTTTCAGTAACATCCTTGTTTTCAGTATCTGTAAAGTCCTTCAGATGGGATGTTCTTGCCCAATGTCCAAAATCATTTAAAATTTTAGGCTGGCCAAAATTGAAAATTACAATGTTTTCTATAAAAATGTTTATAAGAATTCACAAAATATTGATATCCAAACTGTAGTGACAGTTGCAGGTCTCAAACCTTTAATTTTTTCAGGCACTTTTCAGTCTGGCTTGGAACTTTTCAGTTTGAACTGTAATATTTGGTAAATTCTTTATGGACTGGTCATACATTTCTATCAGTAGCCTAGCCTATAGCTGGTGACTTTTTTCAGTTGAATAAATGATAACACATGACTTAAAAAAGGCTTGTCAATCAAAAGATTAACCCTCTGCACCTGTCCATTCAAAGTCAAGTAGATTGACCAAAGTTATTTCTGAATTTTGTTCAATGCCTTAACTTGCACTCTAACTAAAGTTTAAGCCTACAATACTTGAATCATTATATCAAATATTTCAGGTATAATGGAGAAGTTGGAGATGTTGTTATAGGCAGAATTCTGGAAGTAGGACAGAGAAGATGGAAAGTTGATACCCATTCTAAACTCGATTCTGTGTTAATGTTGTCCTCTGTTAATTTACCTGGTGGAGAATTGGTATGTTTAAAGACAATATATAACAAATTCGGCTTTGTTAGATGTCAAAATGTTTTGTACTTTAAAAAAAGAAAAATATATTATTATTTATTGTATGATTTGCCCCAGTAAACCTATATACATGTAGTAAAAATTACAATATGCTAGTGTTATACCACTTTGATACCACTTCCGTTTTACTGACATCATCTTTTTGTTTATTGACATGTGCCAACATTTTCACTGTTTTCCTAAAGAGTAGGAACAGATTTCCAGGACTAGAATAGATTTTTGTAGAAAACCAACCAACCTCCCCCCCTAAAACAAAATAAAAAATAGATAAATGAATAAATAAAAGAATAAACAAATAAAATAAAATAAATAAAGAAATAAAATGAAATAAATAAATAGAAAAAAGGGGAAAATATTACCTTTGACATTTGTTACATTATTGTAAAATTCAATAATATTTGTGACATGCCAGATCTATAATTCATAACAAATTTTGTTTGAAATTGTACAGCTATTTAAATATATTATTTATCTAACTTAAAAGAATATTGATTACGATTTAGACTCTAGGGGAAATAAAACTTTTAGATTAATTACTTTACCATCACAATAATATGTAACTGTAAATTTATATGTTTGGTGAAAATGTTTCATTAGAAAATTTCACTGGTTAGATGAATTTGTTGGAACATTTTCAATATTGAAATTGCCTCACACAGAATAAAGCCACGAGTGGTTTCTTTTCTGTTTATAGTACTAAGTACTGTTTCCATGACAGAGCAACATGATGCTTAAAAATACATGTTTATTATCAAGCGGATTGTTGTAACTCGGTTTAGTCTTTAGGATCAACTTGGTTTAGTCTTTAGGATCAACTTGGTTAAGTCTTTAGGATCAACTTGGTTAAGTCTTTAGGATCAACTCGGTTTAGTCTTTAGGATCAACTCGGTTTAGTCTTTAGGATCAACTCGGTCTAGTCTTTAGGATCAACTCGGTCTAGTCTTTAGGATCAACTTGGTCTAGTCTTTAGGATCAACTTGGTCTAGTCTTTAGGATCACAAAATTCTCAAAAATATGAATAGCTTGGAAAAAATTAGAAAACACAGAAATTAGCATGTTAATTTTGAAGTCTCAAAACAATGTTTGGAGTATTTTGGATTACTCAGTTGATAGTCTTATGAACAGAGAGATTTAATATTTGAATAATGTGATTTTAAATGTTTTGTAGAGAAGACGGTCTGAAGAAGATGAAAAAATGATGAGGAATTATTTAAAGGAAGGTGACCTTATAAGTGTATCCTTAGTTATAACAACACACATGATAATTTAACCAATACTTGAATTTTTACCTGAGTGTCACCAGAGGACGAAAGCAGGTCAGGTAATGGCTTGACTCCCTCCATCTGTTTGTCAGTCTGTCCACCTCACCAGTGCATAATTTATGTACTCCATAATTTCTATAAACTTTCACATTAAATGAAATTTCACCAAGTTGTTTTGCACACATCATTGATGTTCACCTCCTATTGTTTTTACATTTGATGATAGTCTTTTTTTCAATAAAATTATTGCATATGGAATTTTTTCAGTTTTTAATTGTCAAATTGGAAAAAAAAAAAACTGTTGATTCACAACAGTTTGAGATTTCATTTTCTCTATAACCCTTTGTTACACTGAAAACTACAATAAACTTATGCTAACATCAAACATCCAACCTTCTTTTACACTGGAACAAAATTGTGCTTTTATGAGGACCTGTTACCAAAATATTCTACTGAGATACTTCTTGAATTATTATTACTCCTTGACAATGTAACCCAGGCTGAGGTACAGTCTGTGTTCGCTGATGGCTCTCTATCACTTCATACCAGAAGTCTGAAATATGGAAAGGTAGGATTTAATACATTATTAGCACCATGGATCAACCCTCTACATACATTAATACCATTACTCCATATAATCATATGATCATATACTGTATAAGTATTTATATAAGTCATGTATTATATTTGGCGCTCACGAGGGTCCCAAACATTTTGCGTGTATTATTATTGGCACTGTCAATGCTTAGACAGGTGAGCTCAAACTAATTTTGAAGTGTATTAGCGGAAATTAATTTTATGCCAAAAGTGCCAATATTAATACACAGTCAAAATAAATACTTATACAGTATGTCATAACCTGCTTTAGGGACCACCTCTTTATTAAGACCTCCTATTCATTATGTCCAATATTTGAAGCTTTTAGCAATGAAATCATCATGTTCTTTTTTCAGTGGTTAAGTAGGTTGAGTTAAAATACTGGTAGTTAATTTTGCTCTTCCAATTTGTGAATTTGCATAAAAATAGATATTATTTCATGAAAATAGAATCATGTGTAGCATTTATTTTTTAAACTAACTTGTCTTTTTTATTCAGATTAGGTCTTATAAATATTGTTAACATTTTCCTGTTTATGAGAGGTATAAAGTACATAAGAAAAACCTTATTTCTGATTTCAGAAATCTTTTCACAGTGTTTGGACTTAAAATTTAAAATATTTCATATTGACTTTTATTAAGAGTCCAATAACAAACTGGGGGGAGGGGGGGGGGGGTAAAGTAAATTGTTTTCAATGACACAAAATAATAGAAAAGTCAATTCTTCAAATTTCACCACTCCCACATACACCACAGGTAGAAAGTCATGAGCATCAAGAGTAATTTTGTTGAAATTCTGTTGATTTCAAATATTAAAATTTCATTGTTTTCTACAGGAATGTGTATGAAAGTGTACAAAATACAACAAGACATATTATAGATTATTGGTCTCTAAACTTAGAACTGGCATGTCAACACTACCAATACTTATGCATATATATCTATATTGTCATCAGGGGTACAGTCACCACAGACACTTAGGCCTTTCTTACGACCCACTCTGCATTCATGGATGTCAAAATATTAAAATATTCTTTTTTGTATTATATTTCTCTCATATGTATTTACATTTCAGCTTGGTCAAGGTGTTGTAGTTCATTTGTCGCCATCTCTTATAAAAAGAAGGAAGACACATTTTCATAGTCTACCATGTGGTGCTAGTATTATCCTGGGAAACAACGGCTATATATGGATCTGTCCAACAGGCAATGAAATGGAAGATAAAACTGGAGGATATGAACAGAATCTTGAGGTATTTAGATTTAATGATTGTTTAACCAATAAGACCCTGGGCTATTCTTGTTTAATTTCCAAGGTTTTAAACTTTTTTCATGTGATTAAAAACCCATATAGCCACTGACCTCAAATTCATTAGAAAAAAGTAATTAAATATTAAACGGATACATGTATTATGATTATACTGGATATATTTGACTTACCATAGTTCCTTGTTCCTTTCATTCTTAAATATGACTTTGCACATGACTGTTGTAGCTAGCTAGACAGGAGGTGCTTACCCTTCCGAAGCACCAAGCCTCACTTCCTTGATGGAAGTTCATATGTATAACTAAATTGGCCAGTTTTTTGTTTTTGTTTTTGTTTTGTTTTTTTTGTTTTTTTTTGTTTTTTTTGGGGGGGGGGGGTATTGTGATTTGGACATGAACTGGTATGTTTGTGTTTTATTATTGTTTATAGATATCAAATAATAATGTAGTTGGTTACTTTAAATGATTAATTGATCAGTATTGTACTTTTATGTCTCATTTGTATGCAGACAGAGAGGTAATACATTATCTTGGCTTCAGAACTGTATTTTAGCTCAACACAAAACAAGGATTAATGACGAAAGTCTGCTGAATATTTTTTTTGTGTATTTTTAAATAAATTTATTCATTATTATAATTATTATTATTGTTGTTGCTGTTGTTGTTATTGAATTCAAACTATGAAAAAATTGGAAGTATGCTTTTATATGGTTATTTTAAGTAATGTAGCAAACACATCAAAAAATAATTTTTGTTCATAATAATTGTTGTTATTTTTGCATTTTTAGCCTGTACAGAGAGCTGATAGAGAGGTGATATCTCGACTTCGTAACTGTGTCCTGGCTTTAGCTGAACATAAAATGATGCTTTATGACACAAGTGTATTGTATACCTATGAAGCATCTCTAAAATTTCCTGTAAGTATAAGAATATCATTGTAAATTGAGATATTTTTGCATTTATTTTATAGTTGCATATAATTTGGCTAGAAAATCAAAAGAAATTGAAAGTATTGCAAATACAGTGTATTTAAATTGCACATGTATCTAAAATTTGTTTTAGTTAGGGTACACATAAATACTGTCATTGCCAGCATTTGATCACATGAACATCTAAACTTTGTCTTGCCTTCTCTTCTGTGGCTATGCGGATACTTGCCTCTTACTGCCTAGGTTCAAATACAGCTCAGGCAGATCCCAGTGTGAGAAAGCAATTGATTTTTTCCAGGTACAACAGTGTTCTCCCCATCCTAGAATTCACTGTGTGGATATTAATAAGAATCTTGACTAGGGCATTAAGACCATTACCTCACTCCCCCCCTTCCCAAAATAGGAGTCTTATAATAAAAAGAAAAAGACCTGAACAATAACTAAGAAAAGAATGAGCTTATAAAGTAGCAGCATAAGTTGCAAAAAGGCAAAATAGTTGATGAGCACTGTAACCATCTTACTGTAATAATCACTGGCATTTCTGTCTTTCTGTGAGTCTGTCATCTGTTCATGTAAAAGATTACAATGTATTTGTGATAAGGGCATTTTTGGCCCCAAAAAGGCAATGGGAATTGAACATTTAAATCATTTATCAATACGAAGTTATTTCTGTTAATTTTAATCTTTTGTGACTGAAAATGTTAATTTAATATCATAAATATGACATTAAAGCTTAAATCAAAAGCTTAGGACCATATTTGGTACTATTTTATGTAAATATTGCCTTCAGAAAGTATGAGCACAAATAAGAACAGACTTTATACTTATATCATGATTATGACAAAACACACAAAGTGTAACAGTATAATGTGTATTCTTCATTGTGGTGTATACTTGTTTTCAAAATATGTGTCAAATATGCCTGAAAATGTTGTAAATATGAAAATCATGAAAAGTAGTACTGCAGTTAAATACAATGAAAACAAGTACCTTACAAATACATACTAAAACAATTTTCAGTTCTCATCAATTTTGATTACCAAGTTTGATGGCGAAAAAAAGGGCACATAGTTGTCATATATATCATCCAGGCCATCACACATCACTGATTTATAGAAATTTTATTATCCTTTTGGTTGATCTCATCAGGCAAAGCTGTATCATGTCCTTGAAAAAAGGTCATACTTTTAAAGGTCAAGGTCAATGGAAATCTTTATGTATGAATTTAGGTATTGGGATGGGGGCATCAGTCCCTCCACTTGAACAATTTTAGTTATTTTATTCTGACTTTTTCTTTACAGGTAAAAGATATTTTAAAACCAGAGATTATGACAGAAATAATTGATATAGCTCAACATAGTTTAGAAAGAGAAGGCACATGAAACACCATACAGAAATCACTAATTCAGAATCACATTTGTAATAAAATTGTACCATTTTATACATATATACCATATGTTTTCACCTATTTTTGTAGTCAGTGGTTTGTCTGAAAGATAAATTCTCAGGAAAATTACAAGACTTTTTATCGGAATTCACAGTTTATCCATGTTTGTTTTAAAATTATTAGAATATTGAAAGTGTAAGTAATGGCTAGTAGTGCAGTGACAGTGACCAATCACCAGAGACGTGTTCAAGTTACTGGTTGCTTTCCACTGTGCTTCGCGAATACAATTTTTATGTCTATTGAACGGAGGCGAGTACTGGCATTGAAAATAACTCATCATAATCATCTAGATATTTTAAAAATAACCTCCCTTAGACACCGACACTCGACTGGAGAGAAAATGTCAAAATATAAATTAAATCGGGCAACTGCACATAAGTTTTAACTAATCCTATCATTCAAATTCCTTCTAGAAAGAAACCATACCCTTGGACTGAAATATAAATTGAAATGCATGCTGGTTTCAAAATTTATTTAAGCTATTTCTTACAAACTTTGTCTGAGGGACGCCATCTTGAATCTAAGGCGAACAACCTTAAATATTGATAACAGTCGCACTGCTTGCACTCGCACATACAGTCATTCCTGAACGGCTTGAAGTCATTGCACAAGCGTACATAGTGTATCTTGAACGGGCCTCAGAATGACACACTGAAACTCATTTGTCAACTCAGTGAACTAGGATTGAAAACGTCATAGTCATTCAAGAAATATCTATTAACACTCACCCTTTTTATTATTTGGTCATATCATAACAAACAAGAAATGTATTATGTCTTGATATTATATTCAGGGATCAAAAATCAAACATTGAAATAATTAACAAGTTATATTTTGGTACTGCATAAACCTGGTACAGGTAAATAAATAACTCATAATGTTGTACTTTGTTTTTACATGCAATTTACTGGTTATTGAAAATGATCTGTCTTACATTATTTTACCAGGAAAATTACAAGTAATGCATTTCCAGATTTGTTGGAATTAACACTTCTGCACAGTTACGAGGCACATGAATGGAACTCTGTATTCATATTTATGTCATTTGATATCTCTCATTTCTTCATCACTCCATAATGAGTGTTAGACATTTATATGACTTATAGATCTGTTATGTTAAAGACTGTTATAATAAAATACCATTTTACTTTACTAAGTATTAGTTTTGATGTTTGTTGTTTAAAAAAAAAGAAAGAAAGAAAACGAAAAAAAACAGAAAAGTACCATAGGTCTGGTAGTTAGTCGTCAGTGACAAACCAATTAGCCTGGACAGTGTTTAGTTTATTTTCGGAATACTTGTGTAACTGTGACTTAGACGCAGTTTAAATCTTACCACACAGCAAAAATCTTGATCTTTACATTTGAAAGAACTGATACATACTGGTAATTTAAAAAACAAGTCTTCCATCATGTTGAAAAAATTGATTCTTTGACTATTTGGTTAAGGTATAAAATTATGTCAAGATGTTACAAACTATAGATGAAGTTGCAGAAAATTTATACTTGTCATGTTTATAGCAACAAACAATAGAAGTTGGTTGTAGTGTTGTTTAACTTCACATCAGCAGTTTTTCTGCTATCTAAGAAGAGCAGGGTTTTTTTTTTTCAAATCACTAAGTTTTAATTGAAGAACATATTTGTTTATGCATGTGATGTGTGAGTGGTCTTATAAAGATCTACGACTTTACTTTTTTAATTGAAGAACATATTTGTTTATGCATGTGATGTGTGAGTGGTCTTATAAAGATCTACGACTTTACTTTTTTAATTGAAGAACATATTTGTTTATGCATGTGATGTGTGAGTGGTCTTATAAAGATCTATGACTTTATGCCAAGTGCTTTGTAAAGGAAGTGTCCCCACCCATTGTACAGTTTGATATGGCTAGGAACTTATCCTCAGCCACATGTTATTAAAAAAAGAAAAATCTTAACCTAGAGTCTAATATTTCTCACAACCTTTAGTCAGAGCTAGACTGAAAAATATTTAGAATTTTCTTTTTTTATAATAATTATATAGTCATACTGGTGATGCATATACTACACATATTGATCATTCTTCTCCCTTACCAAGTGTGTAAATTACTGACTTTCCACATTTTTATCTTTCCAAATAATGAAGTCCAATGATTATCACAATTATTATAGCTTGTCTTAACCTGTCAGTATAAAAGAAATTTCACAAAGTGAAATGGGAGGGTTTTTTATTTTGTCCGTAGTAGAATAAACAATGAAAGTCTACCAAAACGCCTTCCTGCACAAAGTCAACTAAGTGGAGTAAAGGCATTTAATGCTGAGGTCAAGATTTTTTTTTTTTTTCATTTATATCAAACAATCAGTTCTGGATAAATGGAAGAAACCCAGAATACCAACAGAAATATTCACCAACTTTTGGCATGCAAACTGACTACTTTCTCACATAAGATTCTGTCTTAATTCGGATTTAAAAAGAACAAATTTAAAGGGGGGGGGGGGGTTATTTTGTATTCCAGTTGATATCCTTTCACATCAAGGCAGGCAGTTCTGGTTGGATAGTTTCAGAAACTAGAAGAAAAATCAATCTTTCGCAAGGTGTCTGACAAATACTCGCACACTAAATTTTCTGCAAATCAGATTCTAACTACACCAGTAAAGATAATGGGACCCATAAGATGGCACTGCAAACCAGTTGGTCCATGAAACCAACTTCACTTCTAATCAACAAGGAACCCCTTTCCACTTATATGTGGATGACAACCAAAAATAATAACAAACAATGTTTTGTTTTTTAATCTTTTCTTTGTACTTTAAGAAAGATTACATCATGTTAAAGGCTGTTGAAAATTTATGTTACAAAATACTTCATTAAAAAAAAGATTAAAAATAATAACAACATATTACTTTGATATGCAGTAACAGGAAATAGTACATGTAATCGCCATATTGGTTGCTATAGTAACTAATATTACGACCTTTATCAAATCACCTAAGTGTATAATAATTTTGTCATATTGGTTGCCATACTAATATTACAGTCTTTATTGGAACACCTAATGCTATATGTATACCATTACTGGTTGTCTGAAGTGTACCCCATGGTGTCTCATATTTGTACAGAACTATTTGACCTATTGTTATTGTAAATCCCTGAAAAATTTACATTTTACAGGGAAATGTCATATTATGCATTCGACGTCAAATGGTAATAGATCCACACACATATTCAGATTACCCATGTGGTACATCTGCAGACAGATCCTTTGTTCTGTCTTTTTACTGGTGAATAAATTTATTGGTAAGAATTTTGTTATGACTATGTGGATATTTTAGATACATTTATATATATATATTACATAACCGTTTGGAACCTGAACACCTTAAAGAACATTTCATTTATATACTGCACATACACATGATAAGACAATGGAGTTACCAAACTTTTCTTCATTTTTTTTTTTTTTTAAAATCACATTATGATGCATAGTGCTGTTCAGATGTTTTTCTCCTCAAAGAAAAAAAAATACACAGACTTAAAAAATTCATTTTACGAAATATGATGTATGCTAAAAATTAGTCGGTGTATTTCATATAAGACTGTTTATATTTTAATATACTGGTAATATCAATTGTCAATTTTAAACATTCTTGAATTTTCATATTTCTATCGCTGAATTTTCATCAAAAACATGTAAAAGACTGATATTTGTTTTCAGTTTTTTCACATTGTTTTGCACTTTCCTCCATGAAGACACAACCTATAAATTATAAATGACCTCATTTTTTAACCATGAAAAATATATCAACATGAACCTTGATATCAGTGACAACTTATATAGGTGAAGATAGACCTATCGTCATGCATCTTTGGATAGTATATATATTTTCAGACCACGCATCATTTTACTGGAAAATACTTAAAAATATGCATTTATAGTGTAGGCCAACAATAAAATTAATTAATGGAAATAGAACCATTTCATTTTATTTATGTATATAAAATTTAAAATCGGACTTCCACACAGCAAAAAATAAAAATGTTGTGACAATAATGAAAAAATGTATAAATTGTATATCATCAATATATAGCTTCTATTGCATCATTCAACAACCTCATCCATTTTACAACACTTAATAAATAAAAGAAATACTTGCACATAATCAATTATAACAGGTGATTTATGATAACTTATTAAAACGTTTTACCTATTCTTGCCATCTTCATTATATCAAATTATCTGGATTATACAATAAGAAAAAAATGGGATTAATCCTGAAGAAATATATGTTCAACTTATATCACTGGAAAATTTTTTAACAATTTTGATGTGTAAGCAGACCAGAATAGGTACAAATAGGCCATTTATGATCAACTTTTTATGTCAAGTCACTGTTATTATTATGGTAGTAATATTTTTTCAAGAGACTTTTGCTATTATTTGCATATTTCTAGTTATTTTTATAACAAGACAGATGGCAGTCAGTTCAAAAAGCAACTTTTAAAAAATTAATATTAAATTTGAATTTCACATTTTGCTGATTTTACAGTTTTTCATAAAACAAAGATAAAATTTCCAGATTTAAAAAATAAAGATAATAATGTATTGTAGAAATAATTGATGGAAGTGAGCACTAATCATTGGAAAAACTTCCTCAGAGAAGTTCTGACGAGAGCTTGGACAAATACTGTCTCTGTAATGAAGTCAACCCCAGCATATCTGCAGGTACCCATATATTTGGCAGCTGAGAGAATTTGATCAAAGAGAAATCAAATACCCTCCAAAACCATTGAATTACAAACCCAATGCCTTAACCACTTAGCCTCATGTCTCCATTGAAATCAAATGTATTGCACAACAAATTAAACAACTTAAATTTCCTTACTCCAAATTTAATACAAGATTTATTCCATTTTACAACATTGAGTTTTCAGCCTGATTTTGGATTATTCATCACAGTAAATTGGAAAAAGCAACAAATTTCACAATTAAGGATTATAACAAGGGTATTCAAAATCATCAATTTAAGTAGCCATATTATGTTATTACTTGAAAAGTTTCAACTTTATTGTGAAGGTTTTTTTAATTAAAATTAATATGGCAGAATAATTTATAAATGCATTTTAATTCTGTATTTGTAATATAAAGAACTTGTTTATTGTCCTTAAGATACTGGCATTATGCTGGATTATACACATATCACAGATTTATTGAGAATATCCCTCCTTTCCATCCTTACCATTTAGGATCACCAAGCTGACTACCCCTTTTTTTATTTAGGATCACCAAATATATATATACCCCTACTAATCTTCTTTTAGAACAACCAAGCTCACCATACTTTTATAATCTGCTAAAATTAAGAAACAGATGACTTTTTCCTTGTACATATAAAACAGGGTTCACATGTTATACCCAACTTTTCCCATTAACAGATGCATGTGGCTATTGTTTTCACAATAATGGGAAATGATTAAGTCAAGTTTTTTTTTCTAAATGACACTTTAACCAGAAAATTACAAATTTTGCTATTCCAAAACTTATAAAAATAATAGCTTGGTAAAACAATTAAGGATTTATCGCAATCATGTGGTAGTAATGTACACAGGTGAACACTTATGACACCTTTTTTTCTTTGGTGATTTAATGATAAATAAAATCTATTGAATATATTTTGGACATTAATTATATATGTTAAATGCTGAAATGTAGACTTGTGATGAGTCAGGTGAAAACCATACTTATAGGTAATTTTGCAGACTTTGTATGTGAAAAAAAACTATACTTTTATCTGACCAAACTATAAATATAATATACACAATATCTTAAAATGAAGATAAAACTCTTGTAAAATAAGATTTAAACTGATTTTGACACCATGCACAAGTTAACAACTTAACATCTCATCTTCCAGCAGAAATAACCAAAAATATTTCATTCTTTCATTATATTTCCAATTTTCTACTCAATAGAGACTTGTGTATTATATGCATGTATGTGAATTGTTGATTAATCATTTCTGTTGTCAAGACATACTACTTATCACAAGCTCTTTTATTTATCAGGAAAATGTCTGCAATTTTTTGACATTTTTTTTATTTCAAAATTCCACAAAAACAAATAAGTACAGTTTTTGGCTGACACATTACATTTTACAATGTCTTCAAACTTAAATCAAAATCAAGTAAACTAACGATGAAAAATATTTTAAAATTTTTGTCATCATGCAGATATATTTGTAAAATACTTGTATAAGATCCGACTACGGTAAATAAACTTACTTCTATTCTAAAATACAGTAACAAAATAAAAGTGGTACAACCAATAATTCAAATGATATTGTGTCTGATAAGTATATGTAAGAAATGTGTAATGCATTGGCAGAAATATTTGTTTGTTTTAAAGAACTTAAAAACTTGAATATATTTTTCGAAAATAGAAATGTATTACAGATACCTCAAAATTAACAGAAGCCAAACTTTTGATTGTTAAAAGATCTTTGAAAAATTAAATGTATTTCTAAAATGCAAAAGTACTATGAATACCACTTTCAACAGTTCAGAATATATTATTTTTCACTGGTAAAATTTTTGCAGTTTCAAATTTTCACTGTTCATGTTCATTGTTATGGTATAAATTTCAACATTACCAACACCATTGTGCTGAATTCTAAGATGCTTATAATCATATCTATTAACTTTCAAAAAAATGTTTTGGGTGGTTGAAGAGAAATTTTTAATTTTTTTATATACAGCAAACATTTCTATTTTTTCAGTACTTATTTCTCACTTTGCTTTGAAACATTAAGACATGTATCTGGACTTATTCATCTGTAATGGGAAAGCAGAGAGAACAAATGGAAATGAATCAAATGCCCCTAGCAGAGATAATAGTGACCTCATCAAACAGAATTAATTCAAGTTCTGAAAAATGCCCATGTAAATAGGCATCACATTTAAGTATAGCCAAACAGATAATATTTTGATTTACAGAGATTATATTTCCACCAACAATTCCCAGTGTTTAACACATTGTACTATAATAACAGTAAGTAAGTTTTTGATTTACCAAGAATACAATTCTGACTAGGTTCAAGGTGTCTTAATATACAAGTTTGAGCAACCTTAAATGAAGTTGTCAAAAAAAAAAAAAAATATTCATTAGGTTGGCCTACAGCATTGATTCAAGTGATTCAAAATGTCTGACTATAAATTGTGAGCACGGGAGCTAGCTGACAAAGGACAAATGTATATAAATGTATCTATGTAGGTACAAAATAACAACACAGAATGGTCAATATAACAGTTCATAAAGGATTCAAATAAAGAATAAATTCTCGAGAATTTACTTCAAAGAAAATATGAGACCAGATTTAACTATGATTTTTCAGGCTGTAAATTTTATATTTTTATTGTAATCTAAGTCTGGTTAGAGCTAAATTTTTAAATCAGAAAATAGACAATCAAAATTACATCCTTCGTCTATTTACTTTTTTTTTTAAATATTGTTTTATTCATTTATTTTTTATTAGTTATGAAAATTTCAAACAACCTTTGTTATTTACTAAAATTGAATTTCCAAAATGGCTTATCAACTACCTTGGTCACCTAGATGTCAAATAAAGTATTATCAAGTATTTTCAAAAGAACTAGAAGCCTTTAATATTTCAGTTTTTTAATTTAATTTTTTAAAAAAAAAAAAAAAATGGTTTATGGTCTAAAATTTCTATATTTACATTTAAATTCATTGAGAATCATTCTATATTTGACACCTTGAGATTTGTTACCAACATGTTCAGTTTATAAAAATATCATTCTTGCATGACAATTCATATTACACAACTTTTAAGAAACAAAACATTTGAACATACATGTATGCATCTTAGACAATCATGTCACATAACAGTATACAGTCTACATGTTTAAAAAATAAGACATTATAATAATATAATAATAATATTAATAATACTTCATTATTCTGTACACAGTATAAATTGAAGTGTCCACATGTTTTGTTTTTTTTTTTTATCTCAGCATCTCAATTGCACTGAACTGTAAACCTGGAAGTTTTAGCATCACCTAATTTTTGCAAGAAATTAATTTTTTTCTCCATTTTTATACTCTGATTTTTGCACTGTTGTGCGAGTGCATTTATAACTTAAATACATGTATTCGCTATACCTTAAAATGTGTGTCCAACATTTATTCTCATTAATTTTGGCAAAAATAGAATTAACACCAAAATTTCCAAATCTACAGTTGTTCAAATTTCATAAAAACAGCCATCCATGTGCACACATTAAATATCATCTTCATCACAAAATCAAGGGGGGGAAGGGGAAGCAATAAGTGCATACAATGGTTAACAACCAGAGCCTATGACTACAACAGGAAGCTGCATATTTATTGCACATGTGCAGCTCAAACTTTACCTTTGTAATTGAATCTGATGATGATAATCTAAATATCATGAAATATTTGCATCCCTACTAAATGAGGTGACTAATGATAGACTCATCTCTTTCTCCACATCCTTATTATCTGGTATGGTAACAATCTAAAATGTAGTAGTTTAAGATACAAGAAAGGTATCATTGTTTTTGTATATGGATGATAAAACTTTTTTTTACATCTTGATAACCCCTCAAACATAAATGGTACAGTCCAAGATACAGATAATAAGTAGTACCAGTTTTAACCTGAAAGGGTGATGAATTATGTTCTCTACAGGATTATCAGATCATCCTGTATCTGCCTGGAGTTTTGACACTTTTTTATTCTGCATGGAATATCATCAGAGCAGGTAATCTCTGACACTTTAGATGACAGCTCAACAATAGTAGAAATCTTACATACTTGAAGCAAAGTATTATCACAATAAAGTCAATATTTGCTTGTTTCACCTGGTAACCATGGTACTAGCAGAGAAAATGTCTGTAAAATAAAGATGGGACATTTGTTTTCTATAGATCTATTTATAAGATGATGGAACAAAAAGCACCAATCCATATAAAGTTTAATAAAAGTGTTCATAACACTCAGATCTGTGGACACAAACACTCATCACCTAAGAGATGACCTTTCACCTTTGTATAAGTTCAACTATTTCCTGAATAGTTGTTCTAATATCGTTTATAAGTTTACCACCCCCTGTTGGGCTAGTGCTACAAAATAATTTAATACTTTCACTATGTGCTTGTAAACGTGTCAATAGTTCTTTAGCATGGAATTTAGCATGAGGAGGCATGGAGTCAATAAAATGTGAACAGATTTCATAAAAATGTATTATTTGTTCTGAAAGAACCATAAAATTGGTACTAGTTTTGTTCCCAGCAGCTGTTAAAGAGTCAATACTGCTCTGCAGGTTTTTAGATTCACTTAATACCATCTCCCTAGAAACTTTTGGTGTATCTGAATCTGAACTTTGACCTTGTGAGTAGGAGGTCTCTGGGACAGTTTCTAATGTTTCAATCATTGATTTTGACATTAAACTAGACTGTAATCCAACACCTTGTGGAACAGATTTCGGTAAAACAGGTTTATATATCACATCATCTTTGCTAATTTGGGGTTTGTACGATGACTCTGAAATCCCTACTGAGTCTGATGTAGATTTATCATCACGAAAAGAGTCCCTTCCAGGGTCTCCTCGAGAAAAGGATTTGAATGAACTTAACCCCAAAGCTTCAGGTTTTTGTGACTGAAACATAGCAACTTTTGATAAAACTGAAGCACTTTGTTTATCATCACCAGATTGAGCATTCGTGGATGAAATTGCATTATTCCAATGTTCCTCCTCTGGTCTTGGATAATCACCTGTGGATGCTGACCGATGTTTTGGAGCTAACTGTGGTCTTGGAGGGGGTGATTTATAATCAGACTGTTTACGAGTATCCATATCCGGACTTCCAGCATCCGGAGAATCTTTGCCTGAACCTAAAGATTTATACATAGTTTGTGGTTTTGAATGCAAAGGAAGAGGTGGAGCATCTTGATTGACTTCATGAAACATTCTGGATAATCGAGGACTTGGTTTTGGTTTGGGATCTGAATATTCTCTAGTTCCGATGACACTACTACTAGTATCTACCATGGCAGTGGTTCCACTATGTGTTAAGTCTGACTTGTGTCTTTGTAAAGGTGAAGAACTGTATGGTGAATTTTGATTATCTATAAGAGTATGCTGAGATTGGGATTTCACAAAAGATGATGGTTTGACATTAGGTTCTGGCTTTATACATTGATCGTTGGTCCGAGATGCTTGAGAGGAGGGTGTAGGAGGTTGAGTTACTGCAGAAGAAGATGCATATGGAGATTTCTGAGGTGGCTGTGGATGCTGAACCTGTTGTTGATGTTGTGGCCACTGCTTCCCCATGGTGAGTATAATCATCTGGTAAAAGATTGGGACAAGACTGGATACTTGCAGTATCAGTACCTGAATCATGATCTTCTACTGTTGGTAAATCCTGTACACCTTGGCGCTCCATGTCACTTTCCATAGAAGCTAAGTATGCCTCAATACGCCTTCCTTTAGGTATTGTACCATATCTACTAATTGCCTTAGTAACATTATTTACATCTAATCTACCTATAGTTACACTACCATTTCCACTACCACTCTCAGCATCAACACTTGCTGAACGCTCATGTAAAAAATCATAACGATGAGACTCTGATGGATACTTTTTTCTCGCATGATGCGGAAGGGGAATAGGAACTTTTGGATACTGTTTTACTTTAAAACTAGATGCGGTGGCAGAAGCATCAGCACTACTATCCATAGTATTTGTCTCTTTATCTAATTTCACTGCATCAGGATCTATTCGCTGTTGTTGTATTAAGGGATATGCAAACTTTCTACCACTACTCCGTTCCTGTGAATGTTCAAATGATCCTCCTGATTTCAGAGCACTATCAGAATTAATTAAATACTTAGATTTATCTATCTGAGCTCGTTTTAAACTCTCACTACTGCTTTGAGAAATCCCACTGTCCTCCATTCGGGCACCTTCTTTAATTCCTTCTTTAGAGTCCTTTCTCTGAAATGGTTTAGGTGAACCTAATTCAAATCTTTTAGAAGGTTGTAATGTTATAGTTGGTCCAAACTCATTTAGTGATGGTTCACCTACTTGGTCTTCATCCGTATGTTCTGTCAATGTTGAACTTTCTAGTTTTGCTTTCTGAAGTTTTATCTTTGCTTTGAGTTCATTTTCCATCTCTTTCTGATTTTCGGGTTGGTCTTTGTAGGAAGTGGTCCTTTTTGGAGGTGCCGGAGCTGGTCCTGGTTTTTTACGTAAATTTTTTGACACTTTAAATGATAAGTCAGTTGTGTTTTCTAGAACACGTCTCCCTGCAGGTGGTGTTGGACCTGGTATACAAAAAGAAAATATAATTTAAAAATCAAATTCATAAGAAATGTTTGTTTCATAATCTGACAAATTTTTTTGAGAATAAGCATTAATGAATTTGACTTTCGAAAGTTGACTATTTGGAAAAAAAATCTCAACTTCATTAATCAAATAAATTGTATCAAGCATGAAAGTTACGGGAAATCATGAAAATGAAAAGGTTTTAGAAAAGATGATTACTACAATAAATACCAGTATATGAGTAGTTACATCAATATATACACACATGTATATAATGAATACCTAACAAAAAAGCTGATAATGTGATTGTATAATTAATCTGTTAACCAGCCCATGCTTTCTGGGCAAGCTTGGAAATCCCTTACTGAAAATAACTTTGATAAAGTGGGGCATAAATCTATTTTTAAACTTTATATAAAGTACATGTAAATATGCTAGATAAACATCCTGTGTATCACTCTGCTTCTTTGTTATATCTGAAGGTAAATATATACCTGCACTAATTCTGCCTTCACTGGGACTTTCCACAACAGTTGATCTTTTCTTTGGAGCAGGAGGCATTCTTTTAGAATCATTTTTTTCCAATTCCTTTTCCACTTCTGAAATCATTTTAAAAAATCAAGCTAATGAGCATTTTCATAAAAAATCTCTCAATTTTCCAATTTCTCTTTATTATGGAAAAATTTGAAATTTATTTTTTAACATTAAATATATGTGACATGTCAGGTGCAAAACCACATTTTGTTATAAATTTATGCTGAATTATAAAATTTGTATACATTCATATGCATGAATCATTAGAAATTAGAACTAGAAATTGATATACAAATGTAGGTTTAGATAGAACAAGGCTCAAATCAATTAAATTATCTGAGTACTATTTTTGCCTGAAGTGTCACATACATGTATATGACCAGACTAGAAATATTTTTTATATAAAAAAAAGTTCAAATGTAATGGTGCTTCATGTCTTAGTTAAGGTTATTAGAAACATATAGATGAAGTAAGTTCTAGAATCGTAGAGGTATAAAATGTACTCAAAGAAAATGTCTTAATTTATGGTCAGAAACTGTTTTTCAAGGTTATATTGGAATTGAAATTCAAACCCAGGCTGTTGTTGCACATACAGAAAAAATAAGTCTTCTTTCATACATGTATTAATTTAGACTCTTCCATGTCAAATTCATGGATGGCAGTGTCAATAATTTCCATGAAAATTATTCAAAAAAGTTCTTGTAATGAAAACATATCAATCTAGCAAAACATCAATAATTGTATATACAGCCAGGTATAAAGCATATACAGATATAGCATGCTACAGAGGAGACATT
Source organism: Tegillarca granosa (assembly GCA_029721355.1). Taxonomy (NCBI): domain Eukaryota; kingdom Metazoa; phylum Mollusca; class Bivalvia; order Arcoida; family Arcidae; genus Tegillarca; species Tegillarca granosa. Next base: position 26,933,452 of record CM056606.1, read on the forward strand.
ATACTTTAAGAATGTACATGGTTAAGACACCCAGATTTGTTAAGAATTATAAAAGAGGATATTAGATGACCATTCCGATACCTCTTATCCAACAGAGATCAGGTATCCAACAAGGCGCAAGGTCAGAATGACTAATACAAGTTTCTCTCTTTCACATCATCATCATCACACACACACACACACACACACACACACACACACACACGTATATCACCTATACAAAATTAATTGTATCTCATGTATTTACATGCAATTTTAATTATTTCCTAGTTGGATAAATATTCTGCGATAAGAGTCACTTGAAATTAAATGAAAATTATTTTTGACAAAACTGGTATTCTATAAATCACAATTGGAAAAAGAAAAAATACAAAAAACACACTATTTTATAAAACTAAATAATTGGTAAACATTCAAAAAATATTTATTGAAAAATAAACGAACATTTAAGTTTATTTAGATATTCTGAAAGCTCTTGTTACTAGAAACAGATATAAATTGGTTAGTTATTTAGCTCAGACCAAAGATTATACTAGTAGCCAATGCAATTTAAGACAAATTTGAATGTGCTTATCATTGTTAATGTCAAAGGTCAAGGTTACTATAACTTGAGGCACTTCAATCTCATAACACATCCACACAATAAGTTTGGCCTAAATTGCCTTTAATTAGTGCATATAAAATTTTGCGAGAGATATTTAACCAAAGATAACTGGTAAATGTTCAGGTTTGTTGTTGTTTTTATAAGAAATTTTTTTAGAATATTTAATATATTGGTAATACACATTATATAACAATCACCAGACAACACCAAAATAAAAATAAGGGAACAAAATAAGAATTAACTAAAGTTAAAATGTCTTGATTTACTGTTACTGTATGCAAATCCAAAATTATCATATTACTAAGCCACAATGGATACCACGATTTGTTGTTTTAAAAATATCATAATGTAATCTGGTTCCACATTGCACCACACTATTCCACAAAATATTTACGCAGAAATATTACTTATTATAGATATGGAATAGTATCACCCATTTCTACATTTCATTTCATAAGGCAGGGTTGCACCTAGTATTGATCATTTGGAGAGATGCCAACTTGAATTCCAAAAGTGGGAGATGGGTATCGCACTCCTATATAAAAATGGATTGGGGGAGGTTAACATTTTATTTTTAACATAGCTGTTTTAATGCATTTTTATTTTACATAAGGTTTTGCTTCATGATAGCAAACTACAACTTAGGACATGTCTAATTCAGTCTCACATGTCTATCAAACTCTTCATTTCTGCATCCAACAGTTCAATGTAAAGCCTGACTTGTAATTATCTCCCCTATATCATAAGTCTGATAGTGTAAAACAAGTTGATTTGGCATATTACAACTATTTTCAGGTTAAAACACATGAACAGGAATCCCCTTAGGAAATTCTCATTCTTTAAAGTGAAACTGGATACTAGTAAGCAGTATATTATTGCAAGGCATTTTGAAAAATTAAATCAAATAATATAAACAGATTATTTAATTATAACTGTGCACAAAAAGGATAAATTTTTTTTTCAATTCTGCACAAAACTAATGCCCATTCCAGTCAAACAGTTGCAAGATTTTTCATGAAAATGCACAAATCTTGCAATTGTGCAGTCAAGATGCAACCCTGTAAAGGTGTGAGAAAAAGTAGATCTAAATGCATTATCAAGTGTAGGGATATTATCTTCACAGTATAATCTTTGGTCATATAGGTATATATATATATGGGATAGTTTTTTTTATATAAGCATCATTTTGAGAATGTTTACCGTCATTGTATGAATACACTGTACCATCACTAATACTAGTTTTCTCAAACATGTGTTCCAATGCATTGTGTATATCTTTAAATGTTGGTCTATCTTTATCATCCCACTGCCAACCTGGAATAAAAGACATATATACAATTTAGTTTAATAATTGCATTTTTAATATCGTTTTCAAAATATATTGGATTTTTAATGTAAGACAGAATTTTTTTTAGATCCAACAATACATAACACATGTATAATTCTTAAAACTACAAAGTTTTTAAGTGTCAGTATTGTAAAACCATTTTGTAACTTTCTTAATAACTTTAAGGCTTCGTATATTGCCAGTTTTTAAGTCCTGGAGTCAATTTCTTTCATGATTTTCTTTCTATCACACTAAACATGTTGAGGTTTTACTGTAAGTCATTTTATCTTGAAAAATTTTCACATAGTTTTTTCAGCAAATAAGTGTAAAATTTCCCCCAAAATCTCATTCATCACACAAAAGAACTACATGTATAATACACTTGCGTCACTTCTATTAATAAACTTTTATTTTGATGAACTTATTAAGATTTATTTGGAAAATTCAACAAAAAACAGGCAAAAGTTATAAATAATTCAAAATTCTCTTGTTTATAATTGACAACATTGATCAATAGTAAAATAAAATATTATAAATATACACACATCTCATCATTAGTTCGTATACATTTGCAGGGCAGCCAGAAGGTCTATCCATCCTGTAACCCCTTTCCAGTAAATGGTACACCTCTGTAAGCTCCACCCCTGGATAGGGAGACATTCCATATGTAGCCAATTCCCACAACAACACACCAAATGCTACAAGTAAAACAATATTATTTTTTTGTTTTATAAGCATGTTGATACCATCAGGACTGGTTTGTTGGTGTAATTTTTTTGTTTTTTTGTTTTTGTTTTTTTTGTTTTCGTTGTTTTTTGTTTTTGTTTTTTTGGTTTTTTTTTTTGGTTTTTTGTCTTAATTGACTACATTTTACCTACTTGCGACCTGACAATTTTTTCTTATGGTTTTCAAGGATTAATCTAATAACAAGTTCATGTGGTGTGAGTTTTGTCAAGGTGTTTTTGAACCACTTTGTAAGAAATAATAGTAAATACAATGTACTTCCTGCATCTTAGAGTGCTGTAAAACTTGCCCCCAATGTTGTATATGAACACTAGAGACTACACAGTTAATTATACTGGTACCTAGCCAATCAGTTGAAATAGTTTGACAAGTATAAAACAATTTTTTCCCTACTGGTCAACCAATATTAAACTTGTGCTCGGTTTTGATTCAGTTTCTCCATAACTTTATTTTCTAAAGTTATTCAATTTTATATTGTTTTTGACTGTTCAGCTCTTAAAAAGATAAAAACATCAAAAATTTAAATCAAAATTTAATTATTTGGCTAAAATAAAATTAATAAAAAAAACATTTTGTTAATGATTTTGTTGAGGGTATTTTCAGAAATTACATACATTTATCTTATACCTCTGATTTTTTTAGACTCTATTTTAAAAGTGCATACATACCCCATACATCTGATTTTGTAGAGAATCTATTAAAAGCTAATCCTTCTGGTGCTGTCCATTTAATTGGAAATTTGGCACCCGCATGAGCTGTGTAAGTGTCGTCTTTCATAAGACGTGCTAAACCAAAATCTGCAACTTTGACTAGATGATTTTCTCCTACTAAACAGTTCCTAGCTGCTAAATCCCTGAAAACACATAGTCACAGACATTAGATTTCTATAATTTATGTCTAAAATAGAAACCTTCCTGTATGTTATCCTCAACTTCAAAGACAGAGAGAGAGAGCATTTAATATGTGACACTTAGTTTAAACTAACATAACTGAGGAAAAAGTAGGCTTGATTCTAAAAGAGAATGCATTTAATGTGTCACACAGGTAATATACTAAAGAAATGTCTAGCTAGTAAAAGCTCAGTTAGCATTTTAAGAGAGAGAGAGAGAGAGAGAGAGAGAGAGAGAGAGAGAGAGAGAGAGAGATTGATTACATAGTCATCTTCACCTATGTAAACTAATACATGGTTGACATTAAAAAGAAAAACAAACTACAAATAGATCTAAATCTACAACTTACCTGTGTATAAAATTCTTTTGTTCTAAATAAGCCATCCCTGATGCAATCTGTGTAGCCATGTACATTAAGACTGTTGGACCAATATCATCTTTATTTGTGGTCCGTAAAAAATCTAATAAATTTCCTTGAGCCATAAATTCAGTTACTATATAAAATGGAGGTTCTCGGGTACAGACACCTGAAGGATAATAGAATTTACCATTAATAGCTTAAACTTGACCTAAGTAGTGAACTTGTAAATCAATTACTCATGGGTATATTAAATAGAACTCATTGTTTATTGTACAACAAAAATAGAGTTTTTCAATAACAGACAACTGAAATGGAGCAAGAGTGAATTACAAAGAAAATCGTGCCCAAGTGGGTAAGGTTAAGACCCTGGTCAAGAATTCAACCCCATATATTCTTCCTAAAACAAGGCATTAAAATTATTATTGTCTTTATTGATAAATTCCAGTGGAAATCCAATCTTTTACGAGAGTATAGTTACATAAAACAGATACAGAACAAGCTATAAATTGTAACAAATTTAGAGAATGGAGTTTGCCAGTCTGCCATTTGATAAACTAAAAAGTTTGTGGGGAAAATCTGTGTCTGATTACATAAGTTGGTGGTTTCTTGTTAAAAATAATGTCAGTGACAAATTTCAACTGATTACACAAATGTTACTGGGTACTGAAAGCATGATTTGTTCGGGAACTCAATTATTATTATAATTTTACCTACCAAGAAGTTGGACTAGATTAGGATGCTTCATTTCTTTCATAATACATGCTTCTTCAAGGAAGTCTTTTAATGCCATAGTGTCCTCCTGTAAGATATAAACACAGAGTAAATATGAAACTGCGTCAATTCTAACTTCCATTTATCTTGTAATTCAGAGAAGAAGGAACTTCAATTTTAATTCTGACTTCCAACTATCTTGTAATCCAAGTGAAAGAAACTTCATTCTGTACTTCTGATTGTCTAGTGAATCAGAAAACAAAGGACTTGAATTTTGAATTCTGATTTCAATTTTGACTAGGTTAAATTTTATTACAACAGAAATCTAATTATGTAACACTGTAAATCAGGAAATTTTCGTGATGATTTTATTTTTGCGTTACGGTAATTCGCGCGTAAAATGGACACAAAAATAAAACTATACCTAATATAAAAAGTCAATATTATTTGTGCTGGTGGTCACCAGATTAAGAGGAAATAAATTTAAATGAAAAGATACCCATCTTGTCTTTCTTGAAATATTAGCTGACACGAAAAATTCCCAATTTACAGTAATCAAAATGGAATCATGAATATACTAGCTTCATGTTATCTGTGGCAATGTGGAAAATTATGTTCAAGTTATGAACTGTATGAGACTGAATAAAACTGCCAGTACCATAATATCAGATATATCAGATTTTCAAATGGCTAAGCTTTCAAAATCACTAATATAAAACACCTTTTTCAGGGCTTGGATTATTCACTCGTCCACTCATCCTGACGAGTGAAATTTGTACTTGGACGAGTGATTTTGTTACTACCACTCGTCACAGTGCCGAGTTAAATTTATCTGACATACATCAAGGGGCTTGTTGCAATTAATAAACAATAGATAATACAGTGTTTGCTGGGAAAATATTGTATAAGGAGGTCAATTGTAATGAGGCCCTTTCTAGACATCAGCCATTCTGTTACAAGCGTCAATCAACAAAATCATTTCAACGTTTGCATCACATGTGCAAACCTTTTGTTTTGCATTCGGAATTTTACATAGTGTAACGTAAAATCAAACCAATGTTCCGAGTGTTTATATACTTGTCGGTCCATTAAGTATGTCAAATAAAAGTAAACAAACTGTTTTGTATGACTTTCTAAAGACAATCAATGATGAAACAGCTAATAAAGAAGTTTTCTTAGACTCTAATTAGACTATACACTGATCCTGGCGACAAACCAGTTGCAGGTGGAAGCATTTCTAAACATGCCACTTCAAACAAAAGTTACTGGTTTCTGAAAGTGGAAAATCCGAAGTTCTGGAAAAGCTTAAGAAGCTAGTCTGAAAACATTTATTGGTCCAAGCTCTGGCGGTACTTAAGTGAAGAAAGTCTCGTTTCTCATGAAGTGGACTGTGTCAAGTTAAATTTCCAAGTGACGTGTGGTTTTTTTTTTTTTAACTAGGCACTGTGCAGAGTGGCATTTAAAATTCTATCTAAGGCCTGCTTTTTACAATATTAAAATGTTTCTTACGCAAGTAATATAAGCTGTTTATCAAACTCTTATCATACTCTGTGGAGGTACTGGTTATCCTAAATTTTCAGGCTAACAACATCATTCAAACATATCCAGTTTTTGAAAATTGATAAAAAATAAAAAAGTAGTCAATAATGAGGGCATTGCCAAATAGTAGAATCATAAGATTTTTTACATCAAGAAACAATGGTAAAACCTCATTTAAGGTAATTTTCATCTTCTGCTAAAACTGGAGCTATAATAATATTGTTACCAATGTATTCCTTTATAGGTTCCTTATTTCAAAGCACAATAAATACAAGTATGCTAAATCTAAAAAGAATAGGGTACACGATTAGGTCACATGTTACTGTTACACAAAACACTTACCACAAGATGTCATTTAAAAAAGTTAAAATATAGAGTAAAGTAGATTATAGTCAGTAACAACAATATCAGATATATAATGACCTTTAATGTCTTGACGGCTACTGTTTTGTTATAACGCTTCCAAATAGCTTCATAGACATCACCATACTGACCACCACCTGTAGTATAAACATTTCACAATGTATATGTCTTGGTATAAACTCTAAAATACCAATACTAGCCACAGACATCAAGATAAATTTTTTGAACAACTCATCTTGGAGCCTAGTGGAGGAAAAATTTACTTGGCAAACTCAGCCATTTTATTTTTCATGACTTTGCTCTTTTTCGATATGATTATTGATCAAAGATTAGCCTCAAACAAGTCGAAACCTAACTCTATATATGTAGACTTATAGTGCCTAGTCAATTTTTTTTATACTTTACTATATGAAGTAAAAGAACTAACTAGAAACTATGACAATTACCAATGAGAAAAAACACCTGTCCACATGATTTTACTCACAAATCCACAGGTAATTTAAGCACTGTAGCCAACAGCAACTTTGGATTACTAGAACAGTGAACCTTTATTACATTCTGTATTGTTTATAATGAAATTTTTAAAATTTTATTGCTTTACAGTTATGTACATTTGTATCTGAACTCTATAAAGGAGTATTTACTGAATTGCCAAACTTAGAGGGAATGAGTAGAGCACTCGAGTTTTATGCTCTGTAAAGAGTATTTCACTTCTAATGCGGTAGTCATTGTGGAGAAAACTACAGTATCATGATAAAACCATCAATCTTCCACAAGCAAAGTAACAAGCTTTATCACTCTTAAATATTTTTTTTCAGAAACAAGTGAATCAAACCTATTCTGTTATCTATCTACCTAGCCTATGCTTCATGGCTATCTCTGTTCTTTCTATTTCCCATCTATCAGGTTCAGGACTTAGACCAAATACGGTAGGTTTCTGGCGTTTAGGAGCAGGGTATAGTAAGGTTGTAACTAAACCATCTGCATGTATGGAATGATGATGTACTAGCTCAGCTAGTGTGTTAAATCTGTGTTCAGCAGTTACATAGACCTGCAATAAAAGAAATTACTGTATACCACTATGGAAAAAATATATATGTAGTTCAATGAAAGGCTGAATAATTGTATTTTGTTTATAATCAATGTTATTAACATGCACTGATAAAGTCAAGTAAGTGCAACAAGATCATAAATGTAACAAACTGTCAGTATCATATTCTTATTATCCTAGCCTCATTTTGCCATGTCATTTATCATATGTTATAACACACTCCTATTGGTTTCTACATAGAAAGTGTTAATTGTAATAGGATGCTATTACAAAGTCCCACAAATTTTTGCAATACAACAGTAACTGTTAAATAAAAATTGTTTTTGGAGGGGGCAATAAAGTCTGATAAATATAGCTCTAGCTTATTCAAAATACTATATCATTTGAAAAGGACATTTGTATTATGTACCTACCATGTTTCAATATTATCTGTCAAGTATTAAGGAAGAAATAACTGTTCAATAAAAATATGTTGGAGGGGGCATGAAACTCTGATAAAACATAAATAGCAAAAGACGCCACAGCATCGCTCCTTAATACTCCTGTGAAGTTTCAAAAGAATCAGACAAGCCATCTCTGAGAAACTCTGCTGACAAGGGTTGAAGCAGAAGAAGAAGAATACGAAAGCAGCAAAACCAATATGTTCCCCCAACTTCATTTTGGGGACATAAAAATTTGCAAAAATAGTATGTTCAGTTATCATTATTGAAAATCACATGAATAGTAATATTCAACTACAAAAAAACTATCTTTCGGCAAAGCCCATGTAAACTTAATTCACATTTGTAATCAACTGAATAATGATTACCTTTCCTTCAGAATCCTCACTGATCCTGTAGTGATAAACTCTCCCTTCAAACCGCACTGAAATTGACCTTTGACCTGGACTACTTTCACTCTCTCTGACTAGAAAACTACCATTAATTCCACTACTCAATAAATATTCGGAGGCATTTCGTGAAATCTGTCCGTGGTACCAGGAAAATTTGTCAAGGCTGTTGACGGGAGCGATGTAATTACTGGGGACCCATCCTATGTCTCCTGCCTTGTTCTTCACCTCACACCACTCAGCCGCCCTTGTTGTAGCCGAGGATCGTGACCTGTTCCCCTTCAACAAAACAGAATCCATAGAAAGATGAAGCAAAAAGTTGGCATGCAAAACTAAATATCATGCAGACAAGCAATAACTAAATAAATGATAGGATAGGGTAAAATAAATTAAAATTAAATCAAAACTGCTACAAAAAGTCTAAAATAAATACATTTGGAGTTTAAAAAATTATAAAAAATAAAGAAAGCTAAACAAATTGAAAAATTGAGATAAAACAAGAGACCCATGGGCCTTAACGCTCACCTGAGGATATGGCCAACCTGAGGATATATCCAATATCATTTGCAAAAATACATAAAATATTCTTATATACATGCCTACAAAAAAGTTAATAGTTTTCAAGATAATTAATAATTTGAGTCTTTTTATGCATCTATGACCTTGACCTTTAAACGTAAGACCTTGATCTTATATCAGAATAATCACCATATCAATTCCTACAATATTCAAATATACATGCCATACAAAAAGTTAAGTTTCCAAGATAATAAAAAATTTCAGTCTTTTTATGCACCCATGACCTTGACCTTTGAATGTATGACCTTGAGCCATATATCAAAGTGTTTGTCATGTCAATACCTACAATATTCTAAAATACATGCCTATACAAAAAGTTTATAGTTTTCAAGCTAACACACAATTTTAGTTTTTTTTTTTTAGCAAAAAATAACATTTCAGGGGCATCAACTTCTTCATGCATTATCATACAGTTACGAAACTTTGTACCTTTTTACATTTTGTCCTGCTGAACATTTGAACAATGTTTTAATATTATATATCTCTTATAATTTGGAAGAAAATAGCCCATATCTGCACAAATTACAAACTAGGTTATGACCTTGAACTTTGACCTTGACCCCATTTTGAAGGTTATTTCAAGAAAAAGTCAAAACTGAAAACCCCATGTCAATATCTATTCATATAGTCAAGTTATAATAATTTGAAGCCATTTTACGAAATTTTTAAAATTAAACGCAAAAACGGGTAACCTATTTTTCGATTTGTTCAAATTATATACTTAAGACTCTAGAGTAGCTGAAAATCAAATCAGTTTTTGTCTACCACTTTTGGTTTCAGAGAAGAAGATTTTTTTAAGTTTTTTCCAAATGTAGGTCACAGTGACCTACTTTCTATAGCTATGGCAACCAAAAGTAAAAATTGAAAAGTGCCCTCCCAATAACCCTTCCTGTGAGGTTTGATTAATATTGGCCTGGTAGTTTCTGAGGAGTTGTCGAAAATGTGTTAGACGCACACACGCACTCACGCACACACGGACATAAGGACACACGCTGCTCCATGCCATAAGCTCACATGGCTTATAGGCCAGGTGAGCTAAAAATCCAAGGTTAGACAAGGGGAAAATATTAAGCTAAATACTACAGTTGTATTCCAGTATTAAGATAACTAAAAACAACATTTATAAAAGGAAAAAATAAGTAACAGATACACTAGTACAAAGCAAACTGTTCAATATCAGTATAGTGTGTTACTTAGTTGTAAAATGCAAAAATAAAAAGAAAATTCTTTGTATATTACATGAAAATATAGTATGTAGAGTTATAGTTGCTAAGGAAACACAAAAAAATACAAAATACCGTAATACAACACACAGTATTATCTACATACAAAGAAAACCTGAATTTTTACAAAAACTAACAAAAGAAAACAAACTGTTTGGTAACTTATTGATGAAATGACATGTCTATTCTATATCTATTGAGCAAAAGGTATTACCAGCATAGATTTTTTTTCAAAGAACACTATAATACTGTTTTTCAGTATTGATATTACCGGTATAATGAATTATCTGCTAAAAACAATGTCAGAAATCAGACTGAAGTTCTAACTGATTTAAACATACTTCAAGTACTTTGTTTAAGAACATATATGAGACCATACAAACTTTCAGGTCTAACTAAAAAGTCACAAGTATTGGACCTGCACCTATAGAATGGTTTAAGATTTTGTTTTAAATATTGGCTAAAAAAAATCCAAACTTTGGGACATTTTCAAAATGAAGATTTCTTTTTAAAATACACAATTTTCTAAGATTTTTCTTATGCAAATATAGATTTTTTTAAATTAGGAAAGAATGTGTATAGTTCAATGTTACATCATCAATAATCAACTATTCACAGCAAGACACAGTTTTATTAATCTCTTGAGATTTAATCTAAATCAGAGTTTTTATGGTGAAAAAAAACTGTATAAGAAATCTATATAACAGTTTTTGTGATATGTAAGTGTTTCTGACCCCCTGCATTTATGATCACTTTCAGAGTATGGGATGCAATGCATGTAAATATAAACATGTATTCATTACATGCAGAACTTCTCTTGTTTGATTATGTAACATAACTTTCTAGACAAGTCAAAACAAACTCTAGTGCTAATTCAATTTTTTTAGAATATAAATTTCTTGCTTGGAAAATTAGATACACTGAATTAATTTAGTATTTTTGTTTCTCTTTTTTATGGAAACATCCTTTGGAGACAAGATGTGCCATGCATGAGAAAATGATAAACACATATGAGTAATACCTTTGAGAATACTGAGTTGGTTGTCTCCCCCTGACTGAAAGTCATAGAGGGCAACAAATAAATTAGGGTCATCTTCATTCTGACTGGCAAGCAAGTTTTCTTTTGACATCCATTTTGTATTGAGGGTATCCAGGGGGGCATCTGGAAGTGGGCGTGTCTGTAGCAAGGAATCTGTAAAACAAGAAATTACACAGTAAATGAATAAGTAGAAAGGTGTCAAAATCTTTTCAATGAAACAAGCATGCTATTTACACATTTTCAAAATTTTATGTAACAAAATTAAAGAAACACCCTTATTTGTACACTTTTTCATAAATAATTATAACCAGTACATACCTCTTTTTTTCGGAAATATTTTGATTTTACTTTAAACCTGTCTAAAAAGGTAGCTCTTCATAAATATAACACTAAGAAGACATGTATTATTATAACGTAAGTTATCTAAGCATATGTATGCACCTGCTCAGTAAGACTACTGATATAAGCAGGTCTCGGGTAGTATTTTAAGCAACTTGTCCAGGTGTCTTTTGGGTGGAATAATTCACTAGTATTTAGATGAAGAAACAAAGAAATTTCACTAGCAGTAGTCACACAAATGTATCACTTTTTAATGTGACTATTGAACTAAGGTCTCCTGATCATGAACCAAGGTCTCCTGGGTAGAATTTAAAGACAGACATGACCACAATGCACTAATCCACTCATTTAAGAATGTTTGTCTGTTTGTGATTGATTGATTGATTGATTGATTGATTGATTGATTGATTGATTGATTGATTGATTGATTGATTGATTGATTGATTGATTGATTGATTGATTGATTGATTGATTGATTGATTGATTGATTGATTGATTGATTGATTGATTGATTGATTGATTGATTGATTGATTGATTGATTGATTGATTGATTGATTGATTGATTGATTGATTGATTGATTGATTGATTGATTGATTGATTGATTGATTGATTGATTGATTGATTGATTGATTGATTGATTGATTGATTGATTGATTGATTCATTTATTTATTCTAAACATCCCAGAATTGACTCTGTCTCAATATAATTGATTTGAGTGAAATAATTCAATAATAAAATAACACCACTCCAACCAACCAACCATAAAAAGGAGAAGAAAATGACAATTCTAATTAAATACAGAAAACAAATACAACTCCAACTATGGTATTTAAAGTGCAGAAGCTAAATCCTTTAAAAACAAATATAAATACAACCCCTTAAGCCTGACAATAACCCCTTTTATATTTTTACTATCAGAGGATTATATTCTGGGTAATTCTTTGACTATCAAGATGACTCAGTCAGTCAGTCAGGGCTAAACAAACATGCAATACACATCATATCAGCTGAGCTGCTGCCGGTAAATAAGCATGACATATTGAATTCTGTAATGTAATGATTTCTAGTAATTCATTTCACAGCAGGGGTTCTCTGGTTACCTTAGAACGTATTTTGATTGATACATCCAATATATGTTATGCCAACAACTCGATATCCCAGATAATGTTTGAGTTATCAACTTATTTTTTTTAATTCATATACAATCTCTTTTTTTTCCCTTTTACCATTAAATAATTTTCTTTACCAACAAATTTTTATGAGGTTCGGATTTTTTTTTTTTTTTTTAAGCATAACAGCCTGAATAAGGCAGGTTAAATGAACATAAAATTAATCTAGGTGTAAAATACCGGTATATGGCAGTTCATTATGTGATGATGGACACATCCGAACTGTTCACTAATGTGCTCTATCATAAAACTTTGTATGATGTCATGTGTCCATTTATTACCATTTTACGGCGATAATCAATATTCTTTTGAACCTGGGTATGTCTCCTAATGTCACAAGCAAGAAAATCTATACAGAAAACAAGTTAATTATACACATTACTGCATTTAATTAACGTAAAAATATAACTTAGATTCAAACACATTTTTTAAATGAAAGCAGAGGTTTGTGATTACTGCATTTAATTCAGTGTAAAATATAACTTTGATTCAAACACATTTTTAAGGAAAGTACAGGTTTGTGCAACTGCACATTTATCACATGAAGTAGAAACATGGGATAAAAGATTTAGCTCCTCAAAACATGTCAATATATTGACCATCACACAATTAGACTACATGTAAGATAAATATCATTTCCATATTTCAAAGCAGCATTTTAATGGTGTTAAAGAAAAAGCACCTGTCCTCTTAAAGATGAAAATAATTAATTTTATACTCATGGGAAAATGCAAATATTTAAAGGTGCTAAGATCTCCCTTCTTTACTGAACGTTGGCCATCATCTCATCATTTTACTAAACTTTACACAAAATATTGGCCATCATCTTGTCGTTTTACTCAACTTTACAGAAAATTCTGACTATCATCTCACCGTTTTACTGAACCTTACAGAAAATTTTGGCTATCATCTCACATCCTTACTGACTTTTACAGAAACTTTCATAAAACCCACAAAATAACAATTAAATCTACCAAGTAAACTGCACAACACCAGTAGCATTTAAGTTTAATTGGTTAATTCTAGTGTGTCTGTGTATAATGGTAAAACATAACAAACTTGTGTAACCTTTTTATCTGGACTTAAGTCACCCTTGACTTCAGATCTTCCATCATATCACATAATAACCTTAATTTGTGAAACTGTAAACTTCAACTTTCTGTTATACAGCATAATGTAAAATCTGGATTGGGCTTTTGACATTGTATGAAATGCTATACAAGGACTGGTAAAATAGTAAAAAAAAAATTATTTTTTAAAAATCTAGACTTCATTCATCCTTTCACTTGTATTTCCCATCAAATCAATATAACAGGAACTCCATTTTCTCTTGCATTTCAAAATTGACAACCTCAATATTCTAGAAAGTGCTAGAAATATTGGATTGAGCACAACATATTACTCCATCTTGGGTCCTTGGTGACCAATTGGTCTAAAGCAAAGGGTTTTGGATCGTTGTGGCTAGTTTTTGGAATCCCACAGGGTAGATTATATAGTGGTTTTCTCCAAGTACTCCAGCTTCCTTCACAATCCCTGAACTGACCACTTCCAAATAAGTGAAAGAATAATGACCATTAATTATTAAAACAATCCCCACTCACCCTCCCCTCCCCCTTCAGCCAAATGAATATAAATGTCAATGCTGACATCCTGCTTTAACATGTGCAAGTTAAAGTTAAAGCTGATAACATAAGCTGTATGACACTACATAATAACCTGTAGTGTACCGAATAAACCAGGGTGTCTACCGTCTGGTCTATCTATCCTTTCTGTATAAGTACCTGTTTGTTTATTTTAAGTACATTAACACATAGGTAAGTCATAATTACAACATTAATCATACAGGATCCATCCCATAACTCAATCATTATTTTAAATATCCTTACTTAAGACATAGGTATTGGAAGAATATGGATTTGTCAAATACAAAAGTGACTTGTTTTCCATACACAGGAATTATTCTAAGGAGAAAAGTTAAAAATTTTGAAAAATTAAATTTGTCATTTGTCATCTTATATGGTAGGTACTTTTTCTCAAGAATCAGAAATATAGTACGGTAATTTTGCCTAAATGTACCACTAATAAGGTATAAAATATATGTGAACTGAAATAAATTTCCATATTCATTTAGAACAGTGGAGAAAAAAGGTGTCAAGATTGGTTGGTTGAATTTTGATTTATGTCACATCAGCAATTTTTCAGCTAATCTTGATGAGACCATATATTTTTTTTTTTATATATATCTCAAAGATTAATCTTAGCACAAGTTCATGCAGTGCATGACTGTGTAAGTGTTTCTGATCTGCATTTTTCTAGGCATGAATAGAGACCTTAGAGTACTTGTACACTTGCTCGTAATATCACAGATAAACATTGAAGACCATTCAGTCCATCATACTGGTAGTGGCAACCAGCGAGGGCCTATGACAAGGGGATATCTTTCTTACTTGTGGTTGATTGGACGATTGGACGTGAATCCATAGTGTTGAGACACCTCAAGTTTGATGGCTAACAACTTAACCACTTGACCTTTGCAGCCCTTTATAGTGTCAAGAGCTGACAGTTACTTAGTCAGTATTGAGATGGATGGACAAACATGGACCAGGGTGTACATCTTCAAAAAGTTCTCAGTCAAAACAGAAAAGATATTCTCTGTAGTTCAAATCAAGCTTTACAAAAATCAAAACTGAAGTTAAAACATTCATCATTTGACCATGACATTAACTTCCAAATTATTTGTCTCTCTTAAAAGGTGTCTCATAATTATGGTAAAACTATAAATCTTTATTTCAAGACCAGAAAAAACCCATGATTTACAATACACCATGATGCTAACAGCAAAGAAGTCAGTTCACAGATTTACAATTCAACTCAAAATCCCTCTAAAATGCACAAAAATACTGTACAACCAGTTACAAAGGAAACATATCACCAAAAAATGTGTTCAAAAAGTGCCTCATTTTAAATTTATGACTTATTTGTATCCTGTTTTTTTAACAAAACAGATATTTGTTTTTAACTATCATCTTCTCACATGTTATAATAAAGAGAAGAAATGGAAGTCATTTTTTAACTCAACTCAGATTATAACAAAAATTTTGTTCACAGAGGAGGGATAAAGCAATTATAAAACAATTTCCACTATTTTTAGTGTCTATAGAAGAAGAAGTGGTTGGATAGAGCAATTACCATCTAATGTATTTGATATGTAGAGTTTATTACCTGTATACAGGTAGTATGTATGTAGGTTAATTAAATAAACAAGTTGCTAGTACTAAGAAGCACAGACTTGCTTTACAAACTTTTAAAGTTAACAATGTATTTATTTATCTAACTATTTTAAAATGATGTTTTATAATAAGGTAACCCACACTGCCAGCCAAGAGTATAATTTATCTTTAGCCTTCAAAAAGAATCTGTACTTATACACATCTAACCTTTCTCAATTTCTTAATAGGAAGATAGAAACTATGAGGTAACTTCTAAATGAATGCATTCAAATCAGCACCTTGTGTATCTTAATAAACAGAGTTATTAAGTGTGTGTACACACACACACAAAAAAAAAATTATAATGCCCATCAATCCATTTGCAATGCACACTAAAAGCCTAAATTCTTTTCCCTAGGATTTCTTTAACATGTACAAATATATGTAAAACTTATTTCATTGCGAAATCTCTTAATGACATAAAAAATGTGTATTATAATTTGGTCTTATTACCAGTACTAGTATTAAAAAGCCAGCAAGCCTAACTATCAGGCAATCAGCAAGTCTAATAATTAGGAAATCAGCAAGCTGCATATGCACATTTTACAATTTGGTTAATACTTCTATATTTGGTACTAAAAGAAGAGATTATCTACTGCATTAATACAGATTCTTGTACAATCATAAGAGGGGCCACACTCTTACAAGAGACCACTTAAAATGTACTTGAAATACTATATTATGTACTTATCACAAGTGGTTTGACCTTTTATAAGGTCATATAGGGTGGCCACATAATCACAAAAGTCATTAATTCTTTAATGCTAGTATTTTAAATAGTCTAAACCAGGTTTACTTTATACATGTATTTTTGTGGTCTGAAGATTACAGTGCTCCAATCCCACTTGATGATCCTCATAAGATTTAGTTCTTCAGCTCTCTTATCAAACTTGAAACTTAGTGGTTTTCTCCAAGTACTTCAATTTTTGCCACTTTCAAAAAGTCTGCCTCTAAATGAAGAAAAAGTCTTGACTACAGCACAAAACATTTTTATATATCATGGGATTTATGGAAAAAAGGATATAATGTGTGTTCAATCTGGTAACAGCAATGCAACTGCTACCTTTTATTAACCAATGCACCTGCTACAATACCTTTTATTAACCAATGCACCTGCCACCTTTTATTAACCAATGCACCTGTTACAATACCTTTTATTAACCAATGCACCTGCTACAATACCTTTTATTAACTAATGCACCTGCTACAATACCTTTTAGTAACCAATTCACCTGCTACAATACCTTTTATTAACCAATGCACCTGCTACAATACCTTTTATTAACCAATGCACCTGCTACAATACCTTTTATTAACCAATTCACCTGCTACAATACCTTTTATTAACCAATGCACCTGCTACAATACCTTTTATTAACCAATGCACTTGCTACAATACCTTTTATTAACCAATGCACCTGCTACAATACCTTTTATTAACCAATTCACCTGCTACAATACCTTTTATTAACCAATTCACCTGCTACAATACCTTTTATTAACCAATTCACCTGCTACAATACCTTTTATTAACCAATGCACCTGCTACAATACCTTTTATTAACCAATGCACTTGCTACAATACCTTTTATTAACCAATGCACCTGCTACAATACCTTTTATTAACCAATGCACTTGCTACAATACCTTTTATTAACCAATGCACCTGCTACAATACCTTTTATTAACCAATGCACCTGCTACAATACCTTTTATTAACCAATGCACCTGCTACAATACCTTTTATTAACCAATGCACTTGCTACAATACCTTTTATTAACCAATGCACCTGCTACAATACCTTTTATTAACCAATGCACTTGCTACAATACCTTTTATTAACCAATGCACCTGCTACAATACCTTTTATTAACCAATGCACCTGCTACAATACCTTTTATTAACCAATGCACCTGCTACAATACCTTTTATTAACCCTGCTAACTTTCTTATTGTCAATTTATAAAAGTTTATTCCTACATAAATTCCTTGTAATAATAAAAATCAAACTAGAAAAAAAGGAGGTCAAAAGTCCAGGTTAAACATGTTAACCTATAGGTCACATATTGTAGATTTCACTGACACGACATTCCACATAAAAACATGGTATTATGATATATCATAAATACAAATATCACAAAATTTGATTTTATTACTGATATTATGATACTTTATGTGTGGACACATTAGGAGTAGTAGTGATTTCATATTCTATCTGAATGAAATGTCATAGAAGAAAAATGTCTATTAAATACCAGACAACACATCTAGCTACAACTTAACATGTCTGTTGTGTTTTTTCTTCTCTTTTTAAAATGTAAAACACATGTTTAGTTCATGTTTTTATTACTTATGTGTGTGAAAAAAACAAACTGTTAAACGGCAGATGTGTGTCAGCTAGGATATAACATATCATATATGTATATCATGCAGTTACCAGGATGAAAAAAAAAGGAATTATACAATAGCAGCTTAATTAATCTTTATTATTTCAATATATTAGTGTTGTTATTGGTATAACTACAGATTTGTTGTTTGGTTGGTTGACTCAAAAAAAATATCGTAAATATACTTTTTACTTGTTTTTGGATACCATAACAGTTGAGTAATGGTGTTTTACGCCCTAGTCAAGATTCTTTCACTTAAGGCACTCAGTTCTGGGATGGTGTAGGAAACTGGATTGCCAATGAAAACCACCAATCTTCAGCAAGCAAACCCTCAATCTTTCTCACACTAGGATTAGTCAAAGTGGGATTTGAACCTAGGCAGGGAGAGACACTATGGTCTGTAAGTGCACACCTACCACAACTAGACAACCAAGGCCCCGAACACTTGGGGTATGATTATGTCCAATGGTATTGTTTAAGTTCTGTTGAAGGACCATATAAACAATGATATATGATGTATATGTCTTGTGTTGTCCTTACACTACAGATAGTTTGTATGATCATTCAACAGAATTTAAACTTTACCAATGGATACCATTATGCCCTCTTGGTACTTTATTGTTTCATGTTTGGGAGTTATTACACTCCAAAAGAAAATCGGTGACTGTCTCTTGTGATTCATACAGATAAAACAAGACATTCTAAGATGCCAATTCCAAATCAAATTATGTATGTATGGAGAAATTATAGAGCAAATCAATACACATAGAGATCTTGGATATAGCAACACTGTAAATAGTCTTATTTATATGGAAATGTCTTGACCATATGTGCATTAAAGAGTAATATCTCCTAAATAGAGTACCCTTTGTATTACAGACAGGCACCTGTTGACTATGGACAATCAATTCCATTTTATCCAAGCACATGTAGACGCATAATAACTCTTTTAAAGTGCAAAGTCACACTGACATAGTACCAGAAATGTTGGTCAGGTTTCACTTGGCTTCCAAAGTGACCATTAGTGGTTGGATGTGGTGATTTATGTCATGTGGTTTGTGTCTGCTTGAAATTAGTCTTATTCACACTCCATGCTATGAACTTTTGATTTTGAGGCCTTTGGGTCGGAGGCAAAGTGGTTTAACACAATGACATAAAAATCACAGTGTCTCTTATTACCTAGGTTCAAATCCCACTCCGATTGATTTTCATGTGACAAAAACTGCCTGATCTCATGAAGAATGCTTGTAGTTTCCTCTGGTTTCTATGGACTCCTCAATCATACTAGAACTGACTACCTCAATACAAATGAAATACACTTGACTGAAATGTGTTTAACACACCATTACTTCACTTGTCGATTGAACCACATGTTTCCACTTATTCTGATCAACTATAGATAATAACTCTGCCCATGAAACTGGATCATATTCAACTCTATATTTAACTCAAATAATTACACTATAATGGTGTATTAGTGAAAGGTTAAATTGTCAAGTAAGAAGTGTTAGTACAGGTACACAATCCAGGTAGTTCAGGTGTATAGACAGGTAGCCATTAAATATTAATAGGGACATTATTTAAAGTGTGAAACAAGTTCTCTTTTAAAGCAACATCATACAGTATAATTTATATCTGGCATGCTTACTGCCAATGCTCTATAATCATCGGCCATTTATAATTTATAGTATTACATGGTCTGACAATAACATTTTACATATTCAAGTTTATTCGATACCAAAACATCTCTTTCAGATTTTCATCACTGCTGTAGCTCAGTTAGTGGAGTGCTCGCTCTATAAGTGGGAGGTTGTGGATTTGAACCCAGACCTGGTCTGACCCAACACTTGAAAGTGGGTAGTGGCTTTTCTTTTGCCAAGCACTCAGCATTACGAAATGAAACTCACAGTTCTTTTGGATGGGAACTTAAATAAACAAGGTCTCGTGTCACGGTAGGGCTGGCATGATAAAGAACTCTGCTGTATAATGCTAGCAGTGCAAGGCACAAGCAAAATTTCTGCACTTTCGCCTATAGCTGGCAACATTTCAATATAAGTGAAATATTTTTGGCTTGGACATTAAACACCATTACTTAACTCAACTCTTTCAGATTTTCAAATTATCAGAATATGCTAAATATATATGATAAATTCATTCTTGCAGTTCCTTCTTCTTTCCTCTGTTTTTGTATTGTTTTGGCATGCATTAAAAATCAGCAGGGTCTACCTCATTAAAGAATAAGTCAGATTACATAAAGAGATATAGTTCTAATACACTACGACTAATTAGTGTATGGGTTAATATGATCTACATTCCAATCTGACAAATAACATGTAAAATGCCAACACAGATATTGTCTGACATTTGTTCTTGATCTGATATACATGTTTTTTTTTTTACGATTCTGTAATATGTGAATAATTATTGGTCCATTATTTTAAAATGAGATAGTGTAATTGTCAGGATGGAGCCTGATGTCCAAGTCAAGATTTCTGTTCAGAATTGATACATGTAGAAAACACCCAAGTAATGAAAGAAATCATAGAATGCAAACTACTACCAGTTAAGTTAACAAACTTCCTAATGTTTAGATCTGCCCTAGGTGGGGCACGACAGTGAGACATAAAATAACGCAACACTCTCAATTTCTGCCTGAGTATTAACGGTAGTCATCTTAGTTTGAATTTATACTTACTAATGCATTACTTTATACCCAAGTCATCTACAGTAACAAAGGATTTTCCTATGGTCGTATTTCTCTATGTAAAATGCCAACATAGGTATTGTCTGACATTTGTTCTTGATCTGATATGCATGGTTTTTTTTTATGATTCTGTTATATGTGAATCATTATTGGTCCATTATTTTTTAATGAGGTAGTGTAATTGTCAGGATGGAGCCTGATGTCCAAGTCAAGATTTCTGTTCAGAATTGATACATGTACAAAATACTCAAGTAATGAAAGAAATCACAGACTGCAAACTACTACCAGTTAACAAACTTCCTAATGTTTAGATCTGCCCTAGGTGGGGCACAACAGTGAGACATAAATTAACGCAACACTCTCAATTTCTGCCCGAGTATTACTCTAAGTCTTAATCTATATTACTAATGCATTACTTTATACCCATATCATCTACAGTAACAAAGGATTTTCCTATGGTCGTATTTCTCTATGTAAAATGCCTACATAGATATTGTCTGACATTTATTCTTGATCTGATATACATATTGTTTTTTTTACGATTCTGTAATATGTGAATCATTATTGGTCCATTATTTTAAATTTTGAATGAGATGATGCAATTGTCAGGATGGAGCCTGATGTCCAAGTCGAGATTTCTGTTCAGAGTTGATACATGTACAAAACACCCAAGTAATGAAGGAAATCATAAACTGCAAACTACTACCAGTTAACAAACTTCCTAATGTTTAGATCTGCTTGAAGTGGGGCACAACAGTAAGACATAAAATAATGCAACACTCTTAATTTCTGCATGAGTATCCGTCATTTTAGACTGAATTTAAACCTACTAATACCTTACTTTATACCGAAGTCATCTACTGTAACAAAGGATTTTCCTATGGTCGTTTTTCTCTACTGACCATCATATCATAGGATGTATCTGACCTGATGTTGTTGGATTTAATTAACTAGTGAATCAACAGATAATTAATCATATATTTTTATTAAGAATTAAGTATCTAATGGAATGGTCTCCTGTCTTAACAAAGGATTTCTACTTAACATCTCCTACTATAGGTCATCCCGTCATCTGACCGTGGTCAGTAGACACAATATATATTTGACCTGATGTTGTCTTTATCCACCAAGGATCTGAATCAGATAACACATCATGTCCAGACTAATACTATCAATTAATGCCACATGTAAACATCAGTTCTGACTGCAGAATTAACATGATGTATCCAGCCGTCAATTAAGCTTTAAATGGAGCAGAAAAACAAATGAATTTTAAGCACGATGATTGGATGTGTTCGGCAATAATGGATTTACTGTGGAATGTAAATTGTCCAATAATTAATATTACCGTGCAAAAATCCTCATGAATTACTATATACTTATCAACCTGAAACTTAATGAGAGTGTAATCATTTGTGAGTTGATGGGATTCACATTTTAACTCTTATCAAGATGTCACCAGCTATAAGTAAAACTGAAATCATTTATACCTGTAGTTGAAATACCAAATGTAAACAATGTAGCTCTCATTGCATTAATTATGTAAATGGGGAGTTGTGGATTTCCAAGACTTGGAAGCAGGTTGTGACTGTTCTTTCACCAAGCACTTGACATTACGTTATGAAAGTCCAAGCTTTTTCGAAAAACAAGCAAGTCCAATGTCACGCATGACATTATAAAGAACCCTGTGGTATAATGCCATCAGCCAACGCACAGGCAAAATTTTTGCACTTTTACCTATAGCTGACATCTCAATACAAGTGAAATATTCTTGACTTGGCATTAAACATCATTACTCAACTTAACTCATTGCAATAATTACACAATATGTTTAGTCATTTGTTATAATCTCAATGGCTTGAAGAGAAAGTGAATAAATTTTGAAAATGATGACCAGTGTCCAAAATAGTCTGAAAATCTAACCAATTGAATCTCTATGACATAATTTTATCAAAACATTTAAGAGTTTACAACTTATTACAGGTTTGACTAAAAAGTTTAAATTTCTGACCGGCAGACTGGTCTTAACGTCCAATCCTGATGATGACCAGGTGCATGTTCAGTGATGAATGAAAAAGATACTAGTATATATCCATAATTAATATCACCATATAAGGGTACTTGTTTTATCTTTGACAATTCTGAGAGGTTATCTAAACTAATATGTAAGACATATGTCCCTATGCATACTCTTCAAAAAAAAGAAGGTAAATGTATTCAAACATAAAAACATAACCTAATTAATTAAGTTATGAGTTTCCAAGGTTTTTTTTTCTTTTTATCAATAGCTAATTTGATTAAAATAAACTTTTTTTTCATATTGGAAAATTCTTAAGAATTTTACCATAACTAAAACAGAACAACTTGGAAACTGTAAAATTTGATTGGAAACAGTTGGTACTGGTAGATTTGGCACCTTTACTATTCACAATAACTACGCAAATTAATATTTTTTTGAAACCCTTTTTTTTTGCCAAAGATAAAAAAAATAAATGGTTTCTATCTCATAACAATTTTTGACTGGTATATGTTTGTAATAACATAAACATGTAGGACATATGACACTTCCATTTGTATTGATAAAGTTATTGTGTGAATACGTTAACTACACACTCTGATCTTTTCAAATGAAACTGATCAGGTTCAGTAAAATGTTGACCCTGTTTTTAAAAATATGACCCCAGTTTTTTTAAAGGTCAGAATGATCTTTGGTTCTGAATATTTAGCACTGCATAAAGCATTGTTAGTAACAGATCTGAACTCTTTTGCATAAAAGTTTCGTTTTCCTTTACATGTTTTCCCATATTTATATTTTATCATTGATGATAAGGATCCTGAGATAAGTATCAGTAAGGAAGGTCTTTATAAACACTGGGTAGTCTCTACATTTATTAAATTGTAATTTACAAGATTACACCTTCTTCAAGTTGCACAGTATCTCCTGATTATATAGATGAGGGTTGTAAGACTTTTTAATTATCTCCCCCTGCCAGTATACACGTTTTGTAGGTTTTTGATTATAATGATGTATTGACATATCCGCCCCCTTTGACACAAAACAACATGTGTTCTGAGGTTCCTACGCTACATACTTGTCTTATCAGTCAGCTAACACTCGTATTTTACATGCTATATATATTACATGTACTTTTACATTATATAACATATGATTTACTTGTTATAATCAATAATAGAAGCCCCTTTGTTTAATTTTCACACACTTGTAAATTCCACTTTTCTTTTTACTTAACAGGATAATTTTGATTTTTTTTTTAAATATTAATATTTTTTTTTCTTTGAGAATTAACTAAATTTGCAAAACATAAATGATGTTAACTTTTAAACAAAATAATAAAACGACTTTAAAATGGTAAATATTTAATACAATCTGAAATAGTTTTTATGTACAGAAGTTATTCAAGATAATTTTCATTTAAAGAAGTTATTTAGAATAATTATCAGGTAACGAAGTTATTTGAAATCTAAAAGATTTTTTGCAGCTGTATTCCAATCCCAGTTTAAATAACTGTTTGTGAACTTTTGCTAGTTTACTCAAATGAAGAGGTAATATATAATTCTAGTTAAGTGTTTTCCTCCGATACAAAGATTTATAATGTTAAAATAGAGTAAAACTTCAAAACCCCACTTACCATAAACAGATATGCACATCCTCATACATACCTGGGGAGGGGGGGGGGAGAGAGAGAGAGAGAGAGAGAGAGAGAGAGAGAGAGAGAGAGAGAGAGGGAGAGAGAGAGAGAGAGAGAGAGAGAGAGAGAGAGAGAGAGAGATTGGTAGTATTTTTATGACAATGTGAGAGAGAGAGTGAGAGAGAGAGAGAGAGAGAGAGAGAGAGAGAGAGAGTTTTTATGACATTTATATCCTTACATCAAACTACACAAGACTGACATAAATTTGTCAGTGAGATAACCCTGGGCTAAAAACTTAACAATTACAGAATGAGTAGAATACCACTGGGTGGTAGGTGAAATGTCCATTTATATGTATATAATGTAAATAAAACCTTATAATTATCATCTGACCAACACCTAGCATTATGAAGGTACATAAACACACAGAGGGCCATTTGTACAGAGATATCACACCAAACATGTATATTTAAATGTTTGTATATATCCTTTATTGCCTATTTACTGGAGTAGAAAACTCAAATTAAATCTTCAAATTTACTTTTAGAATAAATATATACCTTATGAGAAATTAATTCAATTAGCATAATAAATAAATCATTCACTATGATTATTTATTAGTTTGAAATATGACAGAAATCTGACAGGCTTGTATCTGAAAACATTACTCTTGCTGTGTCTACTACTGAAACACAGATCAACAAGTTTCAAAAATTGTTAAAAGTTTCTAGTTTATAAAAAAAAGTGTTACAATAGTAAAATTTACATTATTATATGAATCATAATCTGCATTTAGAATAAGAAGAAATTTTCTAGAAATTCAATTTAAAATTGGTGACATCTCGATATAAGTGAATTAAGACTATAATATTGACATGGAGTTTAAATTAACAAAAGTCCAAATAACTACCGCTTGATTTACAGATTAAAAATAAAACAGAACTAGACTTGTCATATAGAAAATCCCTCTTACAAGATTTTGTGAAAAGTACCCTTGCATGATCTTGGCCTTTAACATATGGCCTTGGTGTATGATAATGCCACAACTTTATGTGAAGTTCTATGTAACATCCGTCTCTGAAGTAACCATATGTTACTAGTATGGCCAGAAAGATACACAGTCAAAAAAAAGACCACCATTCCTATATATCTACTTTTAGTAATCTCTGTATACTCATAACCCATTTATCACTGAAGTTACTGCTACCCAGTTTTTACTCAAACTACATATAATTTATACATGTAAAATACAACTAGCTAAGGTTCATACTGACATGCTGTTATCACCCTGAAGACACCTACCCTAAGGGATATTGTATTTGGTAATTCTATATCAGCTGTCAATAATTATTTATAGATCATGTCTTAATCTGTAATCATCAATAATATTTTACCTAGATATTGTCTTCTTTATCTTTATAAAATGTGTTTAAATAAACAATCACACATCACTGTTACTATAAAGTCCTTATCAACATATATATCTGAAGAAAATATATCTATTCTTAATGGTAGCCACAAGCATTCTTGTATTTTTAATAATTGATATACTTTTAATTGTTATGTCTGACATACATTGTCTACATTACATATTAATCACTGTTTTTTTTTTTTTTAAATTTTACAGAAATTTGATGCAGTTCAATAACTGGTTGCCATTTATGAACACAATTTTAGTAATTGTGTATAAAATACCTATCCTTATTCAATCAAAATGTAATTAAATCATGATATTGCCTATTTCACCTATTTAGTAATTTTAGATTTCTTTTTAAATTATCATCATCATTATTATCATTATTATCATGTTTTAAATCCATGTAATCTGGCTACATTACAGTCTTGTGATACATACATAGTGCATCTGAAGTAAGGGAGAAAACTCTTGATGCAAAAAAAAATTAGATTTTTAGGTGTGAATGTCTTCAGTCCCAGTCCTTACTAAACAATACTTAATTCCACTTGGAGCGTTAGAGTTTATCAAATGAGAGCTGTCAGAAAAACAGCATATCTAACATGGATTTATATAGTTACATATGTACATTTGGTCTATCAAAAAGCTAATACCGACCAAACCATTTTCAGCCCAAGCTCTAGATATGGATATGATATTATATTCTGCAATATCTTCCATAGTTGAGGTTATAAACCACAAAAAAGAATTATGGACACAGGCCAATCAATGCTACCATGACTTTAAAGAGAAAAAAACTGAAACAGGTGATATAGCAATGGATAAAGCATACTCTAAAATACACATGTACTAGTATACATCCCAACACAAGATGGGCGGCTTTAGAGTAATTGATTAATTAATGGGGTTTTATGTCCCAGTCAAGAATGTTTCACTTATATTGAGAAGTCACCAGCTATATGAGAAATGCCTGAAATTTATACCTTTGCAGTGTGCTTAGGTAAATGTGCAGTGAGGGTTCTTTATCGTGTCACAACTGCCATGACACATGCATCAGTTTTTCAGGTCTACTCCGAAAGACCATGTGACTTTCATTTCTAAAGGCCCAGTGCTTGACAAAAGAAAAGTCACTACTAATTTTTAAGTCTTTGTCAGACCCTGCTGTGGTTTGAACACTCAACTTCCCACATACGAAGCAAGCACTAAACCAACTGAGCTACTGCAGTGATCAAGATGGGCCTAAGATTAAAACCCACAAGAAAAAGAACAGAATTGAGTAATAGTATTATTGTTTTACACCTCAACCAAAATTCTTTTATTTACAATGAGATAGTGAGTTCTAACATGATTTATGGACACCCTCTTATTTAATTTATTTACCAATACTGTTAAACATATTTAACATTAGTCTGAATTACTGCATTTTCTTTATCATAAACCTTGGATTTTCCGATACCAATTGGTGTCAGAAATGACAAAGTCTTATTTCGCTTCCAGTCTCACTATAAAGCCAGGAACTAGAATAAATTTTAAATCCACTCTAATCAGGTCAAACAAGCCTTATGAACTAGTAATCAAAAACTTACATCTAATTCTGCATATAAGTATTTGTACTTAAGACTGATTGCAGATTTTTTTTTTTATCTTAACTGAAAAGTTACAATCAGAAATCAACCACAGGTTATCGCTGCCTCCAGCTGAACCTAACCTATACACAAAGACAGGATGACAAAATAACCACAAGAAATCAAAAATTGAATGAATATGTTTATGGTGGTTAAATGGTTTACTGTTAAGTAAACACTTAACAAATTGTCCAACGGGTCACAGCCTGACACAGGACCATTATACATCCATTACACATGTACAATTCATGTACTGAATGCCCAATAAAACCCAAGTTTTCCAAGCACTGCCCACTACTGCACTAACATCTTAATTCTAGAAGTGTAAGGCACATGATCTGCAGAATATAAGTCTGGAATCAAAGGCATTATGAATGAAAACCATGCACATGTTTCAAACCGATATTGGTCCAAAGTTCAAGACAATTTATCTTGTACTTCCTGTAGCCATGTCCGACTCTATAGGTTACCAGAATATGTCACATGACAGTTACATCTCAAATTTTTCAAGTGCAGTCAAGTGTAGTGTATGGTCTGTATAGCTATTTTATTATTTCAAAAATTTCCCTATTTCAAGTTACTGTATCATTGTTGTAGTGGATCAGATAGCTTTTTTCGGCAGACTGCGGCTAGTACAAGGTTTCCCCTCCCTATACTAATTCTAGTTTCTGTTTGGCCATGAAGATTAATTTCTCCTCAATTAATTTCTCAAGGTTTCCCCTCCCTATACTAATTCTAGTTTCTGTTTGGCCATGAAGATTAATTTCTTTCCTGATACAGAATCTTTTTTAAAATTAAAAAACACAATGTTATAAAAAAATCGGGCAAATGAAAAGTTGCGAAACTTTTATAATTTACTGATTATTTGGAATTTATACATTTAGAGGAAAAAAGTTAGGAAATATGATCCAAAACTGCTTTCTTGCAATCAACTGTTAGAACTTTACAAGACAAATCTCATATAATAGCACCCAGCAGTGAAAAAAAAACTGTTAAGAAGAAAGCCATTCATAATAGTAGGGAGATAAACAATGAGATGGACAATGTGTTGGATATAGAAAAAAGAGCAAATACATTCATTCATCTAGGCAGCTTAGCAGCTAATAGCTGCCCAAAATGCTGATGACCTGAAATACGTACAAGCAGAAAAAGGCCCAGTTGGCAAGTAAGAAAATTAACAGACTAAAACAAAAGAAGCGATTACAACTGAAATAAGATAAAAAGGGACATTCCCCTCCACAAAAAAGAGAGAAAGAGTATGTTTAAAGCTACATCAGCAATAGAAAGTTAGAGAGAGAGAGAAAAAACAATGCAAGTGCATGCCACTCATCATCTTATAATTGTCAAATGGATCTGTCATGTTTAACAAGTACCTTTAATAACCTCAGATTTATCTATGTTTACACTTCCCTATCTCTCTTTCATAATCCTTTCGGAAGTTTCTTTAGTAGTCAATAACATAATCAGTCTTTTCAGGAAGTATTGTCATGCATCACACCAAGTAGCAACTCATCAGTTATATTTAGATATATATCTGATTCATGAGGAAATCGCCGGAACACATACTTACCATTCGGTTCTGTAAATAAGTTTCCTGGAGGAGGTTTGTTTTCTTTCGGTTTCCCCGATTTACTTTTAGACGTGGTGTTGCTCTTCGATTCTGATTTTCCTTGTTGAGCACCCATTCTTTCAACGGGTCAATTTTGGGTTTGGTTTTTAACCCCCTACACATTTCATGGTACCTATTTAATCTCTGCCTACATTTTTGTGATTACATATTTTTCAAATATCGGAAAAGTGGAACTCATTAAGTATGGTTTCTATCACAAAGATGTTAAATCTAAATGACCAATATTTACTTCCTTCCTTTTTCGGTGGCCGCCATATTTGTCTGTAATTCGAGGTCGAAAACGAGGCTGCTATTAACCCACTGCTGACAATGAACTCATCGTTTTTTATTCGGGATTCCCCGGGCATTCTAAATATAAAAGGGAACCCCAGAGCTTTGTTTGACAGTTCTATAAAAAATATTTGAAATTAGTCAGAAGTTAAAATCATTTTTAAAAGACATATGCAAAGTTTTATCTATTCGTTTTTAAATTATTAATTATATTCAGATTTATTTATTTATTTATTTATATATATATGTTATTTATTTATTTATTTATTTATTTATTTATTTATTTATTTATTTATTTATTTATTTATTTATTTTAAAAATGCAGAAGAGACATATTGGGGTCAAAGCAGCGACATTTATATAAGATTTTTCAGACGTTTTGAATATTGCTGGTCACGGTGTTCCAACAGTGTTCAAAGTATATCATAGTTCAATTTTGTTGTTTTTAAAGAAGAAAAAGAAGAAGAAGAAGAAGAACAAGAAGAACAAGAAGAAGAAGAAGAAGAAGATGATGATGATGATGATGATGATGGTGATGATGATGATGATGATGATGATGATGATGATAAAGATGATGATGATGTTTTCATTATCATCATCACATCACCATTATTATTATTATTAATGCTAATAGAGCCTCAATATTCTCAGAGGTCATTGAAGGATGATTGATTCATATACTCTTGTCAAACTTTTCAGTTTTTTTATGATTGTTTATTATATCTTATGTTTCTCCATTCTTCTTTTGAAAGTGGGGTAAAAATGTCTATTCACATTTTCATCTGAATTCAAGGGATAATATTCCCATTTAATCATTGAGGATATTGTGCAATACCATTTTGAATGTATTTTATGGCCAAATTAAAAAATGGTATATGAATATATCCTTATATATCCTTAATATTTGGTATAAATTTCCCTTTTAATGATGACTTATTTTATTCATTATGTATTTAAGTAGACAATTGACAGCACGAGAACACAAGCAAACATGATAGAAAAAAGTATGTCGTGAAAATAAGATAATTTGTGATGTAATGAAATTTATTACACCATTATAACAAATGCTTTTTCTAACATTTTGGATTTTTCTAAAATTTTCTACAAACTTTCTAGTTTTTGACAAAAATCTGTTCTATTCCAAAATTTAACAAGTTCTGGATTATGTAGATATCAAGGGCTATCCCTTTTGATGATCAAGGTAAACGGGAAGGATATTCTACCGTGACACGACAAATCAAATAAAGTAGCATTTCCTTAAGCCAGTCTCACACAGAACACACGGCTTATACGGTTGGCCACCCGTGTAAACCGTACATACAACCGAACCAACCGTGGCCTTGTCCGAGTTACACTCGGGTCATTCGAGTATATCCGTGAAAGCCGGGTATGATTTTTAAAACTTTTAAAAAACTGGCACGGGTGCCATGTCCGTGTATGATCGTATTAGCGATCGTACAAGACCGTGTGAGACCGTAGGAGACCGTATATACAACCGCACATGAAGTCCACTCCACGAGTAAGCTCAACCGTGTCAATGTCGTATATAAATCGTATATATCAAAACATACACGAATGTATGATAATTCGAGCATAACTCGAACAAAAGTCGTTGGGATCGTTATTATACCCTGTAAATGTCTAGTTAATCGAGTAAAAGTCGTGTTTAATCGTACTAGGCCGTAACAGACCGTACTAGACCGTACTTGGAACCGTACAACAATCGTATCAAAATCGTTTGCAACTCGTGTTCAAACCGTGAGAAACCTTGCTTGACCGAGTATATCCGTGCTTTGTTCGTACATACTCGTGCTACATTCGAGTCTAAATCGTACCAACTCATCCCCAGGCACGGTTGGAGCTCAATACTCGTACCAGTCAACCCGTGTATAACCGAGTATACCGTATTGGAACCGTGTGCCCAACCGTGTTCTGTGTGAGACGGGCTTTAAATCTGCACTAGTAAGTAGACGATATTTAACGCCATGACTAAGACTATTTTACTTATATTAAGTGATAACTTTATTGGTATCCATATCCAAATAAGGATTGAACCATACAATAATACAACAACAAACAAAAGAAAAAATACAATACAATGAAATACAAGAAAAAATACAATACAATGAAATACAAGAAAAAATACAATACAATGAAACACAAGAAAAAATACAATACAATGAAATACAAGAAAAAAAAAAATACAATGCAATGAAATACCAGAAAAAATACAATACAATGAAACACAAGAAGAAATACAACACAATGAAACAGACAATATGGCTAGAATACGGTGTCAAGAGCAATTGGCCAATATGGAGCTATCTCTTAGTCTAAGAGACTCTTTCATAAAACTCCCAATAATAGACAAATGTTCCATGTTTGGATTAAGTAAGTAATAAAGTTTTTGTTCACTACTTTTGGTATTAAAATCAGAATATTCTTTTACTAAGGTATTAAAGAGTGAAATTCTAATAAAGCTATTAAGACTAAAATTTAAAAAGAAATGGATCTCATCCTCAATAGAACTACAAACTTTACAAAGTCTATTTTCTCTCTTCAAATTTTTCTACCGGCCTCTGAATTTCCAAACAATGGTCACTTATTCTAAATTTTGTAAATAATTTCCAGGCGATCACAACTGGATGGTGGATTAAACTGAAGTACCGATGTACAGCAACAATCGAACCGAAAATTTCTCACAATAATATTTTTTCTTAAAGTTACTCTTATTCTTTCCTTGCTGTTGTTGGTGTTGCTCTTCTTCTTCTTTTTCTTCTTCTTCTTTTTCAGTGTTTTGCCACTGCGGTAGCTCAGTTGGTAGAGTGCTCTCTCCGTAAGTGGAAGGTCGTGGGTTCGAACCCTGACCGGGTCTGACCCAAGACCTGAAAGTGGGTAGTGACTGTTCTTTCGCCAAGCACTCGGCATTACGAAATGAAAGTCACGGTTCTTTCGGACGGTAACTTAAAATAGACGAGGTCCCGTGTCATGGCAGGCATGGCACGATAAAGAACCCTGCTGTATCATGCCATCAGCGCAACGCACAGGCAAAATTTCTGCACTTTCACTTATAGCTGACGACGTCTCGATATAAGTGAAATATTCTTGACTGTGACATTAATCACCATTACTCTACTGAACTCAACTCTTTGTGTGTTTCAGATGGCAGTCAAAAATATTGTCTATAATAAGACATTGCGCGTATTGAGTGCTGTAAAAGAATACAAATGAGAAGAAAAATATGAATTTCAAAAAATGAAAAACAAAAATTTGTGTGGTTAAATCTTTGTACGTCATGTGGAAGCAAGGGAGATAACTTGTATGACAGTAACAAGATTTTAAAAAAGCTAGGCTATGGAGTCTGTCATGACTGTTGCTACGGAAATAAAGTTCCAAGGAAGGATTGTGTTTAAAACATTTTTGAATGTGTCTTCTTTGGTTCGCATTTTTAAAGCAGTTTAGGCTCGCCTGTCGTGTAAGTGAACCTTTTATTTTAGAATGTAGGTATATGGGGATAAATGGCAACATACTGGTGTATTACTTAAAAATATAAAGCTTTGGTTTTCTGTGTTGTCCGGATGTTGGGCTTTTGAACATAGTTAACCGGTCTGTTACTGAGCTGGTGCTATAATTGTGATTTATATATCGAGTTTGGTCGTGTTGAACTTTCCTTTAGAGTTTACCACAGGTCTGATACACAGCTATAGGCCTGATGATGGGTTGATAGGAACGTTCTTTCATTTTGGATAATAACACTTATAGATTAAAGTTATATGTCAGCATCAGATGTGATGTTCTTAACATGGTTGGCCGAGATGAAGTCTGACTGTCGAATAATACCAAAATCTTTTACAAACTTTTTTTTTAGTATAATTTGTCATGATTTATTATTATCTAGATTTTTACTCTGTGTAAAACTAAGTAGATAGCATTTATCTGGATGTAATTGCATTAGCCAATCGGTCTCTTTTTGTGCTGCTGCAATAAAGTTTTAATGTAATTGCATTAGCCAATCCGTCTCTTTTTGTGCTGCTGCAATAAAGTTTTAATGTAATTGCATTAGCCAATGCGTCTCTTTTTGTGCTGCTGCAATAAAGTTTTAATGTAATTGCATTAGCCAATCGGTCTCTTTTTGTGCTGCTGCAATAAAGTTTTAATGTAATTGCATTAGCCAATCGGTCTCTTTTTGTGCTGCTGCAATAAAGTTTTAATGTAATTGCATTAGCCAATCGGTCTCTTTTTGTGCTGCTGCAATAAAGTTTTAATGTAATTGCATTAGCCAATCGGTCTCTTTTTGTGCTGCTGCAATAAAGTTTTAATGTAATTGCATTAGCCAATCGGTCTCTTTTTGTGCTGCTGCAATAAAGTTTTATGTAATTGCATTAGCCAATCGGTCTTTTTTTGTGCTGCTGCAATAAAGTTTTAATGTAATTGCATTAGCCAATCGGTCTCTTTTTGTGCTGCTGCAATAAAGTTTTAATGTAATTGCATTAGCCAATCGGTCTCTTTTTGTGCTGCTGCAATAAAGTTTTAATGTAATTGCATTAGCCAATCGGTCTTTTTTTGTGCTGCTGCAATAAAGTTTTATGTAATTGCATTAGCCAATCTGTCTCTTTTTGTGCTGCTGCAATAAAGTTTTATGTAATTGCATTAGCCAATCCGTCTCTTTTTTGTGCTGCTGCAATAAAGTTTTATGTAATTGCATTAGCCAATCGGTCTCTTTTTTGTGCTGCTGCAATAAAGTTTTCAAGATTTGTCTGTGAGATTAGACGACAAGAAAGCCGTATGGTCCATAAGCCGGTGGTTTATATCACTTGTTCACCGAGGCCCCTGTACCCAATAACAGTAAAAATAGAACAAGAAGACAACAGATTTAACAGATTCAGAAAAGTTTACTTAATGTTTGATGGCCATAACTGTTCATACTTAAATACTAACTAAAATACGGCTTAAGCTGCAAGGTTTGTTGGTTGGTAGTAATATTGTTTGAGGTCGCATGAGTGATTTGCAACGAGAACAAGCCGGTTACTAATTAATCTCTTAGAATTAATCTTGGAGTAAGTTCATGTGGTCTTTCATATACCAGCGCACACTCAGGTCGATCTTTTATTAAGGTGCTAGCTCTCCGGCTATTCACAGACGAGCATGTACACGCCCCCAGTCACATTATCCTGGAACCGGGTGAACTAGCCGATACTCTGTTCCCTTATTAATGCCGAACGCCAGACGAGGCAGCAGTACCCACAATTTATAAGTCTTATGTATGACCCGGTCGGAACTTAAACTCCTGACCTCCCGCTCTAGAGGTGGACGCTCTGCGACTTAGCTACCAAAGTTAGAGATTAGGAGTTGAGTAATGGTGTTTAACGTCCCAGTCAAGAATATTTCACTTATATCGAGACGTCGACGGCTATAGACGAAAGTGCAGAAATTTTGCCTGTGCGCTGCGCTGATGGCATTATACGGCAGGTTTTTTTATCGTGCCACGCCTGCAATGACACGGGACCTCGTTTATTTTAAGTTCCCATCCGAAAGAACCGTGACTTTCAATTCGTTATGCCGAGTGCTTGGCGAAAGAACAGTCACTACCCGCTTTCAAGTCTTGGGTCAGACCCGGCCGGGGTTCGAACCCACAACCCACTTACAGAGCGATCACTCTACCAACTGAACTACCGCATTGGTACTTACAGATTAGGGGCGTCTAGTCTATTGAGATGACACGCACCTAAATTTGTACATGTATCATTGTGACCGACTCTTTTGTTATTCTGTTTTGTACATCGTACGTGTTCCATGTTGCATTTGTTACTGATAATTACACATTGATGATTTGTATTAAATTCAATGTTTTAGTCTGATTGGATGGCTTCCAACAAGTTTCCAGTAATTTTGAATGTCCCATTACACTATACAAAGCGAGATAACTCTAAAAGTCAAAGTTGTTAGTTATTTTGGTTGTTAGTGGACAAAGTATTGCGAGCAGCTAAATACAAATAAAACGTTAGTTGGTGAATCTGAACAAAAAAAAAGAACCTGAGCTTTATTCATTTATCAAAAACACTGGACTATTGTTTACAAATTTAACAGGTAAAATTCCCACCGATCGTCACCGCAACTGGCAAGTATTGCAACAAACGGGCGCCAGGTGTCAGTTGCCATGGAAAAATTACACAAAAAGTAGGATCTTGTTATAAAATATTTCAAGTTTTCGAAAACCTATTTACATGTCAACTTACACACCATCTTTGAGCTAATAGGGTTTGGTCCCATAACCAAGTTTACAGTTGTGTCAGGTTGTAATATTATTTACTTTCTGAAAGAAACATTTTGAAAAAAAAATATAAAAGCCTTTGTGTTTTTCAACTCTTGTGGTTTTTGATAGTGACATTAATAAATCAAATTTAATCTATTATATCGCTTAAACCCAGATTTAAGAAGCGTGAACGGTTTCCGTTTCTTAATAGG
Source organism: Tegillarca granosa (assembly GCA_029721355.1). NCBI lineage: Eukaryota > Metazoa > Mollusca > Bivalvia > Arcoida > Arcidae > Tegillarca > Tegillarca granosa. The sequence goes on from CM056606.1 coordinate 26,969,638, forward strand.
CGGCCTCTGTTTGTTGGGAAAGTTTGAACTACATTATTGCGGTTTCGTAACAGGTAGCTACCAATTGTTTTAGAAGCGTAAACTGTTTCGGTTTCTTTACAGGTGGTTCTGGAGTTTTCCACGTCTCCCAGGTGGATAATCGGACACCTCAAATCACTCAATTGAAATTTGCATTCACTAATAACTGTTATTGTAAATCCAACGCTTGAAGAGGAAAACATGCAGAGTCGGACCGTGGGCACAACTCTATACTTCCAATACTATGGGAAGGTATCCTTCTGGCCGACCTTACCTCGCACCTCATATGCACATGTATTACCAAGAGAGTTTTCATATATATCTACCGACTGTAGTTAATGGGAACATTGTGATTTTTTCTGATTTTTTTTAAAGGGAGAACGATTATATTATGCGACTAGTCTCTTTAACACACTGGTTTTTCCATAGGATCTAATTTGGCTATTTCTGTCATTAATATGATTTATGTGCCGTTGTTGGCTGAATTGCTGTTTTTAAGTGTAACGTTCTCTCTTCTTTTTCCTCAAATTTACCCACTGTGACTTAAGAAATATTGCTCATGATTAGTCTACGCCTGAATTATGGACCATCATGCAAAGCATTCCATAGCTGGATTTGGATTCATATAATTTTGGAACTTTAGAATCATTAATTTTCAAATGTTTGGCTTATTTTTTCATCTATCAAACTCTTCGGCCTCTAGTGTCACTGATGAGGAATGATTTTCCGAAATGTGCACATTTACCACATCAAAAATTAAAAGGTATTTGTGTTATATATTTATTACCCCTGAGCGGGTGCCGCTGCTGGTGGAGTAAAATTCCCCGAGGGTATCCAATACTCAGTAGGTAATACTTTTTGTTGTCAGAAAATGTACCATCCAGCAAAATTTTTAGTCATCTTAATTTTTTTTAACTAACTTAAAACTAAGGTTTGTTCCTTCATGCAAAGCATTTCTTAGCTTGATTTGGGTTCATATAATTTTGGAACTTTAGATTTATTAATTTTCAACTGTTTGGCTATATTTTTTATCTATCAAACTTTGCGACTTCTAGTGTCACTTATGAGGAGTGATTTTCCGAAATGTGCACATATGGCACATCACAATTTAACAGGTATTTGTGTTATATATGTATACCTTTGTTGTTATGTTTACCACCTTAGGTTTATCGGAGATGTTAATCCAGTCAGGTGCTATGAAATATTTAATGTTTGATAGTAAACGACTAGATGAACCCTTGCCTGAAAAAATTTACAGAAGACAGTAGAGGAGCGCGGTCACCGAGTGGGCATGAATTAAACCTATAAACTCGAGGCATCTCCTAGTGTGCACTTATGGCGAACTGTATACTGCTATTACATTCTCCCGCAATGACGCAGATAAAATCGCAGTCCACTCAGTTTAATACTGTCGTACAGAGCCAACCAGTAAAGGCACACGACAAAGAAAATCCTTTCTTACTTGTGATCAAGCAAGATCCAACCGACAGCGAATACAACACTTATCAGAAACACCTGCACATTCACTCACCACATAAACTTGTGTTGAGATTCGAGATGAAAAAAAAACCTGTCTTGTCACGAAGAAACTAAAAAATGATGCGACATAAAAATACAATCCACCAATCAACCGAAGACAAAATGTTTTCAATTTATTATATATATAATTTTTTTTCCTGAAAACCGTTCAGTGAAGTTTTATTAGCAGAGATCTCAATATGTTCTGATATAGTGTGTGTGTGTGTGTGTGTGTGTGTGTGTGTGTGTGTGTGTGTGTGTGAGTTGTTTGCATTAGTTGCTTGGGAACCCCGAGTGCGCGCTAGTACAAAGCAGTCATATGTACACTCTCGCACATCTCAGGCTTATCTTAATCCATAGAATTAATAAACTTCATAAAATAGCTAAAAAAAACCCAAAAACCATGACGACCAAAGAACAGAACAACCAGAAATATTCACTCGTCACAGACGTCACACGATATCATGTCCGTGCTGCCAATAGTTATACATACTACAATTATACATATATTTAGCGAAAGTTTGCTATGTATAAATTAAAACATTTTTTAATTATTACTATGATTTAAAAACAACCAATGACCCTGAACTATACTAAATGCCCCATCCTTCATGATTCGCCAATGATACAGAAAATACTTAAGGCTGCGTTAAGCTTTCCTCTGCATAATATATAGAAAAATGTAATACTAGGTTTCATGACAAAACCTTTGCTTGCGTTGAAATTCATGGGGAAACATACTGCTAGTTTATTCTACCAAAGATCTTATTTTAGAATGTTCAATGATCACGCGAATCTTTATCGATAACGAGGCAACGTCAATAAACACAGCAAAAGTTTTGCTGAGCAATGTGTTCAAAAGCAATGCGGCCGTCTTGTCATCTTTATCTAAGCCAAACCACTGTTTTATTTACAACACTTTTCCATCTGAGCCTGGCCAATTGGAATCCTTAGATTCAGTTTGTCCCAGATGGCCCTAGTTCTTTTCTTTGATACGCGTTTTCTTGGTGCTGTCAGAAAATATACCATTTAGCAAAATTTTCAGTCGTCTTAATTTTTGAAATTTATTTAAAAATAAGGTCTGTTCCCTCCTGCAAAACATTCCTTAGCTGGATTTGGATTCACAAATTTTTGGAACTTTAGATTCATTAAATTGTAACTGTTTGGCGTATGTTTTTTAATCTATCAACTTTTTCGGCCCCTAGTGTCACTGATGAGGAATGATTTTCCGAAATGTGCACATCTGGCACATCAAAATTTAGCAGGTATTTGTTATATATTTACATACACGCAGACCTTCCGTGCAGACCTTTTATCGAGTTACCCCAAGCTCTTTCCATTTAATATGGGCTAATAAGAGTGAAAACGAATAAAGTTAAAATGTGCTTATGATGTTCGAAATAAAAAATGATATAATTTGGTTCAACGACAAAAGCTCAATTAATAGAAATAGCAGTGATTTTCCAGCTGTGTGGTCTAATTTTAGAACATGTTACGTCATAAAAACAGAGTCGCGTACAAAACGGTGAAATACGATTAATTAATTTTAAATGGATTTTAATAAATTTGTCATTTGTGACTTGGTAAGAGATAAAAGCATCATTGCGAACACATTTGGATATTAATGACGGACAGTTGTCAGGTTTCCCCTTTGTCCGTATAGTGCTCATGCTCCAAGCTAATAATACTCTTCGTTAAACATCTGCCCGACACGTTAGAGGATTCCGTTTATTTACAGCATATATATATATATATATATATATATATATATATATATATATATATATATATATATGCCAATTAACCGATAACACGGCGAAATGGGAAAGGCCAGCCACCATAATCCCTAATGAAATAAACACCCACTGACCTCTTTTACTTTATTTCAGCATATTAATAGCTAGAATTGATTTTTTTATCAAGTAGATAGTTATCATTCTAACTGATGCTGAACTGCATTGAGATAAAAGAAAATGGACGATTTCCATGTTTTAAGTAATAAATATAATTACTATTTCAAAATATCACGTCGATTATTGCTCTAATTTCACAGAATTTAACAGCGATTTTGTACAATTACACCAACCGTGAACGCATATAAAGTAGAACAAGAGAAGATAAATAACAAGTTTACAGAAATAGTGTACACGAAAGGTTAGTTTTAAACATCGTCGGGTCTCCATTAGAAGGTATGTGTAGTTTCAGATTTTTTCCGTTTTATATAGTAACAGATTTCTTAAAATTTAAATAATAACAAATGTTACTTATTATCAATTTGGTACAAATATATATCACTTTTTGTAGTGCTTTAGAAAAATAAATTTCTGCAATGCCATTTGAGGAACTCAATTTAAATACTATGCTTTCATATATTTAAAGTTGCAGTTTAGCCTCAGTCAGAGCTATTTATAAAACTTTTAAAAAGTGTTGTTTTAAATACGTTGTGAAATCCGGAATCTTTTATATTCTATTTGTGCCTTGAAAATGTTATCATTGGATCTATAATCTTGCTGTATGTTGTACAATCGCGGTACATACTAGTGGGTTTTACCCGCCATTAATTGGATAATCTACGGGGGAGTAAAAAGGAAGAGAGGTATGTTGTGTACTGTATCAATTTAGTAATAACTGTAAACAGATCCATTATTTACGCTTTTTTTGACCCCCTAGAGTGCAAAAAAGATGGAGTTTTACCTTTTGAATGACTAATTCAATCATTTATCATTACTCAAAAATAACATAGAATACGGCATTTGAATTGAAAGTTAAGTTATTGTGAAAATCATTGACAAATCATCAGAAGAGGTATTGCGTGTTTGGGCTTTTGTATCATTCTCATGTTAAAACTTAAATAACAATTATGGCGAGTTTCAATCCGCTTTATTCTTGTGTAGAAAATTCTAAGGTGTGTGTGTGTGTGTGTGTGTGTGTGTGTGTGTGTGTGTGTGTGATGCACACAGTATAAAGATAAATGATATATAAAACTGTTTACTTTGTCTTATAATTCTCGATTGCACTTGAATACTTATATGCGTTTTGCCTTTTTTTGTCACATGTACATGAAGACGGGTACCCCCTCCCAAAAAATATTAAATAAATAAAATGAAAATAAAAATTTAAAAAAAAAATTAAAAAATATTTTTAAAAAATGAAAAAATTGTTTTCTGGGCAAATTAATGAAAATAACTAGACAAGATGTAACGTAAATATCCAATCAATTTTGAACTGATTTCAAATCCGTTTTAACAAAGTTTAACCAAATTGCATAATATTACACATTGTAACGAACCAATCATTACTGAAGGCGTTTCTGTGGAAAAGAAGTGTAACGGGTATGTTTACGGTGACTCTTACTGCTGAGAATTGAACCGTAGTCTGGTAGTTCCTAGTGTGAGACAGTTTGTCAGTTCGCTTACCGAAGGTTGGTTGTTTCCGGCACTGGACATTCCTATTTCCTCCGTCATCCAAGAACTAACCTCGATATATATGGAAGAATCTTGACTGGGGCAGTAAAAACATTTAATCCAATCTAACCATTAATGATCGGTTGATTTGTTGCAGTGTGTAATATGTATTTAAAGTTTTGCAAGATTTATATGACTGTTTATAGAAAAATCGATAAAACACGAGGCATGTCCGAAGTAAATAGTTTGTGCGGGATTGACACTCCCTTTAAAAAACACAACAGTAAGTCTTAAACGCGTAAATACATGATTGTGAAATATTACGCAAAACGAACATCACTTGACCGTGTCAATTTCATTTTAGTGTACAAGGAAGTAAAAATACTATCGGCGATCGTGATATAAACAGATTTAACAAAAGGTAACCTTTTTGTGTTATTATAGTGAGTAATCTTGTACTAGAAAAATGAATAAGTTTTCTATTTTTCGATTCTTAATCGATCAAAACCAATTTTTATCAATTGAAATATCTTAACATACAGAGATCTGAACGAATTTCTCGGCACGTATTATTGTTTACTGGTAATATAATAAGCTATGAACAGGGCATGGAATACGATCCGTGGTTTAAATTGGTTACGATGGCAACTATCAGCTAAACGATAAAAAAAAAAAAAAAAAAAAAAAAAAAAAAAAAACCAATTTACCACAATACCAATGTTTAATGGTATGATAGCTTATAACTACTGTATTTTTGAAAAAAATAATTATCAGATTCGATTCCAAATTATCTCTCCTTATCTCTAAACGACAGTACTATACAAAACACGACTTAATGAAATTCCATAACCGTTAATTGTGGTCTGCTCAAACCATCCTGTGCTTGCATAAATCAATAATTTGCAACGGCCTGAACGAGTCTAATTTTAACTTGTTATTTAAACATTGTCCATTTATATTTTCGAATGACTCAAATGAAAATCATATTCAATGCTTAGCCTGACCGAATGTTGAACAGTATTTATGAGATGAAATCCACATGAGATTTTTAATTCCTTTATTATTAATTTTATTAATACTATATTTTTTAAAGGTAAAATTTAAGACAATGTTTTTGGAGTGTTTTTACGGACTTTTTACAAAACAAAAAGGCTGGATTAATAAGCTAAACGGCAGATGGACTCCTGCTGTCCTGGTTATGTTGTCCGCTGTGTCATTCATTTGTCGTTATATAGAAGATCCGGTAAGCTGTTGGTGTCCGGCAGAGTTCCAGGCGTCAATGGTTAGTTATGCCAACAGGTATTGCTGGAGAATTCATTTAATAGACATGCATCCCGTTATTATGGCTGAAATTCCAAAGTTTGAATCACTACCAATAAAAATGAATAAAAGTAACTCTTGGATCATGTGGATACCCCTTATTTTACTGTTCCAGGCCGCTTTATTCAAAATCATTGCAATTATTATGCATTTTGGAGAGAGAAAATTCGGATTTCAAGAACGAAAATTACGAGGTTTGACTGCTGGATACAAAATGCTATCACTTGAAGAACGAGCAAAATTCGGGAAACAATTAGGATTTTATTTAAATCAGTGGCGAAAAAGTAGGCTTCTTGCAGGACTTCCATTCGGAGAGCTCTCCATTACTGTTATTTTTGTTTATGCACTTTATTTAGGTAATGTCATTGCACAGTTTGTTTTGATGGATAGACTCCTGAAAAATCCGAATGCCAAAACATATGGAACACATCTGGCTAATAATCTTTTTGGAAACAACTCTATTCTGTGGATTGAATCGCCGGCGTTCGTAAAAACATTTATGTGTGATTTTCAGATAAGACAACTTAATACTGTACAGCGATACACAATACAGTGTATTAACAACATTAATTTAGTTTTTGAACAAATATATGCGTTTTTATGGGTTTGGTTTCTTGTGACAGCTGTCATCAGCTTCTGTGGATGTGCATTGAAAGTATTGCAGATACTACTTCCTTGCTTCAGAACCAGGTAAGCCACGTCTTCAATATTTGTTTGCTAATGACGACAGACTCTGAAAATGCTTGATCTGTGCCAGTGTGGTTTTATTTGTTTCAGGAGTGCTTGGTTTCTTTATATCTGGCAATACTATGTAATACTTGTTGTTAACTAATTTATTTTTTATGGATGTATTTATCACATGTTTATAGATAATGATTATGATAGGACAGTAAAGTTTTGAATGGAAATAATTCATTGTAAGGATCATGGTTGTACAAAAATGGATAGACATATCCATGAAAGTATTTATTTAAAAAAAAAGCTTTACGCAGGTAATTTTTTACAGCATCGTCTTTAAATGTGAATGATTTTTTATGATTTGTTAGTAAAACGTTTTCAACTGCGTTTATCTTCGCTGTGTTTCTATTTTTTCTTTAAAAGATAAGATTAAATCTTTATTTTCAGGTATGTCAAACATTATCTGTTGTCTGGAAACATTACAATACCTAACGAAAATGACGTCTCAAGGCTTGCAAACAGTATTCTCGGAGAAGATGGGGTCATGGCGTTGAAAGGGATTTCAGAAGTTTCCTCAGAATTCTTAGTCCGTGACGCAATAATAAATATGTGGAGTTTGAATTTTGGAGAAGGATCTACTTTTCAACAACAACAACAACAACTTGTCGGAAACACTCAACAGACGTTTGTCCAACATCCGGTTCAGTTTCAAAATGTTCGCCATTCAACAAACACGCCATACTATGCCCCGATGACAAACATTTCGACCTCTTCCTCTAGAGAAGAGAGTATTCCTCTAGCAGAGGTTTCGGGTAAAGACAAAACAAGTTAATTTTGGACCGATGCAAAAGCATTGACGTTATTACACATATACTGTATATTTTAAATTACCTATTTTTTGCGAAAATTTTATTATACGATGTATAATTATACAGAAATGAAGTTTAAAAGATAATAAGTTCATATCACCAGGGACTGAAATGTCTCAAAATAGGCTGAGGTTCATATTTGAGAAAAAAATATATATACATGTATAGTATTAAGGGAAAAATTGTTTTAACGAATTACAGATTCAAGGAACAGAATAGTCCAACAATTCGAGAAGTGAATTTTTATTTACCTGTGAAATATACATTTGAAATATAACCTTAAGCATTTAATACATTGGTTGTTGTCTTTTGAATTGAATGATTATAAAACTGAGCAACTAAACTCTTATAAATACTACATTTATAAAGAGACGTCATCAATAGGTGAACAAATAAAGAGATATTTTTTTTCTAATACATATTTTGCAGTAAGGGTTCTCCTTCAAGGTACACATTCCGTTAAGGCAACCTAACTTAAAGCTCTAATAAGCTACTGATATAGTTAACAGGGGCTAAGTTTAACAACTTTTGGTAATATTTCTAGATGAAGGGATCACAACAGGAGGAATTTTGTAAATCAAGTGATCATTCCAAGTCGGAAGTATATAATCCTTTCGTCCAAATTAGACCTTTTCTTTAAGTAGTTTTTTTTTTTTTTTTTTTTTTTTTTTTTTTTTTGATCCCATTCAAGATGTTACCAATTACATAATTAACTTAGTAACGAATTGATTTGAAAACTGGGGCCAGGAGTTCTTTTAAATTGACGGTAAAGATAAATTTTCAATGGTGCATGCCCATTTCTTGATCAAATACCAAAACTTTTAAAAATTGATTGCATTGTTTTAAATTAAATGTATGAAGCTAGACTTTCAGTAGACAACTCGCGTCTCTATTGGCTAATGAAATAGATTAGGCGCACGTGTAAGCAGCCACTGCTTTCAACAATGGTGTCATACCTGCTTAAATAGCGGACCAACATAGGGACTTTGTGGTCTTCAATGAAATTTCAAATTTCTAATCGGTTTTTGACCTACATCAAATCGTTTTTTATTCCAAGTAACTTTTTATTTAAAAAATAAATACAATTTCGTTCTTGAGCTATTCTGAAATGTTAATTAATTCCTGAATGACATTATGACACAAAAGCATATTTCCAAAATACCTAAATTCACAATAGACAATTTCATTACACCTTCAATTTGAGACTTGTAACTGTGGCAAGCACAATGACCAAAGTCTTTCACCACCCCACCCTTTATTTTTAGCCCCCCTTTCACATCACAAGATTAGTTGGTTGATTATTTTGTTGTAAACATCACAACAGCAATTTGCTAGCTCACTCAGTCAGTATGCTGCAAACAAGCTTACCATGCCTCGATATTGATGTTGTAATGTTGTCTCACATTACATCAGCAATTTTTTAGTTATCCGCGAGGAGAGCAAGGTTATGAATCTCTATGGATTAATCTCGAAACAAGTTCATGTTTGCATGTGATGTGCATGTGTATAATATAGTCTGCCATGTACTAGAATGCACTCATGACAACTTCTTGGTATGGTGCCAGCTCACCGAGTCAGTATGCCACAGGCAAGAATACTACTCTATTCCAATATCCTGGGACCAGTTAAACCAGTCAATGCTCTATCTTCTTTATACAAAGCACCAAGCGAGGAATATTCTCATTTTTGTAAGTCTTATGTATCACCCGACAGGTTTGAACCCACAACCTCCCGCTCTCGAGGCAGACACTCTACTACTCAACCACTTAGTGCTTCCCATGCCCCAAGTAAAATTAATTATCAATGGAACCAATCAATTACTCATCTCTTTTCCAGCTCCTAATTAACCCTCTGAAAGGTAACTTATTATTCTAGGAATTTAAAATATTCTAAAAACTGCTAATTGGATGTTATTTTTACATTATATTTATTATAGTCAGAAATCATCATACATTTTTTGTTGTGCGCTATGTGAACTTTTTTGATTGACAGCAATTTTTCAAACACTAATTTAGATTCTTAACACCCCTAAACATATTTAGTGGTTTTTTTAAAAAGAAATTTTGCAGTTACAATAAGCTGACGTATTTTGATTGGTCAAGTATTCGTCTTTGATTCACAGCAAGTAAACCATTAAGTGTCAAGGGTGTAACCAACCATTTGATTGACATGTGATGACTGTAATGTAGCCAGAACTTCCTGTTACAGCAATTGCCTAAGAAAAGCATGCAATTATGCTATTGAAGTTGTTTTCAATTCTTTGAATAGGATTTTAATTCTATAAGCTTGCCTTAAGGAGAGAAATAAAGTGTTTTAGAATAGTATTTCTTGACTAAGGGTGGGGATTAAGTATTCTGAACCCACCAACCTCTCCCTCTTTTTTGAAATGATTTCCTGGACCTTTTTAACCATTGTATGAAATTTCTGTAATGAACCAGAAAATATACAGTTAGTGGGTAGGGATTTCAACTATTTAAAAGTTATATATTACCATAGCACCAACATGCCCCACCCCATAGTAGGCAATGACCTCAGGTGTCCTTTCTTATTATCACTCTATTCAACTTTTCATAAAGAACCATAAAATTGATAGTTTAGGTATGGGGATCTCAATCAATGAACAGTTAGACATGTACAAAGCACCAACCAGCCTCACCCCACAGTTGACATTGACCCAAGGTGTCTTTCATAAGTATCAATCTTTTCATTTTATCATAAGAAAGTAAGGTTGAAGACACTGGAACTAGAAGAAAAGCAATAAGTCTTCCAACTAGTAAGGTTGAAGACGTAATAAAACAAATGTCACAAATATGTCTGTTTTACGTTTTTAAAAGGAAAAATTATAAAATTGTCTTTTTAAAACGTTTAATTTATCTTTTATAATATAGTTTAAAAACGTCTTTGGAATAATACATATACAAAATACTGACCGTAACGTCACCTGTGACGTATAGACACTTTAAAAGATTTATTTGGGTCACCTTATCGAAAAGTTAATTGTCCAAAACGTGTTTGGCATATCTAGAACGATTTTTTGGTAATGATACTTCAATCATCTCCAATTTGATTTGCATTAAGTGGCTAAGTGGCTAGGCGTCCCTAGATCTGTACTGAACGGTGTTATAAGGATAAAAATTAGTTTACCTATTTTTAAAGTATACTTATCGCTTATCACTACCATAATACCTGGCCTCAGTTTCACAATCATTTTCAAACAAATATTCCCCTAATCTAAACTTAGCAAATATTGCAATTTGCAATTGAAATAACTGAATACAAATGGCATAAGAATGAAATGAACAGGACGCCTTAACTTTAGAATATCATAAGAATATCATAACGAAATAGTGAAACTTTTTGATTTAGCCGCATTTACGTTAAAAAAGGTCCTTAGTTAAGAAGCGATTGTGAAACTGGGGCCTGTGGACAAGACAGAAACCATTTAATAAAAATCAGAATTTAATTAGTAAAAGATTGTAAGAAAAAACAATGGTAAAATAGTACTACATGTACATAAATAGCTTCATATAAGGTTTCTGGTATTTTAAGGACAAGTATTGGACTAACTGGTGCTTGTTTCCATCACAAAGCACAATTTTGTCATTCTCTCGCTGAAAGGCACTGTCAAATAGGCATGATGGGCAAAGTACTTCTTTGCGCTTTCCATCGCAGGAATACAATAAAAGCATTCTTTCCCTTTTACTCTTCGATATAAATCCTATTAAGATATTGCAGTGAGTGTCTATACTAAGATGAAATATTTCATTAACATCCGTAACCACTTCTGTAAAACAAACGTTATCCATTGGATCGAGTATGCAACAGATATATGTGCCTCCGTCGATTTCAGTACAAACAGAATATTCTTTGGTAGCTAAAAACTTTTTAGCTGTAACAGAAAATCCTTTAGAGTTCGATTTCCTTATGGCATTTTGTTGTCCGTGTGCAATATTGTCTTGTGCCTCTGAATTACATGTAACAGTGATAGTAGTAACGTGTTTTTCTTCTTGTTTACCAATATCTTGACTAAGTCGATACTTCTTTTCGGACACTAATACACCCGTCTGGTCTTGTGCTGTATTGCAGTTGCAAATTTCCTCATGGACTGAATAAAGTTTCTGCTGAATGTGACATTGACCAAAATCAAACTGTTCTACTGTTTCAAGCAGATAATCTAGCTGTTTATCATATGATAAATCTACTTCGACCTTTTGCGCTTTTTCCTCAATAAAATGTTGTTGTAATTTTAGATAATCAACTGTTTGTTGTTCCAACGTGTGAACTCCTCTAAAATTGTAAGGAGATACATCTTTTAAAAATTCTAATTGTTTATCTGTTTCGGACAATCTATACTTGTATTCATTGATTACATTTTTAAAATGTTTTTCAAGAGCTTTTATTGATTCTGATACTTCTTCCAAGAATTCTGAAAGCTTACTTTGTAGTTCAGCTATAATTTGCTCCACCTGGCTTATCATTTGGCTTTTGATTGATTGGTATTTTTTATCGAATGTTTCCCAATTATTTGTGATAGCATTATTTTGAGTTTTTAATGTTTCTCTTTGCTTTTGCAAGCTTACTCTTCTTTTTTGCAACCAACTTTGAACAACTTCATCAAGTTCTTTAATATCGCACGTTTCATGTTTAGAATGATCAGGTTGTTTGCAGTGTTTGCAAACTGGTTCATCACAGGTTTTGCAATATCTCTGTAATAATTTATGTGTATGAGTTATGGTTATAGGCGAAGGTTTGGCGACTGTGGGATTTCTTTCTTTTTCTGTCTGCGAAGAATACACATATTCTGATAATTCGTCGGTATCACATGAATTATTTTCTGAAATGCCTGTCTCTTGATCTGAAACAAGTCGGAATGTCAAACAGTCTTTCATATAGTATGAGTGTTGTTTAGAACAATCTTTGCAATATACTTCCTGACACGTTTCACATTTGACGCACACAGACTTTACCGAGTTGCAAGCACCACCACAGAGTCTCATTAACGATTGCGAATCTCCAACGTTGATAGTTGTCAACAAATCCTGTATACGTAAAAACGTTGGATCTATGTTTATTTCTTCTAAACCTTTTGGCAAGTTCATTGAGTTGTATGAACATCTCGGACAGTTAATAAATAACTCTTTTGAAGGCGTGCTTTCTGTGTGGTTTTTAAGACAATTTAAACAAAAGACGTGGCCACATTCAAGCCTCTTTGGTTCTTTAAAAAAGAGGTCACATTCTGAACAGAGTAATTCTTTTCTGCATGCTATAAAACGTTCTTGAAGAGAAAAGTGTGGCCATCTTATATTCCAAATAATTTTATGAATAGTGTTCTTCCGTAACCATCGAACTGACGCCAGACTTTGGAATTCGTAAAACCTTTTTACAAAACGGACACGGTGGGTAATTATCATCATGGTTTTCTACGTATCGAGACAAACACTTTTCACAAAACAAATGGTTGCATTCTGTTAATATAGGTTTTTTCACAAGGCAGAAATACAAATTGGACATTTTAATTCTTCCAAAATACTCGAAATATTTTTTTCACAAGATATCTGGTCACTTATTTCGTTGGAGCAAGCCATCATAGATTCTTCGTTTATAGCCCACAAAATCCTAGAGCCTAATTTTATGCATTCCTTATTTGTTGCACATCTGGCACATCAAAATTCAACTGGTATTTGTGTTATATATTGTCAATAATCTAAAACAAAGAATATAAAATGAGTGAACAATTTTCCTTTGCTATGACTTATACAATCTAGAAATTATTTATATGCGTATTCCGGTACTGGATTTTTATTGTTTTACTGAGCAACCATTTTAACATTCTCAAATTTAACCTCATTAATTTCACTGCATATATTTTTTCATATGGAGGAGTATATGTTACATCCGGACTCTATGTGTTAAAATGGTTTAAAGCACAGAGACCGATTACTTTTTTCGATTCTACCCCAAGTAAGATTGAAGTTTAAGCTAGATTGTCTCTTTGTTTACCTATGTTCGTTGTATTATCTCAATGTATATAATATAAATTGACTTTGACACTGAACACCATTTTACTAACATGTTGGTTACAATTCAACAATAGAAATCTTGTTTGAAAACTCTTGTACGTTGCTGTTATAAGTATTTTAAGGATCAAAACATTATATTTATTGATGACAAAAAGAGAGTCGAGCCATCTAAACTTTCAAAATGCATACTAGGATACACACTTGTCTAGTAGTATTTATTCTTGCTACCACACTCAATGCGTATCATCACATAGATTTACCCTAGTATATCAGACTGTGATCTCTTTTTCGCATCAATTAAATTTATGAAACTGTCAGCCAAACGTACAGCAGTACTCATCATTTGTTCATTGATTTGATAATACCCTTTAAATTTGAATCTTACGGAATACAAAATTGTATTATGTATGATTATGTAATACCTTTAAATGTAAGGCAAATTTAAAACATAACACCATATTTTGTGTTAAAATGAATGTATACAATGTAATTTTGAATACAAAAGAAGTGCCTTCAGCTGTAACTATCAATTCATCATGAGGCCTTGTAGGTCTTTGTTAGTTAACAATTGGTTTTTATAAGTCAATTAAACTGTTTAAGTCTCAAGATATATTTTAAAGATGTTTATATACATATATAATGAAAGGTCTTGAGACCAAAATATAATCATTTACCAAGTAAAAAAGAACAAAGCTGTTAATTTAATCCTAAAATAGATAATACATAAAACTGTGCCATTTTTTTTATAAATAATCTAAATATATACCCTGTGTAACAGTTCTTTAGAAATAACACTTACCTTTTTGATTTAGCTTTAGCATGTTTTTGCCAGTTATTATCATTTTTTGTCATTTCAATGTCTCCATTGTAAATATATAATAAATACCTGCTAAATTTTGATGTGCCTATATGTGCACATTTCGGAAAATCATTCCTCATCAGTGACACTTGAGACCGAAAAGTTTCATAGACAAAAACATAGCCAAACAGTTGGAAAATAATAAATCCAAAGTTCCAAAATTATATGAATCCATATCAAACTAAGGAATGCGTTGCATGAGGGAACAAACCTTAGTTTAAAATGAATTTCAAAAATTCAAAAATTGGAAGCAATTGCAAGGATAAGCACTGATCTTAGAAGTTTGAAGTTCGGTACACTCATTTGTAATTAGAGCTTTGTAGTAATTCCGAATAATTTTGATTTTTCAGTTCAGTGTAGTGAAAATATGAAATCCACACACATATTATCAAACTTGCCTTGCAACCATTGTAGAATTGCTCTTATATGTACACAATATTTTAAAGCATAACAGAAATGTCATGTTCTGTTTTTTTAATTTTTTGGTAAAATATTGGATTATAATTGTGCTAGTTATAAATAATTTTTTATAAATATCAGAACCTTAAAGTCAATAGAAATATAAGTTTAAATATTTTAAAAATATAATAAAAACCGAACCGAACCCCCACGTTTTGGTAGTAAAGAAATTGCAATAATGATTTAAATCCTAAAATATTAAGCTAAAGTATGATCACATATTACTTACCAGTTTCGGTTCGCTTAATGTGTGTTGTATGACTGACGAAACATTATCAAATACTCGTAAGTATGTTGTCTGTAATAAATTAATACACATAATTAAATATGGAAAACCCAGTAACATGAATAATGATTATGTAATTCTTTTGTCAATTGTTTGCTTTAGATAGGAGAATTTTTTTTATCTCGTTACGCTGCAAGATATAGAAAATTATATAATACTGATCTTGTGATCGTGGTTTCAAATATTGTTTTTATCAGTTTAAATAATCTAATTAACATTTCAAGACATAAAACATAAAAAAATTTGAAAATAGTTTTTACCAATGTTACCAGCAATAGCAATTGAAAACGTTATTGATATCTTTATAATTAGAACCAACAATTTTAGATTATTGACCGTTACTGTAAAGAGTCTTAGGAACTTAAAAAACTTTAGTTTGTATTATCTATCTATTTATCTATCCCGAGTGGCTGTCTTATGATCTGTACGTGCGTAAAGAACATGCCTTTTCTGAAACTGCTCGATCCTTTTGTTGGGATTGAGAGAGTTCATGATCTTTGAATTGTAAGGAATTAACATACTTTCCAGCATCGCCAAATTGATCTTTGAATGGTAAGGATTTAACGTACTTTCCAGCATCGCCAAAATGAACGAAACGTACCGTGCATTGTCCTTGGTTAATGTAACCTTAACATTGTGTACGTTGTCAAAAATCCACGATAGTTGCTATTACTATGGGTAACAAATTGTTAAAGTGGTTTATCAAATATAGAATCAGACTTTTTCTGGTTTTGCTCTAGATAAATAAAGACAGGAGTATCATCACGTTATTGGCCGTTTACTTTACCAAAACTGATTTTCTAAGACCAGTCTTTTGACTGACCTGGCGTAGGTATTGTTTTTATAAAATAGTTATTTTTTCAAAGACGAAGCGTTTAAAAATGATAAAAATGAAAGCAGCAAATATCCTTCGATGTGCTCAATATCTATCTGAATTACATGACTTGTAGTAGATATACTTCACTGGAAATGATGAATTGTCAGTAGTAACCCGCTGGAGATGATGAATTGTTAGTAGTAACCAGCTAGAGATAATGAATTGTCAGTAGTTACCCTCTGGAGATGATGGATTATCAGTAGTTACCCTTTGGAGATAATGAATTGTCAGTAGTTACCATTTTGAGATAATGAATTGTCAGTAGTTACCATCTGGAGGTGATGAACTGTCAGTAGTTACCATCTGATGATGATGCATTGCCAGTAGTAACCCAGTAGAGATGATAAATTGTAAATAATTACCCTCTGGAGATAATAAAAATCTTAGTTGTCGACCTTTAAAAAATAATGTGTTAGTTGCTTACCTATGGCAAAATTGTTAACAGTTTGTTTCTGAAAATGATGAATTGTTAGCATTTAGTCTCTGGAATTATGGATACAGTAGCCAGTCTCTGGAAATTATAGATGGTAAGTAAAAAATATCTGGAAATAACAGAAAATAAGCAGTTAGTCTATAGAAATGACGGATGGTAAATAGTTAGTCTCTGGAAATTACGGATGGTAAGTAGTTAGTCTCTATAGTCTCTAGAAATACAATGTAACAGGTAATAAGCTGTAAATCCCTGGAAATGACACATGGTAAGAAGTTAGTCTCTAAAAATGACAGATGGTAAGCAGCATGTCTATAAATTATGGAAATGATGGATGGAAAGCAGTTAGTCTCTGGAAATGAGAGATGGTAAGCAGTAAGTTTATGGAATATGGAAATGACGGATGGTAAGCAAATACTTTCTAGTCTCTACAAAAAATGAAAATATATAATTATTATTTGTATTATATATAATTTCATTTTTTGAGAAGGGCATAAAACGTATGTAATGATATTGACAATTATAGAAATTAAAAATCAAAATGTTTTTTCACAATTCGGTTAACTTTGGCTATTTGTTTTATAACTTTATTAAAACATTATTGTCAGGTATATCACTAAGTTCCAGGTACTACCTGGTATTGTCTTTATACAAGACAGGGGTCAATGTTGGAGATCTACCTGGCTTAAATGTTATTCAACAATTTTATGGTTTTACTAAAGATATTATTGTCAGGTAAGATTCACAACAAGATACCGCATGGTATCACATCTGGACAGGACAAGGGCCAATGACTCTTGACCGTTATATGGAACTACCTGGCAATAAACATTATTCAATAATTAAATCCAAATATATATAAAGGTAGTCCTGTAAGCAGACCGACACCCACACACCCGCAACACTTCTACATACAGACACACTCAGATCTACAAAATAAATTCAAAAAAATATAAATATACCACAAGCGCACAGTTATTATTACATTCTGGTCACCGCACCAATCAATGTAATAATGACATTGACGGATGGTAAGCAGTCTGTCTCTTGAAATGACGGATGGTAAGCAGTTAGTCCTGGGAATGACAGGTGGTAAACAGTGGGTCTATGAAATACGGAAATGATGGGTTGTAAGCAGTTAGCAACTAGAGATGATAAATGGTAAGCAGTTACATTCTGGATATAATGAAGTGTCGGCAATAACACTCCGAATATGATAAGATGAATATCAACAATTAAATTCTGGATAAAATGAAGTGCCAGCAGTTATATATTCTAGACATAATGAAGCGTCAACATTTACACTCTAGATATAATAATGTGTCAACATTACACTCTACATATAATGATGTGTCAACATTAACACTCTAGATATAATGAAGTGTCAACAGTTACACTCTAGATATAACAAAGTTTTGTCAACAGTTACATTATGGTTTTGATGAAGTGTCGACAATTACCCTATGGATTAATGAAGTGTCGGCTGTGACACTTTGGATATGACGATTATCAACAGTAAAACTCTGAATATAATGAAGTGTCAGCTGTTTAATTTTAGAAATTCTGTGTTGATATAATAGCAAAGTGCAAAATGGTCATTACAGGTTTATTTGTCAACCAAATAATTCCAATTTATCATATAGAAAAAGCCATTAAATATATGTTACGGTTTTTTTTCCTAACATTATCAGCTCGTTATTAACGGAATATATAAATAAGCTGCTATAAATAGCCGATTATTTGAAAATTTTCCCTGGAACTAATAAAACCAAATGTTGCATGAATCGTCTCTTGGTGGAATAATTTAAAGTTTATACTAATCAGTCTCTTATGGTATCCAAGTTGCCCGCCTTTGCTATAGATAGAAAAAGTGCAAAAGTGCCATAACAGATTTAATTATCAATCGATTTAGTAAATTCGATAAATAAAGAGTAGAGAGATAGCCATTAACATATATCTCAGGTTTTCCCCGAAGATTTTTGATTGACTCACAATTAGCGGAATATGCAATAAGCTGCATTAATAAACCATACATTATTAACCATACTGTGCGCACTTCGGAATAACTGATTCTTTAAAACTTTTTCCCTCTTAAACAACTCGGTAAAATGAAAGCATATTTAGTATGGAAGTCCTTAGATGGAGTAGTTTAAAGTTGATACAAATCAAGATGGCCCACGGTTGTTATAAATTGAAAAAAAAAAACCAGAAAAATAGGACAATACGTATTTATATGTTGTTCAGATTGATTAAATTTGGTATATACAAATAAGATGTTTTGACAGTGAATGTATTAACGGGGTTTCCCTTACTTTTTTCGTTCGCATGTTATAAGTACAATAGGCAAATTAACAGCTAAATAAAGTTGATTCGTTAAAAAACTTCTCTGAAACTACTAAACTAAAAGATTGTGAAAGTCCTAGGTAGAGTAGATTAAAGTTTGTGATTTAAATGCAAAATGGCCACTGTGACTATAAATAAGAAAAAATATAATTTTATTTGTTGAATGATTTGGTTCAAATTTTTGATATACAAAGTAAAACTCTGATATATTTATACATTTAAAGGGTTTTTTCTATGACTTCTTTTCCTTTTGCACTTTATTAACAAAACATGCAAATTAGCTGCTAAATATAGCTCTTTTATCGTTTTTTTTTTTAAACTTCTCTAAAACTACTTAACTAAATGATATCAGATTTGTTATGGAATGTTCCTAGGTGAAGAAGGATCTTAAATCCAAGTTGCCTGCCGTTACTATAAATTAAAAAAAAAAAAATATTTCACATATATTTGTCGATCAATTTGGTTCAAATTTGGTTCAAATTGGTATATTCAAATCAGAACGTTTTGACATATTGGACATTTAATAAATTAAAGGGTTTTTGCGTTTTCATCGTGTAAGAACCATATAAAAATGCTAAACAAGGCTGTATTAAGTTTTTCAATTTACTGAATTTGTTTTTATTTTCTCTAAAAATATATATTTAAAAAAAAAGATATCCTCTAACCACGATCCGTGAGATTCATTTTCTAAAATTTCATTTTTAACTGTAAATTAACGGAATCCTCTAACCGGTTGGTAAATGTTTAACGATGATTTTTATGAGCTTGGAACATGCGCACGGATGAATCGAAGTTTAAACCTGACCAATTGCATTAATTGTCCATCATTAATATCCAGACATATTTAAAATGGTGTTATGTATCCCTTACTAAGTCACAAATGACAAAATCAATGAAGTTCTGTGTTTGATTTATTGTATTTTACCGTTTTTAAAGTTGTGTCTAAATGACCCGGTTTTTTATGACGTAACCATATTTTTATATTAGATCCCACATGCTACATCTCGCTGGGAAATTACTGTTATTACTGTATTTATTCGAGCATTTACCGTCGAACCAAATGTAACATGTTTATTACGAACATCATTAATTAGAGCAGAACCATTTTAATTTTTTCCTTGGAAAATTAATGCAGCTTTATAAAATTTAATTATATGTTTTAGCGCATATGCAAATAAGCAACTGAACTTAGCCCATTCTGTAAAAACAACTCTGAAACCACTTGCCAAAGTGAAACCTAGGTTGAGTAGAATTAGGTTTGTCATTTTCATGTTGATCCTAGATCCAGTGCTTTAACTACGAATGGAAAAACAGAAAAACAGCCATTACAAATTTATTTGCCCAACCTGGCTATAACTAGCTGAGCTTATGGCATGGCGAAGCGTGTGTGTATTCGTAACCTTTTATCTTCTCTGTTAGTGTTGAAGGTCCCTAGGTAGTGCAGATGAAAGTATTGACAAATCAACTTCCTGTTATATCCAAGATGGCTGTTGTTACTCTATATATCAAAAAGTGATAAATGACCGGAACATGCTTATTTTTTGAACGAGATTTAGGTCAAAATTGATATCTAGAAAGCATTTGTGTATCGTTTTTTTTGTGATATTTCTGGTAATTAGCAGAATATTCAAATAAGCTGCTATCAATAGCTGAGTTTTTGAAAATCTTCTAATAAGAAACTACTGGGCAAAATAGAACTATTTGGTGTGGAAAAATCTTTCGCTGAAGTAGTTTAAATTTATAAAAAAAAAAATCAGCATCCAAGATGGCCAGCTTCTTGTGGCATCCAAAATGGCCACCGTTGCATTAACATGAAATGGAACATATCTGCCAGTTTAGCGATAAGGCCCAATTGGGCCTTTTGTTTATTATCAATTTGGTTTAAATTTGGTATATACAAAGTTGATCTCTAGACAAAATTATTGTTACCAGTAATTGACGTGCCATTTTTAAATCTTGGTAATTTTAATCATAACAACATTAATATAGCTCACTTTTTATCAAATAAACAAAAATGACGTTTTCAGCTTATGGGAATATGATATTGAAAAATAAAAACATGCACACATTAGCAAGCTTATATGAAGAATTTAACCCTAAAGGAGTAATGTTCTATACAGTTAAAGCCAGTTCTGTTCCAGTTTTTTATAGTTTATATGCAAAATGATTATACAAAAAAATTTTTTAAAAAAATCAAATTTAGCCTTATAGCCTTGTCGTTGCAATAGAACATAACAGTGCGCATTCGTTTGACTCATCGCGGCGTTCTTTAAAAGATGTGGTTTGAAAGGTTTGTAGGGTATATATACAATTTTAGAAGTTTCTCTAAAACCTTGTTTTTTATTATATTTTTTCACCAGCACTTCAATCAACCAGAGCATTTCATGTTGTGTATAAAAGTTAGAATTTTTGGGGAAAATTAACCAAACTAATAGTCCTTTATTTAGTACACCATTCCGATAACAACGGGAGAATTACTGGATAAGAGACCTATTCAATGCCTCGCCATATGGATGCAATGGTAAAGCAGGAAACCTTTCTTACCCGAGTTGTAAGAATGTTAATGTTTTACACCTGTTCAACAAAACTACACGTGACAAAAAAGTCATGGACATTGCAGTTAAAACAAACCCAACATCCATGATGTTAGTTTTACTAATCTTTTATTATTTCGTGCAGAAACCTCTCGGATTGCACCATATCCGAACATACTCTTAACCACTTTCCAGTCAAAGACAGTAACAAGAAAAATGCATATACAAAACTACTACAAATTTTAATACTCCACAGTTGAAATTTTACAATATCATCATGGATATTGTTTTTAAAATGTTGTATAAACCTTCTCGGTAACATGATATGCAGAACGATTACTTAAATTACAAACAAGGGAATAGATGCTATTATCATTTCTAATATACTAACAAATAAACAAGTACAATCTAATGTCTCTACTTATTGTTTATACAATGTTACGTCAACTGTAGTAGCACATTGCACGTTCTGGTACAAAATAGATCATAAACAACTACTATGGTAGTATGAGATCGGAGGTCAAACCCCGGCCGGGTCTGACGAAGAATTAAAATTTTAAAACTTGGTAATGACTTCTTTCGCCAAGCATTCGGCATTTAAAAAAAAATGTCACAGAGTCCTTCGGAGGAGAGCATAGATACCAATGACCCGTGTTACGGCAGGCGTGGTACATGTACGTGAAAGATCACTTCATGCACATTGCCTTAAGCGCACTGCAAAGGTAAAAATTTCTGCCACTTCACCTATAGTCCGTGACGTTTGGATATAAGTGAAATATTCTTGACTGGGACGTAAAACCCAAATTAAATCAATAAATAAATCAATCAAACTATCTGCCTCGATAAAAATGCAAGAATCTTTACAAGAAAAACACCATTACACCGTAAATAATTTTAAATATGTTTTAACACTTCATATGCAAAATTATCCTTTGATATTATTTAAAAATTATTTGTCATTATAGATGGCTAAAACATTAATCAAATTTTAAAATTCAAACCTTTCACCTATATTTTTGGAGATATGTCATAAATGTTTATACGCAGTTGACCGGGGTAATACTTTCGTCATGAGACATCCTTGAAAAACAGCTTATCCATGACAACTTATTTGAAGAAACGTGGCCGTCAAATATTAAAGAATTTTAAATACATTTTAGAATCAATTTCATCTTATGGCATTTTTTTGGTTTCTATCAAACATATTTATGAAAACCGTAAGCTAATCAATCTTTGCGGGAATAACTAAAATTGAAATATGAAATTGTTGTTTTGAAATGAATGTTATCTTCTGCAATCAGCACCTATCGAATGACGCCTCAGTACAAATTCCATTGATTTTAACCTAAATTCATAGCTTACAATAAAGTAATATGTAATACAGATATAAAACAGTTGCTTAATTATATGATTATTATTTATTAAGTCAACTTTTTTCACAGAGTTGTAATTTTTATTAAAGCAAATATAGTACATAAACGAAATAATTACATTGTATATTTCAGTTATATTTGGAAAAAATTAAGCAATCATTCAATATTTGGAAGACATCATACATTTTTAGATGCAGTTGACCAAGGTCATACCTTTATTCGTGAAAATCCCGAAGGAAACTGCTAAGCCTATTGTCAAATGGACATTTAAGATAAGGATTTTTATCCGCACCCTCATTTCCTACATGGCTTAATTAAAATCTAGATAATTCTGTTTGTCTTCTTAAAATATAGAGGAATTTTAGAAGCTTTTTAAGAATCAGTTTAAGCTTATGTCATTTAATTTTATTTCTGTCAAAACATATTTATAAAAACTTAAAAATTGTTAATTTTTTTGTAAAAGACTAAAAATTGATGTTCCGAAATAATTATTACAGAGACTCGATATCAAGGTCATCATCTGCAATCGGTACCTTACAATGATGCCTTATTTTCCAGATCCAAATTTTTGTTTTTATACACATTATATTTCAAGTAATGTTTTCAGTTGCCGTACTATCAAACAAATAAGTAATGCTATGTAAGATTTTCAAAATTATATGTATAAAAAATAAATCACTTTATTTTGTATGTTATTATAAGTATAGATTGATATACAGTAGAACTTCGATAACTCAAACTTCGATATCTCGAATACCACGGATAACTCGAAGTCTTTATTTTGTCCCGACCGGTTTTCTATATAAACTATATTAGGAAAACTTCGATAACTCAAACTTCTATAATTCGAATACCCCCGATAACTCGAAGTAAAAATTTGGTCTGTAGTTTAAAAATCTATTATAATTAACTTCAAAAACTCGAATTTTTTCTAACAGTGTATGATCAATGGCTCGTTTAATAAAACGATCAAAGAAGTCACATATCGGTAATTTGGCTACCGTTATAGTAGAGAAAATAACCGAGTAGTTCTTGTTATCTGCCGTATTAATTAGTATCAATTAACGGATTAATATCCAGTACCGTCACGGACAATTAAGCCTAACAGGTACGCTAATCCTCTACTGTAATAAAAGAAGCCAAGTTCTCCAAGCTTAATTAAAACGACTAACCCCGTTGTACTCACGACTGCATTAAAATCTTAAACTACTTATTGCACTGCTTTATAATTTCATTAAGTTTCTGTTCGTATTTTCTAACGAATGTAAGAAATAAGCATTTTGATAAACATGTACATATATCTGATTTCCGATTTCGTTGTTCGTATATACATGTATCGTGATTTTATAATAAAATGATACGTTTCGCACGCTTTTACCGTCAATATCAATTCTTTAATAAATTATTTTTTGTATTTTCTTTAAAAAATTATCTTTTTACTTTTTTTTTCACATTCGAGTACAGGTAACTGTTTAAAACATCAAGATTTTGTAGTGGAAAACATATATTAAGGTGACACCATTCTAGGACATCATCCTTCAACTTCGATAACTCGAACACCCCGATAACTCGAAGTCCCCAGCAAAGTCCCGAGCACTTCGAGTTATCGAAGTTCTACTGTATATGAAATACATTTGTATGTGCTAAAACTTTAACGACCGCGTTTAACTGTCACATGTATACGAGAATGCATGCAAGTTGCTAATTTAAAACATCACTTGTAATTTTTTTTATTGATATATACATGTACATATTGTGGCGTTATTAGAATATAAAAACATAAATTTAAAAAATCAATAAGTAAAAAAGAAAGAAGGAAGTTTCTTAAAATAGTAAACTTAAGAAAAAATATACGAACTTTGGAATTTGATATTGAAATGTAAAGCTTAATAGAAAAGCTTGTACATATCACAAAGGAACTAGCTTCTTCCTGTAAAAGATTCTTAATTTTAAAATTATTCTTAATTTCACTGTTGATACAAAATGACAAATTTCAAAATTTTAGTAATCACATTCAATTTCGTAAAGTCAAATTTGACTTACAATTATTAAGAGAGTTTTTTTGAAAATACATATTAAAAGCGATATATGCAAACATAAGTGACACATTTTTTATGTATATACCAACTTGTTTGAAGAGTTGCTATCTTAAATCATAAAGAATTGATAACATAAAAATCAAAAGTATATTATATTAAACCAATGTATATAATTAACGTACTCCTTAAATTCACAAAATATAACAAACAGTTGACAAAACAACTCATAAATAAATATACCTAACTATATAGTTAAAAGATTTATTAAAATATTCACAAAAGAGCGTTAAAAATAAAAACATTTAACTTGTATACATTGATAACCAAAAACAACCTTATGTGATTGAAAAATAAAATAAGAATGTTTGGTTGGTATTTTTATTTAAGAAAAATTATGTTATATAGTATCCCACTGGTAGCCCCATCGGACACAAGGTGTCAAGTTGCAGTCAGCTAGCTTTGACCATTGAAATATTCAAATTAGTTATCTAATATTTGGAAAAGAAAAGGTGTAGTTTTGGCTGCCGTGATTATGAGTGGTTAGACTGTCTGGAGAGTTCGAAGAACAAATGTAATACAGACATACCATGGGTATTGGACACAGCCATGTTAAATAACAAATATCTTACTCTCAGGTGCTAAAGTTTGCTATTTTTAAGGTAGGGAGTTTATTTAATTATTTGTTTAAATTTATTGAATTAATTTGATTTTATTTTTAAAAAATTATTTTTGTAAAAAGGTGTATTTTTTAATTGTGGGTTTGGTTCTCTGTATTTATAGGGTCCTGGCAGTGGTATCCAAAAAAGGTGGCCGGTCTCAGAATTCTTCATGTGTCACAATTAAACCAAATATAAGACATTATAGACATATATTTTAAGTACAGTGTGGGTGACCTATGAAATAAAAATTATACATTCTTTATATTCTTTATGTAAAAAAAGAACTGTCTGGAATACTGTAAAAATGAAGGAAAGCTGATTGCGCTAGAAATATTATAAAAATGAATCAATAATAGGTAGGTGTGTGTGTGTGTGTGAGTGTGTGTGTGTGTGTGTGTTTGTGTGTGTGTGTGTGTGTGAGAAAAAGACAGCAGTAATATAATAACAAGTTAAAGAGATAGAATCCATGAAATTAGTCATTTAAACATGTGAGATGTTTCTTGTTAGGAAACATTGGCTTTCATAATATTATTATTATTTTTATCATTATTAATTTTTTGTAGAGGAATTATATATATATATATATATATATATATATATATATATATAATCTAATATTTGGACAGGGAAGGTGTAGTTTTGGCTACCGTGATTATGAGTGGTTAGACTGTATGGAGTCTATATATATATACTCAAAATTGTATCAATATTGTTTATCATGTAAGAATATTTAATATTTAGTGCATGTTCCGTGTTTCATTGGGAGTATTTTTCCTAGTATATATCCAAAATCTATGAAAATTTATGATTTCATTACAAATGTGAAGAAGTGGACCATACAGAAATAAAAATTAAACTGATTATTATTCTAAGTGGTCATTTCTTTATGTAGATTAAAGCAAATGCTAAAAAATAAAACAAAATGTAAATTATATGCTTATCAGTAGCATTTAGAAATGTGCACATATGGTACATCTAAATTTAGCAGGTACATGTATTTTTGTTAGATATTCAAGGCATAAAGTATGTCTTTCGTTGTTATGGATAAATATTCTAGTAACAACTACTAATATTTACAAAACTATGTTACAAGATACTTTCAAAACTTTTCAATTTTTTTTCTCATTATTTTTTATTTTTTTTACAATATTTGTCAATTTTCGTTACTGAAAATTGACTATTAATTAGTGTTTAATAAAACGCATTAACAGCAACTGCATATAGCAAACAAACTGTTAGTGCAATACCTAAAAATCTGTGAATCGAAAATAAACTTTAATAAGTTTTCCTAAATGGAGTTGTCTATGGAAAAAACGACATCTAAACAATATTTTGTTTATTAGCAAAAATATAATAATATACGAAGCAATGAAATTGGACTGCAGTTCAAAAATATGGATGCCCTTTTCCAGTTAAATTTACAATAACTTTGTTTTAAATATTTAATGTTTATTTTAACCGCTGTAAAAGTGTATATAAATAAAAATGAAAGAGGGGTAAACAACAAAAAAGTAAAATGCAACATCAGACGTACATTATTACTGATAAGTGCTGTACAAACTAAAGGTTTAAATGAAAACATACTAGCAATCTTGATGCATATGAAATTGTTTTACATATAACCGGAAAATCCATTGAGATATATGAACCAAAAAATGCTTTATAAAGATGACAGATTGGATGTTTTAAACCAACTTATTCAAGACGTTTAATTCTTCTATAGTTAATAATTCGACAATAGGAAAATAAACTTATATAATGTTTCATTGTCATATTTCTTGAATTGACTACTGTTAATTGTTGGATAAATAACATATTTAAAATCATATCCGAACATATGTGTAGTAAACAATGTCTCAATACATACACAGAAAAAAATAAAAAGATATTATTTTACATTAAATGATAAAGTTACAAAACCATATCTATGAAAGCATTAAAGTGTATAAAGTAAAAAAAAAATATATACACAAATAAAAATGAATTTAAATATACCAATATTATTTAAACCAACACATAATTGTTTTTTTTTTACATTATTTTATATATTTGAATTTTCTTTCTTAATTCCAATTTGTTCCACGAAAAACATTTGTCTGTATTTCCTCGTGACAGTATCATATATATATAAACATAAAATGATATAATTCTTGATAGAATAATAATATAACACGATTTACAACAATTAATTTTGAAAATTTGAAATCCATATTTGTCCTAAAACACGTTTTATTTGTCAATAAAACGTTAAATAAAATAGAACAAGAAAAACCCTGGAATCAAAAGAAAACGTGGTTTACATATAATATACCCTTAAAGTATATTATTACTGTTAATTATGTTGCTATTTTATCACTTTTTTCTTGCCATTTGTGTTAAAGTGGAGGTAACCTATTACTCGATTGAGGTATGAAATCTTTGTCCAACCAGTTATTTCCCAAGATTATATGGTTTCTCCTGTTCAATTTCGTCGTCACTATTCATCTCAATCTTGTTCTCCTGTTCAGCTGGTTCTACTTCTATTTTCGGATGAATGTTTCTCAGACTTGCCGCACTGGGAACTTTCGTAGGAGAGGACAGGTGTTGTCTAAAAAGATAAAAGCTTTTGTGTTCACGGTCATTCCATTATGTTAAAATGTACTGTATTACAAACAACAAAAACTCAATATGGTATTTGCATTATAAACCAATATCGTTACTTTTTACCAGAAATTCATATCTGAAACACATTTAATTTTATAAATAAATATGAATGAAAAACTAAATAATAATGTGTAAATTAAATACAAAGTTTTTCGCTAATAAAATCGCTTTTGCATTATTGTAATTTAATACTATTTTACTCCCGAAATCCATTTTACACGGAAAATATATTGACAATATGTAAATAGTATCTCCGATAAAAGCGGTAATGGGACTTGTTCGATTTTACAACTAAAGTTTATTTGTGGTTCTTTTATTTAATGAGAAAGAAAAATAATCTATATATTGATACCGATAAGCTTACCTCGGGTTTGTTTTATCATGTAGTTAGTTATTATTATTATGTCATCGATGTATCTTAGTTCTTTAACGCATGTTTTTTCAATTAAGTCTATTAATGTCTTTGGATTTTGCTGAAACCTGATTAAAATATATTTAAGACAAATAGTCTTAAAGATGTTTGTTAGCGTACTACATCTCTAAGACTTTTTGCCTTCAATATATTTTTACCATGTGTTCAGCAAATCCTACAAAAATTGTTTAACAGATTATTTGAAAGTAACTAAAATACAAATGAAATATTTTAATGATTATCTTAAAAACAAATCAAGGAAAAATTTAAAATTTAATGAGTGGTTTTAAATTATAAAGATTACCTTATCATTATTTTTCTTATTATAATTATGGCCATAATTATAATAAAAATGAAACCACTGACACCGCCAATGACGCTGGCTATGATGGTACCTAAAAGAATAAACATTCTGTTTCAATTAAATAGAAACCCTATAATTGAAGCTAGTGCCAACAAAAGTTTATATTTGACTAATTGAAGAAAAATAAAACAAGAGTAATCTTTTTAAAGAAAAAGTTTTATAATTATAGACTTGTGTTGTAAGACTTCAAGTGTTCAATATCAAGTGCAGTGCATGACTGATTTTTAAAGTTTTGTGGACGTAATCACAATATTATTGATCACTGATTATTGATTTCTATCCAAACTTATGCTGGATACATTTGACTTCTCATAGTTTCATGTTACTTTCATTCTCAAATTGGTTTTCGCTCGTGACAGGTGTAACTAGCTGGACCGGAGGTGTTCAATCTTCCGAAGCACTCTCTCTGACTGATGGAAGTTACGTGTCTAAATAAATTGGCCAGTTTCCAATTTTTTACAAAACATAGTTTGCAGATTGTACTACTAGGGTGAATCACATTTAGATTTTTCTCAAAACTGTTGATTTTGTTCTTTGCAACAATAAACATCACACGATAAAATTTATTAAGTCAGACTTGGCGAGACATAAATATATTAAGAACACTGATTAAAGACGGACACTCTTGAGTAATTTTCATTATAAAGAAAAATTATAGGATAAATGGTAATTAACTAAAATAGTTTAAATATAGCAGGTTTTACTATACTGATTAAATACTAGTAATCCTTTATGAAATAATCCTTTATAACTGAAGTCAAATTTATGTATTCTAAAAACTGAAAGTTTATCAGATCAATAATCTAATAATTTTTATTATTTGAAGATCTGGAAACCGTATACAAAGACATGAAAAAGCTGACAAAAACTCAAATACTCAAACACTTTCATTGCTATGCGAATTGGAAATGTTAATTATATAACATGTGCCTTTTTGCCCAAATAAGATCTTGGTTTTGTTATCAATTTGTAACAAATAAAATTTTATGATACATGGAGATATGTAAATTGAAATTGCCAGGTAATTAAGGATCCATGAAGTCTACTAATTTTTGCTGTAAGTGAATCTAGTCTTGTTAAAACTATCATTTTATAAAAGTCAAAAATTCTGTCTTAAACAATTTGAAGTAAAAAGTAACCTGAATCCTGCACTTAAAAATAATATCATATAATTTTACTACCTGTATTGTCAGTTTCCTCAGATTTTTTCTTGTCTTCTTTATTATCGTCTTCACTAATTGTTGAGATAATAGATTTAACTGAAGTAGTCTTCATTGGCACTGAAAAATGCAGAATATGAAAATACAACAGACACTGCATATAAAACATAGTCATTGCAAAAAAACGCGCAAAGAATTGAAATAATAAAAAACAAATCAAGACATAAGATTATAGACATCCAATTTACTGGCACAGCGATATTTATCAAAAGTAAAATTTGCTTAAGAATCATTAATAGAGAAAAATTTGTTTTTATGTGCTATCTTCAAATTGCAAAAAATATATTGCTGTATTGTTTCGTTTTTTTTTCATTTCATAAGGAAATTGATAGGTCAAAGTGGACTTTTTCAGGAAAAACTGGGTTTTTTTAAATTGTGACGTCATATAGATATAACAACTTACTCATCAGCGACACTAAGGCCGAGGGAACAAACCTTAGTTTCAAATTTCAAAAATTAAGACGGCTGAAAACTTTGAAAAATGATACAGTTTCTGACAGCACAAATTACTGCTTACTGAGTTATGGATACCCTCGGGGAGTTGTACTCCACCAGCAGCGGTATAAATGATAAACAATAACATTATTATTGTAAGTACCTCTGCAATCCAAAATGCTTGTGGATCCTTTAAATTGGGTGGTGAATCCATAAGGACAAGAAACGCACTCTGTTTGTCCTGTGAGATTCTGATATGTTCCTTCGTCACAGAACATGCACAAACCATTTAAATATTTAGTACCAGGTGGACATTGAGCTGGAAAACACAAATGTATAGGCATTTCAAATGAATTATATTGATGGTTTCTATGTAAAGAAAAAGTTAACAATTTATATTCAAATACTCATAATCTTCTTTACTCTAGCCTTTCAATGAATCAAAACAAACTAACGCCTTTATACATAGCTGACAAACATAAAGAGTACAATAGACTTAAAGTAATAGGTCTTTATTTGATTGCCAACTTTTATGTGTGAATTTATGTAATCAAATCTTATCGTATTGCAAAAAAATGTTAAATAAAAAGAAACATCAAGAAAAACTCAATTATCGATTATCCATTGGCTAGTGCTGTTTCATACATATACATAGCTTTAAAGCTGTATTAAGTTTTCCAAAGAAAAAATTAAGACGGTGCTAATCTAATTAATGATGTTACTAATGAAAAATGGTTTCAACGATAAAAGCTCGCATAATACAGAAACAACAATAATTCCCTAGTGAGGTGTAGGCATAGGGGATCTAATATTAGGACATTGTTACGTCATGAAAAAACCGAGTCATTTAAACACAACTTTCAAAACGGTGAAATACGATAAATTAAACACAGAAATTCGTTGAATTTGTCATTTGTGACTTAATAAGGATCATGATTAAAAGTTATCTATTTCAAAAAAAAATATATTTTTAGAAAATCAAAAAAAATTCAGAAAATTGAAAAACTTAATACAGCTTTAAAGGCATAGTTTCTTGCAAACTTAAATGAAGTAAACAAATTTAGGAAAACTAAAAAAAAAAAAAAAAAAAAAAAAACTACTTAAAGTTTTATGGTCTTATTTATAAATATTGAAGGTTTCTATTCATTTAGTTTTTTTAAATCAATGTTTTGTATAGGGCACGAAGAGTTTTAATAAATACAAAATTAACTAAAACTATATAGTAAGGAGTTGGTTTTTGTTTAGATTCTTACCGCAAACACCATCCTGTAAAACAGTACCATCTGCACAAGTTATTCTCGGTTCCATATTAATTGTATTGTTAACGTTGTAAACAACACCATCTATTGTAACTTCAAAAATCGATGACGATAAATTATTCATCTGCTGGGCCGTTGTCTCCAATTCAGTTATAAGCATTGATGTAACTTGTTAGTGCTGGAGAAACTTTAACAAAAAGATGGTTAAATATTTATATCACAATATTTATTCAACTTTTTGTCTAAAATGATTAAAACTGTCGGGTTAATTTTAAATATTTTGAATATAAGGATAATTTTTAATTATCAATTCCTTATAAGTTCTTTAAAGCCTGATATAGTCGATACAATTCGATAGTCTTGAATCAGCAATTGCTTTACTTTAATTTACAACACCATATAAGTGACTCAAACACTATGCTACAATTGTAGATCTACAGTTTTATCTGGTCACTTTGGCATATTATTTCTGTATTATAGTATATTCATTCACCTTATTATGAATGCCCATTTCACATGTTTTGAATAAAAGATTAAGTAATTGTAATCACAGAGACTTTAAAAACACTTTAAGAATTGTTACATCAAAAGCCGCTTTAACGGATAAATCCAAAACTTCTAGACTTATATATAATCATAATCATATAATCATTTTTCTGACGCAAAAAATTATAACGCTTTAAATTTAACTCTTATTTACAAACTTAAGAAAGGCATTGAAATTAGCATCCGTCTTTAAAGTTTTTTTTACATACCTGTCCCGTTTTCGAAAAGGGCGACTAAATTCAAGGGTTGATTTTCCTAGATCAACAGAAAAGGTCACATAAATATTTATGCTTGACATTGATGATCGTTTTCTCCTATTGTTGTAATTGCATCCATCTAATGACATTTCCAGTTTACAGTTTCCATTTTGACGACACCATAAAGTATTGATATTTGACTTGTAGGTACTCTCTGCCAAATCTTTTCTAGAGCATGGAAATTCAGTAATAGAGGAAGAAGCCCTTACAGCCATAATTGCTGGACTATTAGGTTCTAAAAAGGAAAAACGTAGATGTACTCAATGACACAATAAGGATATTTGTTTTGCATAATTAAACATTGTGTCCAAAATGCTACTAGCAAAAGGGACTTTTTCGTTTCATTCCACTTCAGCAAGAAAAAGATATTAATCATTGTTTATTTAATGCTTAATAAAGAATAAATCTTTGTTATAAAACAGTGAAAAATTTGAAACTTCAAGATGACGACCAAAATGGCCGCCTACATCCAAAATCGTAATTTTTTGTTAATCTGGTTCAAATAAATTCTTTTTACAAAGGTTTTACTTTAAACATCATTTTTGTAAGCATGAATTGTGGTATAGTATTTTACAAATACTTTCATGTAAAAGATATTTGATGAGAGCAGGACTACTGGAAAATTTCATAAATGCTTTTTGTTTCAGAGCAAGGGTTACATAAAAGTCATTTCCATGTTGGCATTTTGATAGAACAAAAGAGTATAAATAAAGAAAGCTTTTATAGTTACCCATACAAGAAGGTGGTTTCTTTTGCCATTCAAAACTAGTATTCTTTCCACAATGGTACACGTGATAATTTTCATTTGGAAAGACAAGCCCAGTTCTACATGTCACATTGCAAACGTCATATCCGTTCACCTGATTACACTTTAATGTATTTCCATAATTTAGCATTGTTAAGAATGACGGACATCCTGCAAATAAAACAAAAACAACTTTAAACGTATATTGGTCTTTTACTATTAATTAAACCAATAATGCATTGTATTAAGTGTATTGTTACTGAAAGACTTAAAAATTATAATATGATATGACATGACATGATATAATATAATATAGTATAATCACACGTATTTTCATTTTTTCACGTTTCATCCATATTGTATATATTGTATATACCAAAAGTCAGTCGGTATATTTACCATGACTAAGCTTAGGTATGAGCTAGCTGACTTTGCTTGAAATTTGTTATTATGAAAGATGTAACGAATTCTTGGAAATATCAACAGCGGACAAACACAAAAGACAAAATTAACAAAATTATATATGAACATTTATATCTAAGCTTTTACAGCTTTCAGAGAAAGTAAGGTCCCCAAATGGAAAGGTATTTAAAGCATTAACACAATTACTTTCATGTAAAACTCATAAAAGAGCACATTTGAATTTATAAAAAGTATAATAACATTATGTATAAAAACATAAACGAAAAATTTAAGATCATGAACATCTGGAAAAAAAACTTTGCTTCAGTCATTGTGTTAAAATAATAACGAACATATACTCGGGACTTGCATCTATAAAATCCACTGACATAATGCATCTTATTAACCATTCCTCTCCTAATTTTATCACTTTCTGCACAGTAATCAAACAGATGTACTCAAACAAAAATTATTATTGATAAAACTAAAAGGATAATAACTAAAAACACTGGACCAAAAAAAAAAAAAAAAAAAAAAAAAAAAAAAAAAAAAAAAAAAAAAAACAATGCGAACGACTTCAATTCGTAGATTTATCAATGAACCGGTGGAGAAGAATAATATGCGCATAATTATTGATGTTTGTCTTGCCGACTTAGTTGAATGAAATATTAATTTGAATTACAGATATAGTCCTAACAAAATAATCATTGATAAATTTTAAAGCGCAAGAACTTCAAGAAAAGTCAAGAAAAAGTCAATTTTGAGAATGAAAGGAACGAAGAACTATGGTAATATTTTGGAATTATATCCAGTATAAGTTCGGATACAGTGACTACATACTTATCAACAATATTGTAATGACAGCGCTTAAACTTTTTAAGGGCCTTGATTAGGCTGGGCTTGCAATATCCTTGTGTCAACAATTTAATTTTAACTAATTTGCTTCGTTGCAGAAAGTCCCCATAGTGGGAACAAGCTCTACCGTTCCGTATTAACTGTGAAACATAACTGCATACGCAGGAGAAGCAGGGATATTACTGCAAAGAAACGGTTGACAATAGAAAAATTGAAGTCATCACCTTTGTCGTATAGCTTCGGATGTAACCTTTCGTGGGTGTCATAATTGAGGTTTAAGTCAAAATATGAAACAGAACATGGAGAATTTGTCGTGTCTTTTATTTCAAGCTCACTTGGAAAGATGACATTCGCATATTTTCCTAATTTGTGATTATTAGAGATAAAACGTCATCTATATATCCGTACGTGTAGTTGAATGATTTAGCGACAGTCTTTTCTCCAGACTTGACAAGGTTCTTGTGTGGACAAAGGTGTGATGTCCAGACGAGTGGAGGAACGGAAAGAATAAATTACTATATCCCCTCGCCAAATTCTCGGCGAGAGTGGAATCATAAAACAGAGTAATTTTGATTTTAAATAAAGCTTTCACGTATTAATGAAGTAATTCCATATATAGTTGTTTACTTTGACATGCATCTGTGTTACACGACTGTGTTTGTGTATTATTCCCAACACAATAAGAACCCTCATCATCTGGTGGGGGATTGTCACAACTTCTATTTCGACTTCTTATTCCAATGTCGCAGCTTTTACTACATTCTGACCATTGTTGCCAGCTGTTCCAATTTCCATTTACTGAAATAAAAACACCAGTAAAAAGAAAATAATTAGTCATATGAATCATTCTGATGTTACCATTATAAAAATCATCAGGGTCCTTAAGACATGTATCTCTTAATCAAATCAAACTAAAAAAGTTTTTATTCCCGTCTGTCAACAAAACACTGGATACTAGTTTCTGTTAAAATTTTATGTTATAAACCGCACAAACTATGATCTTTGCTTAATTAAGTTTACAATGCTGCAACAGTATTACAACAACAAGCCTCGACATATACTCCAGTAGTGCATCTTAGTATTTAGGTGTGCAAAAACAGGAATTCGCGTTTTTTTTAGAAATATTCAGAGCAGAGGTGTGTTTGGGGAAATTAACTTACCGACATCTGTTTCACAGAATGATCCTTTATATCCGGCTTTGCATATACACGAATAAGTTCCGTTTTGTCCAACACAAGTAGCACCATTATTACAATTGTTATTAACACAATAGTCAGGTGGGTAATTGCATGTCGTTCCAGAATAACCGTTGTTGCAATGACATACAAATCCATTTGCAATATCTAAGCATGTGTGACCATTACATGGATTATCATCGCATCCGTACTTCACTGAAAAAATAAAAGCGTCGACTTGAATAAACTAATAAAAAGTTACTAATTAAACAGAATCATGAAATTGCAGACTTATTAAACACTGTTGATTCAGCACGGCAGGCTCTTTACCGGGGTTGAAGCCCTAAAGCACAACAACGCTTTAAGGAAAAATTTTAAACAAAAAGTGAGAATGATACATAGATATGTCTTTTTATTTGCAGCAGTAGGGATTAGGTTTTCGTTATAAAAAGTTAAAAGTTAATTTGTGAGAAAATGTTGGCGATGTATTATTAAGTGTTCCATTTTTTTTTTTTTTTTTTTTTTGTAATTTTCGTCTGTTTTGTTATCATTAGTTTCCTTTTTTCGGTTGATTTAGCTAGTGTTACCTATATGTATTTACAATTGCACCATCCAAGGAATAACCCCTTTGATTCTTTTTATTTATTTTGTTAGCATTGCCGCGAAAAATAGTAACTAGACACCGTAAAAAATCTAGAACACTTCAACCATAACAGAAAAAAACTTATGTCATCGAAACAGTTCTCAAAAACTGAATATATTACCATTACATGTTGATGGTATAACAAGTTTAGCACCAGGAATATCCTTCAAATCATCTAAAGACTGAATAGTGTTGCTGCTTTTCAAGTTTGATAAACACGTTTTTGATAACGAAAGGACATCAACTTCAGATAGAATTGTTGAAAAAACATCATATCCAGACATCAAAAAATCTAAAATAAGAAAGAAACAATGAAAAATATAAATATAGTTTTGTACTTCGTTTGAATAAAAATTCTTTGATAATTCATTTATTATTTTACAGTGTATATAAACATTTCGATTTATGCTTAAACAAGTAATAGGTCAAAACCATTTTAGACAAAATGAATAAAATTATTTGAAAATTGAACATTATTAATCAATGGTTTCTTGGATGTTATACTATCTCTATTTGTTAGTATGCAATTATCGCCATTAACAACATTAATTATTACCTCAATCTTTTTTGTTTCTTGCTCTGCCTGGGGTTTTCTCGATTGTTAATAGAAGAACTCTAAATTTTGTAAATCAAATCATGCATTTAAAAACGGACCACCGTTCAGTTTAATAAACGTTTAGACTTAAATTACCCCAGTTCATTAGAGGATTGTCAGAGGATGTGGTCAGTTATTACATAGTTGGTCAGTTATTACATAGTTAGGCTGTACTTAAAACTATTTTTTTATTACGTCTAATTGTTTTATTATTTTTATTTATTTATTTATTATTTTTTTGCACAATATGTTTGTAAGGTAAAATTGCTTGTTTTGGAATATGCAAATACTTGCCCGATACAAAAAGCGACATTTCCTTCACACCAACTATTGAGGTGATAATGTTTGTAAATATGCTGTTTCCGTTTAAATACACAAATAAACTTCCGGTAACAGTATTAACTTGAATGGCTACATGAATCCATCGAGTTTGTTTTACTATGGCACTTACATCTATTGCAGTTCTAAAATAAAAACGATAAAATTTATAATTATTTGGTTGCTGTACATTAATTTAAAAGAATAAGGATTTGAATTGTAATGATTTTACGATGCATTTCAGTTAACATTCAATATTAAAATCAAAACCTCAGATGATATCATAGATATTTTAAACATACAATCCATGTCCAAATAACCATCCCCAAAAACAAAGCAAAAACTTGGAAAACTGTCCAATCTAGTTATTCACGTGAATTTCCATCAAGGAAGCAAGGCCGTTGTACTCCTGAAGGGTAAGCACCTCCTGTCTAGCTAGCTACAAAGTGCGGTCAAATTTGAGAATGAAAGGAATAAAGAACTATGTTACATCAAATATGTACATCATAAGTTCGGATACATCGGCTTCCTACTTATCAACAGTATTGTGATGATTGTAATATTTTTTATTTTTAAACCTTTCAACAAACCATCATGTACCTGTCTCTTTAAATGATAAGACATTCCTAAAGTACTTTTATAATGTTACTATCCATTTCATTCTGTCAAGTTGAGTGGTTGTTGATAAGTCTGAATGTGGGTTGTTTCTTTTGTTATTTGTATATTTTGTCATTACGAAATTTCACTCTTTCCAATTTAATGTTTTCTCCAATTGTATGATAATTCTACAAGCAATAATTTCTGTTTATGTAAGTAACAACTATTTAATACCGGAAACGGAAAGAAATTTGCTGGTCAGAATAACAAAAACGAGTGTATAATTAAAAATACAAAAATACTTACCCGTTTATGACGAATGACGTTGTATTGGAAAAAATAATATGCAGCACATATTGTGAAACTGATGTAAGGTCCAGTGTTTGTACTTGATTTGCGTTTCTGTTATACACCCAAAAGGATACAGTAAAATTTGGTGCTGACGTTATTCCAAGATCAATAGTTGAATTTTTCAACAAAATGTCAAAATCTGAAAATCAAGTTAAATACGAATACAAAAAAGAGTATAAAATTATTCGAGGATTTGCTTTTTTCGAATGCAATTAAAATAATGTGCTCAATGGATAAAATTGTAAGCTTTGTGTATCTGATAATGAAATTACGTTTTTTATTTTGTACATTTATTAAAATAAGCCAGATATTCTTCTCTCGAATTTTAGTGGATTTTATCTCACTACTGTGTGTAAAATATCACACATCATATAGTTCTTCATATTGACATGTAAAAGTATTGTTTACATTTATTAAATATCATCGAACCTGTGCAATCAGAATGGTTAGTACTTCCTGTGGTCGATGTTGTTTGCGTATGTTGACATTTTTCACATGATGTTGACTGATTATTTTCTTGATACTGTCCCTGAAGACATTTGAAACATGGAGACAATCCGGTTTTTGAATATGACCCTTCAGGACATATCTCTACAATATCAAGAAAAATAGATGTGAAAAGTAATTCTGGACGATGAAATATTTTTAACTATAACAAAGTTCTTTATAGACCTTCGGTAGTATCTAAAATATTCCCCGTACATTTTTAATATACTTTTTTCTTGTTTTAACTTATTTAGCATGTTTTATTATGAACAAATTTCCTTGTTTTAAAACCTTTCTAAAATCCTTTTATAATCAACATATTATATTAAATTTAACTATCTATCTATCTATCTATCTATATATATATATATATATATATATATATATATATATATATATATATATATATATATATATATATATATATATATACAGATGAAATATAACAATAAGTAAAATAATAACAGGAAAAGTTCAAAATTACATTTTCGCAAGTACTTTCATGCGTATGTTTCGCAATCTTCAGGCGAATAATTTATTGATAATTATACCATAGTAACGTTACTATGACGTCACAATGTTACAAGGGGAGATAATAATACAACGGGAGGTTATTTTGAAAAGCTTTGGAATTATCCATTTAATTTCGGTTTAAAAACCTCGATAAAATGTTGCTCTCTGGTTAACCTCTTAGTTTGATCTTCATCTAGACATTTGTAGAACGGGAAAATTTTGAAATCTTTGTTACCACAGATATCGATATGTTCACTGAGTGGTATTTTTCTCGTTCTCGGGTCTCTTATTTGCTGCTTGTGAACCCTTACACGTTCACATAGACTATTTCCCGTTTGACCAATGTAACTTTCCTTACATCCTTCACAATTAATGATGTAAACTAAATTCTTACTTTTACAAGTAAAATTCCAGTTTGGTCTAACGATTTTACCATTTACTAATTTTATGGAACTTCCAGTTTGAATATGCGCGCATGTACCGCAACGTGAGTCACCACATGTTTTTACTTCAAATGAATGAAGCTTATTTCCCGGCATGTCAAATTTGGCTCTGGTGATAAGCTTTTTTAAGTTTTTAGGTTGCCGTTTACTTTTTAATAGAGTGTGTTTATTCAGGACAGTCTTCATTCTTTGGCTACGCGTTAATGAAGGTGCATTTGTTCGGATTACCTTCATCATCTCTATATGTCGAGGATTATATGTAGATACAAATGGGATGTTGTTTTCAGTAGTGGTTTGTTGTATCGTCGTTCTCAATTCCTCTATACCAGTATACTGGTATGTAAAGAAGGAACAAACCTAACAACAGACATCTACTACAAGTCTACAGATACACACCAGTACCTTAATTTTCAATCATGCCACCCATCTCATATTAAACGGAACATCCCATATTGCCTTGCACGAAGAATATGCACCATAGTCACCGATACCACAAGAAGAAACCAACGTCTTCAAGAATTGGACAAATATTTACTTGCTCAGGATTACCCTCAACAACTCATAAAGAATTGAATCGAAAAGGCAAAATCCATCCCAATAGAGGAATTGAGAACGACGATACAACAAACCACTACTGAAAACAACATCCCATTTGTATCTACATATAATCCTCGACACATAGAGATGATGAAGGTAATCCGAACAAATGCACCTTCATTAACGCGTAGCCAAAGAATGAAGACTGTCCTGAATAAACACACTCTATTAAAAAGTAAACGGCAACCTAAAAACTTAAAAAAGCTTATCACCAGAGCCAAATTTGACATGCCGGGAAATAAGCTTCATTCATTTGAAGTAAAAACATGTGGTGACTCACGTTGCGGTACATGCGCGCATATTCAAACTGGAAGTTCCATAAAATTAGTAAATGGTAAAATCGTTAGACCAAACTGGAATTTTACTTGTAAAAGTAAGAATTTAGTTTACATCATTAATTGTGAAGGATGTAAGGAAAGTTACATTGGTCAAACGGGAAATAGTCTATGTGAACGTGTAAGGGTTCACAAGCAGCAAATAAGAGACCCGAGAACGAGAAAAATACCACTCAGTGAACATATCGATATCTGTGGTAACAAAGATTTCAAAATTTTCCCGTTCTACAAATGTCTAGATGAAGATCAAACTAAGAGGTTAACCAGAGAGCAACATTTTATCGAGGTTTTTAAACCGAAATTAAATGGATAATTCCAAAGCTTTTCAAAATAACCTCCCGTTGTATTATTATCTCCCCTTGTAACATTGTGACGTCATAGTAACGTTACTATGGTATAATTATCAATAAATTATTCGCCTGAAGATTGCGAAACATACGCATGAAAGTACTTGCGAAAATGTAATTTTGAACTTTTCCTGTTATTATTTTACTTATTGTTATATATATATATCATTGATTAAAGTTATAAATATATTGGAGATCTCTATGACGTTAACAACTACATCTACAGATCTTTTGTATGTATGTGTATAATGGGTTAATTACAGCATTGATAACGAAATATATACTGTTCTGAACATTTTAAAACTGCAATACCGTAATTGAACATATGGTTCTTATTTCAATAAATCATTTAATACAAGGTATACAGAAAAAAATAAAACAAACAAATTAGAAACTAATAACTCAAATATTTTAACATTTTGTCAATATTTTTTAAATACGTAGTGAATATTCTAAATTTATCTACTAGGCATAATTTTTGCAGTACAAAAATGGCTAAAAACACAAGAATCTGTCTCTATTCAACTCAACTGTAAATGACAATCAAACTATTACTTAACTATACTGTAATAAAAGAAATATATTGGATATAGATAAGGATGTAACCTGAAAAATAAACTGGTAATAAATATTTATTATTTATAAGTCTTTTAGAAACAAGTTTTTATGCCATCTATTAGTAATTTATATAATATTTTTCTTAATCCATTTATGATAATAATGTATTCTTTTCATGCAAACAGTGAACGGGGAATTTTACACCATTCATTTTATCAGAAAAATGATTTTTTTAAACAAATTACAAATTTATGAAAATACACAGATATCTATCAAAACCTAAGTGTGTAGCCAGGCGTTAATAACCTACTCCAAGAATTGTGTAGGTTTGATTGATTTTTTAAACTAGGATTTTACGGTCCATGTTAAGAATATTTTACTTTTATCGAGACGTCACCAGCTATAGGTAAAGTTGCAGAAATTTTTAATTTTGCAGTGCGATTAGAGCAATTTGCAGGGAGGGTGCTTTAAGAGTCACGCCTGCCGTGACACAGGCTACCGGTTTTTAAGGTCTGAATTGTGGAGGATTTTGAATCGATAAAAGAAGATAATTTTGCCCTTGGCCATTGTGATGCTGTAATATTCGACCTGCAAAATGGCACAAATATGTTTATAATATTACATTATAATCTTATTAGCAAAGCATAGATTCATTTATCAGAAAGATTTTAAATTAGTCGTATTTTCTGATATATTTGTACGGCTTATTCCTGAAAAAGTGATATTACCTAGACAAAGAGATGAATTTGTTGTTCCATTCTTTACTGTGGAAGTTCCTTCTGGGCATTGTTTACAATCCAAAGACCCATCTTCATCCTGATACTTCCCTATAGGACACTTTACACAATTATCAGCAGTCTTGTTGAAAAATGTTCCAGTTGGACAAGAGGCTTTTTAAGAAAATGTAAAATATTAGTTAAAAATATTTTAAGTTGTATAAGTTATATGAAAGTACATAGCGGATTGCTAACATTTTTTACAGTAAATATATATTTAATCTTCAATTGATACCAATTTTGCATGCAATAAAATTTATAAATAGGTAGCGTTTTGATAAGAATTATTCCGGACTGAAAATTCGCGGAATTGAAATAGGAGATAAATTTATTCCGAGCAGTGCACACAGGGTAAAAGCTATGTCATAAAAATTTTTATCAGTAAAACATTTAATTATTTACCACATGAAAATGTCTGGAAAACGAAATTTTTGCCCCTCAGCG
Organism: Tegillarca granosa; assembly: GCA_029721355.1. NCBI lineage: Eukaryota > Metazoa > Mollusca > Bivalvia > Arcoida > Arcidae > Tegillarca > Tegillarca granosa. The sequence goes on from CM056606.1 coordinate 27,012,640, forward strand.
CAAGTTAAATCTGTCCATCCAGTGGTTGATCTTGAAACACTCATGTTCCCAAAATTCAATTGACCTGATGCGATGGCTTGTTTAATTGTGGCATTTTCGAAGTCAACCATCAAATTATGAATATAATAATAATCGGTAACATTTTTTACGGAATCCATCTTTAAAACATATGCAAGTTTAATTTCATGACTTGTGTTAGTGCTTCTTTTATGCCTGCATTCATTAATCCCAGATTTTGTATCTATGTTGCATTGAAGACTTCTTTTACGTCGTCCTCCAGATGGTCCACAAGTTACAACTACTGATGTTATATTACAACCCGATGTTGGGCAAACCTGTGATAATTTGTCACTTTGAAATATTTGCATAAATTGTTCTTTAATTGAATTCTGTGTTGCTACATCATCACAATTTCCAGTGAAATAATATAAATCACCGGGTAAAGTCGTATATAATGGATTTCGTAAGACTACAAAATATGTATTTAATGTATTTAAATGTATTTAAAAATAACAATAACAAGAAAAAAGACAAGAATTTATAGGTATTATTGTTTAAGGCAATAAAACTTATATACGATTTTAAACAAATGTGAATCATCAAAAATTCGTCAGGATGTAGAATAATGGGTTAAAAAATTTAACACCAAAAACAAATTTACGGACGACAAACTATTCGGTTTATATCATTAGCTAAATTTCTTGTCCAATAAATAATTTTTTTATTGCTATAATTCTTATTTATACTTCGGAGTGTGAGATTCAAAACATTTTTAGTTCTAATGACCGTACTGTGCAATATTGCAACTATCTTTTATGCGAATGAATAATTTTGTATCTCAATGCATATAAATTTGTCATTTGCTATCGGATTGGGTAAGAAGATTAGCTCTAAAGACATATTTTTAAATTTACCTATTGCCTTTCGCTAAAAATAAACTTCCTTGGAAATATGTTTACGTGGACTTCATGGTTTGTAAACCAAAAACTTTAAATTGTTTTGATTCATTCAAGTTTTCACAAACAAAACTAAAAACTATAAATTAGGTTAAAAATTGTTTAAAAATATTACCTGTGCAACCTGGAACTGGAAGTGCTGGAAACCATTGTAATGAGTTTGAACACACATACATTTCTCCTACACTTGTTCCCATCGGAAAATCGTATTGTGCATTACAAAGCAATATACAAAATTTGTTTGCTGCTGCCATATCACATGTCAGCGCTCCATTTTCAGGGGGGTCAATCGGCGGGCAAATAATTTCTGAAAAATCAAGTTATGGTAAAGTGTCAAATAACCCCTTGAATAACTCAAAAAAAATTAAAACAAATATCATGTAAATCCTGATACTGCCAAACATTTTGGAAATTAATTGATTTTCTTTTAAACGTACAAACAAAATAAAACATGCAAAGCTCCGGCCATACATAAAAATTATAGGTGTATTTTTTAAATATTGAGGAAAACTAAAACAAATAATTTTGCATACATTACAAAAGCAATTTGCAAACTAAAATATTATCTTCGATGAATTATTTACAGATTAAAAACCATATTAATATACTTATGTAGTTATGACCTTGAACTTTGAACATATGACCTTGAACTATATCTCAAAATGATATTTATCAATACATACATGATTCTGATATACATATCTATACAAAAAGTTAATAGTTTTCAAAATAATTAAAAATTTCAATCATCTATTGCGGTTATTAGCTTGACCTTAAACAGATGACCTGGAATCATATACTAGTGTTTTAATAATTGTCAAATCAATACCTACAATATTATAATATACATGCCTATACATTAATATAATAGTTTTCTAGATAATTAACAATTTAAATCATCTAATGCAGCAATGGCTTTGAATTTTGAACAAATGACATTAATAGTTTTCAAGATAATTAAAGAATTCAACCATCTAATGTATCTATGACCTTGACATTTAAATGTATGACCATGAACTATATATAAAAAATAACGTCATATTAATACAAACAATGCCTATACAAAAAGTTAATAGATATAAATTAATTAACAATTTTAGTCTTCTTATCAATCTATTACCTTGGCCTTTAAACCTAGGACCTTAAATAAAAATGAGCACCTACATTAGTACTAATAATATTCTAATATACATGCCTATACAAAAAGGTAGTAGTTTTTAGGATAGATAACAATTTATTCCTCTTATGCATCTTTAACCTTGACCTATAAACCTAGAACATTGAATCATATATCAAAATGATCACCATATCAATACCAACAATATTATGATATACAAAAAGTTTTTTATTTCCAAGATGATTAACAAATTTAATCGTCTAACGTAGCTATGACCTTGAACTATATATATCAAACTGATCTTTATATCAATACCAACAATTTTCTAATATGCATGTTTATAGTTTTAATCTAATGCACAATTTAAGTATTTATAAGCAAAAATATTTTTCAGGGGTAACAACTCCTACATGAATTATCATATAGTTACGAAACAGGGTACCTTTTTAAATTCTGTCATGCTGAACATTTTAACAATGTTTTAATTTCATAAATCTTTTAATGTAAATAGTATTAAACTGCACAAATCACAAATAAGGCTTGACCTTGATTTTTTAACTTGAACCAATTTTTGAAGATCATTTCAAGAAAAAAGGCAAAACTGAACACCCAATGCCATTTTCAAATAATCAAGTTTTTACGATTTATAGTCAAGTTATAACGATTTAAAACCATTTTACGAACTTATTTTAATCAAACGCAAAAATGCGTACCAATTTTTCGACCTAATTTCCCGAAATGAACAAACTATAGGCTATAAAATCTAGAGAAGCCAAATATCACATCAGATTTTTCCCGGTCATCGGTTTCGGAGAAGATTTTTTAAAGATTTTTTCACCCCACCTCTAGTTCTGGTAGCCATGGCAACGCAATGAACAAACCTAGACTACACCGGTCCACACTTGCTTCTGACTTATTGTCATTGAAATCTGTCCAGCAGTTTCAGTGGAAGTAAAAAAAAAGATGTTAAGGACGCACGCACCACGCAAACATGCACACACTGCGTTCTGCGATAACCTCACATGACCTTTTGTCAGGTGAGCTAAACCTAATTGACTACGACAAATCCGTATACATAAAGACAAAAACGTCCGTAGGGCTTTTGAATTGAATTGGACATTTATTGATTTTTCAATTGTTATCATGTTGAAATTGAATAAACTTACATTTTAAAAAAAACTTATAAAAAAGAGTAAAATACTTCCCGCTTAAAGTAGGAAGAAAATGAAAAACATTTATATCTACGCCACTAAGATTTTTTTTAAATTTAGTATAAAAGACAATAAAAGGTAATATTGTTATCCTTTGAACGCTGTGTCCCATATCTCATTATATTTAAAATACTTTCTCGATTAAAATATAGTTTTTAGGCTTAAAAACTACAATATTAATATGTAAAAATGAATAAAAACTAGTCTTTGCTATTAAAAATTTAAACCCAACATAATAAGATTTACCTTGACAATATGGTTCAGTTTCGTTTTCGAAAGACCAATACGTTTCATCTGAATTTACCGTTTTATTTCTCTCGCAAGTAATTGTTGAGTTTCCAACCAAAGGGTAATTCCCTTCACATGATAGTTCACATGTTGATCCATAATTATAGTTGTTGTCTGGGCAATTGTAACGAAGTTTATCATCTTTTAGATTTTGTTGACACGTTAATGCTGTAATTGCGGTTAAATGATTGATATTATTTAATGCTTCACTATAAATTATTTGCATCAATTTTTAAAGACAAAATGATAAGCTCAATAGATCAAAAGTTTAAATATATTAAAGGATTGTTATGAAGTAAGTTAAATACAAAAAATAAAAAATAAATAAATAGATAAATAAAAAAAAAGATTTTACAAAAATATTGAAAAATATTCTCACACTTTTACAGTATCAAAAACGACTAAAAGCGATTAAAATCATTGTCATCTGTTAAGGCTTTTGATCATTTTGCACGATGTTAAGTTAAATAAAAACAAGATAAATAAATAATTAAATAAAAAATAATTAATGATTAATTATTAAATGAATATGAACAAAAATACGAAAGAGTTCTTGATTAATTAAATCATTTTTTCTTTGATTCATGATACAAAATTATTTTACAACAAAGTTTAACACTATATATTATAATTACTGTTGACTATAACAAAGAATGTGCAATCTGGCGACAAATTTCCTTCATCATCTCTTGCTTCGTAAAGTATTTTTGTTGCTCCAACACTGAAGATGGACCCCGGTGGAGGCCCATTTGTTTGGTTAATATGTACAGACCCAGCGTTGTCAGTAAATATTGGATCATCCCATGTTACTTCAGCAGTATCAGTTCCCCGGTCACTGTAAACGTTTATCGTATTTGGACAAAATTGCATTAGAGGCGGTTCAGAATCTGAAAGCGTAAAGATAATGGAAAACATTTACCTTTATATAAACAAATGGATTTTTTTAAGCTTTATAATACAAATATTTGTATGGCAATTGGCAACCCGTGTATACTAAACTAAGCAAAATCTAAATCATTGTGTGCAATGTAACCTTAAAAATTACCTTTTCAGATTCCATAATATCCAGTTATGTTAAATCTTGCAAATTGATTTTAGCTCAACTGGCAATAGACAGCTGAGCTTATGACATGGCGTGCGTGCGTGAGTCCGTGCGTAAACTTTAATCTTCTCCTCTGAAACTACTGGACCAATTTTAAGCAAATTTGGTGTGAGAGGTCCCTAGGTGATGTAGATTAAAGTTTGCACAAGTAAACTTCTGAGATGGCCGCTGTTACTATAAATAGCAAAAAGTGATAAATGGTTGATAGACGCTTATTTATCAACCGATTTAGTGCAAATTTGGTATATAGAAAGTAGATGCATAGTCATTTAACATATATAACTGGTTTTTCAGAAACAATTTTTATTGGGCCGCTATTAGCAGAATATTCAAATAAGGTGCTATATTTAGCTAATTCTTTGAAATTTTCTCCTGAGAAACTACTGGACCTATTTGAACCTAATTTAGTGTGTGAGGTCACTGGGTGATGCAGATTAAAGTTTGCACAAATCAACTTCTTGCGGCATCCAAGATGTCCGCCTTTACTTTAAATAGCAAAAAAAATGAATGGCCGATACACATTTATATGTCATACAATTTGGTTCAAATTTGGTACATAGACAGTAGATGTATAGCCATTTCACATACATATCATTTTCTCTGAAACATTTGAGCTCAACTAGCAATAGCTAGCGGCATGGCTGTCTGAAATTCACATGAAAATAAAGTGCCAGTTGAGCGATACAGGCCCTTTTGGGCCCTGTTGTTATTTAAACAGTTTAATGTAATATTTTTTTTCGTATTTGCAATTTTAATAAAAAAAAACCTTTCTAATTTTATTCAAAAAATATATTTCGAATGAGGTTATTTTTGTTTGTGTAAAAAATCCAAGACCTTTTTCATGAGAAATATTTTGACCGAACTGTATTTTCCATCAAATCGATATTTATTCTCCAAAAAAATTAATTGAATTACACAAAGATAAATTACAAAATATACTTGCCTTTACACTTTGGTAATGCTGACGACCATGTTTTGTTTGCGTTGCAATGAATAATGAATGCTGCATACGGAATCAAGTACGTTTCTAAAGAATAACCAGGAATGCATTTTGCATAGCAACTCGATTCAAAGGAATAGGAACTATCAGTACAAACAACTTCTCCATTATCTGGTGACTGTGGCTGTTCACATGTTATACCTATAGTAATTGAATGAAAAATGAAATGGAAATAGGGGTGAACACGCAGTTTTATGTAAAGAGACAAAATAAAATTAAAAAAACCATAATATTAACATTATTACATTAACTTTCGTATTTAAAAAACAACTCGTAAGAAGATTTTTATGAGAAATGTAAAATATAAAGAAAATCGGAAAATAACAAACAGTTTATGATTGTATAACTAACAATGATCAAATGAAAAATAACTTGAATTTTCCATCAAGCAAAAACTAACGGCAACGATACAAAAATGTTAAGATCAACTGAAATATGACACTTAACGAAATAAAAATTAGAAATAGATGTCCTTCGTTACACATTCCCAACGTTTTCTGTAAAATGTTGTAAACTACTAATGTAGTTGAAGTGCATTAGTATAACTAAATGTAATATGTTATTTTAAAATATAGCAAATATTTTCTAAATTTGTCTTTTTAAAAAAAATGATTTTATTTAAAGAAAAGACATCTGCATCAGACAAGTACCAATAAACATTTCACTATTAACATGAAAGAAAATTAATAATTTATCATCAAGAGATACATATTAAGAAAATAAAAAAAATCAACAACCAAATCAAAATATTTTTAATTCAAAAAAAGGAAAATGTCGAAAAACATTATACATATCATTAAAAGAATAAAAAGATAGATGTTATTTGGGGTTGGTCTTTTGTTGATTACGTACCACACAAATATTATCATTTTATAAAAATGGTAGAGCCTGTTCGTACTACAACGAAGCAAGCTGCTTACAATTTAATTGTTGTCTGGAGGATATTGAAAGCCTAAGTTAATCAAGGACTAAAGACGAAAGTTTTATGGTGGCCATCACAATATTATTGATAAGTATGAAGGCACTGTATCTAAGCTGATACTGGATATATTTGACGTATCATAGTTACATGTTCCCTTTATTCTTAATTCACTTAACTCGTGTTTGGTGTAGCTAGCTAGACAGGAGGTGATTAACCTTCCGGACCACCCGACCTCACTTACTGGATGAAAGTTCACGTGTATAACAACACTGGCCAGTTTTCAAAGTTTTTACTTTGTTTTGGGGATTGTGATTTGGACATAGAATGGTATGTTTGTGTTTTATTTCTAGTGCACTTGATTCTCTTTTCAAAAAAAGAAAATTAAGCATAGGGAAAACTTTTTTTAAGAATTTATAGCATAATCATTTCCCCTTAATTTAAAAGATAAAAACCTACTAACATGGTAGTTACATTACGCAGACAAAATTTTATTATTAAAAAAATCAAGACATATGTCATAATTGTTCTTAGTGGATATTTTTAATCAAAATGCTTAATTCTTAATTTAACTGGTATTTGTGTTATATATTTAATGTTCTTACAACATGGATTTTAAAGTAACTATTGTGCTGTTTGTTAACTTACCATTTTACAAAATTTAAAGTCTAATTTCTTGACAACTTTTTTTTTCGAAAAGGCATTTTTAATTTACTTTAGTTGCTTAATAATTTTTGTATAAGTTTTTTTTAAAGTTTGCAATATAACTTTAAAAAATCTTTTCAAAACTCACGTGTTTTTGTCAGTATTCCATCAACAAATATATATAAATTTATGAAAATTTATGTAGCGATACTTTTGATGACAAACGATAATTAAAGTCGGTGTTTTGTGAAAAGTAAGTGACTTTGAAAAAGTCTTCAAAAGTTCTATAATGACTTGAGGAATAGAAATTATCATGAGAACGATAAGTATGAATATTTAACAAATATTGAATGATAAGATATTCATTGAAAAAGGTTTCGTCTCCACATATCATGGACATTTTCCAATAAAAAAAAACCATGGTGGTATTGCTGGTGCTGGTGTTCCCCATACAATAGGCTTTATTTTATTTTCCTTGTTTAAGCAGATATTAACTTCTACATTTTCACACTGATTTTTGCTTAATAATCTACTGATTAACTGTTCTAATATTTTTAAACAAGTATATTCCTTTTTATAATCCCTAAATTAGTTTCTATACTAAGTCGCACGCTCTGTTACTGGCCGTCATCTTGTGCTTCTAAAATCTTTCAATGACAACAGTGACGATGTTACCAATGATTGCGCAAATATAAATGAGTAATAACTTGAATATTAATTATTTAATTTGTCAAAATGATATAAAGATTACTAAATAGATATTAAATTAAACAAGGACATACCAGTTCTTGTAATTTTAATCGAATCATTGAGAAATAACGCGAATAGCCGGTCGTTGTGCAATATGTGCTTTACGAATTGAACAATGTGCAATTAAGCAATCAGGTTGTTTCCAAATGGTCTAAATGAAAGTCAGAATTATTTATATCTCAAATACATATCTTCTTTATTCCTTTTATCTCTTCATTGAATTTAATTTGAATTAATTTTATTTAGTATAATTCAATTTAATTTAATTTGATTTCTTTTAGAAATATCTATTTGGATATAGCCATAGTTATATAGAACCAAAAGTTACAAAATGTTGAGAAAGATAACATCTCTTGGCAGGTAAGAAGAGATTTACTTAACAGTTATCTCTCATTATTTGTTAGCTAGGTCCTACAGAAATTAACCTTATCGTCTGGTGTCAAATTAAATTTTGTTGCAAGGAAAATATCAAAGTTCATCTTTAAATGACTCCAATTCAATGTTATAAATTAATCATAAAAAGTCGCATCTGGAAAATATAATACCCGATTTGAGCTTGCTAATGAGATGCTTTAAATCTTTTTTTATAATGGAATTTTATAAAAGATATGTAAAAAACAGGATATAAGGAACCATATAACAAAGAATTTTTAATTATTTGATAATAAACATGCAAATCTTAAACATTACCATTAATTGACCATACAAAAGATTTTTTATTTCATTTCATAACTGTTACTTACGCACACAAGTCGGCGGTGGATTTGTATAAGTTCCATCTTCCTGGCAAACCGATATGTTATCACCATTTAATTCATAACCTGGATTACATGTAAATGTACACACTGTTCCATAAATATCACTGGATAAATCACAGCTTTTTCGTCCATCGGTTGGCCATTTAATTGCCGAACAAGTGATAACTGTCAATAAATAAAAATACAAAGGCTGTTCGATATGTAATGCGTATTGTTACACAGTGCGATACTGCTTTACTTAAATTTATTGATGATGATACGCTTAAAAAGCTCTATTTAATACTTTTCCAAAAGTATAAACAGATATCTTAAGCTCAATCTTGTTTTGAAATTAAAGCAATTTCAATAGAACCAGTCGTTGACCACTGTGGTAAAATAATTGGAAAACGGAACGAGAATATTGAAGAAACTAGAACTTCTATAAAAATTGACACAAACCTTAAGGTATTCGGTTAAACAGATTTTTACTAAATGGGGGAATGTTTACGAGTCTCATAAGGTATCTTATGAGACAGATCGTTGATGGAGATAGAAAGTTCTGATGGCACAGAGTTCTCTAAAGTTACAGCAAAATCTGGCTATCCTGTGACTGTTACAGGCAGCGGGGAATGTCTTTAAAATCAGGAAAATAATTGAAAGTGATGGCAGTATCTACGATTCGTGATATTGCCAAAGTTGTTGGTATATCGCGGGTAGATTTTAAAGCGTATTTTGAAAGTACGAAAGATTTCTGCCAGATGGATCCTGCATATATTGACAGATAACCAAGAACGGATACTCATGAAAAAATTAGACACAAAATTTGGTTAACTAAACATGGTAGAAGGTAATTTGTTATCTGTAATTGCCAAACGAAGCATAAGCACAGAGAAAGTTCTTTACTGTATATTTTCTTATGTATAGCCGTACCTGAGGGCAAATGTTACAGGTCAATTTTACCAAGATGTTATATTTAAAAAGATCAAGATATATTATCTCAAACGACACCTTGTGTCAGGATTTTGGCATGTTTGTCTATGTCATGATAACGCTCCATCACATACAGTACTTTGTACCATTATCAGCCGTGTTAATTTTTGAATTTATTTGAAAGTAAAGTTTGTTCCCACATGCAAAACATTCTTTAGCTGGATTTGGAATCATACAACTTTGGAACTTTAGATGTATTAATTTTCAACTATATAGCTTATGTTTTATGTATCTAACTTTTCGGCCCCTAGTGTCACTGAGAGGAATAATTTTCCGAAATGTGTACATCTGGCACATCAAAATTTAACAGGTATTTGTGTTATATATAAATCTAAGATTGTAAAGCAATTTTTAAGTTGGATGTTACCGTCTTACCACACCCACCATATTCCTTAGCTTTCAAGTCAAGCCCCATTCAATTTCAAAAATTTGAAAAGTTCTTATCTGGTTGATGTAACAAATCCCGACAAGCTCGTGTTGGCTATCAGTAAGAGCCTCAAAGATCTACCTATATTAGTGTATCATCAAACATTGCAGAAATCGATTCAGAGATTGAAATTTTATATTTCAAACTGTGGAGAATTCCTTAAAAGAATAAAATGTTCATTTCACTATTTAGGTCGAATGCATTTGAGATGTACAATACACATTACATATCAAACAATACTCGTATATAAGCTATATGTTGGTAAAAAAATAGGTTGCTAGTTAAATTAATTAGAAACTTTTTTCCATGTTTATATCCTTATCCTTAAGGTTATCCAAAAAAGGTTTCAATTCACGAAAAAAAGTCGCATTCCAAAAAGCAGCTTCAAATGTAAGTAATATAAAATTATATATATTTCATTTACTTGATCGCGATTTAAGATTCCATCTGTTTAAGAAAAAAACCGCATACAGAAATTGGATATTTAACATAATTTTAAATGTAATTTCTTTAATCTTAAATACTAGTACAAGATGTACATCCTTAACACAAAAAGATTATGTTAACACAATAAAGATAAACTCTTAAATCTGCTTTAAGTTTTTCAATTTTCTGAATTTATTTTGAATTATTAAAAATATATATCTTTAGTAATAGATAACCTCTGTGCACATCTGGCACATCTAAATTCATTTGGTATTTGTGTTATATATTTCATTGTATTTAGCTGTAAATAAACGAATCCTCTGAGGGTTTGTCATTAGTTAACGAGGACTATTATTTGCTTAGAGCATGCGCACGGATGTACGGGAATTTCAATGAATCGAAGGTGAAACCTGACAAACTGTATTAACTGTCAGTTTTTAATATCCAAATTTATTCGCAATGGTGTTAAGTTTCCCTTACAAAGTCACAAATGACAAATTTAATGAAATTCTGTGTTTAATTTATCGTATTCATCGTTTTGTAACTTGTGTTTAAATGACCCGGTTTTTTATGACGTAACCGTGTTCTAAAATTAGATCCCACAGGCTACAACTCGCTGTGAAATCATTGTTATTTCTGTTTTATTCGAGCTTTTATTGTTGAACCAAATGTAACATTGTTCATTATGGACATCATTAATTGGATCAGCACCGTTTTAATTTTTTCTCTAGGAAAACCTAATGCAGGTTTAATTCAAATAGATAAAGATTTAAAGCATATAGAGTTATTTCAAAAAGTTACAAGGAGAGACAGAAAAGATTCCACTAAAATGTAAATATTTAAATCTTTGAGAAAAAAAACTCGTACAAAATTTGTTACGCGTACTGTTGTATTAGGAAATCGTATTCAATGAATACAAAGATAGTTCCTTTTTGCGATTTAATGCTTTTTTCTAAAGCAAAAAAATAAGCTATATTTTTAAAACAAAATTTAATAGTTTAGTTAGATTATTAATAAAACAAACATACCAGTCCTTGTCCATATCACAATCCCAAAAACAAGGTAAAAACTTTGCAAACTAGCAAAATATGTTATACACGTGAACTTCCATCAAGGAAGTGAGGCCGGGTGCTCCGGAAGGGTAAGCACCTCCTGTCTAGCTAGCTACAACCGTCACGTGCAAGTCAATTTTGAGAATGAAAAGAACAAAGAACTATGGTAAGTCAAATATATCCAGTATATGTTAGGATACAGTGACTACATACTTATCAACAATATTGTGATGGCGGCCATAAAACTTTTTAAGGGCCCTGATTAGCCTAGGCTTGCAATATCCTTGTGTCAACAATTTAATTGTAAGTAATTTGCTTCGTTGCAGAAAGTTCCCATAGTGGGAACAAGCTCTACCGTACCGTATTAACTGTGAAACATATACACCATACGCAGGAGAAGCAGGGATATTACTGCAAAGAAATGGAAAGTTGACAATAGAAACATTGAAGTCATCACGTTTGTCGTATAGCTTCAGATGTAACCTTTCGTGGGTGTCATAATTGAGGTATAAGTCCAAATATGAAGCAGAACATGGAGAATCTGTCGTGTCTTTTATTTCAAGCTCACTTGGACAGATGACATTCACATATTCTCCAAATTTGTGATTGTTTAGAGAAAAAACGTCATCTATATATCTGTATGTGTAGTTGAATGATTTAGCGACAGACTTTTCTCCAGATTTGACAAGGTTCTGTAAAAATTCTGATTCATATGAATAAAGAAACAAATCAGCAAGCAAAGGTGCACAGTTTGTGCCCATTGGTATACCGATTGTTTGTTGAAAGATAATATTGCCAAACACAACAAATATGTTGTCTATCAAAAACTCTAACATTTTGTTGATGGTATCTTCAGTATATTTTTGTTTGCAGTCTGTATGGTGTTTTACAAAATAACCAGAATCCCTGTTGAGCACTAGATATTTATATCTTGGTTTACCGTTTTTGTAAAAGAATGAAAAATGAATGATTTGTTTCAGACGTTCTTTCAATTTAGCATGAGGGATAGTGGTGTAAAGGGTAGAAAAATCAAAAGTTTTTATACTTTTTACCGAAGATAGAGTATTAGAGACAAAATGGTCAAGTAGTTCTTTAGAATTTTTGAGAATCCACATTTGGTTGATGCCAGATGTAGAATAGACTTTATCCGAATAAGTCTGAAGGACATCTTTGACGACTGTCAAAATTTGTGTAAGAATTACTGATAATAATTTAGTAGTACATTTAGAGGAACCTGCTATATATCTTTCCTTGTATGGATTTTTGTGAAGTTTTGGAATCCAATACAAGTAAGGCAGGTCAAGTTCTTCCTGTTTTAAATTGATACCAAAAGACTCAAGGACTCCCCTATGATTGGAAAGAACTTCATCTTTGGTAAAATTAGTTTGGTATAAGTAGGATTCTTCTACTTGATAAACTTGATAACTTTGTGTTAATAACTAATAGATGGACATGTCAAATTGAAACTATAGTTCTGTAAAGATTTTGATTCTAAGCCTTTTTCTACATTATTTGTAACTTGTTTAAGGATGTGTTTCAGTGTAGTAAAAATCTAGAGATACTTGTAGAACTTATTTTTGGTAACGTCAGATTAAGTATAATTTTTTTGTTTCATTTTGCGCTGTCAAAATAATAACATATAGTGTAAAGGACAGATATTTTACTTTAAGCAAAATTTGTATATGAACTGCCAATTTCTACCTAACATTCAACCTACCAGTGATTGTAAATGAAAAATCACAGCTTGCGCTCACTCCATGACTGTCGACTGCTTTGTAGATAATAGTGTCTCCATGAGAAAATCTTGATCCTGAAGGCTGACCACGAGTCTGTTCTACAGTTGGTGTTTTCCTTCAAATTCCATTAAAGAGTAGATCAAATTATTTATAAGTGTATTTTGTAGCAGTGAATTGAACATTAAAAATTATGAAACGAAGAAAAGATAGATATAAATACTTGAAAGACAAAAACTAGTTAAAATAGCGATACTAAAAGTGTACAAATAATTTAAAAACAACTTATAAAAATTAAATATATTAAACAGCAATAAAAAATTTAGAAATATGGAAAAAAAACTATTTGCATTCTACAAAATAATTGTAGTTGACATGTTGAAACAAATTGATAGCAACTTCCCATATATATATATATATATATATATATATATATATATATATATATATATATATATATATATATATATATATATATTGATATATAAAAATTCCGTGCAAAATAAATCTTGTTATTTCGTCAACAAACTTTTTCATACCATTCCATACTCGTCAAATGTTTACACACTGTTGCACACTGTTGCAGTAGTTAAACCTTTGTTTTAATTTCCTTCGGTAATGGCACGGACGTTTAGAGGAGTCAAGCTATTTCCAATAATATAATCTCATTTTCCGAGAAAATGCCCGACCTCATGTTGCGAGAGTTTGTAGACAGTTTTTGACTAATCAAAACATTCAGTCGCTGGACTAACCAACCTATGGTCCAGATTGTTCTCTTTATACAAAGCTCTCCTTAGCTGGATTTGGATTTATATAATTTTGGAACTTTAGATTCATTAATTTTCAATTGTTTGGCTTGTGTTTTTATCTATCAAACCTTTCTGCCTTAGTGTCACTGATGAGGAATAAATTGCCGAAATTTGCATATCTGGCACATCAAAATTTGACTGGTATTTTTATGTTATATATTTACTACCCCTGAGCGGGTACCGCTGCTGGTGGAGTAAAACTCCCCGAGGGTATCCATAACTTAGTAGGCAGTACTTTGTGCTGTCAGAAAATGTACCATTTTGGAAAATTTTCAGCCGTTTTAAATTTGAAATTTATTTAAAACTAAGGTTTTTTCCCTCATGCAAAGCACACCTTAGCTGGATTTGGATTTATATAATTTTAGATCTTTAGATTTATAAATTTTCAATTGTTTGGCTTGTGTCTATATCTATTAAACTTTTCGGTCTTAGTGTCACTGAATGAATTTCCGAAGTGTGCACATCTGACATATCAAAATTTGACTGGTATTTTTTATGTAATATATTTACTATTAAACACCTCAAAATGTTACCCTGCGTTTCTTTTTCCTGTAGGTATATATATATATATATAAGTGTGGTAATGAAATAAAATAATTCAGAAACAAACATTAATAATCTCTCTCTCTCTCTCTCTCTCTCTCTCTCTCTCTCTCTCTCTCCCCGTTTTTTAGTAATAACATGCAAAAAATGTAAAACTTTCGAGCGAATAGCTGAATCGTTCTGACGAATTAATGTGTTGTTTGGGCGAATTAGTAATACGATTTTTTCTTTTTATTTTTAAATAAGGCCCTTCTGTTTTGCCTTAATATTTTAAATGGAATTAAATTGGTATACCTAGATAATCAGCATCAAACAGGCCGGAGAATGAAAGCTATTTAGTTCGCCATTGATTCTTTTTTATTTTGCCACGTTACTATCTTATTAGTTTCCCGTGGAGGACATCACATTGTTTGGATAAAATTGCATAAACTTCTTTTATTTCTCGACTTAAAAACGGCATGTACTCACCCTTGTTTACTGTCTTCTTTGTCTTCTGCCGTTGCATCTGGCCACGTTACTATCGTATCAGTTTCCCGTGAAGGACAGACAAAATTTGTCGGGATTTGTGGGCATGTTATATCAGGTGGATAATTTTGTTCAACAGCTCCTGTTCCTCCTCCTCCGCCACCACCACCACCACCACCTTTTTGATGAAGATACAAGTGCATTAGACCACCGCAGAATTCATATAGATAAAATCTTTCTTTTTTCAATAGAATTATACTAACTAGTACAAATTCATTATTCGCAAAGAATACTTATTTTTATCACTCATTATCATAAAAATTTAAGTTATGTATTATGTTCATTAATTTGCAATTTTTAGTTTCTGCAAGGGTCAACAAATGTCGGAAAAAGGTAGCATACATCAGTATTGACGTCATTTATATGACGTGTTTACATAATGACGTTGCATTTATAGTCTTATAATAATGTGGCTTATGAAAATGAAATATATTGTTAATCAATATTAAATAACCTATCATAAGTTTTGAAATAGATAGTTGAAATCGTGCTACGTCTTTCTCAGTATTTTTACACCTATACCGTGGCAACCAGTACTATAACGATTATA
The DNA here is from genome assembly GCA_029721355.1 of Tegillarca granosa. Classification (NCBI taxonomy): domain Eukaryota; kingdom Metazoa; phylum Mollusca; class Bivalvia; order Arcoida; family Arcidae; genus Tegillarca; species Tegillarca granosa. Next base: position 27,028,420 of record CM056606.1, read on the forward strand.
ATTTAACATAGAAAATAAAAACTACCAAAGATTCACTTTTGTGATAACTACTGTATATAAATTTTCTTAACAATTTGATGTACTGCTTCTTGAAGGGTTTTGGTTTTCAGTTTGTTATACGGAAATTTTAGAAAAGCTGAAAGACATTTAATTTTATCTTAAACTTTTTGACATGAATGTTTCCTTCATTTCACTTTCCACAATATGCTTTTATTATTTGTATTAAAATATTAAATATTTCATATTTTCCCGACTTGATGAAAATCTTCAATCCATCAGACTGTGGATATAATGATATCAGCAATTGTTCAGATTTGTCAAACGTTTTAATAATCATCTTTCCTAATTCTACCTCTTAAACAGTAATATATGCATTATCGGGAAAGTTAAAAACTGTTGCCAGTGTAAATATTTTAAAGGCTTTTATACAGGTTGGATCTTCTTTTAGGTTGGTTGGAAGGCGTTATAGCCTATCTGAAAATTATTGAATACTTTGTGAGCTACACGTTAACATTTTTTCGCGCAATTTTGATGAACATTTCACTTGATCCTATAAAACACGTATTTGTCTACTAATTCTCTTTGAGGTGTATCTGTCTTGTTTGAGATTTGTTTATAGAGGCTATCAGCAAAAACAATGAAATTATGGCTTGTATTTATTAAGGCAGGTATTCATGAGTATTATTGAGTTTGACGTTACCGACTAGATGAACATCAAGCCAGAGATAGTCAACAATGATTTAGGTTCATTAAGGGTTTTCAGAACCTTCCTTGTTGCAGTTAAAAAGTAAAAAAGAGATTTAATAATGAATACACTTATTTTGGTTAAGGACAACTGTCATGAATGAAGGAGAAAATCATCGACCCGTGGCAAGCAATATATAATACCAGGAACTACCACCAAAGATTCGGCTGATACTGAAAGACCGGATGTCGTAGATGTTTAGTATTTGTTTGTCATCAATTCCCTCTGTCAGTATACAGGTAAAAAGCTATAAATATTTAAGTTTGCATATGTCCATTCAAGTTTTTTTTTAACTTCCTATATTAATATTTATATATTTAATGAAAACTCAGCTCGATATAACGGCATCTCATGAATAACAGTTTAGATTTACTGAAAAAAATAACAAGTAATATTCTACGTACACATCATATCGACCCATTTACGGTTTACAACCATATATTTAAATGTCAGTTTTTTCATTATTACATTTTTGGGTTTAAGTTTAAAATAAAAAATAATTAAGTCTAAAATGTTTGCAAAACTAATTGAATAAATCTGTACTCACAAAGAAAGGCACAGGCGATGGCACCAACAACGACACCAACTATAAAATCGATAAATCTTTTCTCTCTGTGGTTTTGTTTTTCGTCTGTTAAAATTAAAAAAGTAAAAAGTCTTAGAGATATGTATAAATCACTGCGGAATAAAGTATAATTAACAATAGCTAGAACTGTCTTAGTCATATAGAACAAACAATAACAAAAATATGATAATATGAACGAGTATTAAAACCATGTGTCTGTCGTCATGAATATATAAACCTTTCCCCTAAATTTTGTCTTTGCTCATGAATGCTGAACAACGGTTAATATGTACTGAAAACACTCATTTCAAATAATTGCACAAACCTAAACCAGTTTTGAACCATAAATTGTTAATTAAAACATTAATATCGTAGCGTGAACTGTATTGTATTGAAGCAAGTTAGCATCCATGGACTATTTTAAGCCATATACCCGACAATTGTTGTCATTTAGTTAGTTTATATCCACGAGCTTGCACTCTTAAGGAAACAAGATAAGTGACTTTTAAAAATGAACAAAATCAGTAATCCAATATTTGCAAATGAGAGGTAAAGTACTTAAGGATTTTCTTATTGATATAGGTTTCGAAATTTATTAAAACTAAGGACTGTTCCTTCATGCAAAACATTCCTTAGCTGGATCTGGATTCATATAATTTTTAAACTTTGGATTCATTAACTTTTTAAATGTTATATTATACTTTTATCTACTGTAAAATCTTAAATTTTCGTGGTTGAATATAAGGTAAACATATTCGTGGGGCGAAATTTTCGTTGGTAATAACCTTATTGTACACCCTTAATTCAAGCATAAGATAATACCCGTAATCCCCGAACACAACTCACAAATACAACTCGCAATTTTATATGGACAAAACATGAAAAAGGGTTGATAGCAGGCCTTCACAAACTCCCTTATTTGCCCCCAAAAAAGCAATTAAAACTTCAAAACGCCGATTTAAAAATATCGAAATCGTTTTTTTATAAAGAATAAGACTAAATCTATTAAAAGTCTTTAATGTCGGCTTGTTACAATTAAGAGTACTCGTGACAGTGTCACGATTCATTGAATTTCCCAATTCACAGGTAATTATACATTACAAGTTAAATGATTACTAGTGGCTTCACCCGTTTACATCGTTTTCACTAGAATACTAGTATACAAACTTGCAGTCATACCCGCGCCTGATCAATCCTGTTTATATATAGTTAACAACCTCCCCTAATCTTTATATACGAGCTAAAAAGATTAAGTATGACCGCTTTTCGGGTTACTAACAACTACATGATAATCAGATACACATGCCATGGTTTTTGTAACGGGATCATTTGTCGTTTCTGTGATATGTCGTTATATTTTTTAGTGATGGGATTTTTGCAAGACAATTTAGCGGTATTTATGAGCATTTATCTATATATATATACGACATTGTCAGACAACGACATATAATTAAAACGACAGATATACCAATACCAAACTTCTGATATTATCACCATCATATCAACAGAATCCAGTTTAATTGCCGTTTTGTTGCATTACCAACGATTTGACAGTTATAAAAAGCAGTATGTTGACACCAGCTCTTCAAAATGACCATCAAAAGTCTATCATGAAATATTTTCGTTGACATTAAATTTCGTGGAATCTTGTCACCGACGAAAATAACGGAATTATATCCCCCACGAATATTTCTGATTTTACGGTATTACCTTTTTCTGTCCCAAGTATTACTGATGAAATATGAATTCCGAAATATGCACATATGACACGTCGAAATTAAATCATAGTCAACAGTTAAAGTTCTGGTTGTGGAATTTGAACGCGATAGACAGAGCCTTTAGGCAGTCCAATCCTGGAGGACCTGTCAATGTTGCAACCAAACATAAAGTCCATGATATTCTTATTTGATGACAGGCGAGTTACAAGAAGGATACAAGCTATTTCAGGGGTTATTTTAAAGGTAAAATTACATTCGATTCTGTTAGAGGATCTTGCAATGAAAAAGCTTTAATTGTGACCTGTGAGGTACCAAGATTGCTAACAGTTGATCAGAATTTCACCATACGCACTTTGTCACGTGCTAATCCTCAACAATTTGAGGTAGATTTATAGATTATGCTGTCTTCAAAGCTGTGTTATTTTAGATGAAACGTGGGTCCATTATTTCATTCTAGAGACCAAACAACAGTCTAAACAATAGAAGCCTGTTTTAACAGGTCAGGTCAGGTCAGGTTATGATCTCCGTTTTGTGGGATGCTTATGGAATGTTGATGGTAGATTATTTTCAACAAGGACAAACTATGAATCACTTCTGATGCAGTTGCAGGGTTGCCATTTACGAATGAGCATTTGTCTTATTTGCCTTAGCGAGATCAAATGGCATCTATCTCCAAAACCAAAAACGGCTATTTCCTGTCCCAACTTTGAGTTAGATTATGACGTTATACAAATATTCATACTTTCTGAACGGTAAAGAAAAGTCATTCTTTAAAAGTGAAATTGAGGGCTTTTAATATGGCCGTCAAAAGTGTTTACACACTGAATAAGACTATGTTAAAAATACAATATGCTTAACAAAAATCAAAACCTTACATATCAGGCTCACAACATCAGCCTTTGTATAACTTTTGACGTGTTTTATGAAGTACGGTTTATGTGTATTGAGACCACAAATTGTTTCATTGGACGAAAATAGTGGACTAAGTAAAAAGTTAAGAGGTATTGAAAGAAGAATGAAACCACCAATTATAACTTTGGACTGTGCACATATAAGGTAGAAAAATCAAGGGCAATAATATTGTGAATACATTAATGTTTCGTTTTAAAATTGTATGTAATTAGAAAATTGTCTTTTTAATATGAATCGAACTATTGTGTCATGCATTTCCGTTGTGACCTATTATATAAACATTTGTAACAAATCCTTAGTCACTCATCTTATGTCGTTTAAATCATTCATGTTACTTTTTTATTGAAACATGGCTTTGGTGACCTAATGATCTCATGTGTACCCTTAAGAGTCAAAGTGTCTCCCACCGCTAAGGTTTTAATTTTTTCTTCTGGAGATTCTAGAATGAAAGTTTGTCAGTTTGCATAAAAAACTAGTGGACACTTCGGTTTTTAGACACGCCGCCTCGATATGAGGGAATCTTGAATTGGGCATAAATATCATATATCCATACTATTCATACATTCTATAATAAATAATCAAAATTCTGTAAATCTTTTAAAACTATCGTAGTAAGGTTGGCTTTTTAACAGCTTTTTATCTGAACAAGGACGGACCTTGGAGAAAACATTAAAGTTAAGAGTGACTTACCTGTAACCCATCCATGTGGTTTCCATATTCCCTCATCACAGACAACAAATTCCTGTTGTTCAGACTGAATAACAAGACAAACTGTTGCAGGTTCAGCTTTATTGTTTTCGATGACATGATCACACGATTGTACCAAAATTTCATTAATATCGCATGTTTTCCCACGATCTTTTTCTAAATATTCAATCTGTAATGCATTTTAAATAAAGAACACATCGTGTCATATGAAAAACATTTATTATAATTCATTATGACTGACTCCATGAACATCTTCAATCAAGTTTTGATCAAAAATTTATTGGCATATTTGCTAAACTTATTTAAAAAATAACTTCCTCGCCTCTTTTTTAATCTTGATATATATATATGTCTGTAACAGTGTGGATTAGGTAAAACTATTTCCCTTGTATAGATGTATAAAATGACGATTTTTAGTGTTCTGAAAAATGTTGGTTTGCAAGTAGTAATATGAACCTTAATTCAATCATTTAAGTTCTTAATGCAACCTCATTTAAAGTGTATTCACCAAATTTATTGAGTCATTTTTACAAGTTTAAAAGCGGCTGCATAACAGCCAGCTTTTAGTTTCTTACAGCCTATAGTTGAGTTTTTTTTAAGTTTGTCCAAACAGAAGTTTATTATTTTTTGCTGTTGAAAACATTTTAATTAAGTGTCGAGATCAAGGAAAGTAACTCCGTTCAACAAGACAAAAAAGCTGATCAGTAATACTAATTTTGAAAACAAAATACAAAATTATGCCTTTAAGTCTATAATCGGCATACCATTATTTAGATATTTTTCTGTTTTAAATTATAAATGTTAGTTCATTCATTTTAAACATTTAAGAATTTGTTTAGCAAATAAACTGGTAATGCTAATTTTTGGGCCTCATACACAAGGTTTAATAATTTCAAGAGGTTTCAGTTCTTTCTATTCGCATGATTCTGACCTTTCAAAACATTATAATGATTTGTGCAAAAATAAAGAAAAATAGGCATATGGTTTACTTCTAAGCCCACCGGCCGGTACTGAATGCACACGTTTCTCCGGTATAATTCACTTAGGATAGCTACAAACGTATGTTATGTCATAAGCATACCAAAATAAGCTCGTAAAATGTCAAAATTATGAAATGGATCGATTGCATTCATAACAAATCGTGCAATAAATTAAAATACTGATCTTTCAGGACTTTTGCTGTGTATCAAATAAAAGGATTTCAAAAACGGAAAACAGTTGAGACAAAATCCAAATTCCTTCTATACAGTGTAAAAATACACTAAAATATGTGGGGTTGTTTTCATCCATTAAAAGCAATTTGGTCCTAATAATTTACAAAGACAAGAATTTGTATAGTTTAATTAACTTTAGCACTCAAAAAACAGTAAGAATTTTTAACGCAATTTTGAATTAACTCCCTTTGTGATAGAAACGTATGTCACAGATTTTATGATTTTCACCTCACCTGACCGAAAGGTCATGTGAGCTTATGGCATGGCGCGGCGTGTGTATGTGCGTGCATGTGTGCGTGTGTGCGTGAGTGCGTGTGTGCGTGTGTGCGTCGTTAACACCTATTTTCGACTTCTCTTCCAAAACTGCTGGACAGATTTCAATGATACTTGGTCAGAAGCATATATGGGCCAGGTGCAATTCAGATTAGTTCATGGCATTGCCATGGCTACCAAAACTAGGTCAAGGTGACCTAAGGGTCCAAAAATCTTAAAAATCTTCTTCTCTAAAACCGATGATGAGAGAAAAAATCTGATGTGATATTTAGCTTCTCTAGTGTCTTAAGCCTATAGTCTGTTCATTTCGTGAAATTTGGTCGAAAAATGGGTTACACGTTTTTGCGTTTAATTTTAAAAATTTCAGTAAAATGGTTTCAAATTGTTTTAACTTGACTACTTGAACAGATAATGACATGGGGTTTTCAGTTTTGACTTTTTCTTAAAATATCCTTCAAAATGGGGTCAAGGTCAAAGTTCATGGTCATGACCTAGTTTGTAATTTTGCAGTTTTAGGCTATTTTCTTCAAAAATTTTAAAGATATATCATACCAAAACATTGTGAAAATGTTCAGAATGACAAAATTCAAAAAGATACAAAGTTTCGTAACTATATGATAATGCATATAGGAGTTGTTGCCCCTGAAATGTTATTTTTTGCTTATAAAAACTAACATTGTGCATTAGCTTGAAAACTATTAACTTTTTGCATAGGCATATATATTAGAATATTGTAGGTATTGACATGACGATCATTTTTATATATGACTCAAGGTCATACGTCCAAAGGTCAAGGTCATAGGTGCATAAGAAACCTGAAATTGTTAATTATCTTGGAAACTATTAACATTTTTTATAGACATATATATCAGAATATTGTAGGTATTGTCATGAAAATTATTTTGATATATGACTCAAGGTCATACGTTCAAAGGTCAAGGTCATAGATGCATAAAAAGACTGAAATTGTTAATTATCTTGGAAACTATTTAACCTTTTGTACAGGCATGTATATTAGAATATTGTATGTATTTTTGCCAATGATTTTGGCCATATCCTCAGGTGAGCGTTAAGGCCCATGGGCCTCTTGTTTTTACTTTTATGGTAACCTGTCAATGAAAAAGAAGACACTTTTTGCACATTCTGTTATAATATATGTTTTTCTATGTATATTAAATATGGATTAAAAACATAAAAATTACATATGTTTTCATTACATTAAGTCATTATGGAATTAATACAAACATTTAATTGATTGGCAAAAATATTTAGAAATGGGCATTAGATTGTTAAAAAGTGTGGCAGGTTTGACGCACTCTGTTAAAAAACAAAAACCCAACATATTTTTCATTTTATTCGATAAGAAATATTCTAAGAGCTTGTGTAAATTTTCAGAAAATCCTAGATTGGGAAAACATTCCGTCTCAGGTGCTGGAAATTACCTTAAAATATATAAAAATTTAAAAAATTAAAATCCAATAACCAATTGTATAACCAATTACTCTATCGATCGGGTTGTAAGCAAATAATAAATTATTTGTTAGGAAATTAAAAAGTTACAAACTGCAATTGTAAACATAAACTGTTTTATATTCATAATAGAATAAGTATATTTATTAGCGGTGTTATTTTACAATGTGATCTCACAGTTGGAATTTCCATACAATAAAGTATAAAGACAGCACCTGCCCACTTGAAGTTTTAAAGAATTTTAACTTCCTGGTTAAAATTTGTTATGTAGTTTAAAGGATCTAGTTCGCGGAAAATCATTTTACAAGTCTTCGTGATCCGACTGACTTGAGAAGAATTCTCTTGAATTTAAGTTTAAAGCATTTCATAACAAATGATAATATAGTTTGTGATTTATGCTTTTATGATATTAAAAACATTTCTTAATTTTTGAAACCTGTCCAACCTTTTTTAAAAAAGGAACCACAATAGCACTCAATATATCAGTTTAAACAGGGCAATGTAGAAAGCGCCTTTTAAAACGGTCTTATATCTCAATAAAAAGATAAAAAGATTATTAATTCAAATTTGCTTTTATTCTTCAATTTTTTCAGTTCCTTTTTATGACTCTAAATTTGATGTTTGAGTTTTTGTGTGCCATTCGTTTGAATTTTTTTATCTTATCCAAAAATATTTGATTATGATCCAAAGACATTTTTTCCAAAATTCTTCAATTACTACAATAGGTTATAATGAAAAAAAGTCAAGCTTGTTATGTGACGTTGATTTATGCAATTATTTAGATTGAAAATTGTTTTTTAAAAATGTAAAAAATGTTTCGCAGTTTTTCTGAAAAAATCTTTTAAATGAACTACAAGGCAAGACAAAAATAGGTCAACAAAAATTATTTTGCTGCGATGACTTTAAAGGTCAAATAGAATGTACAAGTCAAACACTGGAGTGTCCTGGAGTGTTGGTTTTGATGCGTCATTAATTCCAGGTTAACCGTTCAAGATTTTTCCCCCGCTTTCACCGAAAGGGAGACAAACAAACGATATACTATAGTTCCAATTTCCCTCTTTGCATTTTATGCCAGGACTGTCCATATTATCCCTCATATATCATTACAATTACAGAAATCTATTTCATTTGAATTCTATGAATTTGCCTGTTAGCTTTAGCTTTGAATTAAAATTTTTGTAGACATTATTAAAATGAAAAATTGAAAGTTGTCGACCTTCAGATTTGTGATGCTAAGAATAGAATCATTTCATTTCAATTTTGTTATGTTTCGGATTAAACGTTTTTACAAAAAGACATTTTATATATTTAAAAGCATCAGTTTAAATAAAGATATGCAAAACCAGTATATAACAGTATATAACAAGACACAAACATACAACACCATGTCCATGTCCAAATCACAACCTCCACCTCCTAAAAAAACCCCAAAAAATTAATAAAATAAAAATGTTTGAAAACTGGGTGATTTAGTTACACATGTGAACTTCCATCAAGGAAGTGAGGCTGGTGCTCCAGAAGGTTTAGCACCTCTTGTCTAGCTAGCTACAGCCGACACGTGCAAAACTAAATTTTGAGAATGAAAGAAAAATGGAACTTTGGACGTCAACTATATGCAGTATAAGTTTGGATACAGCGAATTCATACTTATCAACAATATTGTGATAAAAGCCATAAAACTTTATTTATGAACTAAATGAAATGTACAGACGTGAAAACATAAAAACTTCTCCATTTTGCCTTTTTCTGTCTTCCTGCTTAAACTAATTTTGTACAGAGTTCTGTGTCGTTAACCGATGTTTAGTATGTGTATTTCAGTAATAACTTTGTTTAATAATGATCCAATTTTAAAAGAAATAAACCCCGATAAAAAAATTGAAAAAATTTATGCTGTTGTTAATAGAAACAAAGTTAACGTGTTAAGTTTGTACCAGCAATGTTTTCTGTCAAATCATCAGTAGTGACATTTGGTGTGAATTATCATGGTCACTTAAAATTATCAAATAACATCGTTGTTAATATACAGCACCGTATTCGTGAGTTTGCCCTTTTTTCACAATACCCTGTAAGATATTTTTTTAATTTTCTGATTGATTTATGTAGAAATCGTAAATAATTATGATTTTTTGTTATGCCTTAAATAAGGACTGGTATGTTTCTTTTATATCTATACTGTCAAATAATCTTAACGATAAATTTATCAGAATTATCTTTCAAACAGATTGTAATATTGTTATGACGTCAATTTTAAATGTATTATTAGAGCTGTCTCGGACGGTTATATGTTATAAACAGAAATATAAACGATATTTTCCAGTCTTTATAAAGGTTTGTAAGACAATACAAAATTTAACTTCCTTAATAGGTTTTGATATTTAGTCAGATAGATTGATTTCGCAAAAACATTATCTTAAAATAACAGAAATGCACTTCCTTTATTTGAACGCTGGTACTTAGCCAAGTTCACTAAAATACGTAGTTGTCTCTCAACGCCTTTGTTAAAATTTAAAACAGTCCCGTCTTGATTTAACAAGATTTATTTATAAGAAAATGTCGACACTGAGATTTTTGCTTTGAAAAGATATTACAAGTTCATTTTTGTAAAGCACTCGATAAAACCTACACTTCACTTATTATTTATATTTCGCTTACTTTGAATTTTCCGTTAACAAAAAAAAAAAAAAAAAAAAAAAAAAAAAAAAAAAAAAAAAAACAATAGCGTTTCATTTTTTTAAATTCTATTTTTAAATTTATTTTATTTTTATTTAATTATTTTTTTTATTTTTTATATATTGATTATGACCATGTGTATTATTGAATATTACACTCACTGACTCACTGATTGCTAATGGGAGACCATTTTTAATGATACACAGGCATCAACCAACAATAATTAAGCGCAAAAAAACAGAAAAAAAAAAACCCGTTGGTTTAGGAATTTGAACAAAAGGTTTTGATATCTAACAAGAATAACACTTAATTCTTTATCACCGGCTTGTTAATATTTTTAAACAAAATATTGCATCTTTTGACACGATCTGAGGATACATTTTAAATTTTTTTATGCTTTTTGAATATTTTTATACAAATAAATATAGTTTTCTTTTAAACGAAGAAGGATTTTCTCATCCTTTCACTTCTCGTGACTCAACAATATCACTGTTTCTTTTAGCCAATGATGTCTGGACTCGCATGGTAAATATTAATTTGCATCTGTTTCCTTTTTTCAACAAACATTTCACTTACAAACAGTTGTTTAAGATTAGTGACAGTTCATTTGAAAACGTATTTACTTGAAAATATCATAAATAAATGACTAATTTTAATGTAAATAACAGTTATAATATGTATACATGTATTTTTTAATTATACATTGATATAAGGAGCACATAATGGTAACATTAACAACAAAAAGATAACAATAATTAAAGCAAACAATTATACCCAGAGTATTGAAGTATGTTGCTATACATGAACAATGAACATAGAGTTTTAGATTATTGTAAAATACAGAACAGTACGGTGCCAACAGTTACGTTTCAAAAATTGAATTTTCTTTGTCATCAATGAATTTTTATTCAAGATCATTCGGTTCCTATACATATTTTATATTTCCTGTAGTTTAAAAATTATTTAAATAAATATTATACAACTGTTTTTTTCCTTATATAATCAATCTCTTTGATAAAAGAAACAACCTTGTTTTTATATTTTACCATATCTCTATAGACCCTCAATAAACAGTTACACAAATACATTTAAATAACTATTTGATGTGATTTAAAGTCTCGATCCTTATATTTTTTTAAAGTTAAACTTTTTTGTATCTCTTAAAATGATAGGGAAGGACGGTTCTTAACATGAATTTTTAAGAACCAGAATAAAAGCTAAAATGTACGCCAACAAACATGCCCAGCTTGATCGGTCTTTTTTGTCAGTTACCATAAAATCTTCTAAAGGATTAGAAGTATCAAACAAAACAAAATAAAACATAATATAAATGTCTAAGTTTTCTTGGATCAACTCTTATTCCTAAATACTGGTAAAATATACGCTTCAAGAAATATTTGTTTGCTATGCATGTTATATAAAGCTAAATGAAATGTACAAGCAACAACTAGAAATGCAAACTAAGTAGACAAACAACAATGAAAAATCATGTATTTACGCGCGCGCGCGCGTATGTGTGTGCGCGCTTATCTATGTGTATTTTACACGTTTTCAAAATTAATTTTCAAACAATTATATTAATTAACAATTTCTAATCTGGATTGTGTGATATTTTACCAAACAATTAATAAACGTAATTTTTCAACTATAATCATTTATAAATGTGTAACTGTAAGCTGTAGCCTAAAATTATTATGAAGAGTAATTCAAACATCAGCGGGTATTATTTGCGTTAGCATGGAGGATTGGAGATGACCAAATGACTCGGAGAATGTTTTCTCATCAAAAGTCAAAATAGAAAGAAATTTGTAGGTTTGCTTTTGAAAATTGTAAAGGAGGAAAATTGAATTTTTTGGTATTGTAGAGGCTTTTATAGATAATGACAAAATAAAGGCTAACGACAGCATGATTTTTCATATTGCAATATGAAACATCGAGATATATTGCGATATTAAAAATCACACTGTCGTTAGTATTTATTTTGTTAAAATTGAATTTAGTTTCCTTTTAAAAAATTATACATGTTTTGATCTCTGAAATATAATTCAATATAGTTAAAATCAATCAGTTCTAATATCAAGATAACTTACCACTTTCTCAAATATTGTTTCCGTGGATCCTAAACTCCAAACTGATACTAGAAAAATTGCGAACACGAACAATGCTTTCTCCATTTCAACCGTTCTAGAGTTTATGTCACAAAATCAAAACTCTATTTGTCAAACACAAGATATTTCAGAACAAAAACAAATACATCTTTTGAAAACTTAGATTAATTAGATTCTATAAAAGGCAATTAGAAATTATCTAGAGTTTTGTAATCATTCATTAAAAAACATATTTTAACTCTCACTCATGAGATGTAGAGCCTTCAAAGTATCAACCTCCAATCAATATAAGGCAATGCTTGCTTTAATTTTAAAGGGAACATAACCAGAGTGTTATATGAAACTAGACCTATTTTTATATCCAACAAATATATATATATATGTGTGTGTGCTCGTGACTTTATTCTTGAACTTCAAGGAAATTTAACTTCCTTGTTCGAAAAGTCATGTTTGGTCATGAAATATTCGAGAAATTTAGAATTGTATAGATTAATATGTTTGCATTTTGCAGAAATTTTTCATCTCTCTGTTTTTATATTTTGCACAAATACACATCATAAAAATATGCATTGTAGACAAGTAACATGAAAACTTTACAAAAAAGAAAAAAAATACTATAAATATATTTGTGTGTTAACATAAAATTACATCTCTTTATCTACCAACGATCAAGCACGTAGTCGCACATACATGTAATGCAACCAAAAACACGACATGATACAAGTAAATAATGGAAACTACCAAACATGACAAGAAATGAAAACACATATTAGGGTCACAAAAAAATCAATTTATATTAGGGGATAAATGAATGAAATCAAAACGAATGAGTTAAAATTGAAATAGGAAAAACCAAAAATAAACCAATGTGACTTATACCTCAATTATGACACTCACGAAAGGTTACATTTGAGGCTATTCGACAAAAGTGATGACTTCAATTTTTCTTTTGTCAACTTTCCGTTTCTTTGCAGTAATATCCCTGCTTCTCCTGTGTATGCAGTTATGTTTCACAGTTAATACGTTATGGTAGAGCTTGTCCCCGCTATGGGGACTTTCTACAACGAAGCAAGCTACTTACAATTAAATTGTTGACGCAAGAATATTGCAAGCCTAGGCTAATCAAGGCCCTTAAAAGTTTCATGGCTGCCATCACAAAATTGTTGATAAGTATGTAGTCACTGTATCCAAACTTATACTGGATATATTTGACTTACCATAGTTTCTTGTTCCTTTTATTCTCAAAATTAACTTGCGCGTGACGGGTGTACTAGCTAGACAGGAGGTGCTTACCCTTCCGGAACATCCGGCCTCACTTTCTTGATGGAAGTTCACGTGTATGACTAAATTTGCCAGCTTTCAAAGTTTTTACTTTGATTTTGGGATTGTTATTTGGACAAGGACTGGTATGTTTGTGTTTTATTTATTAGGAATATAGATGAGTAAAATCATTACATAGTACATAACAATAATGAGTAACGAACAGTGCTTGACAATTTTATCTTATAACTTCAACAGAATTAACGTTAAGTTAAAAAACGATATTTTAATTTTTAATGTTTAAAATGTAAATATGGAACAGAAATACCTGTTAAATTTTAATGTGTCATATGTGCACATTTTGGAAAATCATCCATCATCAGTGACACTAGGGCGGAAAAGTTTGATAGATAAAAAACATAAGCCAAACAGTTGAAAATTACTGAATCTAAAGTTCCAAAATTATATGATTCCAAATCCAGCTAAGGAATACTTTGCATAATGGAACAAACCTTAGTTTTAAATAATTTTTAAAAAAACCAAGAAAGGATTCTAAGTTCTATGTTTTCAGTAAGCATGGCGCAAATAAAGAAAATCAAGTTTCAACCGAATGGGGTCGGTCTTGCTTTTCTAGTAAAGTATCAAAAGGTATTAGTATTGCTTTTAAAGCGATTAAGTGAGTGAATTATAGTTCAAATCCGCGTCAGTATTATCACAGTTACTCGTGGTTAGAGATTATATCAAAGTACAATGAAACATTAAATCAATTATTTTTAAAAAAATCAAGAGGAGTTAGTATTGCCTTTGAATTGATTAAGTTAGTGAATTATTGTTCAAGCCGCGTCAGTATTATAACAGCGACTTGTGGTAAGTGGTTGTTAAAAGATACAATTACAATAAAACATTAAATTAATGTAAAAAAGTAATTAAAAAATGATTATAAACTTAATACAAAACTGAGGAGAACCAGCAGAATCTATTAAAGTTTAGTATAAGTTTTAAAATAATATTTATGATTAAGTTTTTACATTTATTAAATGAACGCACAATATAAACTGGATTTATCTTTAATAATAATAACAATAATAATAATAATAATGATAATAATAATAATTTATTGCATAAAAGCTTCTGCGTGTATATGTTTGTGTCTATGAGTGTGTAATACCATAATTATATTGTATTTATTACCGTTTTAAGTATTACATATACAAAAGGCATTAGTGCGCAATAGAGAAACAGAGTTTAAGTAAAGATTCTCTAAGTTAATAATTACATTTTAATATAGTCTGTTGGCTTATATGAGTAAGGTCAATGACAGAAAAAACTATAAAGACCTAGAAAAAAAACTAGAATTTACATAGTACAGACCAGACAACAATTACTTGTTTAACTAATTCTTTTTAAAATTTTTAATTTAATTCTTAACAAAAACATATAAGAAATAAAAATAAATAAAATATAGAAAGGTGTTGTAAAAAGATTTGTAAGTCAAAGCGGTGGTTTTAGTAATTCTATAAATACTTTAGATAAGTGTTGAGTTTTGTTGTCGAATTGTTCATTAAATTATTATTATGCCTCAAATTACTAATTTTTATTTTGTGCAAATTATGTAAGTGGAAAATTCTAGTAAACATAGATGGGACTTTGAAGAAAACATGTACATGTATATATAAAATGTTTGTTTGACTTAGTGTTTTCATTAGGATTTTATCACAAAGTCAATTAACTCATAAATTCCATGTATTTTCACCTGTAAAGTAGTAATAATATGATTAATATTTATTTACAGTGAAAAAAAATAAGACGATATAAATAAATAAATAAGCAACTTTTAACTCATTGAGCGATTAAATATAGTTGTTTGTCATTAGGTCAACCGCAAATTGTGATGGAACTATATACCTTTCAATTTATCAACAGGAGGTCGTACAAGAAGCAGTCGAAAGCATCTGGGTTGATGCAAATTCATTGTTTTAAGGCTATCCAGAACTCAATGATTTGTATATAAGCTTTTTGGCAGTTATGTCCAGAGCGGAAAGCTGATGATTCGGGGTAGAAAAGATATTTTTCTAAATAAGCGAAAGTTGTGTTTTAAAATAGCATTTTCGAATAGTTGAGATATTGTTGGTAGTTATAGTATGTAAACTGGTCGGCAATTACTTTTATATGAAAAAGTTTTACATAGAGTAAAATAGTATTGCTTGAACTTTACAGAGAAAATTAGAAATTGTCTATTTGTCCATTAATTCAGGTAGTAAAGGTGGTGTAATTGCTTGTTGTTTTAGTTTCAGAAACCATTTGCAACTTTTTAACTCGGTTGTAGAGCGTCTGGGTTCGAACCCCCTTGTGGTCAAACACGAGGCTTTATAATTTTGGAAATTGCTTCCGCGACTCTCGGCACTAGCATCACGACGTATTCACCTGGTTCCAGGATAATGGACTTGGGGAGTGGTATGCCTGTCTGTAACGTGCTGACTCCGTTATCTAGCACCTTAACAAAAAGTCGCCCAAAGTTTGCGCTAGTACACGCCAGGTCATAATACATACTCGCACATCTCACACATACACCAACTTGTCCAAGATTAATCCATAAGAGATTAATGGTTTTGCTCTCCTCGCCAATAGGTAAACATGTGCTGATGCGACGTTTAATAACATTACAACAACATTGTTGTTAGAAGTTTGGATATATACTATCAAAATCTGTAGCTCTAACTGTTATATGTTGTTTTAATTATTGTGTCTTCATTCACAAAAATTGGATGAATTATCTGTAAAATCTAGATGTTTGTAAATTGGTTTATTTCATTGAAACTGAGATGGTTAACTATCACAATCTTAATTCCTAGTATGTGATTTTATTTTCATATTAATTGTTAGTTATTGAGAATTTAAAAAAAACATTGTTGACTTTTGAAAAGTCCTAGGTTTCTTTCTTTCTTTCTTTAAATATAAAATAAAACAAACATAGCAGTCATTATCCAAAATACAATCAAAAAATAAAAAAAAAATCAAGCACTGTTCGTTCCTCATTATTGTTATTTACTATATAATGGTTTTACTTATCTATATTCGTAATAAATAAAACACAAACATACCAGTCCTTGTCCAAATCACAATCCCAAAAACACAAACATACCAGTCCTTGTCCAAATCACAATCCCAAAAACAAAGTAAAACACAAACATACAAGTCCTTGTCCAAATCACAATCCCAAAAACACAAACATACCAGTCCTTGTCCAAATCACAATCCCAAAAACACAAACATACCAGTCCTTGTCCGAATCACAATCCCAAAAACAAAGTAAAACACAAACATACCAGTCCTTGTCCGAATCACAATCCCAAAAACAAAGTAAAACACAAACATACCAGTCCTTGTCCAAATCACAATCCCAAAAACAAAGTAAAACACAAACATACCAGTCCTTGTCCGAATCACAATCCCAAAAACACAAACATACCAGTCCTTGTCCAAATCAAAATCACAATCCCAAAAACAATGTAAAACACAAACATACCAGTCCTTGTCCGAATCACAATCCCAAAAACAAAGTAAAACACAAACATACCAGTCCTTGTCCGAATCACAATCCCAAAAACAAAGTAAAACACAAACATACCAGTCCTTGTCCAAATCACAATCCCAAAAACAAAGTAAAACGCAAACATACCAGTCCTTGTCCGAATCACAATCCCAAAAACACAAACATACCAGTCCTTGTCCAAATCAAAATCACAATCCCTTAAACAAAGTAAAACACAAACATACCAGTCTATGTCCAAATCACAATCCCAAAAACAAAGTAAAACACAAACATACCAGTCCTTGTCCGAATCACAATCCCAAAAACAAAGTAAAACACAAACATACCAGTCCTTGTCCAAATCACAATCCCAAAAACAAAGTAAAACACAAACATACAAGTCCTTGTCCAAATCACAATCCCAAAAACACAAACATACCAGTCCTTGTCCAAATCACAATCACAAAAACAAAGTAAAACACAAACATACCAGTCCTTGTCCAAATCACAATCCCAAAAACACAAACATACCAGTCCTTGTCCAAATCACAATCCCAAAAACACAAACATACCAGTTCTTGTCCAAATCACAATCCCAAAAACAAAGTAAAACACAAACATACCAGTTCTTGTCCAAATCACAATCCCAAAAACACAAACATACCAGTCCTTGTCCAAATGACAATCCCAAAAACAAAGTAAAACACAAATATACCAGTTCTTGTCCAAATCACAATCCAAAAAACACAAACTTCCCAATTCTTGTCCAAATCACAATCCCAAAAACAAAGTAAAACACAAACATACCAGTCCTTTTCCGAATCACAATCCCAAAAACACAAACATACCAGTCCTTGTCCAAATCACAATCCCAAAAACAAAGTAAAACACAAACATACCAGTCCTTGTCCAAATCACAATCCCAAAAACACAAACATACCAGTCCTTGTCCAAATCACAATCCCAAAAACACAAACATACCAGTCTATGTCCAAATCACAATCCCAAAAACAAAGTAAAACACAAACATACCAGTCCTTGTCCGAATCACAATCCCAAAAACAAAGTAAAACACAAACATACCAGTCCTTGTCCAAATCACAATCCCAAAAACAAAGTAAAACGCAAACATACCAGTCCTTGTCCGAATCACAATCCCAAAAACACAAACATACCAGTCCTTGTCCAAATCAAAATCACAATCCCTTAAACAAAGTAAAACACAAACATACCAGTCTATGTCCAAATCACAATCCCAAAAACAAAGTAAAACACAAACATACCAGTCCTTGTCCGAATCACAATCCCAAAAACAAAGTAAAACACAAACATACCAGTCCTTGTCCAAATCAAAATCACAAAAACAAAGTAAAACACAAACATACCAGTCCTTGTCCGAATCACAACCCCAAAAACACAAACATACCAGTCCTTGTCCAAATCAAAATCACAATCCCAAAAACAATGTAAAACACAAACATACCAGTCCTTGTCCGAATCACAATCCCAAAAACACAAACATACCAGTCCTTGTCCAAATCACAATCCCAAAAACACAAACATACCAGTCTATGTCCAAATCACAATCCCAAAAACAAAGTAAAACACAAACATACCAGTCCTTGTCCGAATCACAATCCCAAAAACAAAGTAAAACACAAACATACCAGTCCTTGTCCAAATCACAATCCCAAAAACAAAGTAAAACGCAAACATACCAGTCCTTGTCCGAATCACAATCCCAAAAACACAAACATACCAGTCCTTGTCCAAATCAAAATCACAATCCCTTAAACAAAGTAAAACACAAACATACCAGTCTATGTCCAAATCACAATCCCAAAACAAAGTAAAACACAAACATACCAGTCCTTGTCCGAATCACAATCCCAAAAACAAAGTAAAACACAAACATACCAGTCCTTGTCCAAATCACAATCCCAAAAACAAAGTAAAACACAAACATACAAGTCCTTGTCCAAATCACAATCCCAAAAACACAAACATACCAGTCCTTGTCCAAATCACAATCACAAAAACAAAGTAAAACACAAACATACCAGTCCTTGTCCAAATCACAATCCCAAAAACACAAACATACCAGTCCTTGTCCAAATCACAATCCCAAAAACACAAACATACCAGTTCTTGTCCAAATCACAATCCCAAAAACAAAGTAAAACACAAACATACCAGTTCTTGTCCAAATCACAATCCCAAAAACACAAACATACCAGTCCTTGTCCAAATGACAATCCCAAAAACAAAGTAAAACACAAACATACCAGTCCTTGTCCGAATCACAATCCCAAAAACAAAGTAAAACACAAACATACCAGTCCTTGTCCAAATCACAATCCCAAAAACAAAGTAAAACACAAACATACCAGTCCTTGTCCGAATCACAATCCCAAAAACACAAACATACCAGTCCTTGTCCAAATCAAAATCACAATCCCAAAAACAATGTAAAACACAAACATACCAGTCCTTGTCCGAATCACAATCCCAAAAACACAAACATACCAGTCCTTGTCCAAATCACAATCCCAAAAACAAAGTAAAACACAAACATACCAGTCCTTGTCCGAATCACAATCCCAAAAACAAAGTTAAACACAAACATACCAGTCCTTGTCCAAATCACAATTCCAAAAACAAAGTAAAACACAAACATACCAGTCCTTGTCCGCATCACAATCCCAAAAACAAAGTAAAACACAAACATACCAGTCCTTGTCCGAATCACAATCCCAAAAACACAAACATACCAGTCCTTGTCCAAATCACAATTCCAAAAACAAAGTAAAACACAAACATACTAGTCCTTGTCCAAATCACAATCCCAAAAACACAAACATACCAGTCCATGTCCAAATCACAATCCCAAAAACAAAGTCAAACAAAAACATACCAGTCCTTGTCCGAATCACAATCCCAAAAACAAAGTAAAACACAAACATACAAGTCCTTGTCCAAATCACAATCCCAAAAACACGAATATACAAGTCCTTGTCCAAATTACAATCCCAAAAACACAAACATACAAGTCCTTGTCCAAATCACAATCCCAAAAACACAAACATACCAGTCCTTGTCCAAATCACAATCCCAAAAACAAAGTAAAACACAAACATACCAGTCCTTGTCCAAATCACAATCCCAAAAACACAAACATACCAGTCCATGTCCAAATCACAATCCCAAAAACAAAGTAAAACACAAACATACCAGACCTTGTCCGAATCACAATCCCAAAAACAAAGTAAAACACAAACATACAAGTCCTTGTCCAAATCACAATCCCAAAAACACGAACACACAAGTCCTTGTCCAAATCACAATCCCAAAAACACAAACATACAAGTCCTTGTCCAAATCACAATCCCAAAAACACAAACATACCAGTCCTTGTCAAAATTACAATCCCAAAAACAAAGTAAAACACAAACATACCAGTCCTTGTCCAAATCACAATCCTAAAAACACAAACATACCAGTCCTTGTCCAAATAACAATCCCAAAAACACAAACATACAAGTCCTTGACCAAATAACAATCCCAAAAACACAGACATACCAGTCCATGTCCAAATAACAATCCCAAAAACAAAGTTAATACTTTGAAAGCTGGCAAAATTAGTTATATACGTGAACTTCCATCAAGGAAGTGAGGCCGGGTGCTCCGGAAGGGTAAGCACCTCCTGCCTAGCTAGCTACACCCGTCGCGTGCAAGTCAATTTTAAAAATGAAAGGAACAAAGAATTATGGTAAGTCAAATATATCCAGTATAAGTTTGGATACAGTGACTGCATACTTATCAACAATATTGTGATGACGGCTATAAAACTTTTTAAGGGCCTTGATTAGCCTAGGTTTGCAATATTCTTGTGTCAACAATTTAATTGTAAGCAGTTTGCTTCTCTGTAGAAAGTCCCCAAAGTGGGTACAAGATTAACTGTGAAACATATACACCATACGCAGGAGAAGAATGGATATTACTGCAAAGAAACGGAAAGTTGACAATAGAAAAATTGAAGTCATCACTTTTTCTCATATAGCTTTAGAGGTAACCTTTTGTGAGGTCATAATTGAGGTATAAGTCCAAATATGAAGCAGAACATGGAGAATCTGTCGTGTATTTTATTTTAAGCTCACTTGGATAGATGACATTTACATATTCTCAAAATTTAAGATTATTTAGAGATAGAATAGTATATATATATGTGAATGATTTAGCGACAGACTTTTCTCCAGATTTGACAAGGTTCTGTAAAAATTCTGATTCATATGAATAAAGAAACAAATCAGCAAGGAAAGGTGCACAGTTAGTGCCCATTGGTATACCGATTGTTTTTTGAAAAATTATATTGCCAAACACAACAAATATGTTGTCTATCAAAAACTCTAACATTTTGTTGACGGTATCTTCAGTATATTTTTGTTTACAGTCTGTATGGTGTTTTACAAAATAACCAGAATCCCTGTGAATCTAAAGTTCCAAAATTATATGAAACCAAATCTAGCTAAAGAATGCTTTGCATGAGGGAACAGACCTTAGTTTTAAATTAATTTCAAAAATTAAGACGCCTGAAAATTTTGCTAAATGGCTAATTAATTAAGTAATCATTAGTGTTTATGAACAAGTTTAAAAACATTTGAGTTGGCTGAAGTTGAATGTAAAACCGGGTAAATACAAGGAGTTGATTAAGTTTAATTGAATTTAAAACTGAGATAACCATGTTAATACAACGAAAAGTAATCTTTGGGTTCATCGGTAGTAGCAACTGGATCTTCAATTCATACTTTATATAGTAACTTGTAAAAATCTATAAAGATCGATAAAGTTACCAACAATTTTTAAAATAATTAAACATGCAAATAAGGAAAGTAATGCTACATTACAATAAGAAGTGAATGTAACGAAAACGAAATAGGTGTTGCAGTATCCACAGTGTTAATTATGAAAAATAAAAGATTTCACAAATCATTCGTCTTGAATCATTAATAAAAAAAATTATTGTTATAATATCGTCAAGTCTTTTTTACAAATGAATTTGTTTACCAATAAAACACGAATTTTAATTTTTCGACAAAAGTGTACTTTTACTCTTTACCTTCATGAAGATATTAAGGAAATTGTAATGTCTGACAGCTCTTAGAATATATAATGTATAACAATACGACCTTCAACAGTGCCTTAATTTTCCAAAACGTTATAGCATTTGAATTTTGTTTAAAATGAAAAGGCTTTTTAGGCCGATGGTACACTATAAAGAATTGTCCATGCAGCTATGTCGTGATATTTAACGCCTGAAAGATTAGGTGAACCATTAAAACAAATGAAGAAACTATATCTCTAGAACAAGAAGTTTACAACCGTTTCCGGTTAAAGGAATTCTGGGACAAACACTAAGTAAACACTTCCTCTTTGATTATACACATGGAAATGAGAAAATACAGATAAATTTTTTATTTCAAAGGACAGATTTTATTATCGAAGATCTCATTATGGCTGCAGATTTTGTTTCCGAAGTTGACAGAAAATTCTTTTCTAACAATATGTTATCAAATGATGACTGGGGTATGTATTTATTTCTGTTTTATTCCGTAGGGTTAACAACTTCGTCTTGCATCGTTGCGTGACGGGCGTTGCACGGCGTTGATTATCGGTGACTTTATGTGTTTTGAATGTAAAGTTAAAGCTACTCCAACGCTGACCTGATCATAACTTCCTTTTATGTTAAATTCGTTGCTGTTCTGCAGTTTTAAACGTTGTAATAAATCATTTTATGTCAGGTTTAGCAAATTCACTCGCGTGCCATAGTCACCTAGAATAACAGGATCGGCATGTAATTACCGAATTGGCAATGAATTGGTCCTTGTTTTAAGCTATTTGGATAATATTTGTGATAATATGATGCAAAAAAGTGTTGAATTGGTCCTTGTTTTAAGCTATTTGGATAATATTTGTGATAATATGATGCAAAAAAGTGTATAATAATTATATATTTTCTGATATCTAGGACTGATTCAGTATTACGCTGATCCAGCCACTGATGTGAGACTTTATATAACCACATTAGACTTCACAAGTGTCATTAATTAAAGAACATTTATTATCAATGTAATTTAAGACAAATGCTGATCTGGTGCAGATTTGGTAAATTCGTGTGATCTAGTAATTTCAAGCAATGTCATATATGTTCTTTAATATAAAACTTCATTGATTTCTATTACACCATTTGTCATGTATGCCTTGTGTACTAATTCAATAACAGATAAACAAAAAATCTGTAAAAAGCACAAAGTGGTGGTGTTGTGTTCTAACTAACATGTTCCAATTAATCAGATTAAAGTAATTAATTGGCAGAATTTCTATGAATGCATTTAAACAGTGTAAGAGGATTTTAACACTTTTTTCCTTAGATTTGAATATATGCACTTTATTTTGATATAGCTTTGGGGGTATGTAAGTCATGTTAGAAAACAGTGTAATTGCATAGTAATTTGTATATTCACCATCAAGTTATTATTGAATAAGGCTGTTTTAGAAAGTTTCCATCTATTACTTTCATAAAATTTCAGCTTGCCTGGGAAAGATAAATTGACCATCTTGAAAATTTCTGTAAAAATGCTTGCTTTAATTTCAACATTATGAATTATTCATCAAATTAAGTAGATGATTTCAAAATATGTCATTTGTAGGCTTAATGAAATAGAGATATATTTTTTCTGTCAAGTTGTGATAAAATCATAAGACGGCATTAATAATTATGTAATATTTATATTCCCTGAGGCGGAATAATGACTGAATAAAGATGGCTATTTTTCAAACATATTTTTACATGTCAATTAATACCATTAGCAATGTTATTCAGGTTTCTATCAGCTAAAAAATAATCATATATGAGCGAAACTTGTGAAAACATGGTATCCAGATACATGTATTTGCAAAAAGTAACTTAATTGATACCTTTAGGGAGTTGTATACCCTTTATTGCAAAAAAAAAAAAAGGATATGTGGACATATCTGGTAAAGATATCTGAAAAATCTTTTCAAGCAGACATGTATCTGTCCAAGTATTGTTTGTGGACTCTTGTTTGTGTTTTATTTCATTAACCTATCATTGAATTGGAATTTTAATATCCAAAACCAGACACTGAGTCAGTCTATATTTTTTTCGTAAAAGTTGACTATATTCAGGGTGAGTGTATTTTTGTTTAAAGCTGCATAAGCATTATTGCAGATATTCATGGCTAGAGAATGTAAAAAATATACAGTAACCATGTAGACATATTCTTTATAACAACACATGTATTAATAGTATTATCTTGATTCTTCTTGTATTTTAATAAAAAACAAATTTTTTTGCTAGCATCTTTTATAGTGCAACATGTATATAGCATCTGCCTCAAAGGTAGGGAGCCACTGCGGTAGCTCAGTTGGTAGAGTGCTCGCTCCGTAAGTGAAAGGCTGTGGGTTCAAACCCCTGCCAGGTCTGACCCAAGACTTTAAAGTGGGTAGTGACTGTTCTTTCGCCAAGCACTCGGCATTACGAAATGAAAGTCACGGTTCTTTCGGATGGGAACTAAAAATAAACGAAGTCCTGTGTCACAGCGTGGCTCAATAAAGAACCCTGCTGTATAATGCCATCAGTGCAACACACAGGCAAAATTTCTGCACTTTCGTCTATAGCCGGCGACATCTCGATATAAGTGAAATATTCTTGACTGGGACGTTAAACAACATTACTCTTCTCTCTCTCTCTCTCTCTCTCTCAAAGGTAGGATGTCATGGGTTTGAACCATGTCATACTTAAGACTTTAAAATTACTGTTTCCTCATTGGGCACTCAGCATTAAGAGGACAGAGTAGGGAGTGCAGTGGTATGCTAGTCTGTGGCTTACTGACTTAGACCATAATACACACTTGCACATCTCATGTACATATCACCAGGTTTTTAGATTAATCCACAGAGATTAATAACCTAGCCATCATGAATAGCTGAAAATTGCTGATGTAACAACAACAAAACCCTTTATAGTATCCACTATACAGTATTGTATCTTTTTGATATTATCAATATGTTTTATGACAGGACTGTTAAATGTCTATAAAGATGTCATTATATTGACACAAAACAGGATTAATTGTCTAGGTTCCTTATGATTTTATTATTAAAATATTTATTTTACTAGTGTTTTAATATTGGAAATATTGGATTGGATTGATAATACTTTTTCTTAAGTTTGTGTTTGGTTTTTCACCTAAAGCACATCATGAAGTTTCACTTTTAAAATACACTTTATAGTCTTAAGACTATACCTAAAGCTTGTTTAAATTCTTAAGGTCTTTCAGAACACCTTAATTTTTTCTGTTTTATTCAGAAAACTTTTTGATATTTTTTCAGCTTTATTTTGTTTGGATAGAAGCTTTTCAGCTTGTGTATTTTTTCTTGCATGATCAAGAGATGAATTAAACTTAAAAATAATTTTTAAAAACTTTTCTGAATTCTAGCTGATAATTAATTTTTTTGTATTCTCTGTAAATAAAATCTTAGGGTTGACAAACTGTATCAAGTGACCTTAAGTGACTGTGATGTGGGGTTCTAACCCTTAAAATCTTGATGATTCTCCAACCTTCAAAATCCTGTAATTGTACACGTACTTTACATATGGAAACACATCATTGTGGAATTAAAAAAAAGGTTGAACTGTATAAAGTGACCAAAAGTGATGAAGGTTATTTGTCCAACCTGGAAAATCTTGTGTGCTTTACAGATGGACAAACATATGGAACTCTTATATAATTTTTTTTTAAAAAAAAGTTGAACTGTATCAAGTGGTCATAAATGGTTTGTGGAGTACTTGTACAACTATGAAAATATGAAATATGTACATGTAGATTTACAAGCTTGATATTGGATTTTCTCTGACAAATGATTTATTATATGTAATGTATTGAATACCTGAATATCTATTTCTATATTATACATGTCACTACAGCTCCTGGTTATGAATAGTTAATATACCCTTAAAAGTATTGATTTTACTATTTGAAACCTTGTGACATTTTATTGTCATAACGGTATAGTTCTTTGTTTACGATGTCTTATTGCCTTCGTTATTATTTATTTATTCTGTTCTCTGTATATTTGTTTTGAAACAAAGTACAGCTATCAAAATCTATAACATTTTGTGGTGTTTGTATTGATTAACTATGTGTCTTATCACTGTTTTTTAAACTGTGAATATATAATTATACTGATTCTTAAAAAAGCTACAGGTATTTATTACAGTGTATATCTAATTTGAAGTAAGTTGTAAATACCTTTGTTGTTGCTTTTTCTTATTGTTGTTGTTGTTTTTTTGTGATTTTTCTAAAACATACTAGCCTAGAAAACTGATGACTTAAGTAAGACATCAAAGAATTTCCTCCGTGTTTTTTTTTATTAAGAACTTGGGTTAGTGGGAGTATTCAAGTCTAGCCTTTGAGACAAAATGGGTAATATTTTCAAATATTCATCAACATTTTAACATGCAATTTATCATTTTAATTTGAAAAAAAATGTTTTTAGTTTGTCATTCACATGTCAATGCAATTAGTACAATTGATCCTTGGAAACTTGTAAAGTCAAATTTTAAGACAAAAGAAAAACAATAATCAAGGCTAACTTAAAAAATTCTTTGTTTGCTGTTTTCCAACCTTTGCTATCTACATGTGGATAGGTAAGAAGGTAGGAAAAAAAAAATTTTATTTTTTGAAAACTTAATCTATTACACTTGTGAAAAAGTTTAAATTTGTTTCATATGTCTCTTTTAAAACGCTTTTTACAATTTTTTGCTAACTAAAGCCTTCTTGTTTCTCTTGTGTTTTCTTTCATGGAGAAACACAAGAGAATTTCTTTACTACCATATAAATCTGCTCACAGGTCTTCATTGCCAGAGTTATTGTCCTTTAATACTGTTTCTTATGTTGTACATGTATGAGTTAAAAAAAATGGAGTTGATGGCAATAAAATGTTTTTGGTAGGGGCATTTCAATTTGGTCGGGCAGTCAAAGTAACAAAGTTACATGCAATTTTATTTTAGGCCTCAACTAATATTGAAAAGTTATAATAAAGATTGTCAAGTAGGTATATATTTTGGGCCAGTGGCTCAAGGACCCTTTCTAAAATAAACACTATTGGTAGATTTTTTAAAAAAGTTTCATTTGAATCTATGATAAATTAAAATTCAAATTTTATCAGTCATACATTTCAGCTTTTTATGGTTTTTAAAATCCCATAGTTTTGGTTCAAGGTTTGCAGTCTCAGTTTTTGTAAAATGTTTAATTTATTGGTTACAATGGCAAACAAAAATGTATTGGTAAATGGAGATATTTGAGTAATAAAATATTTGTTATCTGTGACCATTGGTCATGTTTTTATATTACATCATAGATTGCAAAGTATACTATCAGTAGACTAGTTTAGAATAACTTAACCACATATTTTAAATCTAGCAGAAAATTGAAAAACAAAACACACATTTAATAATGAAATCTCACTTTTTTTAGTTAACATGAATGAACATACAATATTTCCTTGAACTTTTAATTTTAAAAGTTTAAAGTCTTATGGGGATAAAAGCTTGATGAAAACAAAGATAAAATATAAAACATTATTGAAACATACATCCATGTTATATTTACCTGGTACACTTAAAAATTGTATTTATAAATAAATAATCGATTTCAAGGTTATTATTAGAATATGTTGATCAGTATTTATTTTATGCAATTTTTACCTTTTTTTTAATTACAAAAAACATTTTACATGAACTTACATTGACTCTTGTCTGTAAAACTAGCTACTAGCCTATTTGCTATATTGGTTAAAATAAAACTGACTTGTTTTGTGTAATGGCTAATGATTTATGGTCAGGTTTATTCAATGAAATGATCAATTATTAGTTTGGATTTCAATTTTGGACAAATATAATTTTTATTTGGTCTGATATCATTTCCAGAGTTCCAGAAGGTCTGTAGTCAGTCAGTTTATGGTCTTACTTTTCCAGTGGATGATAGTCTGTTTTTGTTGAGGTATTAGATCTAGAAAAATCTGTTTTATTTTTACCAGTTTTGGTTTGATATCATTTTGATTTTTTTAACTGTTAAACAATGAGTAAATCAGTAATTCTTTATTAGTTTGTAATTTTTGGTTCAAGTTCTAGTTAATATTTTAATATATGATTAGTTAACCCAGTCTGAATAAAGCACCTAGTTACCTAGCACCTGGGTTAATCTAGACTGTTTCCAGACCATTTCTGGACAGATGAGATAAGCTGGACTATAGCTCTACAGGCATTTAATTTACAATTTAGGATGCATGTAATTAATCTAGACTGTTTCCAGACCATTTCCAGAAAGATGAGATAAGCTGGACAAGCTCTACAGACAGTTGATTTCCGATTTAGGAAAGGGGTCGCATGGAAGCATGGAATGAATCTAGACTGTTTCCAGACCATTTCCAAGAAGATGATAAAGCTGGACTAGCTCTACAGACAGTTAATTTCCGATTTAGGAAAGGGGTCGCATGGAATTAATCTAGACTGTTTCCAGACCATTTCCAGAAAGATGAGATAAGCTGCACTAGCTCTACAGACAGTTAATTTCCGATTTAGGAAAGGGGTCGCATGGAATTAATCTAGACTGTTTCCAGACCATTTCCAGAAAGATGAGATAAGCTGGACTAGCTCTACAGACAGTTAATTTCTGATTTAGGAAAGGGGTTGCATGGAATTAATCTAGACTGTTTCCAGACCATTTCTAGAAATATGAGATAAGCTGCACTAGCTCTACAGACACTTAATTCCTTAATTGGTCTCTGTTTCACAATCATTCTTTACCTAAGATTTTGGGGATTCAGGGTGTCAATTTGAAGATCATTTCAAGCTTCTAACATCAGTATTTAGTTTATATCACAAATCTTTGTTTGTTATTCAAAAAGACATTACATATATGATAAATATAAGTTAAAGAAAATCTTAGTGAAAGAATGGTTGCGATTTGTGCCAGGTGTATGTTCCAGTAAATTCTGTATCAGTGTAAGTTTTCTTAGGCATAGAAATGGTTTATTATGGATTTCTCAATAATTTATACCTTACTGAAATATAAAAAGTTAGTACTTGCTGCAGTAAGAGATGCAAAAAATGCAAGCTGTCTCGTAGGTTTGTATTATAAATAGATATACACCGGTACATTGTAAATATATATATATCTGAGAGATGAATTTGATACTAATTACTTTACATTGTTGTTACATGATATTGAAACCATAAAATTAACAATATAACATCATCATCTAGGTCCTTATTTTTATTTACCATATGTTACAGTTGAGCAAACATACAGGAGGCACCATGTATATATATATACGGTAAGAGGTATCATTGAAGCTTAATGATCATTAGGAACAGTTAATGATGCTGTATACAGAAGGGTTTGTTGGTGTTTTTTGTTTGAGAAAAAAGTGTGCAATCAAGGAATTTTGTTGTCTGACATTTCCAATATATATTTGATGCAAAATGAAAGATGTTAGACATAGCAGTCATTGTTTCTTCATGGTGCAGTTATTCACATTCTGTAAACTTTTTGGCTAGCAGTGTAGGAAATAAGTTGACATTTTTAACAATCCCTTTTCTGACAATCTTAACATTTGCTATTTTGGTATAAAGGAGACTGTTGAAAAAGTAACCAGTCTTTAAAACCTACCAGTCTTGGACTGTTAAAATAGCTGTAATTTCCATTTTTCCGTTTTTTTTTTTCAAGAGTCTTTATTTTTTTTGCAAAAGTGAAACGCTTTATAAAACTTCAAATATCGATTCATGAACAAGGCATTAAGTGATGGAAAAGCCACACTGTTCTATTTTATTGGTTTTTGGAAGTCAAGGTAATGATGAAGAGGGACAGATGGAACATTTATATTACAGTGATAAAGGTGAATTTCTTTGATAAAATAAGACAGATTACTGTAATAGAAGTTTGGAATAAATTAAAGGATTAAGGTAGTTTTATTTTTAATTAAAATTTAAAAAAAAAAAAAGCTTGATTTTGAATTGATTGTGATAATGAAAAGTAATTCACCTGACATTTGACAAGTTGAATTGTTTAGTTGATTTAATGCATTTTATTAACAGTAACATATTTGTTGATCAGTTTGATTTTAATAACTTTCAGAAAAACTTTGATTCAATTTCTTTAAAATTGGTTTTATTTAGAACTTACTATTTATTGCAGAGTGCAAAAGCTCTAGAGTATGTCTTGTCATATTCCAAAAATTGAGAGGCATAATCATCATCAACATCCATTGTTTATATTTTTGTTGCAAGATTACTAATGTACAAACTTTAGAGTTCTTAGTTAAAATTATTTTGATTGGCTAAAAAGTAAAAACTGTTTTGATTGGGTAAATATGCAGACAAGCTGAACAGAACTTACAATGTATTTAGATACTGTTTGTGTTATTTCAAGCAGGGTGGTTTATATATGCAGATCTGTATGTTGATGATGTCGGGATGGCTATGTGGTCTAAACCAAATTCATTAAGAAATTATATTGCAAAACACACATGCATAAGTAACACAATGTGTTACATACATACAAATCAAATTGCTTAAATATATACATTAATTGAAATCACTCTTAGTTTGAAATAATTTGATTAAGTGAATTGTGTAGAATTCAGTAGTATTCAATGACTGGATTTAAATTAAAAAGTTAAATACATTGTATAACTATTGGCTATTTAGCTAATGCCAGTGCCATGTGTGTTGCCTGCCAGTAATGTTTATTATCTACATTGTATAGTCAGACATCTATCTATTATGATCTGATCATATTGCATTTATCTTTATTAAATAAAAGTATTGTTAATAGTAGTTAATATCCATACTCTGTCATTGCCTCTGGCCTGTCTAGTTTTACTGTACCAAGTTGCCATCAGTGTTCACCAAGACCCACTTGTCCACTGTATTTAACAACTTGCCAGAGTTTAAGAGAACACTTAATTCATAAATATAACATCTTTTGAAAACTGAAAAGAAAAAGATGCAAGATGGAGTTGGGCATTTCACATATTTTTTTTAGTTTGAACCCAAAACCCTCTGTTATAATTTCAAAACAAGCGACATTCAATAGGTTAGTGTTGTATCAAAGGAAAAAAAGGTTGTTGAGTGGTTGAAATAACTTCGCATTCAAGATTTTTCACTTGCATCAAGGTGGTCAATCAAAGATGATGAGAAAAATTGAGTGGATTAAAAAAACTTCCTTACATTTGGATCTGCCCATGTTAAATTTTTAAAGTTGTAAAAGGATCAATGATTTGTAATCATTACATTTTAGATCACTTGACCACCAAGGTTGCAAAAACTTGGTTTAAACATTGTGTGTTCTTGATTTGTAACCGAAGCCCATATTTTATCGGGTGGGAATTTGGATACAGTGTAACGATTGATTGATTTTGTTTAACTGATCAGTCATTGGTTATAATTGGCTGCATTATTGTATCCTTTTTTTAAAAAAAAAAAACCAAGATATAATTTCTATATTTAACTATTTTGTAATATGCAAAAATAAATAACGTGAGTCAAATAATAAAATTATCTAAGATTCTGAAAAATGCTTTATTGATTATAACCACATAACCACCAAGAACCTCATCATCTTCAGTTTGATTGGAGATGTTCATCTAATCAGCTATTATTAAATCTTCAGTATACTTAAGTGCATTTCATAGCAAGTGACTAGGCATACGTAGCCTTGAAACAAAATTAGTTGCTGATGATTGACTTTAGTCTTATCAAACAAACATTTTAAGGAGTTAAACATGTTAATGTCACATGTTTATGAAATGACATAGAGTTAAAATGTGTTAATGTCTCATGTTAATGAAATGACAAAGTTAAAATGTATTGATGTCACGTGTTAATGAAATAACAAGGAGTTAAAATGTATTTATGTCTGATGTTAAAAAAGTGGCATAAGTCAAAATGTGTTAATGTCATGTGATAAAAAATTGTATTCTGGCAATAAGTGGTTTTCTCTTATTTGTTTTTAATTGATACTTAGTTTTCATAAATTTTGTAACTGTTTAAAATTATTTTTTCAATTTTTCCATTTTTTTTAACTCACCTGAGCTGAAAGCTCAGATGACCTATTGCTATCCATCTTTGCCTCTCGTGCACAAACTTTTTACATTTTTATCTTCTCCTCCAAAACCACTGGGCCAAATTTAATAAAACTTCAAAGTTGGTAACCATCATGCCTGAATGAAGGTCTTTCAGATTTATACAAATGAAGGAGTTCTGTCATCTTGGGGCCCCATAAGGGGGAAAATAGAGAAAAACTTTAAAAATCTTCTCCTCTGCATGTACATGAGGTATATCTTAGTTATTTCATTTATAACATCCTTAGGTCATCTAGTTTCAGATTTGCACAAATGGTAGCCATGGGGCTCAAAATGGGCAAATGGCAATGTAGTTAGTGGGAATATAGCTAAAAATTATATATTTGTCAATATATCTTGAAATCTATAAACTTTTTGTATAGGCATTTATATTAGAATATTGTAGGTATTGACATGATGATCATTTGATATATGATTGAAGGTCATAGGTTCAAAGATCAAGGTCATAGCAGCATAAGAAAACTTATGGTAATTGCTAATTATCGTCAAAACTATTAACTTTTTGTATAGGCATGTATATTAGAATAATGTAGGTATTAATATGATGGTGATTTTGATATATGGTTCAAAGTCATAGGTTCAAAGGTCAAGGCCATATTTGCATAAGAAGACTTAAATTGCTAATTTTGTTGAAAGCTATTACCTTTTTGTATATGCATGTGTATAAGAATACTGTAGATATGATATGACAATCATTTTGATTTATGTTTCAAGGTCACAGGTTCAAAGGTCAAGGACATAGCTGCATAAGTATATCGAAAAGATTAATGATTTGGAAATTATTCATTGTACTATGTACTACACTTACTACATGCATTTTAGATACTAAGAAAAAAAATGTGACTAGAACTATATCTGATTTAGTGTTTTGGCAGTTCTAAACTTGAGAAAACTTAGAATGTTTTTGTACTTAATATATTGTCTTTGAACTTTGCAAACAATTTTGACATTTACTCAGGTTAGCATTAAAGCCTCTTGTTTTCATAGTTGTTTCAATTTGATTTTTTTCATGATTGATTTTTTAGTTGATTTAAGTAACTAGACAGTCATGTATTATTTCAATTACTCGTATTTGACACCAGAAGTTGGAAGTCAACATTTCTATGTCAATATACACCAGTATGTTTTATTGATAAAATAATATCTTTTCCTCAATGATATTTTTCATTTTTTTATTTTGTAAAACATTAAGTTGCCATAGTAACTGATACCAAAATTAATTGTTTTTTGGCACAAAAACATTTTAATTTATAAAAAGAACATTCTGAATATGATACGTTTTTGGATATTTTTGGATTCTTTATTAAGCTTATATAATTAAAACAATATATTTATTTTCTTGAAGTAAATCTTGTCATACATATGAATGCTTTTATTAAAACATAATAATAAAAATAATCAACATATTATTAATATTTCATGCACTATTTGGCATAATCTAAATGTAATTTAAATGTGCACAGATATATACGTAATTGGGATAAAGTCTTCTAACAATTTTTTGCTTTATATACTTATAAAACAAATAAAACTACCGGTAAACATTTTCTAGTTGCCTCTTTGTTTCTAGTTGTGTGTCTGTGTTTAAATTCGTCGAACAAAAAAGTATGTTTAAATTTCTTCTGACATTTAAAACATGTGGAGATGATGGCAGAAAGTGGATTATTATTATTATTATTATTATTGTTGTTGTTATTGTTGTTATTGTTGTTGTTGATGTTATTGTTGTTGTTATTATTATTATTATTACTGTTGTTGTTGCTGTTCTGTTTGACCTTGTTTTGAATGTACAAATGTAGGTGACAAGAGGCACTATTATTTACAGTATAACAACTAGGTCCCTCAGACTTTCTACCACTACCTTTTCAGCTATTGTTCGGTATAAGAGCCTGTGTTGACAACCAGTACATGTATATGGTACCAGTTCAGTTTCATGAGTACTAATAAACAGCATTGTTTAATTTTTTTCAGATTCTACCAATATGGACCTGTCAGATTTACTAAATGGTGAATTTCCTACAGATGAATTAGTTAACAGTTTACAGAATGACTTCCCAGTAAGTATTTCTATAATTCTGTCCCTGCAATTTGAGTATTTCAACACAAACATTGGTTTAAGAAATATGATATATATAATAATCCTCATTATCCTTTTGCTTAATGCAGTTGACTAACTGGGTAAAGAATTGATTCTTTCTTCCTCCACCATCTTTCCATCTTCCACGATTTTTCCATTTTTCCATCCTTCCATTCTCCATCATTCTTCCATCCTTTACCATCCTTCCATCCATCCATCCTCCACGATCCTTCCATCCTCCACTATCCTTCAATATTCCACCATCCTTCCATCTGTCCCTTTTCCATGCATGCATGTGCTGTCTGATTATAATAAAAGTAAAGATTCTAAAAATGTTATATTTCTTTAGTTTATTCTGTAGTCACAAAACTTCATTTCTACATACTACAGGGAATGATCCATGTAACTGAACTAATTATAGATCATTTTGACCCAGATTTTATGCTTCATTGATTTAGGTCAAGTTTTTTGTTCAGATTTTAAAATGGTGTTTCCTTTTATGGTATACAATGCACTGAATGCAGCTATAAAAATATGCAATGAAGAAAGTTCTGTAGAATTGAATTACATGTAAGGTTGTAATGGAAATGAGTTATAACTTCAGTACATGTATTAACAATTGGATTAATGTAGCAAAACAATTATTGGTTATAATCAGTTAGCATCATTTTATTTAATTTTTCATAACAGCTATGTACATGTTGTTTCAAGAATATTTTGCTATGTTGTCTATGTATTATATATTTTAACACATAGTGAAATTTTATTTACCCTAATTTCAATAGTTGGTTACACTCTCCCTGCCCATGACTAATACCTGGGAGGCCGGGGCTCGAATCCCAGCAGGGTCTGACCAAGAGTTCAAAGTAGGTAGTAACTGTTCTTTTGCCAAGCACTCAAATTTAGAAATTAAAGTCATGAGGTCCTTTAGATGAAACCTTAGAAACTGTTGCCCCACAGCAGGCATGGCACATTAAAGAACCCTCCCTGCACATTGCCCGAAGCGCACTGCAAAGGTAAAAATTTCTGTCATTCCACCTGTAGCTGGTGATGTTTCGATAAGTAAAATATTCATGTCTGGGATGTGAAACCCCATAAAATTGAACCAAATCCCTGTCCCTGACAAAATATCACCACAGAAACAAATGTACAATACTCTGAAAAGAAGAAAAACGACAAAACAAATATTGAAAAATACATAAAAAAACAACTGTTCATGGGTGATTGAACTTCACTTTTTTGTGAGTTAGTGAAATTTACAAAATTTAATGTCAATAAAAATTTTAAAATACCAAAGCCCCTAATGGGATTTATTTTCAAAAAAAAAAAAAAAAAAAAAAAAAAAAAAAAAAAAGGAAAAAAAAAAAAAAAAGAAAGAAAGAAAATTCAATCCATGAAATTTCTCCCAACAAAAATATTACATTTGTATATTTTATTTAAATACAAATGTATATATATTTGTATATTAAATTTAAACTCTATGAGTATTAATATTCTATGGTATATGATGTTTTTCTTGTTAAGTGTTGTTTTACTGTATTTGGATCTAAGATACAGATTTAAATACATCAGTTTGATGAGACAGATGTTTTGTTGAAGATAACATATATTATTAAGTGTAACAGCTGTTTATATATATCATGATTTAAAAATTTCACACGCAATCCCTGTTTTCTTAGGTTTCATTTTTATGACTTTTTTTTTTTACTGCAGTTCATGATTGGCATAGTACTTATATTAAAATGGCTTGCACAGAAATAGTTATTTAAGCTCACCTGTGCAAAATCTTGTACCATGTTCCTCATAAGGTTGGCATCAGCCTCAGTATTCAGTTTTTGATAGAATAAATATACATTCAAGCTTAGCTGCTCTTCTGGTTTTGCAAAACTTGAAATGTAAAACAAGCATTTTATTTCCCTAAATTCACAAGCTTGTAAAAATAATGTGCACCAAAATAAAATATGCTAAAAAAATGAATGGAGTAAGCAGATATTTTGTTGAGAGATACATCTCTTACAAGAAATAAAAACTAGTGTGAGAAAGTTTGTCAGTTCGCTTGCCGAAGTTCGGTGGTTTTCTCCAGTACTCCTGTTTCCTCCACCACTCCAGAACTGACCTCTAAATAAGAGAAAAATTCTTGACTGGCATGTAAAACACCATTACTCCACTCCACTCTTACAAAAAAAAAAAAAAAAAAAAAATATCTAAAAAATAAAATAGAAATACTTCTTTCCTGAGAGATGGACAGCTGTCTGTGATGACATATAATGATGGTTGTAATTGCTGAAGTTGTGCATTATTTATTTATTTAGTTAGTTAGTTATTTATTTACTTAACCATGTATTGTTTTTGTTCAATCTTAAGTAAAAGTTGTATTGATAGGAGAGCACCATTGACTCAGCTTTGCAGTGATAAGATCTCTTAAATTTGTGTTTGTATGGTGAAGAGTTATTTGCTCTTGATGGTAGCCACACAAAGCACGTCACAGTTGGAAACATTTTGGTGTATTTCCCAACCAGTTTCATATTTTTCCTTTATAGCGTGAACTGTATGTTGTTTCTTAATACTATTTTTGTTATATTTTTTCTGTTTAATACAGTACTACATTCAAAGAAAAAAAAAACAATTATAGCAAGAAAAATGTTTGTGTTCCCACTTCATGTACATTTTTAAAACCAAAGAGTTGTAACAAAAAACAAATAATAACTAAATAATTTTTGAATTACTTATTACTGCCAATGAGGCAGATTCTTTATCAGCATTATTTTAGGTGTAAAATATAAGTTTAAAAAAATCCCTTAAATCTGTCCTTTGTTTCAGGGAGTTGAAGGAACTTAAAGAATGTGTCAATCACTTGGACTCTAATTTACAAAAGATGCTGGTTTATCGACTAAGTAAACTGTAACATTATGCCCTTACCTTCAGTGCCTTGCCCAAGAACATGCGTTGTAAACGAGCTATGGGTTGAACCCCTGATCCTCCAGTAATGTGTCATTACCTTAATCACTCTGCCTTTCATCTACACAGATTTGCATGTCATGTCTAAAATGCCGCATCTTTTGTTTTACCTGTTGTCTTGTTTTAATGTTTCAGAGTTGTTTTGATGGTGATAGTTTACCAATATTATCAGGAAGTACTTTACATGATGACCTCATGCAAGAACTCAGTGACAGTTCAGACAGTGGAATAAGTGGTAAGTTCCAAGTCATGCAGATTGTTTGATGTGGTAAAAACGACTTATATACATAAGTATTTCACTTTATCTACAGCTATTGTTAACATTTAAAAAAAATATATTGATGAAAAAAATTGATTGTTAAATAACTAAATTTGACAAATTTTCCAAGATTTCATTTGTTGAAAAGTGAAAATACGTTTCAGTCATTTCTCAATGACTGTAACATAAATTAGTCATGTCCACTCACATTCTGAGGTGTTTGATGGTGACATAATCTAGAATGAACTACTTTTAATGCACGTCATTTTACCTCGTTTGAAGTTATTAAAAGCAAAAATTTCATAAAGTTATTCTCTCAATTGATTAAGTTGTCTTTAAAATTTCAAAGTGTGCATAGCATCCATTTAGGTTATTTCTCAATGACCCGAATGAAAATCAGTTTCAATGTTTAAATTACTAGATGTATAAAGATAGATTTTGTTGTAGAACCACTAAGTTTTGTCTAAAATTTGAATTTTGTATCCAGAAATAAAATATTTAAAGAGAACAAACCTTGGGGGTTACAGTAAAAAAGAAAATTAAAACATGCCAGCAATTTATATAACTTGTAATCAAGTGAATTGTTCTTGTAAGTGGAAATCACATATTAATGCTGGTAGCATGACAGGACTTACAGAGCCAGGTCATATGACATCTATTGTTTTGTCTTGGAAAACAAAACAGCATGGAGAACATTATGGTCGGGGAGTAGGGAATAGAGTTGCCTTTAAATATCTGACTCAACTTCTGTCTTCTTGTTCAAGTGTTGGGGATTACTAAAAATATATATAATGAATTTACTGCTGCTTTGATCTTAAATATTTTTCTTGTCTTACTTTCCCTATACATTAGAATATATAAAATTTGCTAGCTATTTTCAAATAAGAGTTTTGATATGGGAGATGGCAATCCTATGATACTTTTGACAAAGAAAATATTGTTTTTGTATGAAAATTGTATATGATTTGCTGTACATGTATATTTTACTTAAATTATGAATATCTTGATACCTTGAATCAGATAGACATTCCCATCAAAGGGAAGTGGAATGTTATATATAACAATGGTGTTATACACCTCAGTCAAAATTCTTTCACTTGTACTGATGAAATTATTTCTGGGATTATAAAGACAACCTGAGTACATGTACTTATAGAAAATCTTCAGCATGCAAACTGACAAAATTTCTCATAAAGAAGCTGCCCAAGTATGGGATTCAAGCCTAGTCAGTTAGAGAAACTATTTTGTCATAATATGGTCATCCAAGTTATGTTTCATGTCTATATATATAACACAAATATCTGTTAAAGTTTGATGTGCCATATGTGCACATATCGGAAAATCATTCCTCATCATTGACACTAGGGACAGAAAATTTTGATAGATAAATCATTTAAGCCAAACAGTTGAAAGTTACTGAATCTAAAGTTCCAGAATTATATGCATTTTACTTTCAGGTGTCATTAACCAGTATGATGTACAGTCACCTGATATAAAACATGAACCATTGTCACCAGCTTCATCTCTCTCCTCAGAGAACTCGGACAGTACATCTATACAGGTAAGTGTAAACTTATGTATAAATACCATACACCATGGATGCTTAAGAATTCAATTAATGAATTATCTCTTATAGACTGAAATGAGTTGTAATTGATCTTTTACCTAGCAATTTTCATTTAGAATTGAATGTCCATTACTTCAGAGACCATGATATTTGCCACTGTATCACATGTATAATGAATTTTCCAACAAACATGGAGATATCCAGTAACAATCTGCAATCTTCAACTTTACAAACAATAATTTGGTGACATTTCAGTATAAATTCAATAATCTTGACTGGTATGTACATTTGTAAAACCCTTTTAATAAATTATTGCATAGCTTTAAATTCAGACTCAGACTGGTGTTGTCTCCTTATAAGTGCAGTAAACTTGTCTATGATGTATAATCTAAAATGCCTTACCTATACTTTTCTAGATGCTGACAGACACCACATTGATAAATGAGAGTCCACCTTCATCTCCGTTTCAGTATACGGTGGAAGATGGTAAAGTTTGCATATTGCCAGACTTGAGTGTTCCTGTTTTAACTGAGCCTGAAGATGTCAAACCTACCATAGTGTTTGGTACCCAACTTGTTGGAACCAATTTGCAAGCACCTGTCCAGAATATAAATAGCATCATGAACTCTAAAGTCAAGATTCAACCTAAACCATTGACGAACACTTCTTCAATAACGACAACACCTGTTCAACAACATGCACCACTGTCTCCTGTTACAAACATGAGTGTTCCAAAAACAGGTATATTTGAAAATTCACTTATCTTTGATAAAAAAATTCAATAATGCTTTTATACAATTTACTACATTGTTTTTTAAACTTGCCTGTATAAATAACAAAACACTTTATGTTGTCCTCTGCTACTGACATCGGGACCTCGGTGGCCGAGTGGTCTAAAGCGTATGCTTATGGGTCACAGTGCCTCTCACTGCCTGGGTTCAAATCCCACTCAGGACAGATCCTAGTGTGAGAAAGTTTGGCTTGCCAAGGTCGGTGGTTTTTTCTGGGCACTCCGGTTTCCTCTACCATCCCAGAACTGACCGCCTCGAAATAAGTGAAAGAATCTTGACTGGGGCATAAAACTCCATTACTCCACTCCACTCTGCTATTGACATCAGTATCTAAAAAATTCAGTAGAGTGAATATCAGACAACCTGTGTTCTGCTCTTCACACTTTTATAATAAAAGTTTTATTACATTTTCAATGTCATATGTTTAAAAGGTTTTTTTTTTTAGTTTTCATCACTTAGTTGTAGCATTTTCTTTGTTGCTATGGCAATTGTCAAATACAGTGGAACCAGTCTAAATCTAACACTTTCTGGACCAAAGATTTTGATGTTCTTTATTTCATTTAATCTGTTTAATTTCAGAACCTGGAAAACCACTTGTTTTGACTCCAGAAGAATTTCAGAGGTTAACAGATCAGGGATTGTTGAAGTTTCAACCACCAACAACACAGCCCACTAAAGTTGTAAAACCAATTCATGTGGCATCACCTACCCTCAACATACATCCTAGCTCCATCATAAATGTGGACAATGATGTAAGTATAGTTATCTTCTCTTGCTGAGGGCAATATACAGTTCTATGAACCCAAAAGAGAAATAATGACCTAGTCTGAAGGCAGCAGTCCGTATTTTCTTTTTGGGTCCATAAACTATGTAGTGATAAAAATCTTATTTAATTAATTAACTTTTAGGCATTGTATAAAATTAAATTTTCAAATACAATTTGTAGTACATATATATTTTTTTAAATAAAAAAATGGAATACTTCGTCTTTCCCTTTACAAAAACTTCCTTTTTGAGATTATTATGAAAAGTCAGAAACAAGTAACTACATTGATTGTATTCTTGACATTTAAACTAAAGATTAACTGAAGTTTTCATAATTCATTTGTAAAACTTTGGACAACAGTAGTACCTTTTTTCACTGGAATGCGCTTCTTTTGCAGTATCAAGTATAAAATTATGTCAAGACAGTCCTAACAATATAATGGCATAGTTATTGTACCAATTGTTAACAGGACACAGTTGTTTGAAGCTTGAACAGTTTAATCATTACAAATTTAAAACATTATGTAAATAAACATATCATTTTGAAATCAAAGTTATGTATGAGTTTAATAAAATCCCTTTTTCTTGTGGTCTTTTCAACAAAACATTCTAAAAATACTTTTAAGTATGCAAGAAATAAATTTTGACCAATCAGTTGATTAAACTAATCATTTTTCAAACAATTGACTTAAGAATGTCAACATTTGATTAGTTTAACTTTCAAAAGAAGGAAATTTATTTTATGGAAAAGGTCAGTACAAGATTCAATCAACTCATTTGTTGGATAATCAGGTCTTTATTGTGAAACACTGATTATGTGGGAAATAATCAAGAATATCATAGATCATTGGATGAAAACAACAGCTAATTCTGATTTCACATAGTTATTGCTCAGACTTGATTAAGGTAATGAGTTATGTATTATTTGACACTGAGTATTTATTATGTCTTCCTCTGTGTTATCATTTGTTTGGTCATTGTAGATTAAGTCAATGAAAAGACAACAGAGAATGATAAAGAATAGAGAATCTGCGAGTTTATCAAGAAAGAGAAAGAAAGAGGTTAGTAGGTTATAGGGTGTGTTTGTGTGTGACCCAGTGTGTGTTTGGGTTTACAACTTTGTGCAACTTAATGAAGTGCTAAGTAGGTTATAGGGTGTGTGTGTGTGTGTGTGTGTGTGTGTGTGTGTGTGTTTATGTGTGACCCAGTGTGTGTGGGGGGTTTACAACTTTGTGCAACTTAATGAAGTGCTAAAGTGACATGTTGTCTTGTCAAAGTCCTTCTCACTGACTCTGGCAGAAACTTATGTGAGAATATTTTGTTATTTCACTTGCTAAACACTATAGTTTTCTTTTGGACTCTAGTTTCCTCTAGTATTCTAAAATTGACTATCTTATAGACAAATGAAAAATATTGATTGGGAAATAAAATCCTGTTTTCTTACTTTATTCCTTGCGATGGACAAAGGTGTCACAGATAAAATGAAGGTAGTAAGAGAAAATCATTTGTACTAGAAACGTCTAAATGACTTTTATACATGGCAGTGTATTTACATGGAATACATAGAGTCTGTCAATGTTTGTGTAATACCATTTCAGCATTATTGCAACCATTTAAAGCTTACATGTATATGGTACATGTAGAATTCAGATGTTCATAAAAATTCTAAATTCAGTTGTAATTTTGATGCTTTTTATTTTTCACAGTTGTTTTCAAAGTTTGACTCAGTTGTTTTTCTGAGAAAATTTTAAGTCTGTTGCAATTTTTCTTTCATAGAAATGTAAAATTGTATATCCATATGATGTGTTAAACAGTGTTTGTTTTTCTTTCTTGCTTTCTTAGGATCTTAGTGAACATTGAAATTAATTTCATAGTACAAACTTCACCCAATCATTTGAATTTTTATTTTTCGGCAATTTGTTACAGTACCTGACAAGTTTAGAAGAACAGATAAAAGAGTATAATCTTGAGAATCAACAACTAAAACATGAGAATATTAACTTAAAGAAGAAATTAGAGCTTTTACAATCAGAGGTATAGTAATTAATAATTTAACTGGTATTACACTAAATTTTCATCTTTGTATAGGCTATACATGGTTTGATATATTTCAATATTTCTCTCTACCTTGGCAGGGCTCTCACTGGGCTGTTTTTGGGGCTGAAATTCAGCCCCATTCCCAATTGAAATTATTATGGTTTTTTCACAATTGCTCAAGTGGATTTTCATTTTCACAATTGCTTTGTGTAAATACTTTAAACAAAAAATGTCAAAGAAAATCGAAAAAAGAAAAGAAAAACCAAATAATTACACAGCGAACATCATCCCGGAAGCAAAACAAATAACTTGTGTTGTGTGCAGAGCAGATGCGCATAAGTCAACAGCCATCTAATGGCAGATATCTTCAAAACCACATGCTTTTGACAGGTGTCCAGTCGCCTATGAGATGTAATGAAACTTTTATTAGAGCACAACTTAAATGTATATCATCGGGGAACCCATTATTGTGAAAGTGAAAGTAGAAAAATGTCCCGCAACGCAAAGTATTATAGAAAGAAAATAGTAGCTAAAACCATTGAAATTTCACAATTTTAGTCATTATTGGCACTAATTTTCACAATTGTAAAGGCCCCGGCCCCATTCACACAAAAGTGAGAGAGAGCCCTGCTTGGTTTCAATTCCACTTGGACAAATCTGTTTGTGAGAGTTAGTTCACTAGCAATAGTTGGCGGTTTTCCATTGGGCATTCAGATTTCCACCACCATCAACATATTACCCAAAAATCTTGATTGGTGCATTACGCAGCATGTTTTAATACACAGCATGTTTTGACTCCTGTCTCTAATACCTCTGTTTCTATTAGAACCATTTCAAAATAGATGTTTTATGTTATATTTTTCACATAAATATATTAACTTTACAACATTATAAAGTAACTTTAACAAACAAAGAGGAAAGGCTTACAAATGTATTTACTTTACATCCAAGTCTAACTTTAAATAAATGCAGTATTGGTACTTCAGTGTTTACTCTTGAACTGAGGTTAGTGCAGTCAAACTGGAGGAGCAATACCGTAATTACCTAGCTCTCGACTGATATTGAAGTGATGGGCTTAGTTGGCTCATCACCAACAATACTTAACAGGGCCTCCTGGACCTGTGTGATTATTTAAGGGTTAATGGCGGTAGAGCCCCTTCTAGATTCTGTCAAACTTTTGGAACTTTTAAACACTTTGCTTTAAATTAAGACATCATTCAACAAGAAATATTTGTGGTGTTCACAAATGATAAAAAAAACACTGCTTTTTGTCACTTTATAAACGTTTATTTCTACATATTTTATTTTTGTAATTGCTAAGTTTAGTGCTGATATTAGAGCAAAAATCTTACTTTAAGTGATTCACAGTTGTATTTGGAATTAAAATCACTAAACTTCATTGCAGTTAGCTATAACATGATTAAAGCTTTGTAAAACAATATAGAAAAGCAAAAAATTAACATAAATTAATTAAAAAAATCGTAAGTTCTCATTTTTTTAAGTATCTAATGCATATACATTTAATTTTAAATGTATTTTGTTTTTGTTTTTGTTTTTTTCAGAATGAGCAGTTAAAGAAGTCTAGTCCATTTTCACCAGCAAAGAAAATCTGTTTGATGGCTATATTTGTATTATTTAGTTTAAATTTTGCATCATTTAGGTAAGTTTTTATGTCTGAAAGGTTCACACTGGTTGTGAATGTGTTAATAAAAAGAAACAGAACTTTTAATACTTTT
This sequence comes from Tegillarca granosa, assembly GCA_029721355.1. Classification (NCBI taxonomy): domain Eukaryota; kingdom Metazoa; phylum Mollusca; class Bivalvia; order Arcoida; family Arcidae; genus Tegillarca; species Tegillarca granosa. Next base: position 27,073,013 of record CM056606.1, read on the forward strand.
CATCATCATCATCATTGAGTTATTAATATAACTTTAGCTTTTTTCACTTTTAACAACAACAGGCATCTATGTTTGAATTTTTTGTCACACTGTCAGATATTTTAATGTTGTTGCAACTCATTTTGCAAAATGTGATATTGACATTGTAAGCACTGAAGTAAACTCTGCATATTTCTATCTTGGGGTTTTGTTTCACAGTGACTAATGTATGAATGGTGTTTGTTGGTCTTTTATAGATGTCCTAGTTCAGATATTTTCACTTATATTGAAGAAGCCAATTCTGGCATAGGGATGGTAGAGCAACCAAGATTCCTCAATGAAAATCATTGATAGGAAGCAAACCAAAAAAGCTTTCTTACTCTTTGATCTGTTAAAGTTAAATTGGAACCTAGATGGTAACAGGTGCTTTGGTCTTAAAAGTAGATGCTTAAGATCACCTTGTCACTTAGGCCCAAATCAAAGGTATGGTGAAGAGATATACATGTCATGTTACTTACATGAACTTTGAAGATGTTAAAAGCCTATGACAATATACCTGCTCCTTGATTTTAAAAGATTTGAACTAATTTGATTAAAAAAAATGACAGCGTGAAATTAGAATATAAACTTTTTTTTATTTAGTGATTTTATAGTTTCTAATCATAACAACAAACAAGAATTAATTCCCCAGACATTGGTTCACAAAGGGAGACAACTTATGGCCTTGGAGCAGAAAAATGATTTTACAATGGAAAAGAACTATCTAGATTACTCATTCAAGAAAATCAGGAAATTTATAGAAGAACACTCAGTAGATGTTCCAGATTTCCAAAATAAAACCTTGTACGATTTTTATATGTGTCCATCATATTTTAATAGAACTGAATCTATGAGGTAGGTTAAGCTATGTTTTGTATTGTTTATAATTCAAATTAAAATCACCTTGTTTACAGTATTTGGTGACTTGGACTCAAGTAGAGTAGAGTTAAATACCGTGGTCATTTGTTTGAAGCATGGTTTGTTTAGTCGAGTGATTGGCAAATAATGGAATTTTGCATAATTTCAAATAATTAGTAAATTAATGTCGAAAAGGTCGAAAATGTCAAAAAGGACAGAATTTCACTATTGACTTGATGATAATGACATGTTATTTTGTATAATATTTGTTTGGAATTTGTGTTAATCATTGCTTAAACTAATCGAGCGTGGGACAACTGGACTCTGTGTTTTATGATCTAATCTAGATACATTTATATGAAGTTAATTCTTACTGGGATGGTGGAGAAAATCAAGAGTGCCTAGGGAGAAATCCGATTTTTAACAAGCAATTGACAAACTTTCTCACACTACTGCCAGAGTAGGGTTTAATTTGGTTGGTGAGCAGAAGTGAAATCCACTCATCTACAGAAGCAATACTCTCTAGTGCTTGGAAAATTTTCAAACCCATAGAAAAAATATGAAATCTAAGAACAGTAAATCAATAATTCAATACTGTAAAATGGGAAATTGGGGAAGTAGTGTTCCAGTTTATTCACATTTATTTCTTTATTTTCACTTTTTCACAGTAGAAATACCAATAATAATAATAATAATAATAATAATTAGATGTGTTCTATTGTTGCTTATTATTTCATGATTCACATATGAAAATTTCTTGCTTTATATTAGATTATTTATCTGCTTATGTTGAAAACTAAAGATTTTATCATCAAAATTTTATTTTGATAACTGTAATTGATAATATTGAAATACTTGAAAACTTGTGTTGTGTGTGTGTGTGTGTGTGATAGACAAGAAAACAATTATCAGAATTTTGAAACATTACATATTTCAAAGCTACCGGTACTTTAAAATGGTGTTTCTTGATTTTAATTGCAGGTTGGCTGAGCAGTTGGCAGGATGGATGGATAGACATGAAAAAACAAAAACAGCAGCTGCTCTTAAAAAGAATAAAAATAAACTAAAACAGAAAAAATTGTCACCCTTACAAGCTTCACTACAGAAAATGAAAGCCAAACACAGATTAAGACAAAAGTAAGAATATACAAAAAACAAGAAGATTACATTTCAATCTGTTTATATTCATGCATCAGAACTCTCCTCAAAATGGAACTCACTTCCACTTAATAATGTTTGAGTGGAAATATTTTTCAAATAAATATGGAATATATTTTATTCTCATATTCCCAGAATAACATTGTGATTTAGATTTTGGGATCCCAATAAAAAGTTTCACACAATGTTAAGAGGTTTCACACCGAATGATGATAAACCCCAGTTATTTAAAACTTGGTGATGAGAAACAACAGAGAGGTTCTTATAAATACATATTTTTTGCTGCAAAAAAGGCAAAATATAAACCTTAAATATTTTAAAATATCATCCTAGGGGCTTGTTGTTTTTTATTTCTCTGTTGTTGACTGTAGAGGGTTTCCTTAAAATAATTCTCTTAAAAATTTTGCCATATGATGAATCTTTGATGTACAAGACATGTTTGGAAGATGACAATGTTTCATCACTCACCAAACTGATGGCAATTAAATATGTATTAATGAGAAGACCATAAATTGTCACCCTTACAAGCATCATTACAGAAAATAAAAAGCAAACATAGATTGAGACAAAAATTGTACAATGGCAGCAAGATAAACACTCAATCAGCTGTTTCTATACGATATAACTCTTTTCAAGACATTTTAAATGGGGGTTGTTACTGTACTTCCATATGCCTCTCAATAATGTTTGTAATGAAATATTTTTTTTAAAAATGAATATTGAATATGGTTTATTTTTAAATCCCCAGGATTACCTTGTTGGTTTGAGAATAAGTGAAACTTTTGGATCCCAATAAAAAATTTTACATTGACAATGTTAAGGGGTTTTACAGAGATTGCTGTTAAGCACATGTTATTCAGAACTTGGCTGTAGATAGCTGTAGAGACGTAGAGACACATAACTTTGCTAATATTCTATGATGACAAAATTGAAAAGTGAGAGTTAAAAAATTACAATCCTTTCTTTTAATCCTCTGTTGTTGCCTGTAGAGGGTTTCCTGTTTATAATTTTGTTATGTACTTTGCCAAATGATGAATCTTTGATGATCAAGACATGTTTGGAAGATGACAATGTTTCATCACTCACCAAACTGATGGCAATTAAATATGTATTAATGAGAAGACCATAAATTGTCACCCTTACAAGCATCATTACAGAAAATAAAAAGCAAACATAGATTGAGACAAAAATTGTACAATGGCAGCAAGATAAACACTTAATCAGCTGTTTCCATACGATATAACTCTTTTCAAGACATTTTAAATGGGGGTTGTTACTGTACTTCCATATGCCTCTCAATAATGTTTGTAATGAAATATTTTTTTTAAAATGAATATTGAATATGGTTTATTTTTAAATTCCCAGAATTACCTTGTTGGTTTGAGAATAAGTGAAACTTTTGGATCCCAATAAAAAATTTTACATTGACAATGTTAAGGGGTTTTACAGAGATTGCTGTTAAGCACATGTTATTCAGAACTTGGCTGTAGATAGCTGTAGAGACGTAGAGACACTTAACTTTTCTAATATTCTATGATGACAAAATTGAAAAGTGAGAGTTAAAAAATTACAATCCTTTCTTTTAATCCTCTGTTGTTGCCTGTAGAGGGTTTCCTGTTTATAATTTTGTTATGTACTTTGCCAAATGATGAATCTTTGATGATCAAGACATGTTTGGAAGATGACAATGTTTCATCACTCACCGAACTGATGGCAATTAAATATCTAATAATGAGAAGACCTTGGATACCATAGATTGTCACCCTTACAAGTATCACTACAGAAAATGAAAACCAAACATAGATTGAGACAAAAATTGTACAATGGCAGCAAGATAAACACTTAATCAGCTGTTTCCATACGATATAACTCTTTTCAAGACATTTTAAATGGGGGTTGTTACTGTACTTCCATATGCCTCTCAATAATGTTTGTAATGAAATATTTTTTTTAAAATGAATATTGAATATGGTTTATTTTTAAATTCCCAGAATTACCTTGTTGGTTTGAGAATAAGTGAAACTTTTGGATCCCAATAAAAAATTTTACATTGACAATGTTAAGGGGTTTTACAGAGATTGCTGTTAAGCACATGTTATTCAGAACTTGGCTGTAGATAGCTGTAGAGACGTAGAGACACTTAACTTTGCTAATATTCTATGATGACAAAATTGAAAAGTGAAAGTTAAAAAATTACAATCCTTTCTTTTAATCCTCTGTTGTTGCCTGTAGAGGGTTTCCTGTTTATAATTTTGTTATGTACTTTGCCAAATGATGAATCTTTGATGATCAAGACATGTTTGGAAGATGACAATGTTTCATCACTCACCGAACTGATGGCAATTAAATATCTAATAATGAGAAGACCTTGGATACCATAGATTGTCACCCTTACAAGTATCACTACAGAAAATGAAAACCAAACATAGATTGAGACAAATATTGTACAAAAGCAGCAAGATAAAGAACCAATCAGCCATTTCTAATACATATAACTTTACTCAATACGTTTTTAATTGGGTTCTTATTGTACCACCACATGACACTCAATAATGTTTGTGTGCAGAAATATTTTTTAAATGAATATGGAATATTATGACAAGGACAGGGCTGGTATATTTGTGTTTTATTAATGTTGTATTCCCAGCACAACCTCATTTGTTTGGGAATAAGTCACATTTTGGGATCCCAATAAAAGATTTACACACTAATGGCCAGGTATTTCACATGGAATGATGATAAACCCCTGTTATTCGAAATTTGGCGATGGTGAAACTACAGAGAGATTCTTATAAATATGTTTAAACTATTCTCTACAAAAACAGCAAGATGTAAACCTTAAATATTTTAAAATATCGCCCTTGTTCTTGTATTTTATTTCTCTGTTGTTGCCTGTAGAGGATTTCCTGTTTATAATTCTGTTATGTATTTTTGCCAAATGATGAATATTTGATGATCAAGACATGTTTGGAAGATGACAATGTTTCATCACTCACTGAACTGATGGCAATTAATGAGAAGACCATAAAATATCATCCTTACAGGCATTATATTACTATAAAAATGAAAGCCAAATACAGATTAAGACAAAGATGGTACAATAGCAACAAGATAAACACTCGATCAGCTGTTTGTCAAGTCATTTTTAATGGGGGCCTTTACTGTACAACCACATGCCTCTCAATAATGTTTATACTTAAGTTATTTTTTTTTTAAATATGGAATATGGTTTATATTATTTGAATTCCCAGAATTACCTTGTTTGTAAAGTGAAATTTTGGGATCCCAATGAAGTGTTTCATACAAATGTTAAGCAGTTTCACATAGATTGCTGCTAAACACAAGTTATTCAAAACTTGGCTGTAGATAACTGCAGAGACATAAGTATTGAAAAAAGAGATTTAAAAAAAAGAATCCTTTCTTTGTTATTTCTCTGTTGTTGCCTTTAGAGGGTTTCCTGTTTATTATTTTGTTATGTACTTTGCCAAATGATGAATCTTTGATGATCAAGACATGTTTGGAAGATGACAATGTTTCATCACTCACCGAACTGATGGCAATAATGTTTCATCACTCACCAAACTGATGGTAATTTATTATGTGTTGATGAGAAGACCATACATACCATAAATTGTCAATACAGAAACAGAAGCAAGATAAACACTCAATGAGTTGTTTTTATTGCATAAAAATCTCAAGACATTTTTTAAATTAGTTTCAATAATGTTTGTGCAATTTTTTTTTTTACAATAAATGTGTGCGGATATATTTTTATATAGATATGGAATATGTTTCATTCTCATTCTCCCAGATCAGTTTCAATTGTTGAGAAAAAGTCAAATTTTTGGATCCGAAATAAAAAGTTTTACACAATGTTAAAGGGGTTTCACGTAGATTTCTGTTGAACAATTGTAATTTAAAACTTGGTTGTGGAAAATAGCACAGAGTGTCTTATAAATATGTTGAAATTTTATGGTGACAAAATTGAAACATGAGATAAGAAAAATAGAATCCCCTCTTTTTTAATCCTCTGTTGTTGCCTGTGGAGGGTTTCCTGTTTATAATTCTGTTATATACTTTGCCAAATGATGAATCTTTGATGATCAGGACATGTTTGGAAGATGACAATGTTTCATCACTCACCAAACTGATGGCAATTAGATATGTATTAATGAGAAGACCATAAATTGTCACCCTTACAAACATCACTACAGAAAACAAAAGACAAACAGATGGAGACAGAATATTGTACAAAAGCAACAAGATAGACATTCAGTCATTTATAATACATATAACTCTCCTCAAGAGATTTTTAAATTTGGTTCTTCAGTTTAATACTACATGGCTATCAATGAAGTTTGTGTATGGAATGTTTCTTAAATGAATATAGAATATGTTTAATTGTCATATTACTAGAAAAACCTCTTTTGGGAATTGTATTCCAATAAAAAGATCATCACAAATATGAAAGAGTTTCACATAGAATGTTGCTGAACATGATATTCAAAACTTAGCTGTTGTCAACTGCAAAGTGATTTTTATAAATATGAAATTTTACAATAACAAAATTGAAAAATGAGATAAAAATAGAAAACATTGTTTGTTTGTTTTTTTTTAATCTCTGTTGTTGCCTGTAGAGGTTTTCCTAAAAAAAACTCTCTAATGAATTTTGCCAAATGATGAATGTTTGATGATCAAGACATGTTTGGAAGATGACAATGTTTCATCACTCACCGAACTGATGGCAATTTATTATGTGTTTATGGAAAAACCAAAGATAACTGAAGAAAAATTTAATATTATTTGTTAGTTTATTCGGAGATCTTGGCTTTCATATACTGAAAAAGAGACATTGATACATTGAAATAATCTGTTAAAAATGGCATGACCAAAAAATGGGAAGCTGATTGATTCATGATGAAGCATTCTTGTATTCATTTGTATTTTCATCAAATATATATTTTTTTCAGATATGCTGAGTATAATTATCAAGTACAGCTATTTCAAGGTTCTGAGGATAGAGACTTTTGGAAGGCTGTATCGAGAAGGAATGATACTTTCTATGTTCTGTCTTTTAATGAAGTAAGTGAAGACAAATATCTCAGTTCAAATCAACATCAATACTTTGGATTTATCAGTTATGTTTTAAATTAAAACTTTGTCAAACTTACAGTATTTGTTCAGTTAAATTTTAGCTTTATAAAGTTACAGGTTACTGTAATTTACCCCCCCCCCCCCCCCCCCCCCAAAAAAAAAAAAAAAAAAAAAAAAAAAAAAAAAAGAAAAGAAAAAAAGTAAGAAAAAAAGGGAGAAACTTAATAAGATTAGGCAGATCTTAGAAAAACTTCTTTGATTTTCAATTTAATACAGACCTTCTGTTTCTCTATTCATAGGTATCAACAAGTTAACCAATAGAACAATAAAACATTGCACAATGCATGACAGACAAAGGGGGATGGCTGATGTCTTCTGCTCAGGTTACCTAATAATTTCTAATGTATAAATGACCTCACACTAATACAGTAACCATTATGTAAAGGAAGGACATTGTAGATCGACTAAAATTATTTAAACTTATATACATGTATTCTTTACAAATTGGTAATATTTGTTTTACAAATGATTTTTTTTAATTTTAGGATTATTTCCTTGTGCCGGCTGTAGCTCATAATAAAACTATGAGACCGAGAATGTCACTGATGATGCCAGCAGTGGCCCTAAATGGTAAAAATCACACACACACACACACACACACATACACACACACAGGTGATGTTCACATGAAATGCGAAATTATCTATTAATTAAATTTAAATTTAAAAAATTCAAAGTACCTATTCAACAGGAATAATGCTGATATTGTGTTTTCTTTGAACTGATTTTAAATCCTTTAATTTTATACATTATACATTGAATTTTCAATTTTCTCATCTTAATTACTGTTTTATCTTAAAGAAAGGCATGATAAGCTCTCTCTCTCTCTCTCTCTCTCTCATTGGGATTTTAAATGAAATAGTGTATCACATGTTAAAACTAAACAAACCAAAGAAGAACAAGTAATGGGGAATTAGATACAAACACTCTCAATTACCAAATATCAAAATTTGGAAAATCCTGAAACTAAAAATAGATCATGAATAAATTATGATTTAAACATTTTTTTCTACAGAATCTATGCAACCCCCTGCAGGGAAGATAGGAATGATGCAGATTGATTGTGAAGTTCTCAATACACAGCTGATACATGTACAAAAATCAGCTATCCCACAGCATTTTACACAGCGAAATTCATCATTCACAAGATCGGAAGAAGAATCTTTTTTCCCAAGTAAAGAAGGTTGAGTGTCGAGAAAGATTCTGATACGGCATAAGTGCAATTCTTTTATTCCATCAAGTTGATACCTGGGAAGCTGATGGCTAAGTTCTAAATTTGTTAATGGTCTGGAGAATATTTTGTATGCACAATGTATTACATAGTTGTAAACCTTTGTAAGAGTTAAAACTGATCTTGTTTGGTATTTTCTGATATAAATCAGTTTGTATATTTGTGAGGGGTTTATATCTTTATGCATTTTGAATGTTGTAGAGTTTTTGTATTGATGGGAATATGTTTTAATGATGTTGTAAAAGGTTTTTGAAGACGGATGTCCATTTTCAAGGATTTTTTTCTAGACTGGATGTGCAGGTGATCTACACAGAACTTTTAATAGCTGTTTATTACACATTTCTAAATATAATGGTTGTGAACTAAATGAAATGATGGATTGTGGACTTTATTTATGATTTTAAAACCATTTAGCATCCTTTAACTCTTTTTAAAAAAAATATCATACAAATGGACCTTGTCACTAATATAGCATTGGTCTTCTTCATGCATTCAGATTTTAAACTTTTAAAATGTGAAGCTGAAAGCTTCGTTTTATATAATTAGACAAGTTGATTTGAAATGTCTATGAAATTAAAACAAGTAGTCCTGAATTTCTGTATAAACCACATACATGTATTGATTTGACAGTTTGGTTTGCTGTTCAGTGTCTGATCCAAAGTAGTAATAAAAATATTGAATCTCAGTGACATAACTGGCAAAATGATTGGTTATGCTTTAAATTAATTAACTGAAATGTACCAAATAATTGAACTGTAATCGTGCTGTTTCATTGACCTAAACTCCTTTAGTTCTGCTTTTGTTGTTTTTGTCCGTCATTTTGCTACTTTGGTGGAAATTCATCCCAACATTCTTACATAGCTCAGTAGCAGTGCCCTTTAAGTTGCAATTTTGCATTTTAGATATACATGTAAAGCAAATCATATTTTACATTTAGGGCACAAAAATCTTACAATTGCCTTATGAATTTCTTTTCATTTCATTTTTTGTAAGGTTTTACAATTTTTTATAGTTTTTATACTCTGTTTAGCTTCAAATTTTGTTTTTATCTCAAATTTACATAAATGTGCATGATTTTTAATTCATTTTTGTTGCAAATTTATCAAAAAATTAGTTGGATTTTTTTTTTTAAATTTTGCAAACTTTTTAAAGAAAAAAGATTAAGATGTATTAGATCATTTTCAATATTGCATAAAATTCAGTCTGCATAAATGTCATGAATAGAAAATTTTTAAAATTCATTTTGTAAATGGTAAGTGCAGAATTTTTTCTTTCTGAAATAAAAACTAATCATGATCTTATTTTATGATAGCCGTAATTATGATTTTTCAACTAAAACTATCAACAAATAAACTTTCTTTAAAAAAAGAGTTCTGACAACTTTCTCTGTGACATCACATCCAGCAATTCTGTAAGGAGTTATCATACAGTCTGTTTCTGATTAAAAAGTTAAATTGTCCTGTCAAATTGCTTATGAAATGAACACATGACAATACAAAAATTGATGGGTTTTTTACCCATTTGGTCAGCACATCATCATACATTTACAATATTTTATTAAATGGGAAATATTTTTTGCAGAATTGTCTTCAACCAAGTATCATTATTCATTTTGTGAGTCCATATTCATACATTTATGATAATTTATTGATGGGAAATTTTTGTTGTAGAATTGTCTTCACCTAAGTTTCAAATGGTATTCTGTAACTGAAGATTCAGACTTTTATTTATTTATTTTTTTTTTTTTTGAGTTTGAATGGCAAACTTCATACTACATTTAATCAACAAAGTTGTGACAAGTGCCATTGGTATGTAGGTGAATCCAATTGAATTCCATGTCGATCAAGACTTAAATTTTAGGAACAGTGTGGTCATACAGCAAATATGTACAAGGCATTTGTTATAGAAATACATGTTATAGTTTTACTTTTATTAGTTAAAGATTCTGATTTTCTATCTGCACAAACATTTCCCATGTAGTTTTTAAAGTGCTATGCAAGAATAAGTGCAACACATTAATGTCTTGAACTGTAAATAGTTCCATTCAATGATGATAATTGTTAGTGGCTGGTTGATTCTGTTAATTCTAGATAATGGAGAAAAGATTTGAAAAAAATCATGCCATTATTACCTAATATGGATGTTAAATTTTGAAAAATTAGCCATCATTTATAGATTTTGCCAAAAACTTCTCATGCATCATATATTTTATGTAAAAATTTTGTTTCATAAAAAATATCAATTTTTTTTGTATACAGAGAATGTTAGTTGATTAATGAAATCCATTTATGTGTTAATAGTAACTATGGCAACAGCGTAACTCATATTTATATACAACATAACATTTATACATTCCATATACATGTACATGTTTTTGTTTTTCATAGATTAAATGACTAACAAAAATAGTTCTGATGAAATATTTTGGGTCTACTTATCTCTTCGAAATCGACATGAAAGATTGAAAACAAAACATTTTTTTAAAAAAAATTTATTCAAGTTTTTTTTAAATAAAATAATTCCCAAATAAACTTACATTCAAACTTGTCAGTAGACCATTCAGACATTTAAAGTCCCTTGAAAAAACTTTATTGATTTTATAACAGTGAAGAAACAGGTTTTAAGTTAACCTGTATTAACCAATGTAATTGGACCTTCCCATGTGTATAAGGTTTTATGGAATGAAATCTGAAAGGCCAACATGTTCAGGTAAACTCGTACATTTTCACATGCAAAGTTTGGGCCACATCAGTGATACATAAGTATGTTGAACATCCAAAAACCCCTTTCAACAGTGTGTTAATATAGATTTTCTGTATTTAAAAGGCTGCCTTGTTTCATATCAATTTTTTGGTCTCTATTTTGTCTGAACTAAATGAGTGGTCATTGTACAATCACAAAATAAATAACCATAGTTACCATAGAAACTGTTTTAAACTTTAATCAGATGTTTATTTGTTCATATACACACATACAGATGTTAATATTTTTAGTATATATACAAGTAAAACATGGAATAACATTTCAATTTTTTAAGAATGTCTAATTTCATTACAATGTATATCTACATTGTATCTTTCTCATTAAACGAATGATAATTTTTGTAAGTGTGGTCGAAACCAATGCAGTTATCATTTATGTTAATTTTTGAAAAAGTTTTGATAAAAAATGATGTGTTTGATTATGAAAAAAGGCCCATTTGTGTGTGTGTGCGTGCGTGTGTGTGTGTGTGTATGTAAACTTTTTGTCGAATATATTGTCTTGATTTATAAAATTTTTAAATTGAATCACAGTAAATATCATCTATTTGATAATTTGAAACGAAGTTTTGATTTATAGTGTTGTTTTATTTGAATTATAGAAAATATCATCAATGTGAAAATTTGAAACGAAGTTTTGATTTATAGTGTTGTTTTAATTGAATTATAGAAAATATCATCAATGTGAAAATTTGAAACGAAGTTTTGATGAATTGTTGTGCCTTAAATCATGAATATGTTTTCCTATCAGCATATATTTAATTTTCTTCATTTGTTTGTATGTAATACATATTGATATGATGATATTTAATATATATGTATATAAGAGATGTTTAATATATTCCATGTATATATAATGATAATAAATATATAGATGTATAAAATGGCAGCTGGTAAGGTGTGTGAAACTCGCCTTGTCATTGTTTTGAATCTGTAAGTGTGGTCCTTCAAGGTGTCAAAAATAGTTTGACTTTGATCCCTAAAACCGTTTTACCCAATACTTTTTAACAGTTCCTTTTTCATTTACCATAAATTGATGATGGACATTTGTTTTTTGTGGGATTTGTTTTTCGTACTTTTAAATTGAAATAATGGAAACACCACTGAACTTTAAATCAAAATCGGAATTCTTTGTCACAATGTGCTTTGAGTGAATTTTTTTTCATTATAATTTTAATAATCATTCCATCTGTTAATTTTAAGAATGATGACTTTAAGTCCATCTCTATGTGTTAGGTTTTTATTGTATACCTTTCTTAAAAGTAATAGAATCTAGTTCATGCTGTGGTTTGATACGGACATTTTATATTTTGTAATATCAGTCCGATTTCTGAGTGATTGTACACACAGAGAATTGCAAAATTGGTTATTTAAATAGATATAAAAATAAGGAATGAGTCAATTTCAATCAGTTTATATCGTAATTTAATAATCCCGAAAAAGAAATAACCAATGATTCTTTAACATTGAAACATTTATATAAAAATGTAATTTTGATCCGAGTTTAGTTTTATTTTACTCATTATCATGCATAAATGTATAATTATTATATAATGGGAAGGGTTTCTCTTCTTTCATTCATGACCATTTATAATAAAATAGACTAGTGCTTATTTATTAATTACATAAATGTAAGTATGTGTGTTTACTCATGTAAATGTATTTTTTTGTTTTTGTGATTGTGAGGATATTAACATGATAAATGTTATTTCTTTTCATAATTCTGTGTATTAACATGTCCGACTTTGTGTTTCTTCTACCAAATCCACTCTCTAAAAACTGTGTACCTTCTTCCAAATCCACTCAAAAATTTAATGTTTGCAATTGAAGTTAAATCACCAAATTTTACCATTTTCCAAATACCGTACATTAAATATATTTTCATCTTTCATGATCATATTTATTGAATATACCTTTATACATGTATGTTCATTAAGTGGAGTTTGTAGCTTCAATAAAATCATTGCATCTTGTTTTACCTAATAGATAACCACAACCAAATAACTTACAAATGAAAAAAAAAACTTTTTTCCTGAAAACACATATACATGTTCACATAGGTTTTATGTCACATCTTAAAATAGGACAGATATATTAATTCATAACTTTTTGAGTTTATCTAAGATGTGATAGCAGTCCTATGCAACTAAATAACTTACAAGTTAAAACTCACATTGTTTTAACACATGAACATACCATGGGATTCAATTTGAATTTCTAATTTACATTACTAACCGTGCATTAAATAGCTACAAATTTAACGGTAGTTGCAGGTCACACAAGTGTGTTATTTAGACCTTATTTGTCGATTTAATTGTTTTTCTTGATAAATGATGTATGTTGTCTTTTGGCATTGTAGTTATTTGTTTTGGGTACCTATTTTTGACATCGACCCAATACTTTGTTAAAAATACTTAATATTGTTCTGTGAATTATGTCAAGCAGCAAAGCACTTGCTGCTTTAGAACTTTTTCTTTTTCAAAATTCGGAAATCATGATCATGTGTAGATATGATCATCATGCCTATTTTCACCATGTATCTAACTACATGTTGATTTATTTTTTGAAACATGTAGGTGTAATATGTATTTTCTATATACTGTATAGCATCTTATTTTCTTGGGGTGCAAATTTTGGTGTATTTTGGCAATAGTAACAAAATCATTAAAATAAAAATCGTGAACAATTTTGTATACCAGTTGACCATGATTGAATTGTTTCAGATCCCCAAAATAAATATGCTAAAATTTTTAACTGATTTTTTCTTGTCAAAATTTAGCCCTGTTAAAATAACCCCCTATATGGAATTCACTACAGGTGGTGTGGTAGACAAATGAAACACAATAGTATGTTTATTTGTGATGTGCAATTTTTTACATAGTAAATATAGATGGCATGATTGACATAATATTTCACAACTGTCTCTTCACTTTGTTGAGAGGTGTAAATTGTCTGTAAATTGTGTCTTTTTAATGTGGGTTAACTTGAAAGTGAGGTTATACCTAATAAATAAATAAAAAATTATTATGAATCTTTTTGTAATATTAATAGATTCTTCATGGTACAGATCTTTGTGTAAGGAAAAATTGTCTGTTCACTTCCTGAAGGTCATCAATTCCTGGAACTTTGGTTTTCTCCATCATTATTGACCAAATGAATATAGCTGAAGTAATCTTGACCGGAACTGAAAAATACTTATTTAAACTAACCGAATGATATACTGTACAGATGTTAATTCCACTGTTCCAAAAGTTGCTAGAACATCATTTCAACCAACCGATCTGTATACAGCATAGATATTACATCCACCATTTTAAATGTTCTACTCAATAAATTCTATTTCAACCAACCAAACAATATACAGCATACATGTAGACGTTACGTCCATCATTTTAAATGTTCTAGTCAATCAACACTAATTCAACCAACCAATCAGTATGCAGCATAGATGTTACGTCCATCATTTAAAATGTTCTAGTCAATCAACACTATTTCAACCAGACAATATATATGCAGCATATATGTTACATCTATCCATTCTACCTAAGAAACCAGTAATATACCTTAGATTAATAGAAAAATAATCTTGACTTGGGTACTATCTATCACCTTTCCAGCAAACAACTCATTTTCAAGACCCAAACAATAGCTGAACTGGTTTAGAGCTGTTTGAGTCATTGTGTATTTGACAGTGAATTATGCAAAACTTTTCCCAGAAAATCCAATTACCTTTAATTAGGTTACTGCAAGTTTGTTCAAATATTAATGCATCATATCACATCACACTTTCAATACCATTTAAAAGAATAGCCTCAAAAATGAAACAATTAATGATATTGAAGAATAGTGATTCATATCTCTTGAGTTTAAAGGGGGCCTCGGTGGCCGAGTGGTCTAAAGCCCACCTTTATGGATCACAGTGCCTCTCACTGCCTGGGTTTGAATCCCACTCAGGACAGATCCTAGTGTGAGAAAGTTTGTCAGTTCGCTTGCTGAAGGTCCGATGGTTTTCTCCAGGCACTCTGGTTTCCTCCACCATCTCAGAACTGACAGCCTCGAAATAAGTGAAAAATTCTTGACATGGGGTGTAAAACACCATTTCTCCACTCCACTCTTGAGTTTAAAGAGCTTTATCATTTCATGATAAAAACCTTAGGGTAAAAATTTTAGTCCAATGCCAGTAATTATAACTGGATGAATTGATAACAAATGGAGATTCTCTAGCATATCACAAAATCAATACTTCATAATGATTTTGTGAACAGTATGGAAAAGTAAATTTCCAGAATAATACATTTTTAAGTGAAAACATCTATGCATATGGCTCCATATACATCTGGCCCCAGTTTCACAATCATTCACTCAGCTGAGTGTACACTCAACTCAAACATTCCAATTTTTCTCTCATCAATATTTTTAAGATATTTATTTTTATGAGATAATGTTTTGTTTTGTTCAATAAACCTACTACTAAACAATTTAAATATTACATAAGATAATAAATATTAACTGTGTAATGTCTTGAAAATTGGCATTGAAATATTATCGAATTTGAGTTGAGTGTACACTCAAGTTGAGTAAATGATCGTGAAACTGGGGCCTGATGTTATACTTCCATATAAGGGAGGTACATAACATTGAATGCTGGTGATCTCCTTTCTGTAATAATTCACAAATGGTTAAAATACAATTAAATATACAAATTAATTTATTATTTAACTTTTTATTTATGTTTTACAGAAACATTCAATCTGACAGTAAACAAAATCTAAATGATGTTTTTAGTGGGATTACTGCCTATGACGTCATCTCTATTACACAAGTTCTTCCAACTCTAGAAAATGAGGCAACACATGATTTTAACTTTAATTTGTATATATCAATATATTGTAACATTATTTTATCAATAAAACCTGATTTCAAGTTACCTAAATCTGTATATAAATCTATTTTCTTCAAATATCCTGAAGTTTAATACCATCCGAAGAATAACAATACTAGAAGAAGCTAACTCCAAAGATCCATTAGTAACAGATATACTTATATCCTTACTTATATGAACATCATTTTCAGCATTATACATTACAATTCTGAAGTTAGTGGAAGAGAATTACAAATTGTTGGTATCAAGAAAGTTTCAGAATGTGGATGTTTCTGTTTTTGTAACACTGGAAATTGTATTGTCTTAGCAATAGTTTGATCTTCCAAAGTGTCATTATTGTCGTCCAAGTCAATGTCAACATTGGCAGAACAACTTCCACCTTGTGAATCTTCATTACTGTCACTTGTCTGACTTGCTTTCATTTTGGTATGAAAATATTTTTAAAAAAACATTAAAAGTAACATGAGTTTGAGAATGTTTAGAATTTTAATGACTTGTGAACCATACACAAGAGTGAGAAATAGTAAATGTCACTATAAACATGAGTTTTCTGAAGGAAAACAACCTTACCAGATCCTTAAATCTTCAAGATAAAATTTGTACCTTAAAACTTAAACAGGTAAAATTGCAAAGGTATAAAAGTCATCCAATGTGGATGTCCCCCAATAATGATCAAATATTACAATTTGTATCAAACAAAAATGGTTTACTACATTGCAGAATCATAAATTATACAAACTTTCATGATCAGACTTAATTGAGGTAATTATATGCTAATGATATCCAATCATAACAATGCTCAAACAAACTTAACAAAGGTGCTTAAAATGGTGATGTCAGTTACATAGTATACCGAGTGGAGTGGAGGAGTAATGTGTTTTAGGCCCCAGTCAAGAATCTTTCACTTATTTCGAGGCGGTCATTCTGGAATGTTTGAGGAAACCTGGAGTCCCCGTAGAAAACCACAGACCTTCGGTCATAGTATACTGAGATCTATGGTTCAAATATCAAATTTAGATTGAAATGAAAGACTGATTCAAAATTTCATAGAATTTCATGAGGTAATTAGCTGCATTTCAACGACAGATGTAATACTGTTTATGTCACTGTGTTTACGACACTAAATTATGCAAAATTTTTAAAGAAAATTAAATAAACTTAAATCAAGGTGTGGAAACTTTGGCCTACTGTTAGATGTTATAGGAAATCACAATGTGTATCTGTGGTTACCATTGCTGCTGCAAGGATTTTTCATGTCAAAAATGGTGAAGTTTAAACCAGTAACTGATATTTTTGGATGATGTAAGTTTGTTTACATCATGTGGTACAC
Source organism: Tegillarca granosa (assembly GCA_029721355.1). NCBI lineage: Eukaryota > Metazoa > Mollusca > Bivalvia > Arcoida > Arcidae > Tegillarca > Tegillarca granosa. The sequence goes on from CM056606.1 coordinate 27,090,403, forward strand.
TAGGTGAACCATACAGACTGTACATCTAATAAATCAGACACAGTAAATATAAAAATAATGGGGAAGGAGGGACACAATGTATGACCATTACAATTCCTTGCATTTGTCCCTCAGGTTACATTTTTAGTCACTGGTTCATCACATCAGTTTCAGGTTCTTTTCCATCATGTTGAGAAAAGCAAAATGCCTACAAAACCATGCCAATTAGTTCTTCATGACTTGTAAAATATATGCAAATGGGTAAGGTAAAAAAAAAAAAAAGCTCCCAGTTTTGACTAAATTTCAACTGTTTGAAAACCTTAGCAACAGTTTCGCTTCTACAGAATTATTTTATGGTATTCGCAGATGTGCAATTTTCAGTTAAGACTTCAGTTATTAACTTTTTGGAAGTAAACCATTTCTGATTCATATTACATAGACAGAATCTGACAAAATTAATAAACTTCTTGCAAATTCTTTTCAGTTTTAGCAAATGACAAATTGGCCAAGTCAACCAGCACAAAGGAATCCAAATATCTTTTAAATAGTTTAAAAAAGTGTATGTCTTACATAAAAATTTTAATCAGGTATAATTCTGCAGTGCAATTTAAATAACATAAACCAGTTTTTGTCTATCTTAAATTTCCTTTGCTTGAAATGTTTTAAAATTAAGGAACCACACAATATTCAAATCAGATCCAGAAAGGAACACTGAAAAAACTGACTAGATTAATTTGATCTTTTTTTAACCAGTTTTAAGTTTTATTTGTTGAACACTTTTTGATTCATAAGAGTACTTTTCATCTTGCCGTGATAAACTCTATCTTTTATTATTTAGAACTCATTTGTTTTAATATAACATTTTCACAAATGCCATTTTAAAGTATCTGATTACCAACCTTACCCATCCATGGGTAGCATTGCTTAACGATATTGCCAATAAAATTCTCCCATTGGTAACCAAGGTAGTTATTATCTACCAATGTCACCAATTTTCAGGAATTGTTACCATAGGTAGAATTCTGAACACAAGCATTGAAACAACATTTACAAGCATGACAAAAACAAGGAAAACTGATTATTAGCATGCAGTTTGTAGGGCCATTAACCCATGGATCACAACTCTGCAAATAATCACTGTACCATACCAAAAAAAAACTTGGAACTGTAAATTGTCATAATATTACTATGCACTACAAATATCCAATATATCAACGCAAATCATGTTGAAAGAAAACTACAGAAAACTGACTTGATGATTTCATTCATTTTTTGTATGTTGCAAGACTTAGTGTAGAGTATACTTGTATCAACACTTAAGTATAAGCAGCCCCGGTCAAAGGTCAATCAGATAAAAAATTTTGGCCATTATTGTGGAACAAAATATTACTGTCATGTGATTGGATAAGATATACAAAGCCAGTTATTAAGGAACATTAAAATAATTTAAGTTCAAAAATTGGACTTAATTATACACACTTTCATTTAAAATATTTATGTTCAGTCCAAATTAAAAACTATTTTTATAACATTCATGAAAACATGATAAATTTGTAAAAATGCAATCAGAAAGGAAAAATGAGGGAAAAAAACATCTTCCAAGCTTCCCAAGCATCTTGAGAGGTCAGCATCCTCCTTTAGTATGATTATTAAATGAATGTTATTGATGCCTTAAAATTGTTACAATTGGAAATTTACTGCAAAAAGGTTCACAAGGACTGATTGAAAAAATTACAAAAGTTACAGAAGGCACAAAAAAAGCCACAAGAAAGAATGCATCAAAAAGGTATATAAAAATACATAAAAAAGTTATTAAAAGCATGAAAAAAGCACCAGTATACAGCAAGAGTAGTAGTATATACAGCAAAAGTGCACCATAATAGGCAAACAAATTTATATGAAACAAGTTAATACAGTATAAAAAGAAGCATTAATAAATACAGCAAAATTACTACATGATGAACAAAGAAGGGTACAAAGAGTGATCAAAGCACAAACAAGAGTTCCGCATGGCAGAGCATGATACGCCCGTCAAATCTGCAAGTCATTTATGTGGATATTTTGTTTATTATGAACTGTAAAGGGACTTATACAGTTCATATAAGCTGTTCATAATCAATAAGTCAATTCAATTATTCATCACAATGATACAAAATGCAGTGCACAAGTCAACAAGTACAATAAAAAACAATAGTAATTATTGAGATTTTGGTATTATTTTCAGTAACAAAAAAGACTTACCACCAGCCACACCATTTATATAATTTTACCATCATGTTCTTGTAACCTTCATCACAAAATTGAGGTAATCTCTAGTATACTGGGTTGTTTCAAAGACAGCAAGTTCTTCAGCCTACAACTCTATGTGTATCTGCTCCCTGGTAGAATAAATTAAGGAAGCTAGAGTTACGGTTCCTGAGCACTGCACTTCCGATCATCGTGGTAAGTAAGCATACCAAGTTTCAAGTCATTCTGACCATAGATGTCAGAGTTATGGGCCAGACAAACCCGCCGCGTACTCTGGCAGCACACAAAGGGGAATAACTCAAAAATTAAGGAAGCTAGAGTTACGGTTCCTGTGCACTGCACTTGGCATCATCGTGGTAAGTAAGCATACCAAGTTTCAAGTCATTCTGACCATAGATGTCAAAGTTATGATCCCGACAAACATGCTAACAGCATTCAAAGGGGAATAACTCAAAAATTAAGGAAGCTAGAGTTACGGTTCCTGAGCACTGCACTTCGCATCATCGTGGTAAGTAAGCATACCAAGTTTCAAGTCATTCTGATCATAGATGTCAGAGTTATGGGCCGGACAAACCCGCCGCCAGTATGACAGGCCCGCCCATCCGCCCGCCAAGGGTGATCCCATAATACGCCCCGTCTTTGACGGGCATATAAAAAGGGCTAATATATACAACAAAAGATCACCATAATCACAAAAAAGGGCTAATATATACAACAAAAGATCACCATAATCGGCACACCAAATTAACAAGACTAAAACATGAATACAACAAATCAAAAAATTATATTAAAATAATGAAAACAAATTTATTTCAATGAGAAGATCTAAGTTAAAACAATATACATGCAATTTAATAATATACATATTTATGAATTATTTCACAGCTTGCAAATTTTCAAAAAAATTGATCAGTCAAAGATCACACATTCCTTTCTTTTCTTTTGAAACCAAGGCACTAATCTTTGATCTCATACATAGTAAGGCTGATTTCATAAAGCCTGTTGTCCAATTTAAGCACTTAATAACCTACAATATAAAACCGGTAAGCATACACCCCCCCCCCCCCAAAAAAAAACATATATATATATATATTTATATATATATATATATATATATATATATATATAGAACATTCATATTTGGTGAATTTTAATTGTTGCATATTGGAATGAGTTTTTATTTATAAAATCTAATGGAAAACTCATAGTGTTGTTTGTATTGGTAAATCATTTCTAACAAAACAGTTTTTTTTAATTGACATTTATTGATTTGAATATCAAATAATGTATGACTGTTTTCCATATAGTAAATACATGTACATATGAACAAATGGAATAATCATTACAGACAAAAACATTAATAAAACTCATTTGTAAGGCTATTTTCAATAAAACTTGTATTAATTTAAACATTATTTGGACAGAGTAAAATTAAGTCTCCCAAAATATGTATGACTAGATATAATATAACCAACAACGGCATTAAGTTTTTTTTTAATTTTCTGAATTTTTTTCGATTTTCTAAAAATATTCTTTTTTTATACAGAAAATTTCTAATCATGATCCGTGAGATTCATTTTATAAAATTTCATTCCTATTAGATGTAAATAAACGGAATCCTCTAACAGGTTGGTTACTTGTTTAACAATTATTATTATAATTTCAATTCAATTCTTATTATAAGCTTGGAGCATGTACACTGATGTACAGAGACTCAAATCAATCAAAGAAAAAAATGACAAATTGCATTAATTGTCCATCATTAATGTCTAAATGTATTCGCAATGGTGATATTTATCCTTTACAAAGTAACAAATGACAAATTTAATGAAATTCTGTGTTTATCGTATTTTCACTGCTTTGTAAGTTGTGTTAAAATGACCCGGTTTTTTATGACCTCACCATATTGTATTTTTCAAGCTTTTACCATTGAAACAAATGCTAGGAAAACTTAATGCAGCTTTAAGTGAAACCTTTAATCATACAATTTCTTATGTAATCAGATATATTGCATTTACCTGCAGAAAAACAAGGAATAAATAGAAGTTGGCAGTATGGCAAATAAACAGACAACATCCTTATAGACGTAGGCACACAATGCACATCCTGGTAACATCATAATTACGCGATAATAAAAATAGTGCTTTAGCAGGTGCTCCTCTCTGAAATAGAAAAAAACTTTTACATAATAATGTATAAATATATAGACAAGATAATAAAAACAGTAATATTAATGATGCTGTTACTGATGTCTGTCAGCCGAGTTGGTTAGTTAAAGTGATGATTTGCAGGGTTCAAAATTATATATCACAATGATAGGTTCAGGATTTTTAGCCTTTATTTTTGGTAGGTCTCAAATTAAAATAGGCAAGTCCCATATCAGCAATGGAAGGTCCATGTGCGCCAAAATAAAAACAAGAGGCCCATGGGCCTTAACACTCACCTGAGGATATGGCCAACCTGAGGATATATCCAAAATCATTTGCAAAAATACATAAAATATTCTAATATACATGCCTATAAAAAAATTAATAGTTTTCAAGATAATTAACAATCTGAGTCTTTTTATGCATCTATGACCTTGACCTTTAAACATAAGACCTTGAATATTATATCAGAATAATTGCCATATTAATTCCTACAATATTCTAATATACATGCCAATACAAACAGTTAATAGTTTTCCAAGATAATAAACAATTTCAGTCTTTTTATGTACCTATGACCTTGACCTTTGAACGTATGACCTTAAGCCATATATCAAAATGTTCATCATGTCAATACCTACAATATTCTAACATACATGCCTATACAAAAAGTTTATAGTTTTCAAGCTAATGCACAATTTTAGTTTTTATTAGCAAAAAAATAACATTTCAGGAGCAACAACTCCTACATGCATTATCATACAGTTACGGAACTTTGTACCTTTTTACATTTTGTCATGCTGAACATTTTAACAATGTTTTGATATTACATATCTCCTAAAATTTTGAAGAAAACAGATTAAATCTGCACAATTACAAACTAGGTCATGACCTTGAACTTTGACCTTGACCCCTATTTGAAGGTTATTTCAAGAAAAAGTCAAAACTGAAAACCCCATGTCAATATCTATTCTTATAGTCAAGTTATAACAATTTGAATCCATTTTACGAAATTTTTAAAATTAAACGCAAAAACGCGTAACCTAATTTTTTTACCAAATTTCACGAAATGAACAATTTATAAGCTTAAGACCCTACAGAAGCCAACTATCACACCGGATTTTTTCTACCATCATCGCTTTCGGAGAAGAAGATTTTTTAAGTTTTTTGGAACCATATGTCACCTTGACCTAGTTTTGGGAGCCAGGACAACGTCATGAACAAATCTGAATTGCACTGGCCCATATATGCATTGTAGTTTCAGAAAAGAAGTCGAAAATGTAAAAGTTTACGCTGCGGACGCCGACAACGACGACAGACAAATTTTGATCAGAAAAGCTCACTTGAGCCTTTGGCTCAGGTAAGCTAAAAACTAATGTTGATCAACTTTGTTTATATTCTTGATTAAACAAATATATCATATACAACTTACAAACACCCAAGCGATACTGTTGTCAAAGCAGGTGTGCATTACATTTTCATTTTTGGAAACAATCAGCAGGTCCATCAGACAGTAAAAATTCCAATGGTCCCAAAGTTAAATCAAAAGGTCCCTGTCCTCTGACCCAGCGAATTTTGAACCCCTGGATTTGTTTCATTAATTATATGATGGTCAGTTCTGAAATTATGGAGGGTCTTGCAGTTTTGTCCAACAACTAATGACCTTCTGAAAGTGGACTTCAAACTTTTTCATATTAGTAATCGCAGCAATTGAAATTTTCCCTAGGTAGCTAGTAACACTAAAAAGGGAGCCACCATTTCAGACCAATAAGCGACTTAGGATCTCTAATGTTCAAATGAAGTTTATTTGTATTTTAGATATATGTTTATGTACATACCAGTGTTGTAAAAAATCCTATATCCCTGGTAATATATTTCCTTCATAGCCAGAAACATGTACCACAATATCCCAATAAGAACAAAAACTTCAGCAGTAAAGCACACCTGATAAAATAATAAGCAAGAATAATAAGTAATTTTATGTCTTGCCATCAACAAAGAGATTTTTTTCATGTAATATTCACATGAATCTCATTTCACATGCAGTTTTTTTTTTGTGAATTTTACACAATCGAAATTAACATGTGTACAAACTGCCATTACATCTAAAGTTTATCCTACCAAATGTTACAGAAGTTAACATTTTGTTTCTATGAATTATCTATATTTGGTTTTTATGGCCGAATGTTATGCCAAAATACTTGAATTTTTCAGTAAAGTATGTTATTATGTTGACCTTGTTTTTTGAAAATAATGTCCTGTTTTCCTGAAGGTGTGTTATAATTTTTGATCTGTATGCATATATGTTTAAATATATTCAATACATTTAATATTAAAATACATGTACTAGTTAGCATAAACCAACTATGTCTTGTTAACCTTGAACTTTGATTTCTAGAAAATGTTTCAAGGAGTATGAAAATGTTTGATGCAGGTGAGTTAAATTATTCAAATGCCTCTGAATTATGAGTGGCCTCAGTGGCCAAGTGTTTTAAAGTGCGCTGACGGATCACAGTGCCTCTCACCACCTGGGTTTAAATCCCACTGGGGACAGATCATAGTGTGAGAAAGTTTGTCAGTTCACTTGCCAAAGGTTGGTAGTTTTCTCCGCCATCCTAGAACTGACCACCTCAAAATAAGTGAAAGAATCTTGACTGGGGTGTAAAACACCATTACTCAACTCCACCTTTGAATACAATTCAAGAAGGTACTAATTAAATTTGATGAATTTACAAAGCAGTGGTCTCATTACAAAGTAAACATTTTTCTTCAACATAACAGCAATGTTTACTTTGTGCAGAGACATTATAATTTTAGTTCAGCAGATTAATTTATCTCTTTGACTTTCTAAATCCGTCTTTTGTCTGTAATATTGTACATGTTGGTATGAATAAAAGATTTAACTAACACAGGTGTGTATGTATGTAATTTACATAATTAACACTACATAGTAAAACAACTGTTCTAAACATTACCTACAACAATGCAAAAAGTCTCTCTCTCTCTCTCTCTCTCTCCAGGTATGTGTGCCATACTCATTCTTTCTCTCTTTTTAATGTTTTTTTTTTGTGTGTAAATCTCTCTCTCTCTCTCTCTCTCTCTCTCTCTCTCTCTCTCTCACATTATTAATTCAGAAAATCCAGAAAGTCACATATAATAATAATTATAATTATACATATACTAGTATACACCTGTGTGTGTTTGTGTTTCCTATCATTTGTTTATTTTATCTAGGTAGTTACAGTTTAATGTTGTGTATCTTATACTTAGTAACAATGTGTTACATCAGGATGTCACTATTACTTACAGAAATTATACTCGTATTTGATACCTTCATAAAGTACAACTAATATTTACCAATATAAAATATATCAAAAAGACCAATAAAAACTAAAGTTGTGTTTAACAGTCTTTACAAGCATCATAGCTTTATTTTGGACAAAGAGGAATTGATATTTGTTTCTGTAACTTCACAACAATATTGTTAAAAGATACAACAGGTAGTTTTCAGTTCAATAAATCAAGTTACAATCATAAATCTTACATACACAAATACATTTGGTATGAGAGTTGCATTGTACTCTCACTCCTATAGAAAACTCTTCAACGATTTATTCGGACCCACATAGCATCTAAATCAGACCTTTATAGATAGTGGTACCATTTCTTGTCCACTATGGTTCCTACAGTCTCTGTACACATGCAAACAGATCATATGGAAATACACAATTTTTACATCTAGTAAAGTCAATCAAAATCATTACTAAGTATCTTGACTTGGCTTTGCCTAATACATTGTAATTAAAAACCATGTAAAAAGGTCAAAATCAGGATATAAATTCAGACATTCCCAACTAAAAAGACAGTCTTCACAATGCTATTTTTGGTTGTGTTAGCGTTCATAGTTTCTAACTCTGTCAGTGATGTCATGGCAACAGGCGAATCTAACAGGGCTCAATCTCATGACCTGGATATCATCAAGCGATCAGATGGTTTGATGCACGAACTTGTGAACTTATTAGCTGATGTGAAGTTCCATAAAAAAACCAATAAAATGGTTGATAGAATGGTAAAACAAAATGATAAAATCCTGAAGCAATTTGCAGTTCTTTCCAAGAAACTTGATACTTTTGAAGGAAATACTTTGAAAGAGACAACAAAAGTAAGGAAAATTGCATCCGAAATGAAAAAACTTCAAAAGGTAGTGGGTAAGTACATGCAATTTTAAAATTAATTTGTTAGTTTAAATTATTCTTGGTTAATTGTATGTAGGATATCTGTTTCTGGAAACCTTAATTACCTTACCAACAATCTTATTTTTCACCTGGTTGTTTTAAAAAAAATTAAAGCTTACACACACACACACATGTTCAACTCGCTATGGTCAACTATTGAGCTAACTATTAAAGCTGCTATAAATTCTTATGGGGACAAATTTGTATTAAGTACGAGGAAGGTACAACTGAAGAAATTTGTTTTGGTGTAAGTTAATTACATGACAAGAGATTAATCTTTAATGAAATAAAAATAACACCAATATTAAGTTATAACTGTGTCAAGTGAGTTGAGTAATGGTGTTTTAAGTCCCAGTCAAGAATATTTCACTTATATCGAGGCTATATTGATAATATTGATGTCACCGGCTAAAGGCGAATGTGCAGATATTTTGCCTGTGCGTTGCGCTGATGGCATTACCATTATACAGCAGGGTTCTTATCCTGCCACGCCTACCGTGACATGGGACTTCGTTTATTTTAAGTTCCAAACTGAAAGAACCATGACTTTCATTTCGTAATGCCAAGTGCTTGCCAAAAGAACAGTCACTACCCTTTTTCAAGTCTTGGGTCAGACCCAGTCGGGGTTCGAACCCACAACCTCCCACGTACAGAGGGAGCACTCTACCAACTGAGCTACCACAGTGGTAACTGTGTCAAGTGAATGTATGCCTACAGGATAAACAAAGTCCAGAATCTCTACATGATGGTTTTTTAATGACTTCTTTTATTTTAGAAAAGTATATTAATAGTTTATTGAGGTAATTAACACATCAAAGTTAAGAATATTTCACTCATATTAGGATATAACCAGCTACTGTTAAACAGGGTGAGGTGACAGATATTTTACCTTTAGGACTCTTTGCAGTTTTAATGTACTGTAATAGTTCTTCATCATGCCACACCCACCAAAACATGTGACATTGGTTTTTAAAGACTTCAAAATAAAGTATTTAATATACAGTATAACCTGCTGTAGAGTCCACCTCTATATAAAGTCCACCTGTCTATAGCAACCCGTCTGAAGTATCCCAAATGGATTTTACTATAAAATGAACCTTATAAAGTCCACCTGTCTAATGTGAATAAAGTCCACCCTTTTCAGTTCCAAATGACTCCAGAACCTGTCTATAAAGTCCACTTCTTTAATATAATTTTTTATTAAATTTTATAAATTTCCCAAATTTTTCAGTAAATATCAACCACATTTCTTTGATACTGTGATGTATGAAGATTGGCAATAAATAATTTTAATATAAATTATTGATCACACTAAAAAAATCTACTGTAGTAAAGACTACAGTATCGACTGATATTACGTAAATACTTATCATGTCAACAACTGAAGCCATCAGATATAAAGGTAGAAATACCTGTTGTTATCTATTATGTTTTATATATAATTATTTAATTTATGACACATTTGCTGCTTATAACTTATAACAACAAAGACACAATTAGTCAAATGTATATAATAGGTAGAGTTTAACCCAATAATCTTTTCTGATGTACATTTTATCAAATTTAAATAGTTTGGTTTTTTAAATAATTATTTCTGAATACCGGTAATCTGTTTTTAAAAAATAAAATGAAAATAACTTTATTAATGTATATATTAATAAGTTTTTAATAGGTACTGCATATTTTCACTTTTTTTAACTATTTCAAACACTGTATGTTTACTCGTTCATATAAGGGACCCTCTATATAAAGACCACCTGTCTATTAGGTTCACTTTTGCTCAGTCCCCTAGGTGGACTTTATACACAGGTTATACTGTAAATATCATTAATGAATTTATACAAAGTGCTTTAAACTAAAATTATTTCAAACATGGACCATGTTTAAAATGTAAAAGTGTTTCAACAAATACTTTGTTAAAGTATTTGTATTATCTTCAAAAATTGGATTCAAGAAAAAGTTTAATTATATGTGAAATTTTTCAGGTGATGGAAAAATAGAACAGGATAAGACAAAAAGAGCAATTAAACACATTCAGAAAAACATTGATAATTTCAACATGAAAAATGTTACTCAAGAATTGACCAAAACTACAATGGTATTACAACAGCTAAAAACAATAAGTGTAAACACAAATAATTACAAAATAACACAACTGAAAAATGCTGTTAGTAAGTATACAAAAACTAATATTAAGCTCAATAACTTTAAATATACATATGTATAAATATTTGCCCATGTTGTCAATTGCAAGACTTTTTTATATTTTATATTTTTTATCATCTACATGCTGCATGATGCCATTTCTGAATTTTGTCATTTTTTAAAATTATATATATTATTATTTAAATACCTTTCATTTACTTTTTAAAAAGGGGTGGATTTTTTTATTTTACAATGGATGATTAGTTATTTCTGACATTATGTAACAAAATCAAAACTAATTTATTTCTAAAACATTTTTACTTTAATACCCTTTATGTCATCACTTTGGTACTTTGTACTTATATACAACATTGCAAACCATTTATTCCAGTCCAAATTTTTTTAGGTAACTCGTCTTTCAGGATAACTATGATCTTTAGCCTTTATACAGCAATGCAAATGCAGACTACAACAAAAATGGTAACCTTAAAACTGCTTTGAATCAGAAATAAATATGTCAAGGGGTAAAATATCTAGCAAGTGTAATGAACAAGAAAACCAAATTTTCATTTTATGCAATTTTTCCTAAAAAATGCTTTGATTGATGACATGGAATAAAAGCTTGCAGACTTTGTTTCATTTCATGATGTGTGTTTAGCAATTGTTTTGTAAGACAATATTGATGTGCAATTAGATTTTACATTATAGTTTAGGTAAAAAGAAATCAAAATTTCAAATATTTTAGACCACTCTGGTAGCTCTGTTGATAAAGTGCTTACTCCGTAAGTGGGAGGTCATGGGTTTGAACCCTGACCAGGTCTGACCCAAGACTTTAAAGTGGGTAGTGACTGTTTTTTCATCAAGCACTCGGCATTATGGAATGAAAGTCACGTTAAACACCATTACTTAACTCAAATAGTTTAGATGTCTGGGATAATAACCTTGGAAAATGCATTATGTTTAAAATTGTATATATATTGTATTATACTATAATGTAATTATGCTTCATGGCTTATGTTTTAAAAATCTACATTAAATCACCAGTAACTGTTTCATAGAATCACTTCTGATTGCTGTTTCACATTCTTTTACATTTTTTAAACATGTTTCAGTCAATGACTCTGGTATTTAAGGCTGCATTAAGTTTTCCAAAGAAAAAATTAAAACGGTGCTAATCTAATTAATGATATTCCTAATGAACAATGTTACATTTGGTTCAACGATAAAAGCTCAAATAAATACAGAAATTACAGTATTTACCCAGCGAGATGCAGCATTTGGGATCTAATATAAGAGCATAGGTTACGTCATCAAAACCCGGGTCATTTAAATGCAACTTTCAAAACGGTGAAATAGGATAAATTAAACAAAGAACTTTGTTGAATTTGTCATTTGTGACTTAGTAAGGGATACATAACACCATTTCAAATACATCTAGATATTAATGAAGGACAATTAATGCAATCTGTCATGTTTCACTTGGATTCTAGGGTTTTCCGTACATCCATGTGCATGCTCCAAGCTCATAATTACCATCGTAAAACACTGACCAACCGGTCAGAGGATTCCATTTTTTTACAGCTAATAGAAGTGAGATTTTAGAAAATAAATGTCACGGATCGTGGTTAGAAGATATCTATTCTAAAAAAATATATTTTTAAAAAATCAAAAAAAATTCAGAAAATTGAAAAACTTAATGCAGCTTTAACTTGTACATGACTAGAAAAATTCCTGATGAGAAGTCAAAGCTAAATGAGCTCTTCTTGATACTTGTTTGTCTATCAACATTTACAGCATTTCTCAAATCAAAATATATGATCGATTTTTGTCTGCAGTGGCTATGTAAATTGTTCCTCCTCCTTCTTAACATCAGGTCACAAATGAGTTGATTTTACTGGATTTCTTCAAAATATTCATTTTCCATTTTAATCAATCTTATGAAGATGGGATTATTAGCCTAGTATTGCACATACTAACAAAAATTTGGCAACTGTTCGAAATGTAAAGCTGAATTTATTTTTAAGTTATTATTGCATCAGCTATAATTACATTCTTTTACAAATTATTATCATATCATAATTTACTATGTTTTTCTTTTTTTTTTTATCTTCCGAGATTGAGATGAAATAAAATCTTTATCTACTATATATTTAAAAGAAATGACAAATTATTTTACTTCAGTTTTCCTTCTGAAAAAAAAAAAATTGAAAATGCTGAATTACCTCCCCTATAATTAAAAAATATGTGGTCAATATTGTTATATAGATGGTGAACCCAGAGCCCCAACCCTGGCATCATCCGCCCTTTAACTTTGCCTGGGACAATAAAAATATTTCAAATAAAAAAAAAATAATTACATTCTTTTGTAATATTAGTAATCAATTTAACATGCTTCACATTACTGTTTTATTATCAGAATCAATCAAACATCAACATCTACAGTATTTCATTTTAATACTTTCACTAAAGATCACAGTTTTACCAAAAAATGACATGGAATAAAAAAATGACATAGAATAAAGCCAACTGTTCAGTTCCATTGGTCTGAGAGCCAGTGGTTAAGAAAATTAAGGTATAACAGCCCTATAATCTGGTTTGTTTTTGCATTATGGATATTTTCCAATTCACGGCGACCTTTTTTAAATATCTGTTTGATAATATTCTTCATTCATTAATAATAAACGATGTACATGCATTTTAAAAGGGACAAAATTTTAGTGAAACAATTTTTTCTCTTTATCTTTTTATGTCATTTTTAGATATAAAGAATGGAGCTGTATACATACGGTCGGGTAGAACCAGGTGTCCATCTGGTGACACCAAACTTGTTTACTCAGGTAAGATAGGGGTAGAACCAGGTGCCCATCTGGTGACACCAAACTTGTTTACTCAAATAAGATACAGTAGAACCAGGTGTCCATCTGGTGACACCAAACTTGTTTACTCAGTCAGATGTGTTAGAACCAGGTGCCCATCTGGTGACACCAAACTTGTTTACTCAGTCAGATGTGTTAGAACCAGGTGCCCATCTGGTGACACCAAACTTGTTTACTCAGTCAGATGTGTTAGAACCAGGTGCCCATCTGGTGACACTAAACTTGTTTACTCAATCAGTTGGGTAGAACCAGGTGTCCATCTGGTGACACTAAACTTGTTTACTCAATCAGTTAGGTAGAACCAGGTGTCCATCTGGTGACACCTAAACTTGTTAACTCAATCAGATGTGTTAGAACAAGGTGTCCATCAGGTGAAACCAAACATGTTTACTAAATCAGATGTGTTAGAACAAGGTGCCAATCTGGTGACACTAAACTTGTTTACTTAATCAGTTGGGTAGAACCAGGTGTCCATCTTGTGACACTAAACTTGTTTACTCAATCAAATGTGTTAGAACCAGGTGTCCATCAGGTGAAACCAAACATGTTTACTAAATCAGATGTGTTAGAACCAGGTGTCCATCTTGTGACACTAAACTTGTTTACTCAATCAGTTGGGTAGAACCAGGTGTCCATCTGGTGACACTAAACTTGTTTACTCAATCAGATGTCTTAGAACCAGGTGTCCATCAGGTGAAACCAAACATGTTTACTAAATCAGATGTGTTACAACAAGGTGTCCATCTGGTGACACCAAACTTGTTTACTCAATCAGTTGGGTAGAACCAGGTGTCCATCTGGTGGCACTAAACTTGTTTACTCAATCAGATGTGTTAGAACCAGGTGTACATCTGGTGACACCAAACATGTTTACTAAATCAGATGTATTAGAACAAGGTGTCCATCTGGTGACACCAAACATGTTTACTCAATCAGTTGGGTAGAACTAGGTGTCCATCTGGTGACACTAAACTTGTTTACTCAATCAGATGTGTTAGAACCAGGTGTCCATCTGGTGACACCTAAACTTTTACTCAATCAGATGTGGCAAAACTAGGTGTCCATCTGGTGACCCCAAACTTGTCTACTCAGGTAGGATCAGCTAGAAGCAGTTGCCATCTCCTGACAATAAACTTGTTTATTCAAATAAGACACAGTAGAACCAGGTGTTCACCAAACTTGTTTTCTTAGGAAAGATGAGGAAGAACTAGGTGTTCATCTGATGACAACAAATTTGTCTACTCAGTTTAGATGTGTTAGGCCCAGGTGTTCATCTGGTGATACCAAACTTGTTTACTCAGGTAAGATAGCCCTTTCTTCAGTGCATATAAGTAGACCAAAGTGGTACTTAACTTGTTTATTCAAGTTTGATGAACAGAACCAGATATCGGTCAATCTTACGAGACTAAATTGTTTAGTTAGGTTACATGGGACAGAACTTGTCCATCTTAGAACACCTTGTAAACTCAGTTAAGAGGTACAACCAGATATCTATCTTGTAATGTCAAATTTGTGTACACAAGTAAACACAAAAAGAACCAGAAGTCTAGGGACATCTGCAAACTTGTGCATTCTGAAGCAGAATCCATCCCATGATGCAAAAGTTTTTAACTCAATTAAAATTGAGAATAAAATGATATCTTGTGACATCAAACTTATGTACTCTGGTAAGAGAAGTTGAAACAAATGGTCCATCTTGTGTCATCAATCTTGTGTTTTCTAGTAACAGGGGTTGAAATAATGGTTCAACTTTTGCCACCAATATTGTTTACTCTGGCAAGAGGAGGTAAAACAGATGGTCCGTTTAGTGTAATTGTAAATACTGTAAACCAATCTGGGCCATTCTATGACAATGTTGTTATGTATAATGACATAGCTGTTATGTATTATGTCACAGCTGTTATGTACTATGTTACAGCTTTATGTTCAGTGATATGATTTTTATGTACTATAACATGGCTGTTATGTACTATAACATGGCTGTTATATGCTATACACTGCTGTTATGTACTATGACATGGCTGTTATATACTATACATTGCTGTTATGTACTATGACATCATTGTTATGTACAACAATAGGGTTGTTATGTACTAAGACATCGCAGTTATATACTATGGCATTGCTGTTATATACTATGACATGGCTGTTATATAACTATACATTGCTGTTATGTACTATGACATGGTTGTTATGTACTTTGACATGGCTGTTATATACTATACATTGCTGTTATATACTATGACATGGCTGTTA
Organism: Tegillarca granosa; assembly: GCA_029721355.1. Lineage (NCBI taxonomy): Eukaryota > Metazoa > Mollusca > Bivalvia > Arcoida > Arcidae > Tegillarca > Tegillarca granosa. Next base: position 27,106,288 of record CM056606.1, read on the forward strand.
TATACTATACATTGCTGTTATGTATTATGACATGGTTGTTATGTACTTTGACATGGCTCTTATATACTATGACATGGCTGTTATATACTATACATTGCTGTTATATTCTATGACATGGCTGGTATATACTATACATTGCTGTTATGTACTATGACATGGTTGTTATGTACTTTGACATGGTTGTTATATACTGTGACATGGCTCTTATATACTATGACATGGTTGTTATATACTATACATTTCTGTTATTTACTATGACATGGCTGTTATGTAACTATTCATTGCTGTTATGTACTGTGACATGGTTGTTATGTACTTTGACATGGCTCTTATAAACTATGACATGGCTGTTATATACTATACATTGCTGTTATGTACTTTGACATGGCTCTTATATACTATGACATGGCTGTTATATACTTGACATGGCTGGTATATAACTATTCATTGCTGTTATATACTATGACATGGTTGTTATGTACTTTGACATGGCTGTTATATACTATACATTGCTGTTATATACTATGACATGGTTGTTATGTACTTTGACATGGCTCTTATATACTATGACATGGCTGTTATATACTATACATTGCTGTTATGTACTATGACATGGCTGTTATATAACTATACATTGCTGTTATATTCTATGACATGGCTGATATGTACCAAGACATGGCTGTTATGTACTATGACATGGTTATTATGTACTTTGATATGGTTGTTATGTACTTTGACATGGCTGTTATATACATTGACAAACTTAAAATACAGAATATAATACACTTGATTTGAACTATGATGTGTTTGCCATATAATATGACAAGTTTGACCAATTTGATCTGCACCTTTACATTAAGTTATTATTGTTAACAGTAGATTGTTTGTTGTTACAGAATACACCTCCTGATTATATAATCTGCAACAATAAGTTAGATTCTGTATAATTATTTAACAATTTAACAATTGAACTGTTTTAAAATGATGTTCATTGTCAATATGAATGCAAAAACTTTGCAAGCAAACTGAATATGCACGATAGAATTCCACACTGCAAATAAAAATATATGTGTTTATTTTGCTAGAATAAAGGTAATATTGAAATTCATTTAAAAAAAACAGGTTATGCAGCTGGTTCAGATTACAGAGAAAATTCTGGTGCAAATACTCAATGTCTACCTAAAGATCCTAACTGGAGAAGATACCATGATGGCACTTTTAATGATGCTTCTCGTATTCAGGGTGCAGAGTATTTGGTTTATCACTATTCAATTGGAGAAGTTTTACATAACAGTTATAATTACTATAATGTACCATGTGCTGTTTGTCAGAGTAAAAAACGGCTCAAAGTACATATGATTCCAGGTATGTTAAATAAATACATTATTTTTGATTACCGGTATATTGATTTCAATTGCTTTCAGCAAACCTGGCCAAAAGGTCATCTGAGTTTTTGGCATGGCACAGCGTTTATAAATATGCATGTATGAGTGAGTGCATGTCTGTGTACGTGTGTGCCTGTAATTTGCATTTTCAACATCTTCTCTGAAATTTCTGGGTGTTCATCATTTTTAATCAAACTTCACAGAAAGTATACTGGGCAGGCACTTTCAAGTTTGTACTTTTAGTTGGTGTATCTATAGAATATGCCTACTGGTGACAAAAACTAAATAAAAAAACATGTCTCTGAAAGCAAGAAGTGTAGACAAAACCTGACTATATTTTTAGCTTCTCAGTATCTTAAGTAGTTTTTATTAATCATAAAATGAAGTTAAAAATGTGTAATAAGTTTTTACATGGCAACTCTAAAACTTTCACGAAAATGATTTACAGCTGTTATTAATTGACTACTGCAAGGGGTTATGACATAAGATTTTCAGTTTTGACAGTAACTTACAATGTTCATCAAGACTGGGTCAAGGTAATGACCTTTTGCTTTGACTTCTATTTTAGCTTTTTTATCATACAGATAAAACTCGTTAAATTGAAAGCATGGGAGGAAGAAAAATACTTTTGTTTAACAGAAGTTTGCCTTCATTTTTTGTAGCTGCAATTTTACTTTAAACATAACAAGGAGTTTGCAATATGTAGTCTGTGCTTTACAATTGTTCTATTTAATAGTTGATATTAAAAAAAAAAAAAAATGAAATATATTTAATTGAATAAAACTGGATTATATTATATTATTTCATTCAGCATCTGGCTACATTAGTAAGAGACATGTGATAGATTGCACCATAATTTGTCGAAATCTCACTGTAATTTCCCAGCGAGATAATTTTTACCATCAGCTTTACAAAAAATAAATAAATAAATAAATAAAAAATAATAATAATAAAAAAAATTTAAAAAAATTAAAAAAAAAAAAAACCATCTGACTAAAACAGCAAGGTGACAATGAACATTGAGTTTATGAAAATAGTTTTATGATTTATAGATTTAGAAAAACAAAATACAAGCACATCAATTTAGGGTCTAGCATTTATATCAAGTCTTTTTTTTTTGGGCACAATGAACACTTTGGTTTAACAGAAATAACAGTATTACTTTTATTTACAAAGATGCAACACTACACATTAAACCTTCCCTACTTTTGATTTCTGTTAAACTCTGTAATATTTAATAGCCCAGGCCTTGTTTTTTGTCCACATGTACTAGTGAAAATATGTGAGGATGGGGATCGACACCTAACATCAGTTTAATTAAAATCCTTCATAGTAGTCCACATTCATCAAACAATTTAATTGTCACCCTGCTTCTAAAAACACTCTCTATTGGCTTCAGAAATTCATCAATACTGTTAGTCTAACAGTATTTGAGTGTCAATTTAACAGCTAGTATTTGGATTCATTTTGGAACTTTGAATTTATCATAATTATTATTATTATTTTATTTATTTATTTATTTTTTTTTTTTGGCTTATCTTTTTTATCTATCAACTTTTCCAGCCTCTAGTGCCACTGATGAGGAATTAATTTCCAAAATGTGCACATCAAAATTGACACAAGTATTTCTGTTAAACATTTAATTAAGGTTTTTTAAATGGGTGAGAGTACAAACAGTGGTCTTGAAAATTGTGACTTAATGAGATCAATTATAACTAGAGATTGTAACTGGGATACCAGTTACGTATGATTCCCCACCATCCATAATCTATATATTGTCTAAAATATACACCTGCTGATGGACTGATCTCGAGATGGATTGATAGTATCCATTACTAGTAATCGAAAGCTGACTAAGAGAAAGGGCGGAAGACAAGTAAATTTAAAGTTAACATCGAATTGTACAATTATAATTCGATCAGTATTCATTTTAATATACATTTTCATTCCCTCATACCCCATTGTTGCAACAATGTTTTTTGTTAAAAGAAACCAATTGATCACGGGAGTCCGAATCTGCATGTATAAATTTATAATTCGAAATGTATGTAAATTATACAAGTTTAATAGATCAGAATCACGCGTTCTGTCTTCTGACATAGGTCCTATCCATTAATTTGGCAGTTCTATTAGCTGGTGTATTTTGATTGGACAGGTATTCAACTTTGATTGATAGCAAATCTATTTCATGAACTGTGAGGTGTTTAACCAACAAATTTGATTGAAGTGTGTCATGACTGTGAAGTAGCCATAACCTACATATTAATGGATAATTGACAAAGAGATTAAAGCAATTATCCATATCAAAACATGTAATAATGCTATTGAATTTGTTTACAATTCTTTGAATAGGAATTTAATCCTGTAAACTTGCCTTAAGAAATGAAATCAAGTATGCCATAAGATAGTTTCTTGACTAAGGGTGGGTGTTAAGAATTCTGGCTTCCCACCCCTACCCTCTCTTGAAAATGATTTCCTGGAGGTTTTTATCACTCTTTTCAAAAGTCCATAATGAACAAGAAAATATACAGATGAGTGGAAAGGATTTTAACTATTTAAAAGCTATACATGTACATAGCACCACCCACAGTGGGAAATGACCTTAGGTGCCCTTTATTAATATCACTCTATTCAACTTTTCATAAGGAACCAGAAAATACATAAATTAGGGGTGGGGATTTCAATAGTTTAAAATTAACTTAGCACCACCCAGCCCTAACCTTCAGGGGGAAAGGACCTTAGGTGTCTTTGATTAGTGTCATTCTTTTCATTTTATCATTAGGAACCAGAAAAAATATACTTTAGGGATGGGGATCTCATTAGTTTATGAGTTATGACAAAGCCCTATATATGGTTTTATAGCACACCGCAAAGTGTTTAAGGAAAAATTGGTGATTTTTGTTTTTAAGACCACATCTTCCTGTCCCTCACCCAATAAATACCCATGAATGTAAAACTTTAATGGTGCAGGAACCTATCCTAAAATTTTGAACAAGAATGAATGATGCATTTAACTTGTGTGGCAGTGCTGATAAAAATTTGATATATTTTTAACAATTTAATACATAGTAACTGAGAATTTATTAAGAACAAATTATGTATGTAAGAAAGAGGTTAGTCACTTAATTAACATGTAGTTCATTAACATTCAATCATTTTTGTTTAGTGCTTAACTGTATACATTAATTCAGATTACCCATTTTTATCGGGCGCTCATATATCTGAGAAACTGAATAAGAAAGAAGAAGATTCTGTAAGAGTTATCTATCTTTGTACGTATTTGACAGAAAGATGTTTGGAATTAAATTACACAATTTACACGCACCGACCGCTGAGCCGTCGAGATAGAAAACAATTTGATCATTTATCCATATCTACCAAGATAGCAGATTGTTGGTACCAAATTTCATCGAAACCCATCATACCGTTTCCGAGTTCTGCACCGGACAATTTTAAGGAAGAAAAAAATTATAAAAATAATAATAATAATAATAATAATAATAATAATAAGAAGAAGAAGAAGAAACAGAACGAAAACAATATGATTCCCCACCTTTGATAGGTGGGGAATCATAATTAAAAGTAAAGCAATGAACAAGAATTAACTCTACTTAATTGATGTTTCAAGTTATCAAATTTTTGCTTGAGGTTTTAAATTGAGTATTACTGAAACTAATCTAGTCAGGAATATTTAAAGGTCCCGCTTTATAGTCAAATTTGGCCGACAGGAGATGTTATGTTTTGTTTTTCTTCAAAACTGCCTAATCCCAATAAAGCTGAATGCTGTTGGCATTCTGCTTTAAAAACTCTCTTTTCTCTGATAAAATTGGAGCTATATTAGTATTTCCTAAGAGTATACGAGTCTGCCTAGCTAGGTTGAATTATATAATAAGAGTTATTCGACATTTTTATCCTTACAGCTAAAGACAGATGTTACAATGGATGGCATCTTGAATACAGAGGATACCTGATGACACAACGGTATGATCAGGGTGCAGCTAACTATTTATGTGTGGATGCTAGACCAGAAAAAATCGGCTCAAAAGCTGCTCAACTTGGCAGATTGTTTTATCCAGTTGAGAGTTATTGTAAAAGCGGATCACTTCCATGTCCGCCCTATGTTCATGGCCGAGAGCTTACATGTGCAGTTTGTACATTCTGATATAATCAAACACTATCAAATCAAATGTTACATGGTCGTTATATATTTATATATATATATATTATATAATATCATAATCAAATAACAGGTTTGATTGACCTTTAATTGTTCTGGAATATATAAATAATAAACTGCATTATTAAAAATCTAAAATCATTTGAATTTTTTGCTTTGTTAGCCCACTTTTTCTTGGAAAGAGCAAACTTAAAAGTATGAAAGTGATATTTTATAAGTACAGTCAAACTTTGGTTATTCAAACTTCCATTATTTGAATACCTTAGGGTATATAAAGTTCCCGGTAGGTCCCTAATACCCTGCTCTATAACTTCTTCTTAAAAAACTTCTTTTATTCTAATTCAAATACCTACGATTATTCAACCTAACTTGAGTCTCACCTTAGACTTTACAGTGGAAATATACCACCAAAAATTCAAAGTTGACATTTTTATTCATTTCTTAAAAGAAACTACTCTCACCTGTACAATTTAATACAGACGAGTATAGTTTCACTTTTACCCATTTGTCAGTGGTTTTGTTTGCCTAAAATTACTACCGAATAAAGGTAGTTTCCCCTTGAGAAATAAGACTAAAATTTCCCAATTTGACAACTTAAATTCCCCAAAAGGCAACAGTGGCACACAATCAAATAGTTTAGGTTAAATCCAGTTGTCCTAAACTGTTCTGACAGACAAAAAATGTTAGATATTGTCACAATATAAGATCTTTGCATTGAATTTCAAAATTCTGAGCGTAATATGTGACATAAAAAGGGTCCAAATTTTCCCAATCTAAAAGGTAGAAGGTAGTTTTTAAAAACCATAGCAAAATCACTGTTTGTGTTTAACCAAGCATAACTGACTATCATTGTAAAGACATGTGTATGCCTTGTATTGTCCATCACAGGCCATGTTGATTATCAATTGCAAGAATTAATCGTAACTGTTCAATCAAACAGTTATTATAATCCTAGGTGTAACAGAAAATGAGCTGCATGTGTGTAGTGACACTCAAGTAAACGATAAAAAGAAATCTGCTGACCACTGTTACCATCATCAAAAATAAAAAAAGGCATCTGAACTTTCATTAATATTTTTATATACCCTAGTCACGAAAATAAAAAGAAATATTTATTTTGTAATGAAGGTTGACAGAGACAGTTTTACGTCTTTTTCACATTTCAATTCTAAAAATTATATGAACCTGTTCCGTTTTGTTTTGTTTTTTTTTTAATTCTGAAAAATCATAACAAGAGGCCCATGGGCCTTAACGCTCACCTGAGGAAATATCCAAAAACTTACAAAGAACTTAAATACAAAAAGTTCACAAAATTCCTCAAGTTTGGAAAATCCTGCAATAATTAATCAGAAATGTCTAGTCACATTTCATTTATAATAGCTCATATGCACCATTTAACTATAGTACAATAGATAATTTCCAAATCATTAACCATATATGGTTATGCAGCCATGATTTTGACCTTTGAACATGTGAACTTGAACCTTATATCAAAATGGTCTTAATATCAATATGTACAATATTCTAATAAACATGCTTGTACAAAATGTTTATAGTTTTCAAGATAATTAGCAATTTAAGTCTTCTTTTGCAACTGTGACCTTGACCTTTCAACATATGACCTTGTACAATATATCAAAATGATTGTTGTCGCAATACCTACAATATTCTAATATATATTCTTATACAAAAGTTAATAGTTTTCAAGATAATTAGCAATTTAAGTCTTCTTTTGCAGCTGTGACCTTGACCTTTCCACATATGACCTTGTACCATATATTAAAATGATCATTGTTGCAATACCTACAATATTCTAATATACATGCCTATACAAAAAGTCAATAGTTTTCAAGATAATTAGCAATTTAAGTCTTCTTTTGCAGTTGTGACCTTGACCTTTCAACATATGACCTTGTACCATATATCAAAATGATCGTCATGTCAATACCTACAATATTCTAATATACATGCCTATACAAAAAGCTTAAAGTTTTCAAGCTATTGCACAATTTTAGTATTCATAAGCCAAAAATAACATTTCAGGGGCAACAACTCATACATGCATTATCATATAGTTACGAAACTTGGTACCTTTTTAAATTTTGTCATGGGGTACATTTTAACAATGTTTTGAATTCATATATCTCTTAAAATTTGCAAGAAAATTGCCTAAAACTGCATAAATCACAAATTAGGTCATGACCTTGATTTGTGACCTTGACCCTATTTTAAAGGTCTTTTCAAGAAAAAGTCAAAACTGAAAACCCCATGTCAATATCTGTTCAAATAGTCAAGTTATAACAATTTTAAGCCATTTTACGAAATTTTTGAAATTAAACGCAAAAACGCGTAACCCATTTTTCGACCAAATTTCACGAAATGAACAAACTTAAGGCTTAAGACCCTAGAAAAGCCAAATATCACATCAGATTTTTTTCTCTCATCAACGGTTTTAGAGAAGAAGATTTTTTAAGATTTTTGGACCCCTAGGTCACCTTGACCTAGTTTTGGTAGCCATGGCAATGCCATGAACAAATCTGAATTGCACCGGCCCATACATGCTTCTGACCAAGTATCATTGAAATCTGTCCAGCAGTTTTGGAGGAGAAGTCGAAAATAGGTGTTAACGACGCACGCACACACGCACGAACACACGCACATACACACGCCGCGCCATGCCATAAGCTCACATGACCTTTCGGTCAGGTGAGCTAAAAAGTGTATTGCACGCATAAAGCATGGTTTACTCCCTCTAGATGGCTGTTGTGCTGTATGTATTTCCATGCGTATTTGATTTCATACCCAATGGTATTAAATTTTGATTTTTATTGAATTAAAATTATATGTCTTTTTTTATGAAATTAATCCTGAGCAGTCGTGACATTACTTGTTACAAACTGACGCTAATAAAACACTTCCAATGTGCACTATGATACTGTTTTGTCTTAAGATAAAGTATGGTGGATCAAAGTTTGAAGTTCCAAATTCATTCATTCAATTATTCGAACCCCTGATTATTCAAACCCTAAATGGAGACCCTTCAACTTCGAATAATCGAAATTTGACTGTATGTCATTTTGCAGCAACCAATTACCATAGCTACACACAATAACTGTAGGTAACTAAAAAATCCTGATTCAGAATATAAATACATGTATAAGTACATGTTGATAATGATAAAATAATCAACTTTGGCAAGACAATTATGACAAAATGCTATAGAGGTATAAAGTACATATGTAGAACCCATTCTTCAACCAATATATTTGACTATACAGACCACTTTAGATATTTGATTAATTATTAATGAACTGTGGATTTTTTCCAGTTTGTTTTATATCTAACAATAAAATAACCCACTTCCACAAAGACATCCTAGGGCTACCACATCAGTCGATGTGGGGCACTGAAAAGATACAAAAATGGTACACTTAAAAAATTACAGGTCAGAAAATGTCTACAGAAAAGGTACTTGGAATAAAGTATCAATATGTCAAGAAAAGTTACAAAAAAAAAAACCCCTAAAATTCTATGCTGTATTTAAGTAAATAAAAGTTATATAAAAACTAAGTCCAGAAAAGTACATAACAAGAGGCCAATGGGCCTTAATGCTCACCTGAGGATATGGCCAAAATCATTTGCAAAAATACTTACAATATTCTAATATGAGGGCACTTCAAAAAGTTTTGAGACTAACAGAGGAAAAATAAGAAAAACCATTATTTTGCTTGTAATTTTTATTTTAATACTTCAAAGTACTCTCCTTTAAAGCTGCATTAAGTTTACCAAATTTCTGAATTTTTTTTTTATTTTCTAAAAATATATTTTTTTAAAAGTAGATATCTTCTAACCACGATCCGTGACATTCATTTTCTAAAATTTCATTTCTTTTAGCTGTTAATAGAAGGAATCCTCTGACCGGTTGGTCAGTGTTCTACGATGGTAATTATGAGCTTGGAGCATGCGCACGGATGTATGGAAAAGTCTAGAATCGAAAGTGAAACATGACAGATTGCATTAATTGTCCCTCAATAATATCCAGATGTATTTGAAATGGTGTTATTTTTCCCTTACTAAGTCACAAATGACAAATTTAACAAAGTTCTGTGTTTAATTTATCGTATTTCAACATTTTGAAAGTTGAGTTTAAATGACTCGGGTTTTGATGACGTAACCATGTTCTAATATTAGATCCCAAATGCTGCATCTCACTGGGTAAATACTGTAATTTCTGTCTTTATTCGAGCTTTTATCGTTGAACAATGTAACATTGTTCATTAGGAACATCATTTATTAGATTAGCACTGTTTTATTTTTTTTCTTTGGAAAAACTTAATGCAGTTTTAACATGTATAGACTTTTCCATCCGAGAAATCCACGATTTGAAAGCAGCAGAGTAGTTGGACTTGGGAATCCTCTTTAGACACTGACACAGCACTACCGAGCTGACTTCGAGAGTTATACTGAGGGCCTGAGAGCATCTTTTTCAACGTAGGAAATAGGAAAAAGGCACATGGGCTTAGATCTGGTGAAAATGGGGGATGTGGAAGTAGTATTACTCTTTCATCGTGAAGAAACTGCTGCACTACATTACTCTTGTGGGAGGATGCATTATCATAGATGATGTGTATGCCTTTTAAACCAGTTCTAGGGTGGAAATTATTATAGTGTTTTTTAAAAGACTTTAAACTTTATTTCTTTTACAACGATTTAGAAACAAGTTGTGCAACTTATATTAATCTAGCTCGTTGGCCCGAATTGTAGCACGCGTGAGGTCTTGTTGTGGGAGGAAAACCGGAGAACCCGGAGAAAAACCCACGTGCTCAAGCAGGTGACCTCATACCTTATCACATATGACGCTGGGAATCGAACCCCGGTCGCATTGGTGATAGGCGGAAGCGCTAACCACTGCGCCACTTGAACACCCAAAAAAGACTTTAACACCTTGCCCCTATAAAATATCCCAGTAACAGATTTACCTTGCGGAGAAGGAATCTGTACAACAGGACCATTCGAATTGTAGAAGACTGTGTACAGAACCTTTTTTTAACTTTGGAGTCTTTTTGCTATTTTAGGTCTAGATTGTCCTTTTTTCAACTACTGCTTATTATTTATCCTTCTTTGGGGCTCAAAATAATGTATCCAAGTTTCATCTCCTGTTAGTAACTCACTTCATCACCTAACACCAGTATTTTTGAATTTTAATACATGTATTTGTTTGCAACTTTTGACTTGTTGTGCTTTTTGTTCTTTTGTTAAAAGATGGGGTACCCAACATGCGCATACTTTTTTTCAATTTCAGGTGCTTTGTTAAAATCTGAAATGTACTCCCCATTGAAATACCGAGACATGAAGCTATATCAGAAAGTGTATACCTAGCGTCTTTGTTCACCATGGCTTCAACAGCAGCAATGTTTCTTTCAGACGATGACGATTTTGGACGTCCTGAATGGGGGTTGTCTTTAACAGTTCCTTTCCCTTCTGTAAACACTTTGACCAATCTATAAACAGTTGCTTTAGACATAGACGATTCTCCATAAATTATTTTAAGTTCACTCAATATCTGTTTACTTGGTATTGACAAAGCACAACAGTTTTTGACATAGCTTCTTATTTCAGACTTCTCTTCAGGCTTCATTTTACATCAAAATATCATTAGTGTATATGACTAACCTTTGTTTAAGTCCAAATATCTCTGTAATTACTGAACATTTTTTTAAGAAATTTCATACGTAAATCACCCATGATTTTACCTATTCAATCACGGGTATCTTGTACATACGTGTCACTACAATTTTATGGAAGCCAATAAGTCTCAAAACTTTTTGAAGTGCCCTTGTATACATGTCTATACAAAAAGTTAATAGTTTTCAAGATAAATAACAATTTCTTATGCATCTATGACCTTGACCTTTAAATGTAAGATCTTGAATCTTATATCAGAATGATCGCCATATCAATTTCTACAATATTCCAATATACATGCCAATACAAAAAAGTTAGTTTCCAAGATAATTAAACAATTTCAGTCTTTTTAGGCACCTATTACCTTGACCTTTGAATGTATGACCTTGAGTCATATATCAAAATGATCGCCATGTAAATACCTACTATATTCTAATATACATGCCTATACAAAAAGTTAATAGTTTTCAAGATAATTAACAATTTGAGTCTTTTTATGCACCTTTGACCTTGACCTTTGAACGTATGACCTTGAGTCATATATCATAATGATCTTCATTTCAATACCTACAATATTCTATTAGATATGCCTATACATAAAGTTAATAGTTTGAAGCCATTTTACAAAATTTTTAAAATTAAACACAAAAACGCGTAACCCATTTTTTTGACCGAATTTCACGAAATGAACAAACTACAGGCTTAAGACCCTAGAGAAGCCAAATATCACATAAGATTTTTTCTCCTGTCACCGGTTTCAGAGAAGAAGATTTTTAAAAATTTTTGCACCCCTAGGTCGTGACCTACTTTTGGTAGCCATGGCAATGCCATGAACAAATCTGAATTGCAGCAGCTGTTTTAGAGGAGAAGTGTTAACGACGCACACATGCACGCATGTGCATACACATGCCGCGCCATGCCATAAGCTCACATGACCTTTTGGTCAGGTGAGCTAAAAAGTACAGTTAAAATAACTCATAACAAAAATTGATACAGTAAAAGCACTGCTTTTTTTCTGCATTAAAACACGGCATACCTTTTTAATGCTTACCTACAAATAAAGCATTAAAAAGATAGCATTTTTATATGCACCTACCTGTGTATCTTTATTGGTATGGGGAGTTTTTCACATCTTTTTTTGTGTATACCTTAAGTTTTCTTAATGCAAACTAAAATAGGAACAACTACTGTTTTAATGTTAATCCAATGGGACCAGTCCATTTCAAATTACTTACCTGTCATACAAATGTTAATGTATATATAATTCATTCAGCCCCACATATCACTGATGTCTGTTTTTATGAAATTAATCAGAATTAGTCATGACATTATACATTATAAACTGACACCTGTAAAACGCTTCCAATGTGCATAATGATACTGTTGTGTTTTAACATAATGTACAGTGGATCAAAGTTTGAAGATCCAAATTCACCTATTTGATTATATTAATGTATTTATAATTTATTAAGCCCATCATATCACTTACCAGAACTTCTTCTAATACACAATGTCAAACATACATGTCATTCACAACAGGTTTATTTTCTATCAGGGTTCCTTTGCCATCAACAATTCAGTCACCCTTTTTTAATCAAATCCTTTGAAAACACTCCACGTCCTGAAATGAAACATCAAAATAAATTTTAAGAAATACTGTAATTTTGCATGCTTGAAAAAAAAAAAAAAAATAAAATAAAAAAATAATATAAATAATACAGTCGACTCTCGTTATCTCGTTACTTCAAAGGTTGAATTGAAATTTCGCCTAAATCGAACTGATACAAACTGTCACGTCAGATCGTTATGTATTTCTATGTAAATTTGTGTGTTTAAATCGAAATACGGAAATTCGAAATTTTGCTTAAATCAAAGTGAATTTTCAGTCCAGATTACAAAGTATAATGAAAATTGCAGCGTTTAAATCGAAATAGACTTTCCTTGTTTATTGTAGTTTGAATTTGTTTATACATCAAGTTGAAAGCAAGCGGCAAAATAAAAAAAATACATGTAAACAAAAAATATTTATCGTAAAAAAGATTGATTAATACCTGCATTAATTAATCCGTCTCTTGATAAAGAAGTGTTCAGTAACAGAGTGACTGTTTACTTGGAAAATTAATTTCCGACAAAAATGCACATGAAAAAAGAAAGTCGGTATCCCATGCTATTTTCACGGTTTTCTCTCCCGGTCAGGTCATAGTAAACTGTCTGTCAGTAAAAGGAAAAAATTTCATTGGTGTAAAATTAAAACGTGGGCGGTCTGCTACTTCAACAGTCATTGATCAAAAGAATACCCGACCCTAATCGCCACAATTAAAGTTAATTGATCAGCCAACTACACCATTCTGGACTGTGTGCCATACCAAGCCTTGATTTTAATAATCACATGTCGGACGCTAAGAATTACAGATGAAGAAGTTATGATTATGAATAAAGGAAACTTTAACTGAGCCTCACCATAGTCAGTGTTTAATGGGAAATTTCAATGGAACCTTGTAGCTTCCAGTGAAGTTTCCGATCTACTTATTTCATTGTTCAAAAAACTTTAGTTTGTTGAGCTTTACATAAACAAGAAAAATTTAAAATTATTTTTAATTGAAATTAAACTTAATCTTAAATTTTCAATGTTAATTGTAAGCAATACACTTTTATACATAACAGCATACAGAGAAGCCATTTACTATTAGAGTAATCTCCCGTTCCCATCGTCAGTGATCAAAACGGTTGATTCGAAATTCTGATAAATCGAAATTTTCATCCGACCCCTTCAATTTCGAATTAACCAGAGTCAACTGTAAATAATATCTCATTTTGTCTCAGAAAAAGGTATATCTTCATTTTGGTATTCCTCTCAGTCTTTTTCCACTTAAAACTTCTGACCTTGTCAGAGATTTCCACTTAAAACTTTTGACCTTGTCAGAGATAGCAGAGTCCTGATTAATCAACTGAATTGATTGATTATTGTAAATGACTAAGTTCATATCGAATGGGTCAGCTTGTTAGATGGTAAAACAAAATTTATTCAAGTAAACTGACACGTTTTTTCCCACTAAGTACTTTCACCAGTGGAATTCCAACCCAAATTGAAAGTTCAGGTTCACTAATACCTACTATACCACTTGGCCACTAGGCTCACTGAATGTTAAGGAAAATTGATACATCACAATAAATGATAAACAGACTACCGGTAATTCTAATATGGAGCGTTTTCAGTCACAGCAAATCAGTTTCTTCCAAACTATTAAGATCACCAGGTTATAGGTTACAATATCATTTCATTGTAGTGCAGCAATCTAGAAATAGGTACAGCGAAGCTTGTTTGGTAAATAAAAACAAGAACACTGTACTATGATGAAAAATGCCAGAAAACTACAATTTACAAAACTACACAATAAACGTTAACACAAGAATAACCTAACTTTATGTAAATGATGTAATACATAAGACAAACATTCATTAAAGGGTACCTGTACCCAAATTTTTTTAATCATCAATGTTTTATATATTATTTAAATACTTAACAATATTGAAAACCACATCAAAATGTCACAATCATCACAATGATAATATATTAGCATGTGTAGAAGAAAGTTTCAAGTTTCTTTATTTCTCTAATTGTTAACAACAATACTGAGAACATATCATAAATACAATAAATACAATTACATACATGAGTAGACATTTACAAAATAATATAACACATTAACCCGGATGACTGACTCTCTCATTTATAATTTTAATCAACTTACACAAATTATTAATATCAGATAACTTTTTGGAAGAGAAGATTTGATAAAAACTTACAACATTTGGCTTACTTCTAAGTCTATTAGGAATGAAAAGTCTTCTATAATCAGAAAAATGTTTACACTTTAATATATAATGAAACTCATCACCAATTTCTAGGTTACACAATTGACATATTCTATTTTCTCTAAGTATATTTTGCCACCTTCCAGTTTCTATTGGTAGTCTATGGTTTGAACATCTGAACTTACTTAATATTGATCTATTTTTTAAAGAAATGTTACAAGTTAAATAATTGAAATTTAAAATTTGTAAACAATCTGTATTACATACCTTTTGATAAAGAATTACAATCACTAATCCATTTCTGTAAAAATTGGTCAAATAGACGTTGCTGTATATTTTTGGTTAACAATATATCATTTACAAACATTTGAGACAACCATATATTATTAAAACCTGTTTCTTCAAAAATACTTTTAACATTACAAATCCAAGAGGAATGATAACCTTGTAAAAATTTGCTATATAATAATTTATATAATATAGAAGTATATAGAAGTAACGACTCTTACATGCATAATTACATAATTTTGTCAGATGGTTCGTCATTATTTGGGAAAGCAGTGGACAATCTTATAAGTAATGAAATTTAATCATAGCTGTATTTATTTGAACCAGAAATGGACAAATCTGATGAACATATTGAGTCGAGTCCCGACCTACTTGAGAATTGTGATTGCAATTAGTTGCATACTTGTTGAAAAATACATGACAAGTATTAGCTTGTCAATAACTCAAAAAATGATTATAATGTTGACATTTTTAAACAATAAATTATTTTATTAAGTCGAATTGGACAGAGTCAAAAATTTTGATTGGTTGCATAGCTATAACAAAAATAAGAGATTAGCGTTAACTTGTCAAATACACAAAAATTAATTTTATTGTCGACATTTTAAAATGAATTAATATCAGGTCATACTGGACAGACTACTTTCTATGTGGCTGAATGTTATTCAGAAAAATTCAGAACACATTCAAAATGTTTTCAGAAAAATTCAGAACACATTCAGAAAAATCCAGAACAAATTAAGAAATTTTTCAGAAATATCAGAATAAATTCAGAATGTATTCAGATAAATTAAGAACAAATTAAGAATGTTTTCAGAAAAATCCAGAATAAATTCAGAATATTATTCCAAAAGAATCCAGAATGTATTCAGAAAAATTCAGAATAATTTCAGAATGTGCTCAGAAAAATTCAGAACACATTCAGAATGTGTTCAGAAAAATCCACAACACATTCAGAATGTATGCAGAAAAATCCAGAACACATTCAGAATGTTTTTAAAAAAATCCAGAATATATTAAGAAGAATCCAGAATGTATTCAGAAAAATTCAGAATGAATTCAGAATGTGCTCAGAAAAAAAAAAAAAAAACAGAATAAATTCAGAAGAATTCAGAAAATTTCAGAACTTATTTAGAAAAATCCAGAATAAATTCAAAATGTGTTCAGAAAAATTCAGAACACATTCAGAATGTGTTCAGAAAAATCCAGAACACATTTAGAATGTGTTCAGAAAAATCCAGAACACATTCAGAATGTATGCAGAAAAATCCAAAACACATTCAAAATGTGTTCAGAAAAATTCAGAACATTTAGAATGTTTTCAGAAAATCCGGAACACATTCAAAATGTATGGAGAACAAGAGGCACATGGGCCTTTACGCTCACCTGAGGATATGTCCAAAATTTTTGCAAAATGCAATACCGGTAGGTGATATTTTAATTAGACACTTTCAAAGTTTCCTAGAGTTTAGAACTGCCACAATACTATTTAGAAAAATCTAGTACCAGTGTATTTATAAGTAGCTAATATGTATGTAGTTACTATAGCACAATGAATAATTTCCAAATCATTAACAATTTCAGATTTCTTATGCAGCTATGACCTTGACTTTTGAACTTATGACCTTGCTCAAAATGATTGTCATATCAATACCTACAGTATTCTAATATACTTGCTTATACAAAAAGTTAATAGTTTTCAAGATAATTAACAATTTCAGTCCTTTTATGCAGTTATGACCTTGACCTTTTCATGTATGACCTTGAATCATATATCAAAATGATCTTCTTATTAATACCTACAGTATTCTCATATACATGTCTATACAAAAAGTTTATAGTTTTCAAGGTAATTAATAATATTAGTCTTTTTGTGCAGCTATGACCTTGCCCTTTGCATGTATGACCCTAAATAATATATCAATATGATCATCTTATCAATACCTACATTATTCTAACATACAAGTCTTTACGAAAAGTTTATAGTTCTAAAGATAATTAACTATTTCAGTCTTTTTATGCAGCTATGAGCTTGACCTTTGCATGTATATGACCTTGACCTTTGCATGTATGACCTTGAATCATATATCAAAATGATTGTATTATCAATGCCTACAAATTTCTAATACACATGCCTATACAAAAAGTTAAGATTTCATGATTTATTGATAAATATATAATTTCTAGCAATTTCCCCCTTAATTACCCTGTCCCCACAGCCACACAGCTACAATTTGTACAAATTTGAAACTAGGTGTCCTAAGGATATTATGCATTAAATATCTAAGCTGTATCTCTTTTATGTTCAGAGGAGAAGATTTTTAAAGATTTTCACCATTCCCCTTTATGGGGCCCCGAGGGGACATAACTCCTTCATTTGTGCAAATCTAAACTGCCTTCACCTACACATGATCACTGCCAAATATCATCAAATTTGAAGGAGAAGATTAAAATGTAGATGTTTACACACGGCGGACAATGAACAGTGATGGATTGCAATAGCTCATCTGAGCTTTTAGAAATCCAGAACACATTCAGAATGTATTCAGGAAAATTAAGAACAAATTCAGAATGTGTTCAGAAAAATCCAGAATAAATTCAGAATGTATTCAGAAAAATCCAGAATGTATTCAGAATAAATTCAGAATGTGTTCAGAAAAATCCACAATAAATTCAGAATGCGTTCAGAAAAATCCAGAACAAATTCAGATTGTATTCAGACAAATCCAGAACAAATTCAGAATGCATTCAGAGGAATAAAAAATAAAAACAAGAATTTCACAAATTCAAATGACTCACCTGGTTAGCTTTTGATCAAGTAGAAAATACCTTAACATAAACTTTCACATTCTGACATGCCGCAACAGCCTACGACACCAGAAAAGTAACACCCAAGTCTTGCCTTATGGCAATGCTAGGCTCGACAAAAAACAACTCATAGAAATTGTCTATTCCATTTAATAAACTTAAACAGAACAAAATCTTGACACAGTTAACCTGACAAAACCATAGAAACCAGAGCAAGAATAAACAATACACTTTCAGAGTCAATAATACAATAGCAATGCACTATAACCAAACTTATAAATGTCTCAAGGGAGATAACTAAAGAACATTGACTGAAAAATCTCAAAATCAAACTATAAAACACAGTTAAGTATATCAAATATAATTATATTGGGTAAAGTTAATAGACTTACTGATGGACAGACAGACAGACAGATGGACAAGCGACTGGCTGAAATAAAAAGATGGCGACACCTGATCATGCCAATGCAACTAGATGTGTCCAGATTTTTCTTTTGTCTGTTCTTTCTTTCTCTTTTTTCTCCTTTCATTTAAAGTTTATGCTATGTTCCCTGAAAATAACCATTTATTCAAATAAATGTAAAAGTACTAATCCTCGTTTTCCTAAAAAGCATCTTATCCTTGAAATATAAATTAAGCTTAGTCATTCAAAATTCCAATGCAGAATTTAACAAATAGAGAAAAAAGAAAGAAAGAAAAAGAAAAAGAAATGAAAGTAATCATAACATAGCAAGACAAAGGAAAAAATTGCTTGGTCATTTGGAATGAAATATGTGACTTCACAACAATTTTATTTAGACTTTCTTGTCAAAAAAATAAATAAATAATAGAAATGGTGGTGAAAGTTCCAACGCCTTGAGGTGGATAGAGTGGTGTTGAAAATATCTTTAGATGGATCTGCAAGGATGCAGGTGTATGTGGTATAAAATTCAAGTAATAATCAAGATGAACACCAACACCTTCAGATATTCTGATACCTTTTTATTTGTAGTATGGTACTGGTCGAGCTTTCAGCTTGGGGTGGCCTTCATCATAAATAAATAAAAAATAAAAATAAAAAATAAAAAAATAAAAAATCAATGGATGATGGATTGTCATAGTCCATAGCATTAAATAGCCTTTTTTGACTTTATGTGGAGTAGTTTCCATCAGCACTGGATATGAAATTAAAATTGATATTGGTACATGTATATGTATGTATACCTTTTGTCATAGTCCATAGCTTTAAAAAGAGCTTTTTTTAAAAATTTTCTGTGGAGTTGTTTCCATCGGTAATTGAGATTTCAGACTCAGACAACAAGCTTAAATTAGATACAAAAAACAAAATTAACACAATGCATTTGACCATATCCTTATCGGCATATTAGTGTGAATGAACTATCTTAAAAAGAAATGACCCACAAAGGAAACAGTCAACTTGTAAAAAGATAATTTGGTTCTGGATGGAAATGAGTGGACTTACACAGGTTGCAAACTAAATACACTAATATTTTTATATGCCTTAACTTAAAATTTGTTCCCTAATTCAAGTGTCAAAAACAAACGCTAGGGCTCTCACTGGACTTGATTTGGGGCAAAAATTTGGCCCAAATCCAGATGTATAAAAGGCTGTTTTTCCCCAATTGGAACCGTGTTTATTCCCAATTCAAAATAAAATAAAAATAAAAATAAAAAAAATAAATAAATAAAAATAATAATAAAAGAAATATTGTGACATCCTATTGATTTGTTAACATTCGTACATTATACAGGTTAAAGCATTCTAATTCTATGACTCAGGCACAGTTGGAAAGGGCTATCAACAAATTCGGGGATATGAAAGACAGAATTTTGCAATTTTAAAACTCTGGTTGCTTACATATGAATGGTCATTAAAATGTTTGTTCAGAAAGATTGTTATTATATAAAATAATCTTTAACATAATAAATATAGATATAAAAGCAATTATTAAATAGTTTTTAAACTCTATTAGATTTTTCCCAAAATAGTCAAAACAACGCTAATTTTCCCAATTTCAAGGGTACTAGCCCCATTCCCAAAATGAGCTGTGAGAGCCCTGAACACAAACATTTTAGCTATCATTGCTAACTTTTTTCAAGTTGTATGTAGCTATTGGTATCACAATTATTTAACCATTAAAAAACTTTGTTATTTTTCCTTTTGACCCTGTTTATCGGTATGAAATTGAATTTTTAATAATTTATGGACTAGAGAATATTTCACTTTTTTGTAATTTTTATGACTTCGGTTTAACTAATTTATTCACATCATATATGGAAATTCAAGCTAAGATTTGAGAGATCATCTTACCAATAATGGGTTCAACAATCACTCTGCTATCTCTTAGATCAGATAATGATCTTGCCCCCTTCATTTCCTCCTTAGAATGAAAAGCTCTAAGGAGTTTAGCTGTGAGATCTGATCTACTTGTTGCACAGATAATTGACTTCACCTGAACTGGCAGGAAAGCACAGCTGCCAGGAAGCAAAGCTACAGTCTACAAATAAAATACGATTTTCTTCAATACCAAAGGCAGAATTGTTGCAGGATAATAGGCCCATTGGCCTTAACGCTCACCTGAGGATATGTCCAAAATTGTTTGCAAAGTGCAATATACAATGTGTAAATTACAGAAACTTTCCAAATTTCCTCAAGTTTAGAACTGCCACAATACTTAATCAGAAATTTCTAGTCACAGTTCATTTATAAATAAGTAGCTAATGCGCATGTAGTAGCTATAGTACAATGAATAATTTTCAATTCATTAACTATTTCAGTATGGTTATGCAGCTATGTCCTTGACCTTTGAACCTATGTCATTCAATCATATTTTAAAATGATCATCATATTGATACCTACAATATCCTAATATAAATGCCTATACAAAAAATTAATAGTTTTCAAGATAATTACCAATTTAAGCTGTCTTATGCAGCTATGACATTGACCAATGGACATATGACCTTGAGTCACATATAAAAATTATCAATGAGCATGACACTGGCAGAGGATGGAGGAAGGACGGGATAAGATCGCAATAGCTTATCTGGCCCCAGTTTCACAATCATTCACTCAGCTAAGTGTACACTCAACTCAAATATTCCCATTTTTCTTTCATCAATATTTTAAAAAATTCAAGTATTATGACAGAATGTTTCGTTTTGTTCAACAAACCTCCACTAAACAGTTTAAATGTTACATTAAATATTCAATTTTAACTGTATAATGTCTTAGAAATTGACATTGAAATATTCCCGAATTTGAGTTGAGTGTACACTCAGGTGAGTGAATGATTGTGAAACTGGGGCCTGAGCTTTTAGGTGAGCTAAAAAACCTACTAGGCCTGCACTACTCACTAAGCAAACATGTAAATGCAAAAAGTGTTTGCATTCTGCATTTTCATTTAATGCTTTGTATTATTCAGTAACCAGAAATGGTGTCAATTCATCAAATGGCTGGCTTATAGGCGATGTTTAGTGATACCTGTTAAAAGTATAAAGACAATGCATACATGGACACCAAGATACAACATAGCCTCTCATACACTAAGGTATAGACCAGCAAA
Source organism: Tegillarca granosa (assembly GCA_029721355.1). Taxonomy (NCBI): domain Eukaryota; kingdom Metazoa; phylum Mollusca; class Bivalvia; order Arcoida; family Arcidae; genus Tegillarca; species Tegillarca granosa. The sequence goes on from CM056606.1 coordinate 27,128,013, forward strand.
AAATCAGTTTTTCATTTCATTTCAGTACTAATCTTTTTCACTAATAAAGTTGTGGCACGTTGGATTAAAGTGGTGTATGAACTAAACCGAATTTTTTATAAGATTTACATTGTAGTTGCTTAATCATAATTCAACAAACCTTAATATAATTTGTTTTCTTTTGTACATACTTGATATTTTAAAGTTGTTTTACCTTCTTTGCTGCAGCTTCCTCTTCTGTATAAATGCCAGCTTTGTCTTGTTGCTGGACTGGCGCTGCTGGTATTTCTGTAATGTAAAAATATTTCTAGGTCCAGTAAAACTGTAAATTTTCATATCAGTCTGACAGATGTTTAAATCCATGTTTTTCCCAAACCACATCTGTATCAATTAAGACATACAAACTTTTACTAAATTGTACTACATGTACAATAACATGTACAACTCTTGTACAATCATTTAAAGAGAAGTTTCTGAAAGTTTATCACTATATTTCCCCTTATGGGGCCCCAGGGGGACATAACTTCTTCATTAATTCTGTGCAAATCTTAAAGGCCTTCACCCAGGCATGATGGTTACTTTGTTTCATTAAATTTGGCCCAAAGGTTAAGGAGAAGAAGATTAAAATTTTAAAAGTTTATGCACGACACAATGTATGACAGACGAAGATGGATAGCAATAGCTCATTAAATTTGGCCCACTAGTTTTGGAGAAGATTAAAATGTTAAAAGTTTATGCACACAATGGACGACAAACGAAGATGGATAGCAATAGCTGATCTGAAAATTACATTCAGTGGTCACAGATTGTTCCAGCTCCTGCCAAGATAAATCTTTTCAATAATCTGTTGTTGTCCAATGCCTTATGGTCACAAATGTACAAAAAAAGCTAAATGAAAACTTTAAAAAAGTTACTAATTACTAAGTCTCTGATAGAATAAAAAACCTATACTTTTATATATAGGCTATACTGTTAATACTATTTATTTTCTTCTATTCAATTGCTCCTTGTTTTACTTGTTCTGGTATTTTCAAATTTTCCCAATTTTAAACACAGGTGAATTTTTCCAATTTCAAAGGCAAAAGATAGTTTTTAAGAAAAGACAACAAAATCACTTAATAGGCTTAAAGAAAAGTCTGTTTCAAGAAAGAAACCAATACCTGATCATTTTAAGATTAAAAAATATGTACATAAATGCGATGAAGAGATATAATTGCTTGCAATTATACAGTCAAGTAAACTGCATTATTTTAGCTTGTCATCATTATTGATTATAAAACAAATGGTATGGTCAAAGCCTAATAAAACAAACTTAAAAGGTACTACTTATACAATTTTGATGTCCATTGCTCATCCAAAGTCAGAAGTTTATTAACCAGTGGAACCTGGTTTTTAATTACGACAAGCCATAACAGTTGTAATTCAATAGAAATGCATCGAAATGCATATATCTACTATATATATTTAAAATGTAGATATCTGTAATTTATTTACTCAAAAATACAAATATTTTAAATATTTTTTAAATATCTATATAAATAAAACACCATAAAAACCTTAAAGACTCTTTATTTCAGATTTGGATATCTATATACATATATATTGTGAAAAAAAAGTTTCATTTTTTAAATAGAGATACCAGTATCATTTTTTTGCATACCTATATATATGATTCACAATGGAATTCACCAGTGTATCACGTGATACCTCATAGCATTTATGCGGGACAATTATTTCTATTGACAACGGAATCGCATACAGTTACGTTTTCCCATAATTATGACAATTTTTCGGGAATATTTGACGTAAACGTTATCCATTTCATTCCGCACAAACGTTAAGAGGTATTGATCACGTGGTACACTGGCGAGTCCCATTAAGTTTTAATAAATACATATTTTAATTGCAATAAATTAAAATAGAGATTTCTGTATTGAAAATAGAGATATAATCAGATATCTGTATTGGAAATAGATGTTTTTAAAAAGGCCCACTAACCCTCTTGGATATTCAACAGCAAGACGACAATTTTCAACAAGATGACACATCCTACCAAAGAAACAAAAACCATCAGTTACCAAAGGCATTACAGCTTAGTTCTTGGATTTTAAGTGTTTTGTTAACTGATAACTCTGCTAAAATCCTTATCACTGCGGCTTACTTTCCAAATCTAACTGGGGCTTACTTTTCAAATCTGTTGAAGCAGATGAAAATTAAAAAAAGTTGAGCCAAGGTTACTTGCTTCATCTTCTTCTCCTATACACAAGTCGAGTATTTCATGAATGTTAGTTCGAACAACTAAGTCGCCCACCCTACAGTTCTGATCTAGTCATGGTGATGAATTGTTGGGAACCAGATTTCCTGATGATGAACATAAGACTATCACAGAGGCATGGTTTAGGGATCAAAACGAAAATTTTTTTTTTCTCCAAAGGTCTAGAAAGTCAGAAAGAAGAGTGGTATAGGCGCACAGAGATAAATGTGGACTGTATTGAAATTAATATTACAATGTAGGGTTCCGATTCTTTGCTTTGTACTCGCCTAGTGTGAAGTCAGGGTGAATGTTAAGTGCTAGGCTGCTAGCTTATATAGTTAGCTCTTGAAGTGGCATTTGCATACCTTGCCTTACAAACCAATCCATAATCCTGACACCAGATACATCAACAGTATTGTGAGAAAAATGGAATTGCCTAAAGTACAAATGTATCCTAAATGGGATTTGAACCCATGCAATTATACAAATAATTAAGTGGAATATTGATAAAATCATTTGAATAGAAATCTTATATTTTGACTCATTTTACAGAAAATTACAAAAATACCACAGAGTAACTAAATGCAAACAGTTGATCATGATGCCAAAATGTTAGGTTCTTAGATTCACTGAATCTGTGACCACAAAACAATTATATACAAACATAGAACATTATGTTATAAACTTTCATAACTGTGATATTTTTTAAAATAAAATACAAGTCAAAACTAAGAGTCCTCTGTCCTCAGTTCTAATGACTGTTTTAAAAAGGAACCTACAATTTTAACTTGGCTGGGTGTTGATGGGTTTAGTAGTATGATTTTGTTTATATCAGAAGTAATGTATAAATTCAGCATTTTCTATAATAAAGGATTCAATTAATTTGTTTCTTGGTATAATATTAAGTTTACAATGAAGAAAAAAATGGATCACATCATCAAAAATATTACAATGTTTACAAAGTCTTTCTTAAAGTTTTCTTGTATTGTCCAATTTCAATTTCCAGGGTGTGATCATTAATTCTAAATTTTGTTAAAAGTCTACGAAATTCAAAATTTGGAAAAGATAAATAACATTCATTATTTAAATGTTCTTAAGTTTTGATATGGTAGAGTGCTCTCTTCGTGTTTGGGGTCAGGTTTGAACCCGACCAGGCCTGAACAAGACTTGAAAATAGGTAGTGACAGTTTATTCCCCAAGCACTCGGTATTAGAAATGAAAGTCGCGAAGTCCTTTGGAGAAGACCTTAAGATAATAACCAGCGTCCCCTCCCCCCACCCCCATCAATGCAGTCGTGATACGCTAAAAAAAAAAAAAAAACCACCTCCCTAAATATAGCGCACGGCAAGGTAAAAGTTTCTGGCACTTCACTTCTCGATATAAGTGAAATATTATTGACTGGGCGTTAAACCCATTCAATTTATCAATCATAAAATATGTAACTAATATAAACGACGTAGGTTGTAAATTAAGAAGTGTAAATATGGATGACTTACTTCGTTTAATACAGATGCATGATTCGTTTATACAGATACCATGCAGTGTCTTGTCCTCAAAACGTCATCAAGAAAGCGATTTTGGCGCCTCCCAGCAGAAAACCAAGAGCAGTTACTGATCGCTATCACTTAATCACGAAGAAACTGCGTTCTTTATTATAAGCTTCTCATTTTATCGTTTAATACACAGGATATTTGCCATAACAATTGTTAAGAAACAATTTATCTCTAAGAAGTACATAAAAACACATAAATTTTCCTTTTTACAGTCCATTCATCTTGATATATCACGAAATGTATTAGTTTAACCTGGCATCAAGATTCACATTCATTCACTCAATTGAACAACTTTTAACTCGAATTAGGAAATATTTCAATGTCAATTTTTAGGACATTACACAGTTAAAGTTGAATATCTTATGTTATAATTGAATTGTTTAGTGTAGGTTTGTTGAACAAAACAAAAAATTGCCTCATAATTGAAATTTTTTTTTAATATTGATGAGAGAAAAATGGGAATATTTAAGTTGAGTGTACACTCAGCTGAGTGAATGATTGTGAAAATGGAGCAGTACTACAATTAGCAATCATTTATAAAATAATCAAATTATTTTTTTTTCCAAATTATAAATCAGTTTTTATATTCTAGTTACAATTGTTGGAATGGTTTGAGGTATTTTTTTTAATTACCATCTCTCTCAAAATTAAAAAAGTTAAACCAATATAGTAGGACAATAATGCCTCTTTGATGCCGTCATTTTTTTAGTTGATGACCTCCTCGATGGCTCATTAGTAGAGCGACAACTTCGAGAGCAG
>CM056606.1:27132657-27412657 GCA_029721355.1 Tegillarca granosa
AAGTTGCACATGGTTTAATACAGGAGCCAATAAAAGTCAGGACAAGACGGATTAAAGTTGCACATGGTTAAATACAGGAGCCAATAAAAGTCAGGACAAGACAGATTAAAAGTTGCACATGGTTTAATACAGGAGCCAATAAAAGTCAGGACAAGACGGATTAAAAGTTGCACATGGTTTAATACAGGAGCCAATGACTTGTTGGAACAACAGTGATGAATAACTCAATTCAGGAATCTATGGAACATAGAGATAACTGAGATGGTTGAAAAAGGTACACTTAATTCAGGAACCAATGGAATATTGGGACAACAGAGATGAAAAATGTAATACCCAATTCAGGAAACAATGAAACACAATGACGACAATGATGAAAAGTTACAATCATTTTAATTCAGTTCAGAAATTAGAGAACTTTGAGACAATAGGGATGGATGATAAAGAAAAAACTAGAATTTACTTTAGTAGCAGTAAAATTTGAATGTGATACATTGAAAGCTATACAGATCGATGGAGACTTTGTGAATGAACATTCAGATTTTTAAGATGCATAGACTGATAAACATATTATTGATGTCCAGGATTAAGTTTAAATCATGCAGACTTAAGCAGTTAAAGCTGCATTAAGTTTTTCAATTTTCTGATTTTTTTTTTTTTTTTTTTTTAAATTTTCTGACAAATTGCATTAATTGTCTGTCATTAATATCCAAATGCATTTACAATGATGTTATTTATTCCTTACAAAGTCACAAATGACAATGAAATTCTTTGTTTAATTTATCCTATTTCACCTTTTTGTAAGTTGTACATGTATTTACATGATTCGTTTTTTGTTTTTAAAGATAATAAACACTTAACAATATAAAATTCATGTATGCTATTGTTGTAATTTTTCATTATTGGATTGTTTGATTGATTAAATGGGGTTTTACGTTCCTCTCAAGAATATTTCACTTATATGAAGACATTACCAGCTATAGGCGAAGTGGAAGAAATTTTGTCCTTTGCAGTGTGCTTAGAGCAATATGCAAGGGAGGTTTTTTAATGTGCGATGCCTGTCATGACACGAGACATCGGTTTGTAAGGTCTAATTTGAAGGACCTGTGACTTTCATTTCTAAATGTCGAGTGCTTAGCGATAGAACAGTCACTACCAATTTTCAAGTCTTGGTCAGACTCGGCTGGGGTTCATCCCTATAACCTTCCACATACCAAGCAAGCACTTTTTCATTACTGGACATATATTTGGAAACTAAAGTATGTAATGTTGATCACTTACACCAAAATATCTCTGAAAAGAATGAATTCATCATGAAATGTGAGCAATTTACTTGGCAACCAACACTTCCTCTGACAAAGCTTTTGAGATATAAAATGGTACCAACTATTTCCAAGTGTTAAAGATTTCCATTTACAAAATAAATCTTTTTCTATCCAATCCACAAGTGCAATGTAATTCATGCATAGCAATATAGGCAGCAATGTTTGCTGTAATTAATTATAAGTTGAAAAGAACAAAACATGTTAAAAATTGATGTCATGTGTCAAGTTGCGATAAGGAACATTCACTTTTTACTAATATTAGTGCATTGTATAATTAAATCATTGAAATCTCATTAAAAATAATTAAATTTACGACAAACCACCTTAAACAAACCATTTTGGAGAAGATACAAAGTTGGTCTTTAAACCATGGAATGAACCTTCAATGACCATTTTCAAAGGAGCAAGTATAGATTTAGATTTTTTTCAACTTCACTTGCAGCTGGAGACATCTTGATATAAGCAAAATAACCTTATACAAAAATAAATTATTTTAATATTATGAAAACAAACTTTCATAACTGAATAAGTTTGGTTTGACAGTGTTCTACTGATTGTCTTGTGTGACCCATATTTTGCTTACATCATCAAGACTTCAACAGCTAAATGGATAACAGTATTAAACAAGAGGCCCAAGATGGCTCTTATTTGCTCACCTGAGTTTAAATGTAACTGGTATGTCTTGACAATACCTGGTTAAGTCATAACATGTTGCCTTAATATAAGTGGTTTCAGATAACATTATTTTTATTGTTTTGGTTTTTAGCTATATAGGTCACTGTGACCTACTTTTGGTAACCAAAGCGACCAGAAACACAAATGAGAATGGCAATGGTCTAAAGGTGCTATTGACTAATATGAATGAAATGTGACCAGTAGTGTCTGAGAAGAAGTCTTTTGATGGATGTATGGATGGATGGCAGAGTTCCTATCCATAACAAAAGCTCACATGAGCAATTTTCAGATCCGGATTAAACACTTAACAGATTTGACACATTAATTCAAATATTAAAAAAAAATTGTAATATTCAACTGCAAATTATTTTTAAAAAAAAGTTCAATTAATTTAAATAATGTCACATAACAATGATTTTGTAAAACAAAACAAAAAAAACAAACAAAAAAAAAAATTCAAGGTTTTAGCTAAATCTACATATCAATATCACATGTATTTCAAAAATGATAATTCACTAAAAAGTAAATATTCATAACATCTTTTCCACGCACCATTGTAAGTCATAAAATTCAGAAATTAAAAAATTAAAAAAAAATATATATATATATAAAAAAAATTAAAAAAAAAAAAAAAAAAAAAAAAAAAAGTGGCCTCACTGGGATTTGAACCCTCGACCCTTGGGTTGCTAGAATTGAAAAAGAATAAGGTCGAAAAAAGCGACTTGTATTTTACATAATTTCATGGAAATTGTTAAACATATGTTTCTTCACATAAGAAAATGATGTTTGGAAAAAGAATTCACCTAAATTTATTAATATTGTAATTTTGGTAAAAAAGTACTATTTACAATGTACAATGTAAAAATAAACACAAAAACATGTAACCTAATTTTTCACAAAAAACATTTAAATTCACAAACTTGGTTTATAAGATGCTTTAGATGCCAAATATCAAATCAGATTTTATCTCAGTGAAGTGGTTTCGGAGAAGAAAATTTTTTTAGGTTTTCAACTATTTAGGGTCAATGTAGCTATGGCAACCTAAAATGTAAAAAATCAAAAATTTCTTCCATGCACCATTGTAAGTCATAAAAATTTAGAAAATAAATAAAAAAAAAAAAAAAGGAAAAAAAGGGAAAAAAAAAAAGCGGCTCCATTGAGATTTGAACCCTCAACCCTTGGGTTGCAGTATCACATGTATTTCAAAAAAAAAAAAAAAAAATTACACTAAAAAGTAAAAATTCATAAAATCTCTTCCATGCACCACTGTAAGTCAAAAAAATTCAGAAAAAAAAAAAAAAAAAAAAAATTAAAATAAAAAAGGGGGCCAAACTGGGATTTGAACCCTCAACCCTTGGGTTGCTAGAATCGGAAATGAAAAAGGCCGAAAAAAGCAACTTGTATTTTACAGAATTTCATGAAAATTGACAAACATATGTTTCTTCACACAAGAAAATGATGTTTAAGAAAAGAGTTCACCTTAATTTATTCATTATTGTAATTTTTGTAAAAAAGTACTTTTTACAAAATACAAAAAATAAACGCAGTAACGCGTAACCTAATTTTTCACAAAAAAACATTTAAATTCACAAACTTGGTATATAAGATGCCGTAGATTCCAAATATCACATCAGATTTTATCTCAGTGAAGTGGTTTTGGAGAAAAAGATTTTTTTAGGTTTTTAACCACATTTGGTAGCTATAGCAACCAAAAACACAAATCTGAAAGGCAATGTTCTATAGATGCTTTTGACCAAGTTTAAACAAAATGTGACCAGAGGTTTCTGAGAAGAAGTCGTTTGAAGCAATTGTTGACGGATGGATGACGGACGACGGAGGGTCTGCCTCTGTTGATACCAATAGCTCACATGAGCACTTTGTGCTCAGGTGAGCTAAAAAAACAACTTTGTATCAGATATACAAAATTATCTCAGTGGCAGCTACTTTTGTGTTTATTTAAAGAGTGGAGTAGTGGTGTTTAAGGCCCTAGTCAAGATTCTTACACTTAAATTTAGGCAGTCAGATGTAGGATGGTGGAGGAAACCATAAGGAATCCCATACAACTGCTTGTTATTCCTTAGGAGCCCACCCTCAGAACATTTTCATCTACAGGCTCAATGGGCCTGAGACGCTCACCTGATAAATTATGTTTAACTTAAACACTTTATTTCAAAATGAAAATGACTGTTTGTATATTAATAAAGATTTTTTACACAAACAAAATCATAAAATTACAGAATTTTGTTACAAAAATTCAAAAATAACCAATAACATCAAAGTTCTCAAAACATGAATAATTCTGTGGCAACAATTTATTGTTTGAACTAAAATAGTATTCATCGTCATCAAAGTTTGTCAAATTCACAAAAAATATCATTTCAATTCTTACATGGATCATAATATAGTTAAAAGTACTTGCTAGATTTTATCATGTTGATCATTTTTGCAATTAATTGTTATTGTCGATCTATAACAGTTTTCCAGAAAATGGTCAAAAACAACAAAAAGTTGTGAAAAATTAGTATTTAAGGACCAACAACTCTTGCAGGGATAAACATATAGATACAAAACTTGCTACCGTGTTAGATCTGGTCATGCTGAACATTTCTGCAATTTATCATTATTATCTATTCAAAAATGTTTTCAAGAGACAAGAGGCCCAAAAGGGCCTGTGCAGCTCAACTGATGAAAATGGTTCTTGTGCCTCCATTTATATAAACTTGGTACAGGGACTTGAGCTGATGTTAAATGCTAAATATAAAAGCTGTAGGCCTTACAATTTCAGAGAAGAAGTTTTTTAAATTTGACTTCCCATATAAGTATATGTACATATATAGGCCCCTGGGTGGGACCAAAAATGGCCCGGGGGCCTTTACTTGTACAAACCTGGTAAAGGGACTTTACTGATGTTAACTGCCAAATATGAAAGCTGTAGGCCTTACAGCTTCAGAGAAGATGATTTTTAAATTTGATTTCCCATATATGCATATGTATATATATTGGCCCTTGGGGTGGGGTCAAAAATGGCCGAGGGGCCACCATTTGTACAAACTTGGTAAAGGGGCTCAAGCTGATATTAACTGCCAAATATGAAAGCTTAAGGCTTCATGGTTTCAGAGAAGAAGATTTTCAAAGTTGACATCTCATTATAAGCCATATATGCATATGCAGATATATGGACCCCTGGGGTGGCCAAAAATGGACCAGGGGCCACCATTTGTACAAACCTGGTAAAGGGGCTCAAGGTTATATTAACTGCCAAATATGAAAGCTTAAGGCTTCATGGTTTCAGAGAAGAAGGTTTTCAAAGTTGAGATATTTCATTATAATGAAAGTCAAAGTTCATCCAGATGGGAACTTAAATAAACAAGGTCCTGTGTCACAGTATGTGTGGCATGATAAAGAAATGTATCCTGCTGTATAATGCCATCAGCGCAATACATAGGCAAAATTTCTACACTGTCATCTATAGCTGGCGACATCTCAAAATAAGTGAAATATTCTTGATTGGGATGTTAAACACCATTACTCAACTCAACCCAACTCTCAAGTGATCAGAGTACATCAATTGATGATTGGCGGGAAGTAATTCAACAAGTCAAAAAGACAAAACGACCATTAAAAAAAATACAATTTCTCCCGTCAAGTCTACAATTGTTATACCATTATTTAAAAATTGTTCTGATTTAAATATTGTTAACTGTTATTTCATTCATTTTAATCATTGAAAATATTCAAGTTTAGAAAATAAACTGCCAATGCTACACTATCTTTCGCTAATATTTTTGGAACCTCATACACAGGATTTGATAATTTCAAGAGTTTTTGGGTCTTTCATCAATTCGGAATATAGCCTTTAATAAGTTATGTCTTCTAAAACTTATTGTGCAAAAATAAAGTAACAAGAGCACCGCATGGCAGAGCATGATACGCCCATCAAATCTGCAAGTCATTTATGTGGATATTTTGTTTATTATGAACTGTAAAGGGACTTATATAGTTCATATGAGCTGTTCATAATCAATAAGTCAATTCAATTATTCATCACAATGATACAAAATGCAGTGCACAAGTCAACAAGTACAATAAAAAACAATAGTAATTATTGAGACAATAACAATTGTTGTTTACATATTACTTATAAGCCTATGTCCACATTGTAATCAGGACAAACATGCTAACTATATGCCTGCTAAAGGTGATATCATTATAAGCTCAGTTGTATTTCTGATAATTACTGAAATATGCCCTGGACATAATTATATAAGTACCAAAAATTATGATAAAAACAATTATGTTTCTTAAGAACTGCAATTCTCTACATTGAGATCAAAGAGAATAAGTAAAAATTATGGAAACTGGAGTTACAGTTCTTGTGCAATGTACTTTGTATCACTGTGTTAAGAAAATTTCAAGTTTCAAATCATTCAAACCATAGGTGTCAAAGTTATGATCCGGACAAACATGCGGGTAGTATTAAAAGGGAGATAACTCAAAAGTTAAGGAAGCTTGAGTTACTGTTCTTGTGCACTGCACTTCTCATCATTGTGATAAGTAAACATACCAAGTTTCAAAACATTCCAATCATGGGTTTCAAAGTTATAATGCAGACAAACACTCTAGCAGCACACAAAGGAGAATAACTCAAAAATTAAGGAAGCTAGAGTTACGGTTCCTGTGCACTGCACTTGGCATCATCGTGGTAAGTAAGCATACCAAGTTTCAAGTCATTCTGACCATAGATGTCAAAGTTATGATCCGGCCAAACATGATAACAGCATTCAAAGGGGAATAACTCAAAAATTAAGGAAGCTAGAGTTACGGTTCCTGTGCACTGCACTTCGCATTATCGTGGTATGTAAGCATACCAAGTTTCAAGTCATTCTGACCATAGATGTCAAAGTTATGATCCGGCCAAACATGATAACAGCATTCAAAGGGGAATAACTCAAAAATTAAGGAAGCTAGAGTTACGGTTCCTGTGCACTGCACTTCGCATTATCGTGGTATGTAAGCATACCAAGTTTCAAGTCATTCTGACCATAGATGTCAAAGTTATGGGCCGGACAAACCCGCCGCCAGTACGCCCGCCCGCCCATCCGCCCGCCCGGACGCCCGTCCGCCCGCCAAGGGTGATCCCATAATACGCCCCGTCTTTGACGGGCGTATAAAAATACAGGGCATACTGTATTGGTTTACCTTTCATCCCACCGCCCAACATATTGATTACACACACGGTTCTCAGGTGTATTTGACCAATGACAGCGACAAATTTATGATGAAAAATGTATATGCATACCTGAATAAACTTGTAAAAAGTCCAAATTCATAACAAATCGTGCAAAAAAAGATCTTTCAGGAAGAATACTTGTGTCAAATAATAAGGATTTCAAAACCGGAAAACGGTTGAGACAAATTTCGGAATTCGTAATTCGTTCTTTAAGGAGTAAAATACACTAAATTGTCTTTATTTAAACGGTTGAGACAAATTCCGGAATTCGTAATTCGTTCTTTAAGGAGTAAAATACATTCAAATGTCTATTTTTCAAACATTAAAAATAAATTTTGGTTTTTGGAGTATACAATTAAATTGAAACCCCACATTTTCCATTCCTAGTTGCAACAATAAATCTATTTAAACAGTTTATCAGGCATCACATGATATAACCTAAATGCACAGTGTGTGATCGGCAAAGCAAATTATGCAAAAGTTTGCACAGCATCTCTCCAGGTTATTTCTAAATGATCTGAATGAAAATTGGATTTTATATTTAGGAATATATTACTAGTAATAAACAGAAGATTTTATACCATTGTTTTTCAAATATCTAAATCCTATATATAGATATGGGATGATACAGATCCTCTTGCAATAAGTTCAGGGAATATATATGAATGTGTTGTTCTTGATGATGTCACAAACACTTACCCTGGTAATCATACTGAAAGTAAATGGGCGTGGCTATTAGATATTCAAGTTATTGAGAAATGACTTTAATTTTGTTCATCTCTCAATCAATGAAATAACTAGAAATATTTCATATTAAATTATATGTAAAAAAAAAAACCAGTTAAATCTTTTATATAAGCTTTTAACTTTGGATTCATTAATTTTCAAATGTTTACATTATCTGGTTTGTTTATCAACTTTTAGGTCCCTAGGGTCACCAAATTTCCGAAATGTGTGCATATAGCACAGCAAAATTAAAACATTTTTTGGTTAAATATATCAAGAAAACATTTTAACATCTGGATTTTTTCTAGCTTCTTTTAATAAGACATATGCACCTTTAAGTAATAAAGCTATCTTAACTATCTAAGATAAGTATTAAGTCAAACAAGAGGCCCATGGGCCTTAATGCTCACCTGTAGATATGTTTAATATTGTTTGCAAAGTGCAATAGACAATATATTAAGTACAGAAACTTGAAAAGTTTTCTCATATTAAGAACTCCAACAAAACTTTATCAGAAATATATCCACTCACATTTCATTTATAAGTTGCTTATATAATATGCATGAAGTAACTGTAGTGCAATGAATAATTTCCAAATCATTAATCAATTTCAGTATACTAATACAGCTATGTCCTTGACCTTTGAACATATATGACCTCGAACCATATATGATTGTCATGTCAATACCTACAATATTCTAATATACATGCCTATACAAAAAGTTAATAGTTTTCAAGATAATTAGCAATTTAAGTCATCTTCTGCAGCTGTGACCTTGACCTTTTAACATATGACCTTGACCCATTTATCAAAATGATCGTCATGTCAATACCTAAAATATTCTAATATACATGCCTATACAAAAAATTAATAGTTTTCAAGATAATTAATAATTTAAGTATTCCTATGTTGATATGACCTTGACCTTTGAACATATAACCTTGAACCATATATCAAAATGATTGCCATGTCAATACCTACAATTTTCTAATTTACATGCCTATACAAAAAGTTAATAGTTTTCAAGATAATTAACAATTTAAGTCATCTTCTGCTGCTGTGACCTTGACCTTTTAACATATGACCTTGACCCATGTATCAAAATGATCGTCATGTCAATACCTACAATATTCTATATACATGCCTGTACAAAAAGTTAATAGTTTTCAAGATAATTAATAATTTTAGTATTCTTATGTTGATATGGCCTTGACTTTTGAGCATATAACCTTGAACCATATATCAAAATGATGCTCATGTCAATACCAACAATATTCTAATATATATACCTATGCAAAATGTTAATAGTTTTCAAGATAATTAGCAATTTAAGTCTTCTTTTGAAACTGTGACCTTGACCTTTCAACATATTACCTTATACCATATATCAAAATGATCGTTGTTGCAGTACCTACAATATTCTAATATATATACCTATAAAAAAAGTTAATAGTTTTCAAGATAATTAGCAATTTAAGTCATCTTCTGCAGCTGTGACCTTGACTTTTCAACATAAGACTTTGAACCATATATCAAAATGATCGTCATGTCAATACCTACAATATTCTGATATACATGCCTATACAAAAAGTTGGTAATTTTCAAGATATAGTGACAAATATATAATTTTTAGCAATTTCCCCCCTCAGTGCCTTACAATTTCCCCATTTTGAGCCCCATGGCTACCATTTGTGCAAATCTGAAAATAGATGACCTAAGGATGTTACAAATGAAATTACTAAGGTATATCTCTTGTAGATTCAGCGGATAAGATTTTTAAAGTTTTTCACTATTTCCCCCTTTATGGGGCCCCAAGGGGACATAACTCCTTCATTTGTGCAAATCTGAAAGGGCTTCACCCAGGCATGATGGTTACCAAGTTTCATTAAATTTGGCCCAGTGGTTTTGGAGGAGAAGATTAAAATGTAAAAAGTTTACGCACGACGGACGACAGACGACGCACGACGCATGATGGACGAAGATGGGTAGCAATAGCTCATCTGAGCTTTCAGCTCAGATGAGCTAATAAATAACATAAATTTTGGGGAAAACTTTTCAAAGGTTTTTGGTTTTACATTGTGTTGGGTTTCAGTTCAATTTATACATGTGTTTGGTTTGCAATGTCTCCGTTATCAGTTCAGTATACAGGTTTTTGGTTATTAATTTTAGTTTAGACAGCTGTTTGGTATACATTTTGTCAGGTCTCAGTTGAGTTTAGACAGGTGTTTGTTTTCAGTTCATGTTAGACAGGTGTTTGGTTTACATGGTGTTTTATTTCAGTTCAGTTTAGATAGGTGTTTTGTTTACATTGTGATGGGTTTTGGTTATGTCAAGTCAGGTGTTTGGTATACATGGTGTTGGGTTTCAGTTCAGTTTAGACAGGTGCTTGATATAGTGTTGAGTTTCAGTTTGTTTTAGACAGGTTTTATAGTTAAAATGGTGTTCTTTTTCCAGTTCAGTTTAGACAGGTGTTTGGTTTACATGGTGTTGGGTTTCAGTTATGTTTAGACAGGTGCTTGATATACATAATGTTCAGTTAAAGTTCAGTTTAGACAGATTTTTTGGTTTACTTAGAATGGGGTTTTGTATAGATGGGTGTTTGGTATACTTGGTGTTTAGACAGGTGTTTGGTATACATTGTGATTGGTTTCAGTTCAGTTTAGACAGGTGTTTGGTTTCAATTTAGTTTAGACAGGTGTTTTGTTTACATTGTGTTTGGTTTCAGTTTAGTTTAGACAGGTGTTTGGTTTACATTGTGTTTTGTTTCAGTTTAGTTTAGACAGGTGTTTGGTTTACATTGTGTTTGGTTTCAGTTTAGTTTAGACAGGTGTTTGGTATACATAGTGTTGGGCTTCAATTCAGTTTAGACAGATGTTTGGGTTACATGGTGTTGGGTTTCACTTCAGTTTAGACAGGTGTTTGGTTTCACTTCGGTTTAGACAGGTGTTTGGTTTATTTAGTGTTGTGTTTCAGTTCAGTTTAGACAGATGTTTGGGTTACATGGTGTTTGGTTTCATTTTTGTTTAGACAGGCATTATGTTTACATGGTGTTGGGTTTCAGTTGAATAATTTCCCTTCTTTGATATATATAATGACACTATTTATGTACTGTGGAGTGATAATACTAAGTAAAGTATGACTAAATTAACTACAGACTTTGAAAAAAATTAGTGGGATCAATCAGCAATGTAAAACATAGACAAATTCTTTCTTTTTTACAATTCCTGACATTCATAATTATACTCTGCATCAGTCAAGGGCAGAAAACAGGACTTCATTGTTTTCATTGATTGTTATGTCAGGGTATGACTGAAGTTGGTACAGTATGTCTGCATCATGATGTAACAAGCACTGTTCTATCTTGATGAAAGATATATTCAAAAATTTTAAGATTGAAGAAATGTGTCTGTTAGAGCATTTTCCAAAAATTCACAGCTTTTCTCTCAAAATCTAAGTTTTTATCCCAAAATATTTTTAAAAATCAGCTATTTTACTCAAGAAAGCATAATTAAACTGCATAAAAAAAACTCTATTGTACATTTGATTCCTATAGCAGTTTTACTTAAAGATGCTTGGATTTTAACACAAAAACTTACTACATGTATTTCATTCTACACCAGCGACGACACTGATGTACAATGATGATGTAAAGCAGAACTTGTTTGGTGACCTTTTGCCACGCCAGAAAAAAGGCAATGTCACATTTACCTCCACCCTAAACCCAGTGAAAACTATGACTTCTCTTTTGTGCAATGTTTATTCACAGTTATTATTGAATGACATGAGATAGCTTTTAAGTAATCTGGTGACTCTATATTTTCTTGCTTATTGGCAGATGTTCACACAATTAAAGTTTTTTTTTTTCAACTGTACAATGGCTAATTAATTCAGGGGTAATTTAAAAGAAACAAATTCAAGATATTCCATCTCAAATTGTTTTACAAAAGAGTTATCATTGTTTAAATTGTAATGACAAGGTTTATAGAATGAGACCACAATTTAAGCAAGAGGTCCATGGGCCAAAGGCTCAGGTGAGCTAAAAAGAGATAATAATTATAATGTTAATTTTTGCAAGTGACAGGAAGAATTTATAAAAACATCACAGATAAAATGTGTACCCAAGGAAAAGTAAATACTCAAATCTAATAAAATCAATGTTTAAGTAAATCAATACAGA
This sequence comes from Tegillarca granosa, assembly GCA_029721355.1. Taxonomy (NCBI): domain Eukaryota; kingdom Metazoa; phylum Mollusca; class Bivalvia; order Arcoida; family Arcidae; genus Tegillarca; species Tegillarca granosa. The sequence goes on from CM056606.1 coordinate 27,144,789, forward strand.
GGTTTTTTTTAAAAAAAAAAAAAAAAAAAAAAAAAAAAACAGTCCAGTCATCAGTGTTCAATTTCAAATTTTCCTAAATGTTATAGTTTATTATTACATGATACTCCAGCTTCAAGCTTCTTAAAAATCATATCCCTACACTCCACATCTGATATATAAAGTGCTGAGTCATTCAATATGGCTTCCCTCTGCATTACTATTATTTTAATTGGAACTGAAAACCTAGGTGAATTTTTTTTTTTTTTTTTTTTTTTTTTTGAAAATTCAAAGGATGCCCTGTTTACTATCATTAATCCATCTTTTTTCAATATGAAATCCTTATTAATGACAAATAACGTTTACCAAATAAAATTATTTTATTTACATGTAACTTGAATCATTGAAAGTTGTATCATTGTATATCACCAGGTAATTAGATAACTTTATAGACCTGCAAATCAATTTTGCAAATTTCAAGTTGATTACGGGTGCAGGTATCAATCTAAGGATTGTTTGATTAAATGGGGTTTTACATCCCAGTCAAGAATATTTCACTTATATTGAGACGTCTATAGGTGATAGGTGAAGTGGCAGAAACTTTGACCTTTGAAATATGCTTTGGGCAATGTGCAGGGAGGGTTCCTTTAACTTGCCTCGGCTACCTTGACATGGGGCATCACTTTTTAGGGTCTCCTCCAAAGGAACTCATAACTTTCATTTCTAAATGCTGAGTGCTTGGCGAAAAAAACAGTCACTAACAATGTTCAAGTCTTGGTCAGACTCAGCTGGGGTTTGAACACTGACCTCCCACATATGAAGTGAGCACTATACAAACTGAGCTACTGTAGTGGTCTCAAGCTAAGGAATATGTCTAATAAACAAGAATTCCCCAAAATTAAATGTCTCGCCTAGTTAGTTCTTGATCGAGTAGAAAATACATTACTTTTACATAAACTTTCATATTTTGACACGCCGCAGCCACTACCACCTCCCTCGCCACCTACGACACCAGAAAAGTAACACCTAAGTCTCGCCTTATGGCAATGCCAGGCTTGACAACAAAAGGATTAATAATAATCTTAATTTGGTAGATGTCAATTGGGTGCAGTGCAAATTCCACTTGACTAAATTATTTTTATCATGAAATAATTAAAGAATGTTCAACTAGTTAGAATTTGTCTTATTTTAGTAGTTGGTAAATATTATTCTGTAGAGGTATGTTACTGTTGTGATGTCGCTACATGCGAGCCTCAATATTGGCCTTTTCGATATTCTGTGGGGGTGTTACTGTTGTGACATCACTATATGGGAGCCTCAATATCAGCCTTTTTCTTTTTTGAACTTCTCAAGATGTATTTTCATGATGAATTTTTATGAAATTTTCACTACAGCCATATTTAAGTATGTCAAATAAAATATGCCAAAACTGAAAATCATTACAGGTGACCCTATAAGGCTAGTTTAATTGTGAATCAAAGATAACACAATTATTTTTATTAATGAATATTAAAATTTTATTACTTAATAACATTTACATGTTTTTCACTGGAAACTTGTTATGCATGTATATTTAAACATGAGTTTTCAGAAGAGTGATTTAGCTGGCCTACAAATTTAGCCAAACCAAACAAAAAAGTTATTATTTGACACATATACTCCCTTTTATGCAAGTGGTATCACATAAGGTTTCTTTGGTTTTTACAAGCAGGAAAATTCATTTTACACTTAACAATGAATCAAATACGTCATATAAAGTCCACCTGTCTATTAAGTCCACTTTTACAGGTTATACTGTACATGATACTCCAGCTTCCAGCTTCTTAAAAATCATATCCCTACACTCCACATCTGATATATAAAGTGCTGAGTCATTCAATATGGCTTCCCTCTGCATTTTGAGTATTGTTTTCTGTTTCTTGGTGCTCAACTTATTGTTTATCTCTTGGAACATGCAAATAAGATCAAGAAGAACAACACTGGTGGATTCTGATGAACTCTCCGACATCCAGCTTGTTGCTGCACAAACATGGTGGAAAACTTCTGACAACAGATATATTGCACATCCATTTTGTAAGTTTTCAGCTTTAGCCAGAACTCTTTCCTAAAATAAATATAAAATTAAATGAAAATGCTGTAAATTTAGGAAATCTTTTCCTGTGGATTTACCATAATGTGTAAATCTGTAACAATACAGAAAACTTCAACTATGAATTATATTTTAATTAACTTGTGGTTGTATTTGAAATGGCAGTCATCAAATGACATTAAAATAAAAATACTTTAAAACACTGGAAATATGGTTTCTCAGGATAAATAAATATTCTGTGGAATATTTTCAGATTGACAAGAAATAATATATGCCATCAAAAATGAAGTTCTATGTACATATATTATTCAATAAAATCTGAAATTTGTAATTTAACTAAAGACATGTTTGTGCATTTTAATTTTTTTCTACTGTTATCTTTTTTTCATGAATTACTTAAAAATTTCAAATGGGTCTTATGAGACTATCAGAGATAAAAATTTAGCTTGTCAAATATTTTATGTATACTTTTAGATTTTATGAAAAAAAATTCATTTCAATTTAAATTTTCCTGAACGTATGGAACCTTTTTGTTTAGAATTTTGATATCTTTTAGTTCCAATACAATTCCACACTAATGTTTAGCAGTTTCACAGGATGTACAAATAAACTTCATTCTGTTATAAAAACTACAAAATGTAATTCAGGAAAAACTGGAATTGATCCTAGTCAAAATATTTTTACTTGTGTCTTGATATTCCCAGCCTTCTCAATCTGATTGATTGATTGATTGATTGATTAATTGATTGATTGATAAAGTTTTAAGCCTCAGTCAGTATTTTTCACTTACTTGTATATCAAGATGTCACCAGTTACAATGTATAAGTGCAGTGGCATTTTACCCTTACAATACACTCGGAACAACATATAGGGAGGGATCTTTAGCATGCCACACCTTCTTTGACAAAGTACAACCTTTTTAGGGTCCCCTCCAAAGGACCCATGTGACAATTTAAGCAATTATTTTGTTTTTGCATTAATCTGTGACAAGATATGGTAATAAAACCTTGACAAATATATTACATTGGTGTAACATTAATCTGTGACAAGACATGGTAATAAAACCTTGACAAATATATTACATTGGTGTAACATTAATCTGTGACAAGACATGGTAAAAAAAAAACCTTGACAAATATATTACATTGGTGTAACATTAATCTGTGACAAGACATGGTAAAAAAACCTTGACAAATATATTACATTGGTGTAACATTAATCTGTGACAAGACATGGTAAAAAAAAAACCTTGACAAATATATTACATTGGTGTAACATTAATCTGTGACAAGACATGGTAAAAAAACCTTGACAAATATATTACATTGGTGTAACATTAATCTGTGACAAGACATGGTAATAAAACCTTGACAAATATATTACATTGGTGTAACATTAATCTGTGACAAGACATGGTAAAAAAACCTTGACAAATATATTACATTGGTGTAACATTAATCTGTGACAAGACATGGTAAAAAAAAAACCTTGACAAATATATTACATTGGTGTAACATTAATCTGTGACAAGACATGGTAATAAAACCTTGACAAATGTATTACATTGGTGTAATTAATCTGTGACAAGACATGGTAATAAAACCTTGACAAATATATTACATTGGTGTAATTGATCTGTGACAAGACATGGTAATAAAACCTTGACAAATATATTACATTGGTGTAATTTACTTACATTTGCACAAACCATCATCCAACAATGTGAAAATATATAAGAGGTACTAATTTAAAATTATTTTTCCCAAAAATTAACTGTGAAAACACAAGTGCAGGAATAATTCAAAATTATTTTTTCACAAAAAATAACTGTGAAAATATAAGTGTGGGAATTAATTTAAAATTATTTTTTTCACAAAAATTAACTGTGAAAATATAAAGTGTGGGAATAATTCAAAATTATTTTTTCACAAAAATTAACTGTGAAAATATAAAGTGTGGGAATAATTCAAAATTATTTTTTCACAAAAAATAACTGTGAAAATATAAATTGTGGGAATAATTCAAAATTATGTTTTCACAAAAATTAACTTTGAAAATAAAGTGAAGGAATAATTCAAAATTATGTTTTCACAAAAATTAACTGTGAAAATATAAGTGTGGGAATAATTCAAAATTATGTTTTCACAAAAATTAACTGTGAAAATAAAGTGAAGGAATAATTCAAAATTTTTTTTCACAAAAAAAAAACTGTGAAAATATAAAGTGTGGGAATAATTCAAAATTATTTTTTCACAAAAAATAACTGTGAAAATATAAAGTGTGGGAATAATTCAAAATTATGTTTTCACGAAAATTAACTGTGAAAATATAAGTGTGGGAATAATTCAAAATTATTTTTTCACAAAAATTAACTGTGAAAATATAAGTGTGGGAATAATTCAAAATTATGTTTTTACAAAAATTAACTGTGAAAATATAAGTGTGGGAATAATTCAAAATTATGTTTTCACAAAAATTAACTGTGAAAATAAAGTGAAGGAATAATTCAAAATTATTTTTCACAAAAAATAACTGTGAAAATATAAAGTGTGGGAATAATTCAAAATTATTTTTTCACAAAAATTTACTGTGAAAATATAAGTGTGGAATAATTCAAATTTATTTTTTCATGAAAAGTAAGTGATGTAAATCTTTTCTTATTTACAGTATATGTAGGTATATCAAGAAGTGTTTGTGTACCTTTAACACAGTGATATAAACTTTCACACAATGATTGACAGCACTGTTATTTGACTGAAGGGTTGACTGTGACAACAACATCAGGAAATCATGTAAACACTGTGACAGCTGTAGTGAAATATTAATATCTGAAAATAAAAACAAAAATACATGTAATCTGTGCTAAATCTATACCCAAATAAGGCAGATGGTGGTTTCCTGGTTAGAAGCAAAGGGAGTGACAGAGTACACAGCAATCCCTTAGATGGAACACCACTCCATTACTATCAGCCATCACTATCTAAAATTGACAAATACATGTACTGTTTTACCAGGCTCTTCAAACATAAAGACACAAAAGTAATCAATAGCGCAGACTGCTATATTAAGTACATAAACAAAGAAAAATTACTTGTCCATCCCAATATATTGGGAAAAAAATGACATCTATGCCATAATATATGAGGTGTGTTCACCACACCAAGTACTTTCCACTATGCTCACACTAACAATTTTATGTCTATCAATGGGCCAGAGAAATAACACTGAATCTAAGTCATCATAATCATTCAAATGCTTTATAGATAATCTCCCTTAGATTGGATATTGACACTTGGCTGGAGAAAAAATACCAAAATATAGATTAAATCAGGTATCTGTACTCAAGTTTGGACTAATAATTTATTCACTTGAAATATAAATTGTAATAAATGTTGGTTTCAGAATTTATTAAATCATTTCATATAAACTCTGATCGTGGGATGCCACCTTGAATGTTAGGGGAACAAACTTACAATAGTGACAGCAGTCGCTCACACATGCCTGCACAAACACTTGTTGTTTAACAGTATGCTCACCAAAATGAAAGCTTCCATATATACTGCCTAAGCCTTCTGCACATCTATTAAAGGTTAGTAAAAACTAGGGCTGTCACGGTTATGAAATTTTTAAACCGGTTAACCGAAATGTATTAACCGAACCCTTACCGGTTACCCGACTGCAGATTCCGTGCAAAGGTAAAATGCAAAAGTCAGGTGTTGTAATAGTTTCACTACCTTCCTGTAAGTTTTTGCCGATGCTTGCCAGAAATACTACTTCCTGTTATACCGTAATAATTAGAAAAAGCAGAGTGCTAACTGATCTGCCAAATGTGGTAAATAGGTCAGTTTACTTTATTATTCAATGAAATAAACATGTAACAGAGAAAGAAAAGTGTAGATATACAGAGAGTATGTATTTAGATATATGCATGCAGTTATCGGTTACTATATTTCATAACTGGTTTTGCCCTGTAACCTAACCGTGACTGGTTATCCGGTTACCCGTGACAGCCCTAGTAAAAACCTCCATTGTAACAACAGTTATTTACCCTGTAAATTAATCATTGGAACTGCACTGTTTGGTCTTGTTCTGTATACTATATTAACAGCTTCATGTTGCAACAACATTTGAATAAAGTCTACGCAACGTAACCATTCTTGTGTCAACAAGTTAGGTAAAACCTACAAAAAAAAAACCTTTATTAGGTAAAAAACTAATCATAAATTTGAGAAAAAGTTTTATAATATATTCAGTGTTTCAATTAAGCACGTAAACACCCTCAAAGCTGTGCAAATAATTAGTAAAATATTAACAATACAATGAGATGCTGATAGTGAAAAGAAGAGGTCATTCTGACATGGATGGGTCAACTTACTCATTTGGGATCAAACTTGATATAGAATTTGTCAAATGGACTCAATTTAAGTATTTATTAATTGAACTTGTTCATACTTTAGATTAAACAATTAGATTGCAGTATGTTTATTGATTATGTGTAAATTTCAATATTTAGTCCATTACAAAACTATAATAGAAACCCTAAACAATGGATGAAACTGACCAATCACAGTGAATTATGCTAAATTATTATGCTCTGATTTTGTCCAATTATATTATAGTGAGATATATTGTATACATGCATTGTTTTTTCTTTATATTTTCACCCTTTTTTGTAATTCCAGGCCCATATTTATGTGCTTGTATTGGATGATAAAATTGGCACAATTTTTGAATGCTCCAAAATTCGAAAGTCTTGAATGAAACTTGATCTACAATACAATTTACAAGCATAAACAAACATTTACCTGAACAAGACTGAAAATTAAACTTTCATATGAGATGAAAATATCCCCCTCTTGTTGTAATATTTCTCCAATATTTTTCATGGTTGTGTCAAGTAACTCATCATTAATGGATACAAATCTAAGAATGCTCACAAGTCCATCTTCAAAATCTTCAGATTCTAGTTAAAATAAGTAAAATAAAATAACATTAATGGGGCTACATATTTGTCAAGCAAAAATTCAAAGGTTGTTGATCTTTACAAGATAAGGAAAGAGTCAAAAGTCAATTAACAGGTTCTTGCAGGAAAGAGAGGTAATTCTTCCAAATTATAAACAAAAAATTTTAAATGATGATTATGTGTTTCTGAAATTTATACTCTGATGACAGTGTTTAAAACATCCAATATAGTAAACACCACAAATGATGGAGACACTAAAATAGCATATTGGACCTGGTAGCTCTATCCTGTTTGAGAGACCAGTGTGGCCCTTGGAAGTGGCAGTTTTGGCCATGTAAAAGTTCATCCAAAAGAACTGTATTAAACTCAAAAAAAAAAATAATAATAAAAATAAATAATAAAAAAAATGCTGAATTTAGTGGTCTAGGTGGCTAAGTTTGTAGATCAATCACCTTTAGAATGTGATGTCCCAAGGGTCAACCCCAACCTGCATTTTTTTTCTATCCTTTTAAAACAGTCTTTATTTATTTTTCAAATTCGACAATAAATAAGAATGATGAATGCAGTTCTTTCAATGAAATCTATGTTATATAGCAGCATTTTTTTTATTCAAGTTTATTTCTGTTTGTTATACAATTAAAATGTTTTGTAATCACTATTTTTGGTGTGGATAAAATCACTTACCTCCATTCTTTATAAGTGAGGATGAAAAATCCTGACAAACCTAGAACAGAGAAAAGATCTATCTTGAATAGAATGTTACTAGTAATTTTATGTATATACAGAGAATAAACTTGTCTTTTAAAACACCTCTTTATCATAATTACCTGCTTCTAAATTCATACTAATTTAATACTAGACTCGCATCAAGAAACCAAATTATATGTATACAAAATTTTACTTTTATTATTTCACTACAAAGTTAATTTTTCTTTTATCTTTATTTCAAACCTCTGTTTCAGCAACATGAAAGTTATTAAATAAATCTGGTTAACTCTAAAGTTCTAATTTTTTCTTTGTGCTATTAAAAAAGTAAAATTAGTAGTGTCCAACCCTTTTTTCGCTGGGCACTCATAAATGTTCTTATGACAATGCATTTATCATCATGCAAAGGAAGACATTTCCCCAACTACCTGAAATAGTCATATGTTTGTGTACAGGAACTTTTATCCTTTGTGGCACATATTGTGCACCAATTTAGACAATACTGCAATGTAGTTCCAGTCTGTTTTTGTGTGTTTGATTATAACTGAAGTTGTGATTTACCCACACAAGGGTATTGGTATTGGAGTTATGGTGCACCCATGATGTCATTATAATACACCTTTAGGTCTTATGTATTTCATAAAGGTAGGCAAAATACCTTTGAACTAAAACATAAATATATAATTCATACCTGTAAATACTCATCTGTGGTCAGGTAAATCTTCATGATTCTGAGACCAACTGTCCAATCTAAGTTATCAATCTGTCCCACTATACCAGAATCTATTTTAAATATAAAAAAAATATAAAATTATAAAATATTAAAATGTTAAAAAGCTTACATGTACATTTCAGCAGAAACAAAATATGTTTATTTTCTAACAAAAAGTATATATATTCCAACAAAAAGTATGTATATATACATCTTTAGTTTCAATTTTAAATTTAATATGAATTGGTTCATTATTTAAGAATTTATCATTTAAGACTATTGCCCAACATTGTGTGCTGCAAAAAGTTGTCGGATGGAAAAAGTTTAATCTATTCCAACTGGAAACCATAAACATAACTTTGACAAACATTATATTCATTACTACATTGAGCTGACCATTATAAAGAGTATTGATTGTACCTGACAACTTGAATCCAATTTCTTCAGAAATCTGTTCTGTATAGTTTACAAACTGAATCAAATTTTCCAGAAGGTGAACTTTGGACTGCTGATATAAACTCTCCTGATCTTCCCAAAGTACCACACATTCATGAAAAAGTTCACCAACACAAATCATGATTGGGGAAATGCTACCTATCAATTTCTTCTTTATGTCATTGTCATTGGCCAATAAACTGTCAGTTTCCATAAATAAAGGAAGTACATATTTTGCTATCTCCAGAGCAACAGTAGTTTTTATTGGTTGAGAGGATCTGTAGAGATTTACTACATTTAAATATGGCAGGATTGTCTGTTGTATGAACTCTGTTATATCTAATGGTGAAATCATTTCTCCAGTTTTGGATGTTACCGAAGCTGACTCTTCATGATGTACCTAATTAAATAAAACAAAATACTTTAGTGTTACTATAAGCTAAAGTCAAGGTTCTTTTACTTATAGAGCAGTTTCACAATCTTTCACTCAATTAAGTGTACACTCACCTCAAACTTTTTTCCTCATCAATATTTTAAAAATTTGAAGCTTTATGAGACATTGTTTTGTTTGTTTTGTTCAATTAACCTACACTAAACAATTTAAATATCACATTAGGTATTCAATTTTAACTGTCTGCAATGTCTCAAAAATTGAGTTGAGTGTACACTCAATTCAGCGAATGATTGTGAAACCGGGGTCTCATTAGTCTTAAGATGGTGAAGCTAGTGATGTCCTGATTATCGCCGATGATCGATTGTCGGCCGTTGTCAGGGCAGCAATCCTAATAATCGATCACAAGATAAAAATCAATCATCGACGACATTGGCGAGTAGTTTCAGGAATGTAGTAAAGTCCGTTTCTTTCCGGTTCTTGCTACTAAAATCAACCATGGCGGACAAGGATTAGATAATATATCGTATCCAGTGAGATGCTTTGGCCACTATCAGTCTGTCAGGGCAAGGAGCTTTCTGGCCTTTAACTTACAACACTAAACAAGAACACTTGGCTTTTACAATAAAAGTATTTATATTCAGCCTTCTTTGTTTCTGAATACTGTATTTATATCCAGCCTTATTTGTTTCTCAATAGTGTATTTATATTCAGCCTTATTTGTTTCTCAATACTGTATTTATATTCAGCCTTGTTTCTGAATACTGATGTACAGTTACTAAGTAATTCCGATTATTAATCGATTAATTGATCGATTATGCATCTCCGATTATCGATTACTTTTATTGTCCAATTGGACATCATTAGGTGAAGGTTACCAGAGTGTCCAGTGAAAACCATCATCCTTCTGCAAGTGAACCTGTAACTAGGAACTAACAAAGTGAGTTCTGAGCCTAGCAGTTGAGAGGCATTGTGATTCATGAATTAGTGTTTTAGGCAATCAAGCCTGTCAAGATCCCCCAAGAAAATTTAAAGTAAATCATAAAAATTTCATGACACATTTTTCATATTTACAATAGCATCTATTTTTAATTTATAAATTTCATTTCTCATTTTCTTTCAAATAATATGTAAGGTCTTGACTTTTAAATACCCAAGAAAAAAAAGATGTTGAAATACCAGGAAAATTATCAGGAATGAAATTCAGTATCAGTTTAATATATTATTAAATATTAAAACAGAAAGCTAAAAGTGAAATAACGTAAATATATAAAAGAAAAAAAGAACATTATTTTTGTCTTGCTTAAATGCTTTAATTACTTTAATTTCAAAATGAAAATGACTGTTTGTATTTTGAAGGTTTTATACACTAAAAATTCATAAAATTAAATCAGTCAAATATCATATCAGATTTTTTCTCCCATCATCAATTTCAGAGAAGAAGATTTTTAAAGATTTTTTGCATCCTAAGGTCACCTTGACCTATTTTTGGTAGCATTGACAATGTCATGAACAAATCTGAATTGCACTGGCCCATACATGCTTCTGACCAAGTATTATTGATATCTGTCCAGTGGTTTTAGAGGAGAAGTCGAAAATAGGTGTCAACGACGCACACAAGCAAACGCTGTGCCATGCAATAAGCTCACATGACCTTCGGTCAAGTGAGATACCGGGGTAATAATAATAACAATAAATGTAATAATAATGATGATGATGATGCATGTAATACATGTAATAATAATAATAATAATAAATGTAACAAGACACATACAGGATCCAAATTTGGTATTGAAATTTAAGTTTTGAATCAGAAAACTTAACTTTTACATCTGCATTTGCCATTTGTTGTGAAAATATATTGAAAGTAAAGAAGAACATAGTAGCTACTTGAACAATGCATAAAAACAGTCTAAATAGCATTATTGGGTTGAATGAGTTTCAGAACTGTTGTTAAACTGGCAGAAAGGCAAGGAAGTTTGTGTAATTCCTTGATAAAACATCCATATTTAAAAAAAAAAGTGATTAATTTTATTAATTCTTTCAAATTACAATATGTGAATATACAAAGAATATACATTATAATGTGGGAATTACAAAAATCAAGCTTTTAGAAATAAAATTTCAATTTCTCAATTTATGAAATGACAATTGACAAATAAAAAGATTTCATCACATGAAATTAATTTGTCAATACAAAGTAAGTACATTTATAATAAGTGTTTCAATAATATGCATTATTCTTTACATATTGCCTGTTTTTTCCCTCAACAATAATGTTGTATCATGTTCTAGAACGTGTTGCTAGGTACATGTTTTTAAAGTAACAAACTACTATTTTTTAACTTCAATACTTTGACAAAATGAGTCACTACTCATTTATTCCTTATGTGAGTATTTTGAAAGCACATACAGCTGCAGCATTATCAAATTCTAATATGTGTGTCTTATGGATTACACAATCTATGCATCATTCATATGTTTTTCTGTGTAAAAATGACAAAAATCAGCAAAAAAATTTACAAAAAAATCATCAACTGTCACAAAAATAGTAGGTGCACATCAATGATGTGTGCAAACAAACTGGGTGAAATTTTATTTGATTTGGATAAAGTTCATAGGAGCTATGGATAACACAATCTATGAACCCTTCATATGTTTTTCTGTGAAAAATGACAAAGTTCAGCATGCCATAACTTTACTAAAAAATCATCAATTGTCACCAAAATAGGAGGTACACATTACAAATGTGTGCAAAACAACTGGGTGAAATTTTATTTAATTTGGATAAAGTTTATAGGAGTTATGGATTACACAACCATGCATGCACAGTTGAGGTGTGATGGACAGACTGACGGACCGACAGAATGACAGACGGAGTCGACCCATTACTAGACCTGATTTCGTCTCAGGTAATAATAATAATAAATGTAATAATAATAAAATCAAGATGCCTTGTCCTTGGATCCTAAACCTTTTGATGTTGCATCAATTAAAATATTTAGTGCACCTGCATGACTCTAAATTCATTTAAGGAATAATTGTAATTCTTTTTCTGGTCTATGGGGTCATAGACCAAAAAAAAAAGACAATTATCCCTTAAAATTAAATTCAAATTATAATTAAATTCAAAAATAAATACAATATTTATAGCATTAACCTTATCTTTTTATACAACTCATGAAAGAGAGTACGAACTGCGCATTAATCTCAATGCAATGCAGCTGGATGCCCATAACTACCGCTGATACTTTTGCACACTAGTTTCACCGGCATTTCTAAATCTTTTGGTGTGCATGTGTGTAGTACGTACATGTATCACTTGCATATATTTAAATTAATTTCAAACAGAGCTTGCAAACATGCAAACACATCTGAGCGATACAACTCACACTAATTGCCCGCGACTGTGCTTTAAAATATAAATGATGATGGCTTCAACCTGAGGGAGGGGCAAGACATGTTTGGACAAAAATGAGGCATCTGAGTTCGAAGCGGAAATGTTAACTTGTACAAAAATATCAATCAATAACACGTTGAACATTACCACTATCAACAATACATCAACTTACAGAAGCCAAAAATAAAGTGGTTCCAGCTGGTAGCAAACTGTTGATGTTCCTGTACTTGAGTGGGGACATTTCCCTGTCATCAGTGTAACATATCCACAAATGATACGATGCACCTGCAGATTCACAAAACTCAAATTTGCTGCTGTCATCACGACCATCATTTATGACTGCAGATCTTAAGTCTAATCCTAAATATTTAACAACTTTCACGTTTTTAATAAAGAAAACAAATGTCATCATTTACTTCAAGTTCGACAAATATGGCGACAGACTGAATATTTGACCTAGTTGTCAGGAAACCTGACGTCAGCGGTTTCTAAGGGGTAATGACATATGCGATCAAAAAAAATTTTGTCTATGAGATCATAGACGTAAAAAATTTCCAACGCTGGACTGTTTAAAAATTTCATTATTTCACCCTACCTTGAATATATCTTGTATAAAGTATATTAACACTTTGTAGCTCTTTCTGTGTCAGTGTATCTGTAGTTAACAAGTCATGTAGACTAACACCTAACAATGACCGACCAGGATAGTCTGAATGTTCCAGTCTACACACTGTGTGTAGTGAACAACAGATCTGCAAAAAAGAATAAAAAATGAATTAATTTATGTAACATAATATATCTCATAGTTTAAACAAAGCTATTGCTTTCATTGGATATTTAAAATGACTCAAAAACAAAACAAACAAAACAAACAAACAAAAAACAACAACAACAACAACAACACTGATTGGATCATTATTTAACTAGTATTCCATATCCAATTAATACTTCTACTTTCTTGGATGTTATATGGCAAATGTGTTATTTTTAAAAATCAAATCAACATTCACAATGTAATAATTGTTACTCTTAAAAAAATCTCTTTCATCTGTGTCTTTTTCTGCCCAGAATACTTTATTATTCTCACGAATTTATGCAATAATAAATCCAATAATTTGAATTACGATTCTTTCTGGAGTTTCTGGGTGGTATAGATCACATCAGAGGTGTGTACAACAAAGTGTGTGCTTTCCAATGCACTTGTGTGAACAATTTGTATGTTTTATTAAACTAAAATTGCATGGAGTCATCATAATAATTGAGCTGCTTTATCAGTTATCTCCCTTAGATCAGTACAAGGACAGTGACTAGAAAACAAATGCCAAAATAAAAGTTAAATCCAGCATCTGTAGATGCATTTTGATTCATGGATTTTCTTGATTTAATTACGATAAATAAAAATATTCAACATGACAAAGATTGGAACACTTTTTGGAAAGACTGATTAGGAATTTTTTGTCAGGTCAAATTGGGAAAAAAGGAGGTTGTTTGATCTGAAATGGGACAAAATATCGGTCCCTGATGAATGCTAGCAAAATTCCTGTGATAATTTTATCATTTAAATCCCATCTAGAAAGATACCTTACCCCTGCAACAAAATATAAATAGAAAAATTTTGTTTTGTTTAGAATTTATTACAACAATTCTTTTAAACTTTGTTTTAGGGTCAGGGACAGTTGAAAATAAAACTATATTTTACACAAATTAATCAGCACAGGTATAGCAATAATTCAGAAAACATTACATACCTTGGCAATTATCTGTGCCTGCTGTGTACTGTTGATCATTCTGTGGACTGACAAATTAAGGACTAATGGTGCATTTTGTAGTGTTAGCTTAAAGATGTCACTAAACAGCTGAAAAAAAAAAAGAAACGTCAATTAATGTATTATGAAACTTTCATTGCAGGTTATAGATGTCAATGATCAGCCAAAAGAAACAGAGTTGTCATTCAATAAAGGTTCTTCAATTAACTTAAAATTTAACTGAATACCTGAAAGAAACAGAGTTGTCAGATTCATTGAACACTATAGAGCTGATAACTACCTCAGATTTTACTGTATTCATAAAAAAAGCATACGTAAAATATTACCCAGATACATGTAGATATTCCCTAACTATTTATATCTCTGTGCTTTACCCCCCCCCCCCCCACCCCCTATTTTTTCTTAACAGATTTTCCAGTAACTAATAATATTTATAAAGTTGTGTTAAATCCTGGCCTCTGTCTCTGTACCAAGACACCATCATGGCGATAAATTTGCATGCAGCTGTAAGTTGATAAACCCACTAACTAATTACAAATATGAAATATAGGGCATTTTATGGGACATCAAATAATACCCTGATTGCTGAAGAGAAATATATCTATGCACATTGAAAACTATTTAAAAAATAAAAACAAATGTACAACTATCTGTATCTTGTAGTAGTACATATACTCTGAAAAGATTAAAAAATTCAAAAGTTTTGTACCAAAGCAACATGAAATAAAGACAGAAACACACTTAAAACAGAGGTTTTGCAATGTCATGCAACTCTGTTCAGTAAGAAATAAATACAAGAAATATCTAAATCCTGAATCAATAAAACAGTTTTCCATCTGCAACTTATCTTGTTGTTGTAATGTTGCATCAGTTATTTTTCAGCTATTCGTGAGAAGAGCAAGGTTATTAATCTTTAAGGATAAATCCGAAGAACAAGTTCGTTGGCACTGGGTGAACCAGTCAATACTATATCCTCCTAATTACCAGCACCAAGCAAGGAAGCAACATCTCAAATTTTAAAGTCTTATACATGACACAGCCGGGGTTAGAACCCATGACCTTCTGCACACTAGGCAGACACTGAACCATCAAGGCAATCTACAACTTACCTGATCATTGGTATCACTGGTCAATTTATTTAGAGTAGACATTACATCGATGGCTAATTTTTCTTCACTGGACACTGGCCAACAACCAAAGGTCTTGTATACATATGATATATGTTTATTTTTCAATTCTATATTCAGCAGGGAAAATCCTTCAAGAATGATCTAAAATATCAGAAAACACAAACAATTCAAGAATTAAGGTCAAAGGTCAAACTTAGCTTTTGACTTAACAACAAAGGGCTTCAGTTTTAAACAGTCTTTGACATTAAACTTTTCATATTTTGGCATGTCAACAATCACCACGGACATGAAAAATAGATCTCAGTATCACCTTAACAATCAGATTAGACAATAAAGTTATACTGAAGATCCAGCCAAACATGTATTAAGCCTGTTAAAGTGGTCTTTATGGGAAGCTGACCTTTATTAATAGGCCTAAATAAGATATTTAAATAAGAAAAAAGATTAAACTTCCATGACCCCTATTAGCAAATGACCTTAATATCAAGATGATGTTGCAGACAAGTTTGATTGGACATATTGCAGAAATATGAGGAACTTTGGACAAAAAATAATATAAATGTATATCCAATACTGGTACAGCAAAACTTTAATATAAATTTGGACACTGCTTTCTAATACAGTAAAACCTGTCTACAAAGGCCACTTGAGGGACTGGCTGAAAGTAGTCTTTGTTGAATGGTGACCTTTGTAGACAAGGTCAATATTCCTAGGACCAGTTACAGCCCTTAATATGCATTTGACATTAAAGAAGTTTTCCTCTCTAGTGTAACAGTCATAAAATGTATACATAATTAAACAATTAAAACAAAATTATTACAATGACACTGTTGTGTTTATATGAATATTTTAGGGTCATTTTAAATGTAGGAAAAAATAATTGATGATTTGTCATTATATTATCTGCTAAGCATTCCAAAGCTTTTTTCACAAAATTTCCGACTTTTCAAGTATACAAGTGAGCTACAATGTTTTCCATAAAACCATGGATATACCAAGTCATCATTATTTAAACAAAACAATCTTCAAAATTGACGATCAAAACATCCCAGAAAATTCACATTCAAAATGGAAGTATGATATATTTTATGTATAACTTATTTAAATTTATTTCAAACAATATTTTATCAATATAATCTTTTGGATGACAATATACAATTTTGAACAACATAGAAAATAAAGGATATTTTGAGATTTGATATTTTGGTTCCAAATTTCACTTACCTGCTTTAGTTCTTCTGTAGAACCTTTATCATATATCTCTTTAATCAGAGGATACATAGGAAACAAAAACTCTTCAAATCCAAAAACATCAACGTTGCACTTCAAGGTCTGCAAAACTCTACAATTAACAATCAGGTAATCCATTATTTACTCTGATGATATACTTTCCCTTATATGGTATTCTCATTTACATATTCTTGTGAACAAGGGCTTCTGTGGCCAAGTGGATGAAAGTGACCCTGCCTCTCACTACCTAGGCTCATATCCCAATTCGACAGATCCTAGTGTAAAAAAGTTGGTCCCTTCACTTACCAAAAGTTGACTTTTTCTAAGGGTTCTCCAGGTTCCTCAACTATCCAAGAACTGTTCACCTTGATATATGTAAAAGAATCTTGGCAAAGGCATGAAACATTTTTCCAATCCAATATACTAAAAAGAAACTGCCAAAGTGGGATCCTGAAAGGAACAGTTCTAAAAATCCTCTCTTGCTGGAATTAAAATCTGGCAAAATTGGCAAAATTATTAATTTGTACCATATTAAATTCCTCCATCAGTTAGGGTGGTCTAAAGTACCCACTTACGGATCACAGTGCCTCTCACCGCCTAGGTTCGAATCCCATGTGGGACAGATCCTAGTGTGAGAAAGTTTGTCAGTTCACTTGCCGAAGGTCGGTGGTTTTCTCCGGGCACTTCTGTTTCCTCCACCATCCCAGAACTGACTGCCTCGAAATAAGTGAAAGACTGGGGCGTAAAACACCATTACTCCACTCCACTCCTCTATCAGTGTATTTTGTGTAAATATAAATGTACCTACTGATCATTAAACCATATTTCTGGGTCAGTAGATGAGACTAGCTTCTTTACACCATCTAAGTGAAGAAAAAAAGAAGAAAATTAATTCTGTTAAAATACATGTACTGTGTTTATCAAAATTCTTGTGGGTTTTAATTTAGAATTTTTATTATTATTTTTTTTTTTTTTTTTTTTTTTTTTTGCATACCTGGTAATTCCAGGGAGCTGCCAGACATAAAAAAAATCTTAGAAAATATCTAATTTTTTTAACTCGCATTCACTTTGACTGTCATAAGACAAGTTAAAATAAAAATATGTGAATAACTTGAAATTAAGCTTTATTACAAAACTAAAGGGAAATTTTTATTAATAAATCTGGTCTTGTTTCTTTAATATACTTCCTTGTTTGCTCAGTGGAAAGTTGGGAGATATATCCCATATATTGGTTAAAATTTACATAATCTGGTCATTTGATGAACTCATTTAAAACAAAAACAAACATGGAAAGACAAATATATATATATTGGAATTTTTAAAGAAAAATATTACAATTATTATAACAGAAACTACATTATATATATGTCTTATTATCCCATATAGTAATGGCAGCCATCTTGGATTTTGGACAACCACTGCAGACATAGTTTAGTTTTTACATCATCCAATAAATGTTTCAACTCAAAAATAGAATTCGCATACATTAGACAAATAATCTGGTTCATAAAAAATTGCTTAATTAGAATATGATTGAAAATCTTACAAGACCATGAAATTTTGTTGTAAATGGCAGGTTTTTCAAAAATTTAGAACAGGATAAAAATTCCAGGATTTTGTGTATCCATGCATAGGGACAGGTTTTAAAATGATCAAAATCCGGGTTGCCCTGGATAATGCTGGATTTTATAACATTTATGTCAACTAAAGACTTTACCTACCAAATTTCAAATCTATTATTTTAGAGATTTTTAAAAATTTGACATTATTTAAAAATAACAATTCATTTGCATAATCTACTATGATTGAATAACAAAATATTTGTCCACAAAACCCATTAAATATGTTATAAAGCTGTATATCCACTTTCTGTAAATTAAATTTGGACTAATGTAATCAATTGGTAATTATTATAGCTTTTATCTGTTTCCTCCATTCTAATGGTGGCCATTTTGGATTTCAAGTGACCTTGTCAAGACACAATTTTAAAATAACATCAGCCAAAGACTTTTTACATCAAACTTAGTTTCAATTTGGCCCAACTGCATTCAATAATATTTGATGAAAAAATAAATAAATGTCTTTGTACATGTAAATTACATCAATAATTATATAATGCAGCATGGTTAGCTTTTTAATAACTTGTACATTTTCAAACAAGACGCCCATGGGCCTTAACGCTCACCTGAAGATTTGTCCAATATTGTTTGCAAAGTGCAGTAGACAATATATTACGTACAGAAACTTTAAAAGTTTTCTCAAGTTAAGAACTCCCACAAAACTTAATCAGAAATATATCCACTCACATTTCATTCATAAGTAGCTTATATAATATGCATGAAGTAACTGAAGTGCAATGAATAATTTCCAAATCATTAATCAATTTCAGTATACTAATG
Organism: Tegillarca granosa; assembly: GCA_029721355.1. Lineage (NCBI taxonomy): Eukaryota > Metazoa > Mollusca > Bivalvia > Arcoida > Arcidae > Tegillarca > Tegillarca granosa. Next base: position 27,163,985 of record CM056606.1, read on the forward strand.
CAGCTATGTCCTTAACCTTTGAACATATATGACCTCGAACCATATATGATTGTCATGTCAATACCTAAAATATTCTAATATACATGCCTATACAAAAAATTAATAGCTTTCAAGATAATTAATAATTTTAGTATTCCTATGTTGATATGACCTTGACCTTTGAACATATAACCTTGAACCATATATCAAAATGATCGTTGTCGTAATACCTACAATATTCTAATATACATGCCTATACAAAAACTTAATAGTTTTCAAGATAATAAGCAATTTAAGTCTTCTTTTGCAGCTGTGACCTTGACCTTTCAACATATGACCTTGACCCATATATCAAAATGATCGTCATGTCAATACCTACAATATTCTAATATACATGCCTATACAAAAACTTTATAGTTTTCAAGATAATTAGCAATTTAAGTCATTTTCTGCAGCTGTGACCTTGACCTTTCAACATATGATCTTGACCCATATATCAAAATGATCATCATGTCAATACCTACAATATTCTAATATACATGCCTATACAAAAACTTAATAGTTTTCAAGATAATTAGCAATTTAAGTCTTCTTTTGCAGCTGTGACCTTGACCTTACAACATATTACCTTGTACCATATATCAAAATGATTGTTGTCACAATACCTACAATATTCTAATATACATGCCAATACAAAAACTTAATAGTTTTCAAGATAATTAGCAATTAAAGTCATCTTCTGTAGCTGTGACCTTGACCTTTCAACATATGACCTTGTACCATATATCAAAATGATTGTCATGTCAATATCTACAACATTCTAATATACATGCCTATACAAAAACTTAATAGTTTTCAAGATAATTAGCAATTTAATCTTCTTTTGCAGCTGTGACCTTGACCTTTCAACATATGACCTTGATCCATATATCAAAATGATTGTCATGTCAATATCTACAACATTCTAATATACATGCCTATACGAAAAATTAATAGTTTTCAAGATATAGTGACAAATATATAATTTTTAGCAATTTCCCCACTCAGTGCCTTACAATTTCCCCATTTTGAGCCCCATGGCTACCATTTGTGCAAATCTGAAAATAGATGACCTAAGGATGTTATAAATGAAATAACTAAGGTATATCTCTTGTAGATTCAGAGGAGAAGATTTTCAAAGTTTTCCACTCTTTCCCCCCTTATGGGGCCCCAAGGGGACATAACTCCTTCAATTGTGCAATCTGAAGGGCTTCACCCAGGCATGATGGTAACCAAGTTTCAATAAATTTGGCCCAGTGGTTTTGGAGGAGAAGATTAAAATGTAAAAAGTTAACGCACGATGCAAGACAGATGACGGACGTGAACCATCGCAATAGCTCATCTGAGCTTTCAGCTCAGGTGAGCTAAAAATGTGATTTTTAATAAAAAATTTTAATGTGATGGCTAACCTTTGTATCCAGGTAACCGGTTATCAATTCTCCATAAAACAGCTGAAACTGTCCATTCCCATTTATCACTTAGGTTGACATGACAAACGTCTGCTAATACTTTGGAAATTTCTGTTTCAGAAAATTTCAAGGAAAATTTGGCTTCAGAAATACAGTTTATAAATGTATTCACTAAAACACTAAAGTTACAAAGAATATTATGATCTGGTTCACAGCATTTTGTGGTGGACAGTGTGAATGGAGATCTACACAAAATAATTTCTTTCTCTAAAAAGTTTTCAGATTTAACCAGTTCTTTGAATATGTGACTTTTGTGATCTAAAAGGCCCATCAAACAATTTTTCCAGTGTTGCCATGGAAACTCTGTTTTCAATGTGTGTAAACAATCACAATCAACATCTAATGTTTTACTGTTTGTTCCTTCACTGCTCAGTTTTCCATACAATTTTTCCTTTTTGTTTGCAATATTGAAGTTCGAAAGAGGTGATACCTGATATCCAAACAGGTTTAAACGACTCCAAGAAACAATCTGATCGAAATCTAAAATAGCAAAAATTCCCAAAATTACAATTTGACTGCAATAACTAAAAACCAAAGTTTGTGATTTTTTACTACTATCTTCTATCACCCTGATGACATTTTCTATCTCCTTATTACAAAATTCCAAGAGAGTTCCTATACAACTGATAAGTTCAAAGTTTGCACTTCCTGTCATTGTAGAGTATTGTTGCCCATCAGGTATTTGAGATGGTTTATTATTTGTTGAATGAGAAAGTGATACATTATCTCCCTTTGTAACCAATAATCGTGATGCAACCCAATCCAACATAAGTAGTGCAAATTGAACATCTTTACAATCCACAGGATCAGTTGAAACATGTGTTATACAATCACGTAAAAGTCTGAATGCAACAGAAGTATCTATCTCTTGTAGTTCCTGTAAATATTAAAGAGGAAATATTTACACATACAGTAAAACTTTGGTTAACATTTAATGTTTATTGTCATACTTTTCAATTTCTCTACTGTTGAAGCCACTGTTTGTAACAGTGACTTATGCAAAACTTTTATAGAAAATCCAAGTAACTTGAATATAGTTTCATAATTCTAACTTACTTGAGTCTAGCTGTAATTGAAAATTCTATGTACATCTGCTATTACCAAGAAATATTTCTTTAGAATGGAAACTGTTGCTGTTGTTTGGATTTTATATTTTGAAAATGGTCATGTTTACACTGGAAGTGATGTTCTTAAAGAAACATTATATCAAATGCTCAAAAGAATCCACCTTGCCTTTGAATTTACCTTATTTTTCAACATGTAAAATTCCCACAGTGGCAATTTTTTATTGTGCATAGACATATTTCATGGTAATCACAGATATGCATGTCAATTTCCTGTTATGGCTAGGCTCACATAGGTGAAAAATACTAAACTTAATAAATTGAAGTTTATTGGTTTATTAAGCTTTACATAATTTACTGTCACAAACACAGTGATTCTAACAGTAATTTGATCTATCGTACTACAATTTTAACTCAACAAAAGCTGAGAGTAGTTTTAATGTACAAAAGACATGCTTAACTTTTACATTTATTTAAGTATTTAAACAGCAGATTAACTCGTGTGTAGGCCTATGTCTAATGTGCTTAATGTGCTCTTCCTCAATGGAGAAGCAAACTAACAAACATTCTCACACTAGGGTCTGCTGTGTGGCATTTGAGCCTAGGTTGTGAGAGGCACTGTGATCTGTAAGTGGGTGATTTAGACCACTTAGCCATAGAGGCTCCTTTACGACATTCAAGAGGAATACATGCATATGAGCAGCATGAAGAAAACAGGAGAGAAATATAAATTTGCAAATACAGTTGAATCTTGTTATCTCGAACACGGATATCTCGAACTTTCGGATAAGTCGAACTTTTAGAAAAAGTCCGGACAGAATTGTTCTTTATTTAACTAAAATAACTCCGGTTATCTCGAACTCGGATATCTCGAATTTCCGGATATGTCAAACAAATTTTTCGTCCCCATGAATGAAAATCCTTGAAAAATAACATTCGTTAACTCGAACAAAAATTTTAAGAAAATATTTTTTGGTAGATTTAATTAATTTTAAAAATCTAGTGACTGTCGGCACTGTTGATTTAAAACCAATACATTCATTATTATTAAACTGCACTGACCTTCTGATTTCTTTAATCCGTTAATTATTATCGTTGCATAAAAAATAAACATCAAGAAAATTAACGGGTGTTTTAATTACTGCCAAGCTTAACATCGTGGTTGTGTGATGTGAACATCAATCAAAACAACTGAAAGCTTGGGGTGATTAAAGTACACAAAGTGAAACCGGAATGCGGAACAAAACGGACTCGCTGTTTGTCGGTAAAATACAATAGTGTAATCAATTATTGACAGATTTTAAGTAAAAAAGAAAATTTTATAAAACAAAATGCATAAATCTATCATTTACCAATGCGTTTAAACATGTCATTAAGTGAACCTGCTACAAATACACTGGATGAAGGACCCGGTCCTAGTACTGGGGGGATAGTCAAGTTTAAAATTTTTAAAATTAGTGCTCTTGTTATTAACCTTATTGAAAGTATAGTGCTAATGCGTGAAAAGTTTACATGATGTTTACGAAATGAACATTGACATTCTTTTATTCTTTTCATGATTATTTATGGATTAAAGTGATGATTGTATGGTTGAATTGTTTTGATATTAATTTATTGATATTTTGTGTAATAAACAATATTTACTTTATTTTTTTTAAATTTTCATTCCTACAGCTGGAACATTGTAGCTGAAAACAAATGTACTTAACACACGTATTTCACTTTTATTAAAAAAACAGTAAACAATATTTTGTACCTGGAAAGCAACATAGTCCATGTACTTGTCAGCGGTATACAGATATACTTATGAATAAAATTGTACTTGAATACTATCTCACAATACTTGAAAATGACACTATTTTGTAACCGACTTGCTTATCACGTATTAAAAGAGATACAGAGGCATCGGTAAATACTGTGAATTTTGTCGACATAAGCATTACATAATACCGGAAGTGACTTCCGATAGATCTGTACGAGTTACTTCCCTTTTTTGCCGTTTTTTTTTTCACATCGTTTATCTCGAACTTCGGATAAGTCGAACTTTTTGCATTTCCCCGCGGAGTTCGAGATAACGAGATTCAACTGTAAATGTAACAGGTGTTCTTTTTAACAGAGATAAGAAAAACTTTATTTTTTTCAAAACAATGAAAAATTCATATTTTTACAGTACCGCACTTACCAAATGATTTATTTAAACTTTATGTTTTCACATAAGATGTTGTCAAAACATTCCATTAATTTTCCTAATGCTATGGTCCCAAACTGAGTAACAAAAGGTCTAAGATTGTAGTGTGTAATTAAGTAACTGTTCAGACTGTATAAAGACAAACATTGTACTTACACTAATGAACAGACTGGACAAATCACAGTCTTTTATAAGCTCTACAAATAGTGATATTCCAATATCAGGCAATATCCCACATGTAATATCCATCTGACTCAAAGTTTTCTCATCTTCAACTGCCTCTGATGCATAATTAGATAACAGCACTCTATACAATATCAAGCTATATAACTGATGCTTCCATAAAATCCTGTAAATAAAATCACATTTTTTTAGAATAAGAGACATGAAGGTGAGTAATAATGATTGTGTTCTGTTGGTTGGCTTTTAAAATTAATTAATAGCAATATTTACACTTGCTTCATAAGTAATTACCAGACAATATAAGTGTTCATCTCATCATTTTATTTGTCTCAATTTTTTAATGTATCACAGTCAGTGTTTATATCGTAATATATACCTGTATGTCTTCTGTATGGTCTTCCTCTAATCCTTGTATTATTTCATACACTGTAGCTGAAAGAATTCTGACATATCTACAAGTATCAACTTTTCTGTAGTTTAATCAATTTTTCTCTTTTATCCTGAAAAAAATGTGAAGTTATCATTTAAAGATTTATTAATGTTTTTTTTTAACATTAAAAAAAAGTCTACAGAGCTTATTCACTTGTCTATTCATCCTAATGAGTAGATTTTGTATCTGGGCAAGTGGTGATCTGACAAGTATTATCATCATCTGTGCTATTAACTCAAAAGTTGTAAACAAAATAAAACTTGTTTTAATTTCACATTCAGACTATAATTTGTGCATGGATAAATCCTCTAGCTTTTTTTAATGTTACCACATAAGCATGGTTTCACATTATTATGATTAACTCTTTTACCTTTGCACACACACACACACACACACACACACACACACACACACACACACACACACACACACACACACACACACACACACACACCGGTGCTTTAGGATTCTTATTTCCCATCTCCCATACCAAGTGAATTTTGGTCACAGGAAAGTTTTAATTTTTGGCTTTCTTCCCTGTGGGAAAGTGAAATTTATTACAAAAAAAAAGCATATTATCCAAAATCAAATGCAGTTTCTTTTTTACATTTTCCACTGATAAGCGTTCTCGATCAACATCATCAGTTGAAATAATAACTTTTTCAAATTGAAATCCTGTTCTCGAAATCACCATTCTTTACTGGTAAAGGGAGGTAACTAGTATAGTATCTGTAGTTTTGTATTTCGCTTTAGTGAAAATGTCTTAAACAAAATCAGATTCAAATCATCAAAAGAAACAACAGAATTTTGGTTTTTGAATTTTAATTAACTAACAATCTATATTTTTTCGCCAAGATATGGGGAAAGTGACATTGTTCTGTGGGAAAGTGTATTTTCTGTTCTGACTTTCCCGTGGAAGGTTAGTGTCAAAGAAAAATCCTAAAGCACTGTACACACACACACACACACACACACACACACACACACACACACACACACACACACACACACACAAATGACATAACATAACATAACATAACATAACAAACATAAATAAAATAAAATAAAATAAAATAAAATAAAATAAAAAATATAAAATAAAATAAAATAAATAAATCTAAGGAGATAAAACAAACTGTCCTGTAAGCCTTTATTAAACATGACAAATAGCCTGAGCATCTTAAATAAAAAGTGAAAAATAAATAACTGGTGCTTGTGTCAATTTCATAAAGATAGATAAATCATCAGCTCGTCGTCGCATAGTTTATTAATGTAGAGCGCTGTTATTCATATACAGGTGCTTACAATCACATTAACTGGAGAGAGAGAGAGAGAGAGAGAGAGAGAGAGAGAGAGAGAGAGAGAGAGAGAGAGAGAGAGAGAGAGAGAGAGAGAGAGACCTTTAGTTCCAATGTCCATGATGATGAACACACTTGCTTTTCTATCAGCGCAAGTGAGCCTTGCAATACAGCTATTTCTGGACAATATTTCATTTTAGACGGAAAAAAAAATAACTAAGATTTGTTAAATGCAGCATGGCCCGTTTCATGTACGTTAAGTATTGACTTTTATGTCTTCCTGGATAAAAGAGTTCTCTGAGACCTTCCGAAAAGTACTTCCGATAGTTCCGAGTAGTGAATTTCAACCAATCAAATCCCAGCCGCTAATGTTCAAATCTGTTGATCAACAATAGGACAGACAGTGGGTTCATGTAAGCGAATATTCCCAATCATATATATATTCATGGAATCTAAAATGCTCCAAGATCTGACATTTATTTGCCATAACACGATTACCTGTAAAATTCGTTTGTTCGACATCTTAATCTATGAAAACCACAACGTGTAAACAAACGGGCACTTGTCGGTGTTTTGAATGGCACAAATTAGCCTAAAGAAACCTGTATTTTTCGGTATGGTGTAGCCAAGCAAATCTCGAAAATTAGAATTGATTCGAGATCAATTTAATTGAGTTAGATATGTATATAAATGGCAACAGAAAAAATAGTCATAATCTGTGCATGCTTGGTTTTAGTAAACCCCATCAGTTTGGGTGCTGTTAACAAGTTTAGGATCGTTAATAAAGTTGTGAATATTTCATAATTTAATATTTGTTAAACTATCTACTTGAGTGAGCAAAGATAAATTGCTAGCGCTCAATACCGATCAGCAATGAGATTTACCAGAGCTATTTCTATGTTACAGCATGTAACACACAACAATAATGATTGTGCAGAACTTCTGTTCTTTATGAAAAATGTTCAGATGTGATTTACAGGACTAAGGAAGTCTTTCCAAAAACTGCTTAAACATTTAACTATTGAATTCAGATGCATAGGATGGCTTTTATGTGGTATTCCATAGCCTAATCAATACCCAAACATTCCTAGTGTTGGTAAAATTCATTGAGCTTTCAAAGTATTTGTCATAGTAAATCTGACAGTAATTTCATACCTTCCAATATTCAGTTCAAATGTCTTCATCTACCACTAGTTTAACTACCCTTAGAATCAACCTGTAAGTCAGGTGAGCCCAAAACATCAGGACTATAACACAGAACCTCCCAAATACACACGGAAGGCTCTTTTAACTGATAAGTAAATTTCATTCCTTGAAAATGTTTAGATTTTGTAAAACCTGAACTTGACCAGTAATGTTACTATGTGGCACTTTTCAGAAAATGAATGCATAAATCTCTATTCTTTTGCTTGCTTTTACAAACCATCATGCTATTAAGTAAAATTAATTTCAGTTGAAAATGAGAAACATCAATAAATATTTCCAATTTTTTAATTTTGAAATTCCAAAAGTTATAAGGAAATGCCCTGATTATGGAATGACACACCAGCGAAATATATAAAATGTTTTAAATGTTGCTGGACGCACAAATCAAATTTTTTTATTACTTACAGCATAGTATTTTTTTTATATTGAGGTAGCTAATGCCAGCTTACTTGGTAAAGAACTCAATAATATAATGATTTGACTTATGTATCATGTATTTGTTTTCTTGATTTACCTTGTATTTTTCCATTTTCTGTTAAATGTGCCAAATTTACTAGCCATTTGAAGTAGTTGACCTGTTCATCATCATTGGTCCAAATACTGAAACACATTTTATAGTATACCAGATAACTGGTATGTCAATAGCTTATATTTCAATGCTGATTCACCCTTAATTTTGATAAAAATGGAAATCAACAAGATATTTTTATATTTTGACCTTAGACTAAATCAGAAATAGTTGAGTCATATTTCATTTTTACCTGTCTTTCTTTTGTAGAGGCCCAAGATGGACAACATCAAGGTGGCCATCAGAGTTCGGCCATTGATAGCCAAGTATGTATTCATTATTTTCTCCCAATTTTATGATAACAATGTATATATGTAATTATTATACATACATACACACACACACACACACACACATATATATATATATATATATATATATAGTAAAACCTGTGTAAAGACCACCCAGGGGAAAATCTTAATAGACAGGTGAACTCAATAGAGATTCAATTTTCATCAGAATAATTCTATATACCCGGTACATGTATATATATATATATATATATATATATATTTTACAGGTATCTTAGTGTCCATGGCAACTAACATTGTGAAATGCAATATTCATGAAGTGCCAGCTTGACATTCTAAATTTTGATTGGTGACTTTACATGTTTTTCTTGATAGGGTGGAAAAGAACATATCTAGCTTGAAGTAAAAGAAAATTTTCCCAAATGTCACTTTGTTTGGGAAGTATGTCAGACTTTCTGACATTATTTTAATTTAGTTGTCAATTACATTCTAAATGACAAGAAAAATGTCTTGTTTCAAAGACAGAATGTAAATAGTCTTTCATAATAAACTGAACGTATCATAAAAGTGATAAATGGCATTTTGGTGAGTGTTTGCTTGAGTACTTGTATTTACAACTACCAACTGTTTATTATAACCCAGGGAACAGCAGGCTGGTTTGACCAGCAGTTGGATAGTAAAAGACAATGTGATAGCTCCACTTGATAAAAACAAGAAGGCAGGGACAGCATATACCTTTGGTAAGTATCATTGTTTATGTCACGGTTTCATAATCAATGGTCCAAATGTGTATTTATATTGTCTTGTTTGGTTGTTTCTGTTATTTGTAAACACATTAAATTCTGACATTAAGAAATTTTGGAAAGTTGTAATCAGAATTTTGTTGCATAAGCATAATTTTTACAGGAATTTTCTTATTTTTAATCTAAAAAATTTTATTTCTTTATTTTTTATTATCATTATTATTATTATTTTTTTTTATTTTTTTTTAAATATTAGTGGTTAATGTTTTCAATATCTAGTAATTGGTTAGTATACTCTTCTGACATATGATACATGGTTTATAATTTACATGTAATTAGCTGTTAATCATTATGTTGTCATATTTTTATTACAGATCGTGTATATGATGAACATATGACCACTTATTCTATATTTGAAGACATATGTAAACCAATCATCGATTCTGGTGTAGCTGGATTCCATGGTAAGTTGAAATGATAATTCATTAACATGTACAGTTATCCTGAATTTTCTGTGCTTTGAGTTGCCTGTCTTTGGACTTGTCTAGTGCTGCCTTCCTAATTCCTATCTCTGTTTGTTACACATAAGTGATTTTCATTTGTTCATGATCATCATTCACAATTTTGATTGAAATTTTATTGAGCAACAAAGATGAAATGATTAAAAATACACCATAGTGATCTTTTTATAACCTGTCATTAAAGATTTTCATTGAAAGCAAGTGTGTGAACATTTACCTTGTCAATCACAGTTCATTTCAGTACCTACAGTTGAATCCTAATTGAGCAAAATCTTGTGTAAAAAATATAATCAGTTCACTGTGGATGACTTGTGGGTTTATCTAGGCACTCTGGTTTTCTCTTCTCAGATATCAGTATACATGTAACTAAAAGAAAGAATTTTGACTGAGGCATAGGACACCGTTAGTCCACTCCATTCTTTCATATTTCACTTGCAGACTTTTCTATTATAACATGTTCTATGATTAAATGATGTGTTTTGTTACAGGAACTATATTTGCCTATGGACAGAGTTCATCTGGTAAAACATTTACAATGTCAGGGAACCGTCTTAACCCAGGAATTATGTCTTTGTCTGTTGAAGAAATATTTGGTATCCTGAATGATGTAAGCTCTTTTTTCTTTCTTTTTTTTTCTGAGTAAAATTTAATAACTTTGCCACTATGGTAATAAATTTCAGTAACTCCATGAAGTTATTTATTAATGAGAAATAACCAGGATTTCATGAACAACATTTTTGTCTCCATCCTTTCATAAGTGGGAAAACTTCAGATGTAAACAAAAATACCTTATCTCATTTGGTTTTGTTTTAGAAATAATTTCTCAGTCAAATGAAATACATATATGATTACTTAAGCCATCATTTTTAAAAATAAGTATAATTCTATTTAAACTTACTAGACACTAAAAATTTCAGTATTTTCTATAAGAGCATTTATAAAATATTACAGGCTCAACTCCATACTGGTGAGCTGATACACAACTTGCAAAAAAAAATTTTTAGGTTGTTTCACTTCCAGAGTTCAATAAATCTATTTTGTCATACATGTAGAGATGATAAAAATTGAATAACCTTTTTTCACAATTTAGCTACAGTTTTAGAACAGCAACCTGTCTTTAAGAATCCTTTTAACATTTATCTTTGCTTACACAAGTGTAGTTCTGTAGATTCATGGTTTAGAACATCTCTAAGAATGCCTTTAACATTTACTTTGGCATACACAAATGTAGATCTGTAGATCCAAAGTTTAGAAAATCTTTAAGAATGCCTTTAACATAAAGCTTGGAATACACAAGTAGATCTGTTATTAATTACCTATTATTGCCTCTTGTTGCGGGCACTATGAGAGCATAGTGCCCGCAACAAAAGGCAATAATGGGTTTAGTGCATCACATGACCTTGATTAACTTCAAAATTTTGATTTCCGATACGTCCGACAGCCTCCATGTTGTCGTCTGTAAACAATAACGTGAGCGCCACCTGGTGAAATTAGGAATGGAAAATAACTCCGTCATTGAAAATTGCAATAGTACCCGGCACTATGCTCTCATAGTTCCTACTGTGTTATCCAATGGAATACCTAGTTTCTATCATGTGATGCACTAATGTAAAATAATGTACATGTACATGTATTTAATATTCAATGTAGACCAAAGATAGAGAATTTTTGCTGCGAGTTTCCTACTTGGAGCTTTATAATGAAAAGTTAACAGATTTACTGGCTAAACCTTCTGAAGAGCAGCAGCTTTACATTAAAGATAATGTAAGTATCTGAAATCAAATATTTGTTTAAAATAGAGAGCAGTATATTGAATACTTAAATATTTGAATATTAATTTCTTAGGTTTTTTCAAAGTTTAAGTTTAATTTGTATATTACTTTAGCTACAGATTACTGCACTGTTCACACTAAGAAAAGGTTAAAGTGTTAAAGATGTGGTTTTCTATGGGCACTCTGGTATCCTGCACTTTCAGTTTAACTGAAAACCTCGGAGAAAGTGTTACATATCTATTTAACTTTACTTCTTAGTCTTCATCTTTGTCTATAAAGTTATTTTCTTTTATTTAACATTTGTAATAAATGTTCCAAAATTCGGTTTAAATTCAATTACTTTTTGTAAGAAATGAGTTTAATTTTATATTTGTTTAAATGTTTATTCATGTATCACAATATTGACTGTATACAAATTAAGTTTACTTGAGCTTTACTTTACCAAAATTTTATGTCTGTGAACTTGTGTATTAAATATATGTAGGATGGAAATATAGAGGTTAGAGGCCTTAAAGAAGAAATTGTTAACACTCCAGCAGATGTCTATGATGTACTGAAGATGGGAGATGGTAAGGCTTTAACAAGAGTGCATGAATCTTTAAAAAACAAATACATGTTCGCAAGTCAGATTTAAAAAATTAAAGACAAATTAGACCTATAAATCACCAAGTCTCACTTGACAAGTGCTGTTAAGTTAAAGGCTGAGATCGTCCATCCTTTATCATCTGTAGCAATGTCTGCATTATGTTTGGTGATTAATCAACATGTTGTTGTTGTTGTTGTTAAAGGAAAAAAAACGGAAGCAAACAGTCATGATTACATCTAAAAGGTAATGATATACAGCATCAATGTTCAAAGGTCTTGAAGCAGTGATTTTTGGTAAAGATGTAAAATTATTAAAGTCAATAATTGTTTGTCTAATTAAACCACCAATGTTGTAAATTCTCTTATTTTTCTTTTTTATGGGATTTAACAGTACATGCATGATTTATAGCCAAAAATTTTATGTGGAACAGCATCAAAAATGTTTAAATTGCAATTTCCCAGAATAACATCTTTAGGGGAAATCATTTACTTGGGTTATGCCATGTCCAATAAAAATAACCCAAAAGGTTATTTGGTAATTTATTTGTTATGCTGCCAAACTTCATCGTGTTTTTTCTTTAATATTTACAGCTAAGAAGACCATGGCTGAAACTAAACAGAATGATAGAAGTAGTCGCTCACATTGTATACTCAGAATGGTAGGTACATGTACATTGAGGTATTTTTGAGAAATAAGTAAAATAAATTAAATAAAAAAATGAAGGAATGAATGTTGAATGAATGAATGAACTAACAAATTAACGAATGAATGACATAAACATGTATTCATGAATATTAACAGATTTACTATTAGTCCTTGAATGATTTTATAACATTTTCCAACTTGGAATCCTAGAGTGAGAAACTTTTGAAAGTCAAGTCCGTTTTCTAAGAGCACTTTTGTTTTCTCAATCATCTGAGAACTGACTGCACTCATGTAAGTGGTATAATTTTGACTAAGACTTACCATAAAACAATTACTCTACTACAATCTAAGTATATGTAAAGTAGTACATGTAAAATTTGTAGAGGTTTAATATGATTCTTGAAATCATCATAATCTAGTTCTAAGAAACCATACAGAACCTGTGTCTTACCTGGCTATCTGAGTAGCCAAAAGAAAATACTTTGGTTTTTGTCGAGCCTGGCATTGCCATAAGACGAGACTTAGGTGTTACTTTTCCGGTGTTGGCAGCAGCCATGGTGTGTCAAAATGTGAAAGGTTACGTTAAAGTAAAAAACTAACCAGGCAAGACATTTAATTCTGTGGAGTTCTTGTGTTATTCAGGGTTTGGCATTGTCTACATATAACATTTGTTATTGTTTTTATGTAACATCTGTACATATGTTAAAGTGACTATAAATCTTAGATTGAGTCATGTAACCATTGAATCTAGGTTACACATGAGATTCTTTGTACTTTTTTTTTTTTTTTGTATACATTATTTTAGTTTTATTAATAATATTTTATTTGACCAGGTAATAGAGAGTAGAAAAGCTGGAGAAGATGACAGTGCTGTGAATGTTTCTCATTTGGTAGGTTTGATTTGTAAAATTATCTTAAACTGTCACACTTTTATTATGTAGGAGGCTCTGTTGCTAAGTGATCTAAAACACGTCTTTTCTAATGACAGCGCCTCTCCTTGCTGCAAAGGTTTAAATCCCACTCTAGCCATTCCAGAACTGACCGTTCCAATATAAGTGAAAGATTCTTGACTGGGGCTTTACTCTAATCTTGTTGTTTTAGCTTACCTGGGTAAAGTACAGAAGATCATACAAGATTAAACGTCAGTTGGACCCTGGCCCCGGTTCCTCATTAACTCCTTAACTAAGATTCTCCTTGACTTAAATTAGCAAAATTGGCATTCTTATTTTGGAACTAAGAATAATTATTTGGGGACAAAACTGAATACAATATGTTGCAAGCTTGACATGATTTTCAAAATGACATCCTAAATTCCTTTTAATTAAACAGTTGTTAAAATAATGAAGCTTACACATTTTTCAAATTCAAGTTGAGGAAAATCTTAGTTATAATAAGAAATGATTGTAAAACTTGGGCCTTGTCAGAATATTGACTGTATTAATGGGTAAAATTTGTTAATTAATTAAGTAGACATACATGTACATGTACATTTATGTCAGCAAATATTTTTCTTAGAGGTCACAGATATGTACATGTATTTGCCTAGCGTTATATGATATTCATTAAAGCTTGTTCCTACAAAGAACAAGACATAATGCCATACAACCAGCATCAGCATAGAGAATAAATAGAAATAACACATAAGTTTTATGAATCCATATTCAATGAATTAATAGTTCTTCACAAATATGATGAGGTACATGTATCAGGAGTCTGGTTAACATCATTGCTACACCACAACGATTTTAGATCAACTTGTTTCATAAAATACTTTAAGAGTGTACTTGTATTAAATATAAAACTAAATTTCTATTATTCCAGAATTTTGTGGATTTAGCAGGATCAGAAAAAGCAGGTGAAAACACAGGAGACAGGCTCAGAGAAGGATGTCACATTAACTTGAGTCTGTTTTATCTCAGTCAGTGTATCAGCAAGCTCAGTGATGGTGTTGGGTAAATTTTATAATGTTTTTTTTCCCACAAAATTAATGTTTTCAAGGCAAGAAAAAAAAACAACTCATTGGTCTTGGAGTAATAATTCCTGAAATCTATGGGTTTATAGCACAAAAAATACTTGTCCAGAACCCATAGAATAATTTTTGAGTATGAATTCACTAAACATCTGTATGAAGATCGTCTACTTGTTCCCTCTATAAAAATGATGATAATTTTGGTTACTGTGGAAAAAGTCTGAAAATGATTGAATCAAGCCATTTTGAAAGTTTCTTGAAAATTTTGGTAGGCCCATGTGTAAAAAAAAATTCATTTCTCTTGCACAAAGGTCAAACTGACCAGCACAATACAAGTGAAAGAATCCTAACTGGGGCTTAAACACTACTTTGCTCTCTAATCCACATTCCTAAAGTCTTATATGATTATTTCACAGGAGGTTGACATCTCATCACAGTTATTTATGATAGTGCTCTAATCATCTCTAGACTGTCTTAGAAATGAAGTTTTAATGTAACAAAGGCATAAAAACTCATTGTATATTTATATATACATGTATATTGATGCACATGTACTGGATGCACAAGTAAATTACATTATCTTCTGACAGTTATCATTTTCTTTTACAGCAATCAGCATGTCAATTATCGGGACTCTAAACTAACCAGAATCCTCCAGAATGCCCTTGGTGGTAACTCTAAAACAGCCATTATATGTGCTATAACTCCAGCATCTGTAGAGGAATCACACAGTACACTGAGGGTGAGTTGACATTCTTGATTTAACAGAAATGAAAAGAGAGTAAAACATACCTGTACATGTACATGTAACTCCTGTAATAATTTTTACTTTTATAGGGTATGACAACCTGAGTATACCTTTTTTCAAGGAATATAAAACTTGTTTTTCAAATTTGTGTTTTATTCAAAAATCAAAATAAAAAAAAAAATAAAAAATAAAAAAAAAAGATAATGTGAGAATCAACTGCCTTAAATTCTTTTGTATTAAGAGAGAGTGTATTATATAAGTAACTGCCTTTTTAATGTAACTTAGTTTTGATATCAATTTAGTGATAATAATATTATTATTAAAAGACATCATTTGTAGCTACAAGTTATTCACTAGGATTGCAAGTCTTACTTGAAAAACATTTTTAAGAAGACATAATGCCTTCAACCGAGGTCATTGTCGACTAAATTCCACCTTACCGGTTTTTGAAGTATTCAATTACAAGTTTAAGTTATCAATCAAGTTTCCTTTTCTTTTTTTTTTTTTTTTTTTTTTTTTTTTTTTTTTTTTTTTTTTGGGAAAGGGGGGGGGGGGGGGGGGGGATTGTTAAGATGAAACCAATCCAAAGAGTTAATGCCAGTGTATACCATAACACAAAATGTCAATTGAATAACTACTACATGTATGTCATAAATTTTCCCAGTTATCAAAAATTTTCTTAACCTCTGAAATTACATTTGTGTAATTGTACATGTAAGTAATTTTCTGGTTTTTCTTTTCTAGTTTGCCTCAACAGCTAAAACAATTACAAATAAACCAAAGGTCAATGAGTGTTTATCTGATGCTGCGTTATTGAAGAGATATGAGTCTGAACTTCAACGCTTACAGAAACTTGTAGACGAGGTAGATATCTATTAAAGAAATTAACATTTTTAAAAAAAATTGTTAAGAGAACAATATAATTTACTGTGTGAACTGTTATGTAACACACACACACACACACACACACACACGCTTTTGCAGGCAAAATAACAAACTCTCACACTTGTATCTTTCTCTGGGTTGGAACCTAGGCAATGAGTGATGTTGAAATCTGTTTGCTAGTGCTTTTGACCAATTGTCCTCCCAGCTCCAAGAAAAATGAAGAAGAAATAATGACTATAAACTTAAGTGAGAACATAAATTAAATTAATTGAATTCGAGTTATAATACAAAGCTTTTAACTACAATTTTATTAAAAACTCGTACATTTTTCTGCTTCTTCATGTAGAAAGGTATTGCAGTATCACTAGCTGAAAAGGAAGATTTACAGAAAAAATTGATTGAAAAAGAAACAGCACAGAGACAACAAGAAGAATTGATAGAGAAATTAAAGAAAATGATAATAACTTCGGGAAACCAGCCTGTAAAAAAGGCACAAAATACAGTAATATTTATAGTACATAGAGAATAATGATGAAAATTCTTTTCTGGCACCCATTGTGGCAGGGGGGGGGGGGGGGGGGGGGTTGGTAGTCTAGATTTACAATTAAGAAAGTCTGTAGAATCTCCTGTTTTGCTGAAAAATTCTTAAGGAAGTCAATATAATTTTTTTTATTTTATGTTGCTGTTAAAATCTGTTCCAAGTGACAAGAGTATAGGCTCAGGTCTGAACTTGTTCTAATTTTAGTAGTATGAAGTGCCAAAACATACTGGACTCCACCTGTTGATGGCTCATTAAGCCCTTACTTATCCTAGTTTCATTGGTACATAGTGGCTAGTCCATTGCACAATTATCTACCAGCATGTTTTCTTGCTCAAGAATTTCTACATACCATGCAGTTTGATTACTGATATAACCCATGGTGTTAAAAAGTTTTAGCTCACTCAACTTTGTGATTCTACCGTTACCGTTTGATCATAGATTTGGAGATTTGCTGTAATAAAAAGTTGTTTAATTTAGGAATTTAGGAAATTGGAAATTAAATTTAGGATTATTTTGTTTTAAATTGGCCATGAATGTATTTGTCCTTGACACATTTTATGTTCCACTAATCAAAACAAACATAAGAATATTTGCATTATCCTTGATGATGACATCATCAATTAATGCCATTGAAAAACAAAATGTATTTCATTAAAAAAAATTAATGTCAATAGTGTGTCATAGAAACAATTAAATTGTGAATATAAACACTTGAATTTAGAATTTAAGTTGAAGATGACAGTAATAGATTGTTTTACTGATTTCATTATGTACAGTGTAACTTTCCAAAACCGATACCGACAACCTTCCTAAACCGACATTCTGCTCGGGATAGATTTATTCTTATATAAATCATGTAAAAAGAACTTAAAATAAAATAACACAAAAGTACTGTTAGCAGCGCCCGATCATGGTAGACGATAAGAACTACGTATTACAACTACCATGACAATGTATGCACATTGTTTCATTGTTAAATTTGTTTAAGATAAAAATAAAATATAAATAACATTTAAAATATCACTTTATACGATGTAAGTGTTAACAAACACGACCGAATGCTCACACATGAGTATACCATTATGATAGCCATATCCGGTAACTGACTAAATTCTGACCTGGTAACGGACCGGATACGAATCCGTTTTTTTAAACTTCTGAAAACTGACACCTCTGTAAACCGACCAAAATGACAGGTCCCGTGGAGTGTCGGTTTACAGAAGTTTCACTGTACCATATTTATATATCCTGGTAATTGGAATTGATATATTTAAATTCTTTTGTGAGAGGTGTTCAAGATGTTTTTAGGTTGTCTGTTGGCTTATATACATATACAATATGTTTTGTTTGCAGTGCTTTAATTGAATTATAAATATAACAATTTACAAATCTAGTATGTATTATTTACAAAATTTTCATTTTATTTATTGATAAATAAATAATTGTATCTTTCAGAAAATGCGTAGATTGACATGGTGTCCTGGCAACACTTTGAACTTTGGAAGGAATCCCTTGTCTGTAGGAACTCCACCTGGTATGTACACAAATTTCTTCATTAGATTTGAAACATGTACAGTATAAAATTTATATTTATTCTAGATACATGCACAGTATAAAATTAATATTTATTTCAAGTGACTATCTTTTAAAATAATTAAGTATTTGTAAAAAGTTTGAATTTAACTGCTAAATGGAAATCAAATCTTTAAAAAGATTATTTTTTCATCTAATAGTAAACCATCAGAGCTATGAATTATATACTAGTATTTGGATGTTTTTGTTTTTTTTTTGTTTTGTTTTTTTTTTTTTTTTTTTTTTCTAAATCAATAAATGAGCACAATCTACTGATCTCTGTTAGTGATCTTGTAACCTGCTTCTTATAAATTAGTTAATTAGCATAAACATGTACAGAATGGGGGGCTTAGATCTAATTCTTAACTGTAAGGTGTCAAAGAACTAATTTTATTTAAATTTTGCCTGGTTGGTAATTTTTCAATATTACTTTGATAAGTTTTGACAAATGTCTCAGTAAAAAGTGACAAAATTATTTAAGAAAATACTGAGAACAACGAAGTAGGATTGGCATCTCTGATATGCTGTGAAATTTAATTGAAGATTGATCACAATGCATCTGAAAATACTCATATTTATTTATTTATTTTGTTTCATTTTAGTACCATGTGTATCAATGTAATATGTTTATTGATAAAATCTGTGTATTTCTTTTTTGAAGATATGAAGTTTAAAAAAACCACACTTCCCATGATAGAAGACATTTCACCACCAAGAGACTTGCTAGATGACACAGAAACACTGAGCTTTAGAATAACAACCCGACCAAAGCTCGACGAAACAAGAAAGAGTTTCTTTGATAATAAAAGTATATTTGTTTCTCCTGAGCCACACACTAAAAAATTCCTAGAATTGTAAGTAAAGTTTTACTTTAGAAAGGTTGGCTTTTTAAGGGGCTAATATATATTATTTTATTTGCATATTATAGGGATAGAGTTGGGTCATTAAAATGAAAGAGAATGAAAAATTAACGTAGCAGAATATGTCACAAAAAATATGTATCAGACCTTTATGATCTGCAGTTTGATTGAAGATATTTAGCTGGTCGACTATGCTGAAGTCTTCA
This sequence comes from Tegillarca granosa, assembly GCA_029721355.1. Classification (NCBI taxonomy): domain Eukaryota; kingdom Metazoa; phylum Mollusca; class Bivalvia; order Arcoida; family Arcidae; genus Tegillarca; species Tegillarca granosa. Next base: position 27,183,708 of record CM056606.1, read on the forward strand.
GTATAGCATAATGTATCTTTTACCATAAGTGACTAGACAAACCCTAGCACAGCAGATAAGTAGATTTGTGAATGACAAAAAGAAAGATTAAAGGTCTTAAATGTTTTCTGAACACCACAGTTTAACAAACAGACAAAGCATTAAAGGAGAATAAGAACTCGGTTACTGGCTGTTTGTGTCCTAAAGCTGACTGTAAATGGAGGGAAGTGAACTTGTGAAAAAGTACTATAAAATGAGGAAAAATGAAAATTAGAATAATAGTTTTTGTAACTTAAAATGGTTTAATTTAGGAAATTTTAGGTAACAGGGCCAATAAACAAGCATTCTTTAGATAAAAGGTTTTTCATGCCTACATTTACATACAAAAAATAGTTTTAACTTCTCCAGACTGCAAACAGAAAAAGGTGGATATGTAATGAAAGATTACCTGTGTTTTCTTCCAGACAAAACAAACATGAGTTCCTTCAGGAAGATTTTGAGAAACTTCAGAAAGAAATGATAGAGGACCAGCTTTACCGTGAACAAGAATGTGTTATACTACAAGATGCAGTTCAGGAACTTACTATGGTAACATCATACATTACCTTGGGTAGTTTTTGGGCTAACCCCATGTGCCATAAGACATTTGCACCAATTTTTGTGTTTGTGGGAAATAACTGAACTTAGATAAAAGTAAAAAAAAAAAAAAAAAAAAAAAAAAAAAAGATTTGTACTACTACTCAAGAAGTCCAAGTACTTGTACTCTGGTTTTAAAGCAGATCAGAGATAATGCAATATTACTCTGGTTTTAAAGCAGATCAGAGATAATGCAATATTACTCTGGTTATAAAGCCGATCAGAGATAATGCAATATTACTCTGGTTTTAAAGCAGATCAGAGATAATGCAATATTACTCTGGTTTTAAAGCCGATCAGAGATAATGCAATATTACTCTGGTTTTAAAGCAGATCAGAGATAATGCAATATTACTCTCGTTTTAAAGCAGATCAGAGATAATGCAATATTACTCTGGTTTTAAAGCAGATCAGAGATAATGTAGTATTACTCTGGTTTTAAAGCAGATCAGAGATAATGTAGTATTACTCTGGTTTTAAAGCAGATCAGAGATAATGCAGTATTACTCTGGTTTTAAAGCAGATCAGAGATAATGCAATATTACTCTGGTTATAAAGCAGATCAGAGATAATGTAGTATTACTCTGGTTTTAAAGCAGATCAGAGATAATGCAGTATTACTCTGGTTTTAAAGCAGATCAGAGATAATGCAATATTACTCTGGTTTTAAAGCAGATCAGAGATAATGCAATATTACTCTGGTTTTAAAGCAGATCAGAGATAATGCAATATTACTCTAGTTTTAAAGCAGATCAGAGATAATGCAATATTACTCTGGTTTTAAAGCAGATCAGAGATAATGCAATATTACTCTGGTTTTAAAGCAGATCAGAGATAATGCAATATTACTCTGGTTTTAAAGCAGATCAGAGATAATGCAATATTACTCTGGTTTTAAAGCCGATCAGAGATAATGCAATATTACTCTGGTTTTAAAGCAGATCAGAGATAATGCAATATTACTCTGGTTTTCAGAGATACATGTAATGCAATATTACTCTGGTTTTAAAGCAGATCAGAGATAATGCAATATTACTCTGGTTTTAAAGCAGATCAGAGATAATGCAATATTACTCTAGTTTTAAAGCAGATCAGAGATAATGCAATATTACTCTGGTTTTAAAGCAGATCAGAGATAATGCAATATTACTCTGGTTTTAAAGCAGATCAGAGATAATGCAATATTACTCTGGTTTTAAAGCAGATCAGAGATAATGCAATATTACTCTGGTTTTCAGAGATACATGTAATGCAATATTACTCTGGTTTTAAAGCAGATCAGAGATAATGCAATATTACTCTGGTTTTAAAGCAGATCAGAGATAATGCAGTATTACTCTGGTTTTAAAGCCGATCAGAGATAATGCAATATTACTCTGGTTTTAAAGCAGATCAGAGATAATGCAATATTACTCTGGTTTTAAAGCAGATCAGAGATAATGCAATATTACTCTAGTTTTAAAGCAGATCAGAGATAATGCAATATTACTCTGGTTTTAAAGCAGATCAGAGATAATGCAATATTACTCTGGTTTTAAAGCAGATCAGAGATAATGCAATATTACTCTGGTTTTAAAGCAGATCAGAGATAATGCAATATTACTCTGGTTTTAAAGCCGATCAGAGATAATGCAATATTACTCTGGTTTTAAAGCAGATCAGAGATAATGCAATATTACTCTGGTTTTCAGAGATACATGTAATGCAATATTACTCTGGTTTTAAAGCAGATCAGAGATAATGCAATATTACTCTGGTTTTAAAGCAGATCAGAGATAATGCAATATTACTCTAGTTTTAAAGCAGATCAGAGATAATGCAATATTACTCTGGTTTTAAAGCAGATCAGAGATAATGCAATATTACTCTGGTTTTAAAGCAGATCAGAGATAATGCAATATTACTCTGGTTTTAAAGCAGATCAGAGATAATGCAATATTACTCTGGTTTTCAGAGATACATGTAATGCAATATTACTCTGGTTTTAAAGCAGATCAGAGATAATGCAATATTACTCTGGTTTTAAAGCAGATCAGAGATAATGCAGTATTACTCTGGTTTTAAAGCCGATCAGAGATAATGCAATATTACTCTGGTTTTAAAGCAGATCAGAGATAATGCAATAGTACTCTGGTTTTAAAGCCGATCAGAGATAATGCAATATTACTCTAGTTTTAAAGCAGATCAGAGATAATGCAATATTACTCTGGTTTTAAAGCAGATCAGAGATAATGCAATATTACTCTGGTTTTAAAGCCGATCAGAGATAATGCAATATTACTCTGTTTTTAAAGCCGATCAGAGATACATGTAATGCAATATTCAAACTTCACTTTTGTTTTAATTAATCTTTAAAGTTTGAATTCATTTTTTTCTCATTATATATTCAGATACAGCCTCAAAATAACAATTTTCAATGCTTTTGCTTTTAATTTCTACATGGAACAAAACTGTAGCAGAAATTTTTTTACCTTTAAATGTTCACCATAGCATCTATATGTTATATCCTTCTTTCAAATATAGTTCAGTTGTTTCATATTATACTTGTATCTCATTCTGTGATTTAAACAAAACAAATTCATGTTCATACACCAGCTTTTTTAGCAGTGTTAACCCTGTACCCACTGCTTCTATCATTGTGTCTTAAAGATATGATTTTCAACAAACTGGACACCTTATGTAGTGTTTATCATATACAGTCATGTAACTTACTGAAGAGCTGGTGTCATACCATTAGCATTAACATTCAAAATATCCAGTGTCCAAAGGGGCCTCAATGGCCAAATTGTCTAATGTGCTTACTTGTTCTAGTGTCCCTCACTGTGTCTATCCTAGTGCATGAAGAATTGTCAGTTTGCTTGCAGCATGTTGGTGTTCTTTTTCTTGAGCACTTTTGTTTCCTACATAAACTTGCTGCTTCAAAATAAGTGAAAGAATGCTGCCTTGTTGACATTATTCCATTTCAACTCCATTATTAAGAACTGATAACATCCAGTGGTTAAGCATTCTCTCTCTCTCTCTCTCTCTCTCTCTCTCTCTCTCTCTCTCTCTCTCTCTCTCTTGGATCTGATGATTTTTGTTTTTATTTTAGGAATCTGAGGCTTTAAAGAAGTCTAATTCAGAAATGCTTGCAGAAATGAAAACACTTAAGGAAGAAAGAAACATGATGTCAGATGAGGTTTACAAGCTGCAACATAAACTACAAATACAAAGCACAAAACTGGCAGATTTCCAGAATGAACTAACTAATATACGGGATGAAAAGACTGATAAGGGAGACAACTCTTCAAAGATTTCAGATCCCGACAGAGAGGAATATGAACAACAGATAAAATGCTTGAAAGAACAGAATGAAAAACTTTCTACAGAAATCTCAGATCTAAAAAACATTAATGAAGAATTATCTCATCGACAATCTCTATCTGAGGACATGTATTCACAAAAGTTGAAAGAAATGCAAGAGGTAATTTTATACAAACCTGGTTCTGTGATGGTCAAACTAGTTTGAACTAGGATTAGCCCAGGTTTCAGATATTTTGCTGCAAGCATTGTTTACAGAAGTCAAATTTTATCACTTGTTTGAATATTTTGATGCCAAAATCATCCTATTTGTGTCTTTTATGAGTATTTGAATTGACAAAGTCTCATGTTGCTAAACAGTGGTTTTGTTTGCCTAAAATTACTACCAAATAAAGGTAGTTTCCCCTTGAGAAAGAAGACTAAAATTTCCCAATTTGACAACTAAAATTCCCCAAAAGCCATAGTGACACACAATCAAATAGTTTTAAGTTAAATCCAGTTGTCCAAAACTGTTCTGACAGACAAAAAATGTTAGATATTGTCACAATATAAGATTTTTGCAATGAATTTCAAAATTCTAAGCATAATATGTGACATAAAAGGGGTCCAAATTTTCCCAATCTGAAAGGTAGAAGGTAGTTTTTAAAAACCATAGCAAAATCACTGCTAAAATAATTGCCAACATTTATGAATAATCACAACAGGTGACATTGGCAGTGCCCATAGCTAACCCTGTGGACTATATTATTAGTTCTGACCACTGCGATCACAGTTAGTAGAGTTAAGTGGAATAATCATGTTTTATGCCTGAGTGAAAATTATTTCACTGATATTGAGGCAGTCATTTATTGGATGGTTTAAGGAAACCCAGAGTCACACCTTTTGGAATCCGAACAGGATATTTTAGTTAAGGCAAGCTTAACAGATAAGTCTTGAGGGTTTATGTTGAAAATGGTTGTGGCTCCTTCTCCGCCAAGCACTTTACATTCAAAAATGAAAGTCAGGGTCTTTCAGATAAGACACTTTACAAACTGATACACCTTGTCATGCTACTACAGGTCTGGCAAAAAGGAATCTTTTATATACATGTAATTTTTATTTGTATTAGAACATTCAGACACTAGAGTTAAAACAATTTAAAATAATTGATAATGATAATAGTAAATCTTGTGTTGAATTTGTTAAGTGTTTGATTTTTTTAAAACTCAGTTTAGACTTACATTATTTTGCCAATACTGATCTTGATTTTTTTTTATCTCATTATTTTGTGAAGATTTCTTGATTTTCTAAACTAAGGTAAAAGCCATTTTTAATTTCAGAAATCAGATTTATATGATAGCACTGTGTCAGATTTTATGGAAGAAATCCAGAAATCAGAATCTGACAAGGAGGAACTGAAAAAAGAGATTTCACGACTGCAGAGAGAAATGGACAGTCTAAAACTAGAAATGACTAACATGGTATCTGTTGAACAGGTCAGCGCAGAATTAGAAACCAAAACCACAGAAATACGAAGAGATTTTGAAGAAAAATTGAGCCACATTGAGGAATTGGAAAGACAATCACAGGAAGCTGAATCAGCATCTAGACAAACAATTTCTGACTTCGAATTGGAAATTAAGGATTTGAATTCAAAACATGAAGATCAGTTAGATGCACATAGACAGGAATGTGAAAAACTTCTGAGTAAAATTTCATCTTTGGAGGAAAAATTGTCAGAAGTTAATGAAGAAAAATCTGCTATTAGCAAAGAACTTGAACAAATCAAAGACAAGAAAGCTTCTGATGGGGAAAGTGAAGATCTTAATTTAAAACAAGAGGAACAGTTAAAGGCAGATAGACAAGAATGTGAAAAACTTCTTAATCAAATTTCCTCTCTTGAGGAAAAATTGTCAGAGGTTAGTGAAGAAAAATCAGCTATAAGCAAAGAACTTGAACTCATAAAAGAACAAAAGACTTCTGATGTGGAAAGTGAAGATCTTGATTCAAAACAAAAGGAACAGTTAATGGCATATCAACAAGAATCCGAAAAACTTCTAAGTCAAATTTTATCACTAGAGGAAAAATTGTCTGAGGTTATTAAAGAAAAATCAGCTATAAGTCAAGAACTTGAAGATATCAAAGAACAAGAAATGAAGTCGGGCCATAAGGTTGATAAGGAAGAACTACAAAAAGTACAAGAAGAATGTGAAGAAAAAGTTCAAAAGGTCATACAGGAAATGAATCAGGTTAAGGCATATTATGAAAAACGGATAAATACTTTAATTTCAGAAAAGGAAGAAGAGAGCGAGAGTAAACAGAAATTAGACTGTCAGGAACTTAAAACAGCAAAACAAGATTGTGTAGAGAAGGTTAAAAGAGTTGAACAAGATATGGAGGAGTTAAAAGAAGATTATGAGAAGCGGATAAATACAATAATTTCTAAACATGATGAACAAAAAGAGTACTTACAAAATGAAATCATAACATTGAAAACCAGGATTGAAATTCTGCTAAATGCAGAACAAGAGGGAATGATTGATGCAACTGATGTTTTAGACGTCAAGCTTCACATGGAGGCAGTTGTAAATTCAAACAAAGAAAAACATGAGTCAGAAGTAAAAAGTATGAAGGAAGGGTATGAACAAACAATTGAGAATTTGAACATGGAGATATCACAATTAAAACTAGATATGACAGAGTTAAAAGGTCAAAATTCATATCTTGTAGATCCAGAATCTCTGTACTCAGAATTCCAGTCAATAGCAGAAACATTAAAGTTAGAAAAGCAGGAAGAACTTCAGGCTTTGAAGGAGGAATATGATCTACAGAAACATTGTATGCAGTTAGATATCACACGTCTACAAGAACAATTGGAAAATGATCATCAAGACCACGATGATGATCCTGTCGACGATGTTAAAATGGAGGAGTTGAAAGCTGAATATGAAAAATATGTGGAAGATATGAAACAAGACTTTGAAAATGAGAGACAGGTTCTTATAAGTAAAATATCTGAATTAGAAAGCAAATCAAAGTCTAACAAGACCGAGAATTTAGATGAAATTGAGAAAAATGAAAGTAGTGACTTGGACGCAATGATTAAAGACTCAAAAATGGCTGAAACAATAAAAGAATTGAAACAGGAGTATGAACAAAAGATAGAGGTCCTAACGAGTGAATGTAATAGGCTTAAATCGGAAATGGAAAGGTTAGACAACTCAGAAAAAAATAGTAATAATAATGGGAAGGATTCGGAAATGTCAACAGCAAATAGCCAGCTTTTAGAAAGTGTGCAAACTGAATGTGAGGAACTGAAGGAAAAATTATCCAAACTTGAAAAGTCAGATGAACATGGCCAGCTAGAGATTGTGCAAATGGAATGTGATGAATTGAAAGAAAAAATAGCAAAACTGGAAAGTGAGAATGCGGCACTGAAAAATATACAAGAATTGGATGAAAATGAAAAGTTGAAACCAGACATGATAGAAAAGGTAAATAACCTGAAACAAGAATATGAGGAAAAACTTGAATTTCTAACCAATGAATGTAGAAGGCTTCAGTCTGAGGTAGAAAGTTTAGAAAAATTGGAAAGAAATGGAGAGAATGAAAAAGAATTGTCAGGGTCAAATTCTCAGGATCGAGAATTGGGCATGGCTCTAGAGGAGAATGAAGAACTGAAACAGAAAATATCAAAACTTGAAAATGAAAATGAGGAACTGAAAAAAATAACAGAAATGGATGTCAATATGCCAGAAGAATATGAAGAATTGAAACAGAAAATATCAAAACTTGAAAATGATAATGAGGAACTGAAAAAGATAAGAGAATTGGATGTCAATATGCCAGAAGAATATGAAGAACTGAAACAGAAAATATCAAAACTTGAAAATGATAATGAGGAACTGAAAAAGATAAAAGAATTGGATGTCAATATGCCAGGAGAATATAAAGAATTGAAACAGAAAGTAACAAAACTTGAAAATGAAAATGAGGAACTGAAAAAGATAAGAGAATTGGATGAAGAATCTGATCTGCATGAAACTGAAAAATTGAGAAGCAATTGTGAGACATTAAGAGAGGAAATTGAAAAGTTGCAAATGACAAAAAATAAATTGACTGAGGAATTTGAGTCAAGTGAAAGTACCGATAACTTTAAAGAAAAAGTAGATGAAATAAATCAGCAAAATGAAGCTTTATTGGAACAAATAAAACAGTTGGAGATTACTAATCAAAATCTGCATGACAAGCTTACAAATCTGGATCAGCAGAGGTTGGAAAGTCAACCCGATTCTCTGGAAGGAAAACTAAAAGAACTCGAAAATGAAATGCAGGTTTTGAAAAGTGAAAATTCGAAGTTAGTTGATGAAAAAGCAGATGCTGAAGAAAGTCTGGAAAATATGATAATGGAGTGTGAAATGCTAAAGGAACAAGTAGAGAAAATGGAAAAGGAAGAGAAAAAGGATGGGAGAAATTCTGTAAATAATGGAAATGTGAAGGATTTAGAAGATGAAAAGGCTAGGTTGAAGGAATATTGTACATCTTTAGAAATGGAAATAGAAACACTTAAACTTGAAGGTAGAAAGGTGCTAGAAACAGAACTTTCAATTGAAGATTTAGAAAGTATGAAAAATGAAAATGAAAGATTGAAATCTGAATTACAAGAAACAAAACATGAACTTGCTCTTAAAATGAATACATTTACAGATGAAGAAAAAATCTCTGAAGATATGTCAGAGATTGAAAATTTAACCAAATTAAATTCTGAACTTAAAGAACAGATTGAAGAAGAAAAAGATTTTAGCCGACGATTAATTGAAGAATGTCAAGAACGAAGGGAGGAAATTGATAGTCTACATACAGTTATTAGAGAGATGAAACAAGATTCTGAAACGACAGACGATTCGGAGAATAACATGGTCAAGGTTACACAAGAACAATATGAAAATGTTAAATTAATAATTAAAACATTACAAGATGAAAATGCAGAATTAAAAAGTCAAGGTTCACAAGTACAGCCATCAGATGGTGAACGTGTGAGTGTAGAGGTGGGTATATTTCTAGTTGTTTTGTTTTCCATTTTATTAATGGGAATTAATATTAGATTTATTGCTTGACGAGAGAAAATTACCTACCATTTCATTCGTGTAAAATGATTTGTTTTATTCTGGATCAAAGAAATTTATAAAGCAATTCAAGAGAAAAAATTATTTCAAATGTATTCTTGAGTAAAGAAATTTATCTACCATTTCAACGATGACATTTGAATGAAAATGTATTCTTGAAAAACTTAAATAATTTTATCCTTAGTTACCTGCAATAAATCATTTATATTTAAATTTCACTAACAATTTAAGTTCAGCTAATGATGTTTTTAAAAAAACTGGACCAAAGATAAAAAGTTAACACCAATACTAATTTATATCACTTTGATAAAGGTTTTTAGCACACCTGTAGAAAAAAGAACTTGTGTCAGATTGTTTAATTTGGTCAAACGTTTTATCAATAAACAAATCTATCGGTTGTAAGTTTTTAAATGAAGTTTTTGAGCAGGTCAAGCCATACTCTTCCTTTGAAATCTTCTGTTTTGATAAAAGTTTCTGACTGTAGCTGAACTCCAAATTTATAATTAAACATTTCTTTTTAAAAATTTCAGATGTATGAATCAATGCAAGATAAGTTTGAAGAAGAAATTCAGAAATGGAAAGAAGAGAATTCTGAATTGCAGAGCCGTGTCAGTGACTTAGAAAATGAACTGGAAGAAAATAAGAACCAATTAAATGGGCTACATTCAGATGAGACTATGAATCTTCAAGTACAGCATAGTGTTGGAGACACAGAAACCAAATATAATGTCTTGTTGGAAGATAAAATGGAAGAAATCAAAAAATTGAATTTAGAAATTGATAATTTGAGAGAAAAACAGACAGTTCAAGAGAGTAATTCCAAAGAAGCTGAAGAGGTTAGATTTTAGCTTAACTTCTTAGCATGTCTGTTGTGTTCACACCAATGTCAGATAAGTAGATCAGACTTAAGTATGAAAAGATATATCCATTACTTCAGTGTTCCGTCCCGGGACTCGTGCATGGTTACAGATCTTAGTGCTTCTCACCGCCTAAGTTTGAATCCCACTCATGAAGATCCTGGTGTGGTGGGGGTGGCAGTGCTTCTGCCAAACAAATTAGATTATATAATTCAAAATGTTAACAGGGATCATGATGGCAGATTTCTACAAATTTCAATTTTAATCCAAGATATCAATTTTATTATCACTAACATATATGCTCCCACTAAAGATCATCCCTCAGACCAATTTAGATTCTTTGAATTTATTGAACAAAAGACTAGCAATATTAATTTTGATGAAAACTTAATTATTGGTGGTGACTTCAATATAACTTTAGATCCCTCTTTGGATAAAAAAGGCGGAAGAAATGAACCTAAATCTAACTATAGAAACAGTTTATTAAACTTTATAGAAACACGTGATATGATAGACATTTGGAGACTTCAGAACACAGACAAAAAACTTTTTACCTTCTTTTCTAAGAGACCAATTATTCTTTCTCGTATTGACTTTTGGTTAATTCCCAATTTTTTATCCCAATTCGCAACAAGTGATATAAAATCTGGCATTAAATCGGATCATAGTATAATTACACTATATTTAAAAGGAAATATTGCTAAAAATAGAGGCCCTGGTTTTTGGAAATTCAACTCCTCCCTGTTGGAAACTCCAGAATTTGTTGATATGGTTAAAAATATGATTAATCAGTTGAAGGATAAATACTACTCTTTAAATAATAAACAATTAAAATGGGATACTATTAAATGTGAATTAAGAGGAGAAATAATAAAATTTTCTAAATTAAGGGCAGCTAAAATTAGAAAAGAAGAAAAAAAATTAATTTCAAAAATTGAAAATTATCAAAAGCAAATTTCAATTCAACAAAATAATGATATAGTAGACAGTTTAGAGTTAGCACAAAAACAGTTGGAAGAAATTGTAAATCAAACAAAAGGCATTATAATTAGATCTCAAGCTAGATGGTATGAAGAAAACGAAAAAAATACTAAATATTTTCTGTCCTTAGAAAAGAGAAATTATAAAATAAAACTATTACTCAACTTATTTCAAATAATAATATAATTACCTCCACCAATGAAATCTTAAACGAGGAAAAACAATTTTATGCAAATCTCTATACTTCTTGTTTTAACAAGATTCATGACGATAGTGATCTCACATTCAATAGTTTCTTAGACAGCAACTTAATTCCCACTCTAACAGACACAGAAAGAAAATCATGTGAAGGTCTTCTTACTCTCAATGAGTGCACTGAAATATTAAAATCTTTCAAGTCAAACAAATCTCCTGGAACAGATGGTTTTACCAGTGAATTTTATTCCTTTTTCTGGGCTGATATCTCTGATTTAGTTCTTGATAGTTTAAATGAAAGCATTGATAAGGGTTCCCTGTCAATAGAACAGAAGAGAGGCATCATCACTCTAGTCCCCAAAAAAGATAAAGACAAAAACTTCTTGAAAACTGGAGACCAATATCTCTACTTAATTTAGACTACAAAATAGCTGCAAAGGCTCTTGCAAAGCGACTAAAAGCTATTCTTCCAAGAATAATTAATCCAGATCAAACAGGATATATTAAAAACCGATTCATAGGAGAAAATATCCGTGTTATTTCAGACTTAATACATTTTACCAATTTAAAAGATATTCCGGGTCTCATTTTACTCGTAGATTTCGAAAAAGCTTTTGACACTTTAGAATGGACTTATCTAGATAGGGTATTAAGTATATTTGGCTTTGGAAATTCTTTTAGACACTGGGTTAAAATATTATACAGTGATATAAATAGTTGTGTTATTAATAATGGTTATTCATCTGATTTCTTTCAAATAAGCAGAGGGGTAAGACAAGGGTGCCCCCTCTCACCATATCTATTCATTTTAGCCATAGAGACACTTGCAATATGCATAAGGAATAATAACTTGATAACTGGAATTAAAATAGGTGTAACAGAATTTAAAATTAGTCTCTTAGCAGATGATACAACATGCTTTTTAAAAGATGAAAAATCTGGAGTAGAAACACTTAGAACTTTTGAAAATTTTAGATATTGCTCAGGTTTGAAAATTAATTTAGATAAAACAGAAGCAATTTGGATTGGTTCATGTAAAAATTTTAAACCTGGAATTCTTCCTGTAAAATGGTCTGACGGCATCTTTTTCACTTTAGGGATTTGGTTTAGTGTCAAAAATGACAATAACATAATTTTGAAAAATCTAAATACAAAATTAAATGATTTGAAAACAACATTGAATCTATGGAAAATGAGAGACTTGACTATAATTGGTAAAATTTTGATTTTAAAGACTCTTGCATTATCCAAACTAGTATATCCAGTATCAGTAAATTCAGTTCCTGAAGAATTTATCAATGAAGTTCAAAATCTAATCAATGGATTCCTTTGGAATAATGGTATTCCTAAAGTTAAAACAAATGTGATAATACAAAATGTATCACAAGGAGGTTTGAAAGCCCCCAACTTTCAAAGTCAGGAAAAATCCCTAAAATTAAACTGGATTAAAAGACTGTTATCAAATAATAATTCTAAATGGAAATTGTTAATACAGGAATCCATACAAGGTATATCTCTTCATGATCTTCTTTTAACTAGATGTGCTTGAAGTAGTCATTTATCTCAGTTGCCTAAATTCTACAAAGATATTTTTAGATACTGGAATGAACTGACAAATATTGGGAATTTTAAAATTTCAAAGAATATTAGCCGAGAAAGTCTTTGGTATAACAATCACATAACTATAGAGGGTAATACCATTTTCATCAAAGAAATGTATGACAAAGGGATTATGTTTATCTCTGATATTTTGGATAATGGTGGTAGATTTTTATCTTTTGTTAGTTTTGCAGATAAGTACAACTTAGTTCCAAACTTTTTGCAATACTATAGTCTATGTAGTGCAATACCTGCTCAATGGAAATATAAACTACGAAATGAAAATAATGTTCTATTAAACAGAGATGAAATATCACTCTCAATTAGAGGAAAGGATGTTCCTATAACAAAAGCCTCATGTAAGGATTTCTATTGGATTTTTGTAGAAAATAGATTTCAAACTCCAACATGCATATCTAAATGGTGTTATATTCTTAATGATGATATTGACTTAAACATGTTTTCCAAAATATCACTTTTGCCTTACAAATGTTGTTCAAACACAAAATTACAGTCCTTCCAATATAAATTATTGCACCGATTTATAGTGCATAACAAACTTCTCTGTAAAATAAAAATACTTTCATCTCCAAAATGTAAAACCTGTGAACTACATGATGAAACTATAGAACACAAATTTTTTGAATGTAATACTATATCAATTTTTTGGAATGACTTCAGATTATGGTGGAATTCACTAGACATCTTGACAATTGAGGCTTTCACATGTAAAAATGTTATTTTTGGTTTTTATGAGAGAAACTGTGAAACATTAAACTACTGTATACTGTTCGCTAAGTATTTCATACATGTATCAAGTCTTAGTAATACACCAGTACAATTTAAAACTTATAAAAGGCTTTTAAAAAATAAGATAGAAACTTTCAGACACATTTTATGCTTTATGAAAAAACTTGATAAATTTGATGCTTTCTGGTTACCTGTGTTACTTAACCTAGAATAAATAAAAAATTTTCATCTTATATCATATAATAGACCATAATTATTACTAACCTTTCTGTGCAGTAACAAAAAATTAAAAAAAAAAATTTGAAGTTTTGCATCTTTATCTGTATAAGATAATTAGCACACACACACACACACACACACACACACACACACACACTGCTTTCATTTAAGCACTCCTTTTTACACACACACACACACACATACACACATACACACACACTTTTCCTTGCTCACAAAATACACAGACATACAGACTGATATCATATAAGCACACCCTAAACACATACACACACATTCTCCCTCGGTCACACACAATACAGACATACATACTGCTTTCACACACACACACACATACATGCACACACACATACATACCTTTCCTTGCTCACACACACACACACACACACACACACTTTTCCTTGCTCACACACAACATATAGACACACAGACTGTATATGATCACTTTCCCCACACACATATACACACACACACATATGCACACACACACACACACACAGAAAACCAGGTCTATTTACAGCTAGATTAATAATTGGTTCTGTGTATGTATTTTGGGCATAAAAATAATTGTTTCTGTATATGTATTTTGAGCATAATAATATATATCATTATATTTTTTGTGTGAATTATAGAAATTCATATATACAGTCAAAATCAAAATACTGTCAGATTTTGTAGCAAATTGTATATTATGTATTTAGTATTATCTGTTTCTCTTTCTTTACAACTATATTTATGTGCCCTAACCATTGTAAAATCGCGGCAATGCAGGTGATCCCTGGGACCAGGACCCTGGCACCTGCATCACCCTTCTGTATTTAGAACCTGGAATTAAAAAAAAAAAAAAAAAAAAAAAAGATCCTGGTGTGAAAAAGTTTTTCAGTTCACTTGCTGAAGATCTGTGTTTTCCCTCACCATCCCAGAACTAACAGAATCAATATAAGTGAAAGAATCTTTGACTGGGATGTAAAACACCATTATTCAACTCCAGTGTCCATTTCCAATCTTTTTGACATAGTGATGTTTATTTAAATAAGACTTCAAAGTCTTGTCAGTTAATTACTGTCACATGATTTCTGAGTACAACAACATTTGCTGTTTTTGGAAATTGTGTCAGATGCTGTTACTGAACAACTACTTTTATTGCAGGGGTTCATTCCTTTTCTGAGTACAAACATAAAAACTATTTGATTATCATAATTCGATTCTGTCGCTACTTTGTATCATTTCAATGTCAGATAGATTACAGCCTTGTTAAAACAGTTTGTAGATTGATGTTAATTTTATTTATTTATTTATTTATTATTTTTTATTTATTTATTTTATTTATATATGTATTCAATTTTTGGTACCCAGTTCTTCAACTTTTGTTGTATTTATTTTGTCATATATTGAAAGGAATATGGAAAAATTATTTATTTATTTATTTATTTATTTATTTATTTATTTAAAATAGATGTATAATTCATCAGTAAAAAAACTACAGGAAGAAAATTCAGAATTGCTAAAGAAAGTCAATGATTTAGAAACTAAACTTATCGACAGTAAGAACCAGTTAAATGAGCTTCACTCAGACGAGACTGTAAACTTACAGGTACAGCGTAGTGTTGGAGATGTGAAGACCAAATATGATGACTTGTTAGATGATAAAAATGAAGAAATCAAAAAATTGAATTTAGAAATTGAGAATTTGAAAGAAAATCAGACAGTCCTAGAAAATGATTCTAAAGAGGTGAGTTTATATTAAGCCAGATTTAAAGTTTTCTGATTTTGTTGCAGACTCTATGAAAATTATGATTTTTCTCAAGTGAAAAGTATTGTACATACTGCAGCAGTCATGTGGTTGCCATTGGTGATGTCATCTTCATCCACATTGATACAAACATTTAGTGTCATACTTTTTAAGAAATACATGTACTTGCAATCTGAATGTCATGTCTTGTATTTTGTGAATAATTGTGTACATCCTTGATGTTTGGAGTCCCTTTTGATTGGAAAAAAATGTACATGTAGTTTAATTTTGACACAATTTTCATTGATTCATTTTTAACAATTTCAGAAAATGGAAATGTACAGTGAAGTGATTGAGGAGCTCAAAGTAGAGCTTAAAGATTCTGAAAAACAAAATGACATACTTCAACACAAGGTTATGACCTTACAGAATAATTTAGCGGAACAACAGAATGTAATTAGTCAACTCCATGGTGATGAGACAGTCAATCTACAGGTCCAGCATAAAGTTGGAGGTGTTAAGACGGAGTATGAGTCCATGTTGACCAGTAACTTACAGGAAATAGAGAAGTTAAACTCTGAAATTGATGAACTTAGAGAAAATCAGGCACTACAAAAAAGGCAGCAAAGACAGCTGTTGAGGTAGGCAACCCTGTATTTATAACATGTTGCATGGCAATAGTAAGGCTATAATGAATAAATTCCTAGATTTACATCCCCTGTCTATCTTCTTTATTTCTTTCTTTATCAGCTGTTGAGGTAGACATCCCTGTATTATAACGCCATGCATGGCAATAGGCTATAATGAATTAATTCCTAGGTTTTCATCCCTGTCTACCTTTTTTTTTTTTAACTCCCCTTATAATTTAGTTATTGCTTTGCCAATCTGGTTTATTCTCAAAAGTTATATGGAAATATGTTTATATGATTTGAATGACTTGAAGTTTTTATTGGAATAAAAAAAAAAAAAAAAAAACTTGTCGGACCTTTCAGTTAAAATGACAGTCAGTGACAGTGAGCACACCCTACGTTGTTGCATCATTTATAGATGCACAAAGAAAGTTTAAATCTTATTTTATTTTTTCCTTTTCTCCTTGTAATTGTTGTATGAGTAAGACAATTCCATTTTTTCTCTTATTCTCTTTACCCCATGTCAACATCTGCAATGAATAACATAAATGACATATGCTTCACATAACAAGGTAGGTCATCACATGACAAAATGGCTAATTTCTAAATGAAGTCAATGCTTGCCAAGGCTTATTTTCATCTCATTTTCTTTGATAGAAAACAGAAATGTATGAAGAAACAATTAAAGACTTTGAGGTGGAAATGAAGAAATTAAAAGACGATAACTTTACCTTGCAAAATACTATAGAAAAGTTACAGTGTGAATTACGTGAAAACAGAATAACAATGAGTCATCTCCATAGCGACGAGACTGTCAACCTCCAGGTTCACAGTAATGTTAATGATGTAAGGACTGAGTATGAAGCAAAGTTAGAGGAAAAATTACAGGAAATTGAAAAATTAAGTGCGGAAATTAAAAACTTAAACGAAAAATTGGTCACTCAAAATACGAAGGAACAAGAAACCAAAGAGGTAATTTTATTTGGAAAAAAATTTAATATTTCGCAATATGCATATAAGTAACTGTTTAGTGTTATGTCAGATGTTTCTTAAAACATTGGGACAACAAATTCCAACTGTCATCAGATTTTTCAAAATGATTCAATTTTTTATTGTTGTAATGAATTAAGTAGAGAAAAATCTTTTTTTGTTTTGTTATATAATCTTACTTGAAACAGTTTACTTGTTTATTTTAATAGAACAAATTTATATTGGTTGAGTTTTTTTAATACAGAAAATTACTTTATGAAATGTTGAAGTTACTTGACCTTTGACAACACATGTACACCTAGAAATTATTTTAAGTAACTTGGGTAAGTTATTTGATCTTTGACATTACATGTATATTGTCAAAAATAAACTTGCATAGGACCTTTTAGTCGTATTCAAAATCTTGGATTTATACCCAGGTATGAAAAATTTTCTTATTTTGATGTTCTACAACAGATGTTGTCGTTTCCTCAAATCATCCATTTTTGAGTGACATCATTTGAGCTGTTCTTGTACTTGGAACCCACAAACTCTGACCGATCACCACATTACGGGACCTAAAAAATCTTTCGTGATAAAGAATTGTTTTGAGTTATTTTTACCTATAAATGTAAGTTATTCTTATTAAATTTCTTGTAGGTTGATAAAGAAGATTGGAAATATAAATTCCAACTTGAAAGGCAGTTAAAGGTAAAAAACTGATAAACTAACTCAATTTTTTTTTTTTTTTTTTTTTTTTTTTTTGGGGGGGGGGGGATCTTTGCAAAAAATTTCTTATTATAACAATAAAATTTAGGGAGGATCATTTCATATATACATGATAATGGTAAAAATTTATATTGGTTTACCTGGTTTCTGGTATATGTGTACCGGTAGTTCATTCTTGATCTGATGGCAGAGTTCTTATAAACTTTGGCTAGTCTAAACAATGTTTATAGAAAATGATAGCATTACATCATTATACATGCATGTATTCACATCTTTTTGTACTTTTTTGTTGTTATTACTAATATTAAAATGGACTTACTAAATACAGTGTCATCAGATTGTGAACAATCTATATGGCTTTTTGTTTAAGTGCTGTGTAACAGGAGGAATGATTTGGCCTGTGTTTTGGTAAACAGGACAGTATATGTATTGACCCTATCCTGAAAACTTTGACTTTATTTCCAGATCCCATTTAAAGTTAGAAGTTTGATAATCTGTGATCTTAATATAACCACGTTGGACATCATTTTGATATAATGTCTAGTGTACATCCAAAGTCAGTAGATTTATAGCTGATGTGTGTTAATACTTATTTATCCTTCCATTATGATTAAGCTATTATTACCAAGATATTGCACTTTTCAGGATTAAAGAGCTTAACAATAATCTTTTGAAACAGCCTGAGACAACCACCTTTCTTGGAAAGAGTGATAATTGGGAGGGGGTAAAATGATTTAAGTGATACATGTATCTTCATTTTTTCTTGTTTTTAATTTCAATAGAAAGCTGCAGAAAAGCAGATGAAAGATGAAGTTGCCAGACTAAAAGAAATTATACAATTAAAAGACAATTTCATTGAGGTAATATCAGCTACTACATAACATAGATGCTTATTTTTTAAATTTTGAATGAATTTACCTTGCATGTCTTATACAGACTTTATCAAAACCACATGTCACTCCATTTGTCTCAATGTTTATTTTTTTTAAATTTTGAGTTACATATGATTTACCTTACAATCCTTTCATAGAATTTTTCAAACCACTTGTCCGTTTGCACCTAAAAAAAATATCAAACCTTCCAGCAATATCATCGTGGCCAGTCAACATTTTGTTGTGTTATTCTCGTCTCCTGTTGCAGCATTTTGTTAATTACCTTCAAGGTAGGGCTATTTAAACCCAATCCTTATAGAAATAATTCAATCAACTTGGCAGTATAGAGGGTGACAGATAGAAACCATCCATCCCTACAGAATTTTTACTGATTCAGACCAGTGAACTTGTGAGTTATTTTACTAGTAATTAGTAATTAGCCATGATTTTGTAATTTTGGTTCCTGTTGGTTTAGTTTTTTTTTTCATTTTTATACAAATGTACATGTATAAGAGAATTTACAAAACAACTCGACTTAACAGTTATAGGTTTCAAGACGGCAGACTGGACTAAATTTACAACCCTTTCTGTAATTGGCCATAATTTTCTAATTTAGGTTTTTAAGATTTATATTTATGTTGCACTTCAATTACAGGAACATAATTGTTTCTATGCAATAAAAAGTTTAGTCTATTACCGTCCAGTAAAAAAATGTTATTAATCTAGAGTTGTACAGTTTGGTTTAACATGGAAAGAGATATTTACATGTAGAAATTTAGATTTTTTTTCTTTGTTTCTATATACTGCTGATCTAATCACATGGCCAGATAGTACTAACACTGCCTTATCCAGTATTGTGAGTTTGAAACTTCACTCGGAACTTGGAAATTTTCTGATATGTTTATCATCTCCTGCCCACACTGAATCTGTTAAAAGCTTATTACTAGAGTATTCTTTCTGATGAGATTCAAAACCAAGGTCCAATGTCTAGGTGGCATACTAAAACTCTGCTGTATAGTTTTAAAAGTAGCTAAGAAATTTTGACCAACCCAAAATTTGACTGTCAGACTTCTCATATTTTTATATTATCTTACATGTTCCTATGGAAAACGTTGGGACTTAAGATTCCAGCTGGTCAGAATTCCAGATTAAATTTGGACATTGCTCATGTGAAAGGTCTGTTAAAGTGCAATTAAGAATAAGAAAGAATGAAAAATCACTACCTGGCCCCATTTTACAATCATTTACTCAATTGAGTGTACACCGACTCAAATTTGGGGATATTTCATTGTCAATTTTTAAGACATTACACAATTAAAATTGAATATCTAATGTTATATCTAAATTGTTTAGTGTAGTTTTGTTGAATAAAACAAAATATTGCCTCATAAAACTTAAAATTTTTAAAATATTGATGAGAGAAAAATGGGAATATTTGAGTTGAGTGAATGATTGTGAAACTGGGGCCTAGTCTTCATTAACAAATTTGCAAAAATAACCTGTTCTGCATACAGTTTGCAATATTACTGATGATGAAACTGACTGACTGTATTCTGTTTTCTCCTAGGCATGCTCTTTAGCAGTCAATATGACAGTTGTTATTTTTTTAAATTATTTTGACAGACAACTCTTGTAATTTTCTATTTTTATGTCTTAATAGGAAGAACAAGCCAAAGACCGTGAAAGTGAACTGGGGAAAAGGTTAGAAGAAACGGAGAAAAAATTACAAGAAACTGACAAAGAAGCTGATGAGTTGAACAACAAACTTGAAAAAGAAAAAGAGAAACTAGAAAAGTCAGAAAAGAAATTAAATGATATCTTGAAACAAAATCTAAAATTTAAACAGATGTATGCAGATGCAGCTAGTAAGGACTCTCTTTCTATCTCTCTCAAATACATGCTTTCGCTTAATGGTAACTTGCCAAAACCTCTTTAAAATGTTAAATTTGATTGGAAATTTGATATTATGTGCAGTAATGAAAACATACTTTTCAGTATATTCTATATAAAATTACAGATTTCCTTAAAATGAGTTTTAGACAGTAGCTGTATTATAACTTTTAAAGCCAAAAATAGTAACACTTATGATCAATCAGTGATGATAATTGTTTTTCAAACATATTTCTCAAGACATTTAATTTAGATTCAATGCTTACACAAGTCAAATTGATGTCTGATTGCAAAACAGTAAAAAAAAAAAAAAAAAAAAAAAAAAATACATAGTTGAAATAGCAGTATGAGATATTAAACTCAGATATAAAAAATGCATGTATGCTAGCAATATTTCATTGTTTTTTGTTGAATTTATCTTTTCCTGTAGACAAATCCAAAGAGCATGAGAAGCAGATGAAGACATTAGAGACAGAGGTTGCAGATAAAAATCTTGAAATTTATAACTTGAAAAGAAGTGTTTCAAAAGCTGAAACCCAGCAGGAGAAAAGGTAACATACAATTACAAAAATGTACATGTACTTGTATGACTTGTTATTAAAATATGGCCAAGGTATTCAATCAAGAGTGTTAATGCTTAATGAAGTTCTAATAAAGGGCCCATTGAGCTACAAATTAATGTACAAAAATATAAAACAAACTCAATAGAATAAGCTTATCTCTTTCCTCGCCAGACATCTCTAAATCACTGAAATGTATAGGGACTGTAAGCCTCACATGAAATCTAATATTTTGTACATTATACATGTGTATACATAAAAATGATTAACTTTCCCAAAATTTTCACGGAATACAAACCTTACCAATATAAACATGAGGAGACTTACCAGTGGTATCTACCCTTATCAGTAGAAAAATTTTATCATAATTTGCATGACTGTTTGAAATTTTTCACTTTAGATATATTACAGGTAATGTTCAAATTTTTATTTTAATAAATATTGAAGAATTTTAAATATCAAAATACATGTATTTGAGTATCAAAGAATTTATAATTTGTATAATTGGAATTAGAATTTTTAATTCGATTCCTATAATGGTGTCTTTGACATTGGCTGTGTGGTTAAAGCTCTGACCTGGGTTTCTCTGTTTTTAGTTTGACCTCTGCTGTGTGGGTTGGTTCTGGTATATTGAACTGAATGGTGTGTGATAAAAGTCTGTGATATAAACAGACGGCCACCATAACTGCACACAATTAAAAAGCAGATAGAAATACTTGCAGAAACTCATTCACTACATAAACTTATGCCAGGATTACTTCTTTAAAAAACTGAGAAATGCAGATACAATGTAGTGTTTTTTGCAATCAAATAACTTGTCCTTCTTAACAAAACATATTTCTTTAGCATATTACATCTGTATTGTCATGTATTATACATAGTGCATTGGATGGTCAGTTTTAAGGTTTGTGGCTAACCCAGCTTTAGGTTAATATAAAGTCATTGTATATTACATTTTATTGTAGAACAAAGCAGTATGAGGAAACTATACATTACTATGAAAAAATAAACAGAGATCTTAAAAATGAAATCCGAAGATTACAGTCTGTGGGTGATTCTTGTAAGTTTGAATATTTTGATGATAGTGCCAAAATCATTGAAATTATATTCTTAAAAAATATATTAGTAATACCTAAATAAGAAAAGAAAAAAAAGGGAAAAAATGTACATACATGTATTTAAAATTTGAAAATCTTTTTTGTTTACATTTTTGTACTACTAGTTAAAAAGTTAAGACTCTGTAAGAGGCAATTGACAAACCTGACTTATGCTTAGGATGCCAGTCTAATATAATTAATGTAGATCCCCAGCATTTGTTTTCTGTTTCTTTTAAATTATTCAGATAGGTGGACTGGAACAATTTTGAATTAAATGTTCTACTCAAAGACTTACTACAAAGTCCTGCGAGGTTCCTTGAATTATGAGTCTATGCCAAAGCTGTTTATAAGATTTCCATTCCATTCTTAATGTCTTTCTAATCAGATGAAAGAAAACAAACCTATTTATTACTATAAATATGTAGTTGCAGCACCACCACCACCTCCTTCATCAGCGTCAAAAGATCGAGGATATGCTGGTACCAGCAGTGCTGGAGGAGCAATTGATCATTTTGCTGTTATCATGCTGGAAGGCGAAAAGAAGAGACTTCTTGAAGAGGTGAAACAACTAAAGAAGGAAAATGCGGAAATAAAGAAAAGAGACAAAAATAGTAGTTCTGTGTGTAATTGTAAACATTCTGTGTCTGAAATGAAAGTGTCGGAACTAAAAGCTAAATTACAGGAACTGGAGAAAGAAAATATAGATTTAAAGAAAAATGTGCATGACTTAAGGTAAGTAGAGCAGACACCGATTTTTACTTATTTTTACCAAAATTTAACATCTTATACTTAATCAACTTGTCACATACTGGTAATAAAGAACCAACAGATTTAGAAACAGACCTGACTGTGTTCCTACAGTTAAAGCTGCATTAAGTTTGCGTAGGAAAAAATTAAAATGATGCTGATCTACTTGATGATGTTCCTAATGAACAATGTTACATTTAGTTCAATGGTAAAAGCTCAAATTAATACAGAAATGATCAAATAGCAGTAATTTCCCAGCAAGATGTAGCATGTGAGATCTAAATTTAGAACATGGTTATGTCATAAAAAACAGATTATGTAAACACAACTTACAAAACATTGAAATACAACAAATTAAACACAGAATTGCATTATATTTGTCATTTGTGACTTTGTAAGGGATAAATAACATCATTGCGAATAAATTTTGATATTAATGACTGACAATTAATGCAATTTGCCAGGTTTCCTCTTTGATTCATTGGAGTCTCTGTACATCAGTGCACATGCTCCAAGCTTATAATAATCATTGTTAAATATGTGACCAACATGTTAGAGTATTCCGTTTATTTGCAGTTAATAGGAATGAAATTTTAGAAAAGGAATCTCACGAATTGTGATTAGAAATTATCTATTTTTAAAAAAATATAGTTTTAGAAAATCGAAAAAAATTTGGAAAATTGAAAAAACTTAATGCAGCTTTACTATATAAAGTTAAATCTGTTGACTTCTTACATTGTAACAGATCAAGTTATTTGTATCAGTCACCTATGGGTATTGCCAGTGGGGAGATAAGATTTGCAATTTGAATATCTTTCTTCATCTGTATTTGTCAGTGATTCTCATGAGTGAGTTTTCTGCCCTTCTAGGTTATGTTTGTCGAAATTTATTTGATGTTTGGTAGATTGCTTTACCATGACAAGTTGAATTTCAAGTTCAAAAGTTGAATTTTGTTTTGTTTAATTAACCTTTTTGTTGCATCATGACCCTAATATTTTGGAAATAATTCAAATACTGTTTTTGTACATTTTTTTTCGCCTTTATACATTGTACATTATTACCCTTGGACTTGAAAACTCAGATATCAAGTTTTCTACACTTTTCTATCCTGCTTGAATATATTTAAGGATTAAACTGAATTTTGTTTCAGTGCCCCAAAGTTCCCCAATTTTTTTTTAGTTTATATCGGATTAACTAAAACAAAATTCATTTTAATCCCTATAATTAAATCATGTGTAGTTTCTTTATATTTCGAAGAATAAATTAATAAAACATTTCATGATTAAATATTAAAATTTATTTTAGTAACATTACTGCACATGAATACATAACAATCATCACTATGACGTCAGCAGTCAGAAAGTAGTTCAGACAGCATCATGACGTCATCGTCGTATAAACTTTAAAAAAATTAGTTTATCCAAAATAAATTTGATTAAGAACCAATAAAATTGCTGGATTTTATCAAAAATTTAATTATTTATTTGATAATCAGTGATTTTCTTACCATTACAAGTTTTGGATCCTGGATTTGATGATCCAAAGATATAGGTCAAATTTGTTACTAATTTATTGATTTTTTGCTAAGTTTTTGCCTTTTATCTCTATGACATCTAAAGCACAAAATTTAAATTGTATTCTTGTCAAAAAATTTGTCAATCAGTAATGCTCCCAGAATGCTTGTTGATACAGTTTTATAAATTTTTAAATTATATTTTACAGGAGAGACCGATCAAAAGCGAAACATGAATTACCATTTCATGGTGAGTATCGAAAGTATTAATCTGAATTATTGAAATAATTTTTTTTTTTTTTTTTTTTTTTTTTTTTTTTTTTTTTTTTTTTTTTTTTTTAAATCTAAGTTGAATAGCTCAGTCACAGATGAGACTTGATGTGATGTGTATCTCACATAATGTTAAATCTTATCATTTGGGCAGATTTTGAAGAAAGGTTTCTTTTAGCTGTTGGTCCTTACATGTTTTCTTAGTACCAGTATAAAAAGACCAGTAGTGTAAATCTGGGATATTTTTGGCCTATGTACTAGTTCTTTAAAAGTTGTCACTTGCACTAGCACAAAGCAGATCAAAAACACCTTAAAAACAAAACAAAACAAAACAAAACAAAAAACTTACTGACCACATTGATAAATTCTTGATGGAATAAAATTATTTCTTATAAGCATAAGAATTACTCATGTGTTATTAAACAGCATGCATTCAAACAACTGACATACTATATGTTTTATTTCTAATGATTTGTTTGGAGCCAAGTGAATGAATGGTAAAATATGTGCACTTACAGCTCACAGTGCCACACCATCTAGGTTTTAATCCCACTTGGGCAGATCCTAGTGTGAGAAAGTGTGTTGGTTCAGTTGCTAAAGGTGGGTGGTTTTCTCTGGGTATCCCAAGACTGAAAGTGGGTAGTGACTGTTCTTTAGCCAAGCACTCGGCATTACGAAATGAAAGTCACTGTTATTTCGAATGGGAACTTAAAATAAAAAGATGCACCGCATCACAGTAGGTATGGCATGTTAAAGAACCCTGCTGTATAATGCCATCAGTACATTGCCCAGGCAAAATTTCTGCACTTTCACTTATAGCTAGCAATGTCTCGATACAAGTGAAATATTCTTGACTGGGACGTTAATCACAATTACTCAACTCTTGATATTCAAGTTTCATCTACCTGTACAGAACTAACCTCATTATAAGTGAAAAAAAAATGTAAAACACAATTACTCCACTCCAATCTTATGCTTTATTTTCTTGTATTTCAGATTTAAATGATATATCCAATTCAACACAGTCAAGTAGTGATGAACCTAGTTCTATGTGGACAGTACCTCAGTTCAAAATTCCAGACTTAGAAAAAACTAAAAAACCAAAAGTACCCGATGCTGAACAATGTAAACAGCAATAGTTTTATCTTAGTGTTGTGTAATAATATCGTTTTAACTGACGAGGAGTTCCAAAACAGGAAGAATATAGCAGAACTGGAAGATCTAATTCAGAGATTTTATTCATTCTTCTGTGTTGTAAATTATATGAAAGCTTACATGTGTACCTCATTTTAGTCAATGATTTTAATTTTTTTAAATATCTCTCTCTCTCTCTTCTCTCTCTCTCTCTCTCTCTCTCTCTCTCTCTCTCTCTCTCTGATTTTTAACAAAATGATCTCTTTTGAAATATGTGATTTATCTATATGATATGTGATATCTGCTTTCCAGTATTTTCTGTTTCTGCTAGGTGTGGGTGTTGGTTCAATTCATTGGCCTGGAATTATTTTGGTTTATCTGCCATGAAGTTTTCAATAATAGAAAAACTTATATCATGGATATGCCTGAGGATATAAAATTTTGTTGAAAAAAGAAAAGAAGACAACCAAATTAGTGATTCCACTTCTAATGGAAAAAGTAATTCTTGAAATATTTAATGAGGTGAACCAGGGTTCTACATTAACTGTTATTATTCTGATTGTGTGATCCAACTGGAAATGATGATTATCTTCCCTTCAGGGCAAGTAAAAAGTACTTGAAAATCTGCTAGTTATTCTGTTTCACTTAATAATATTGGCACACTTCTTTCTTTTCAATCAGATCTTATTGCTTGTAAGTAGAATTGTAACAAAACCAATAACATTGTGTTTTTTATAAATAAAACAAAACAAATTCATCTTTCTGGGACTTACGAAAAATTGATTGCACTTGCCTGACCAAACAAGTTGTCTTTAAAAAGTAATATCAAGTTCTGTTAACTTGATTTGTTCAAGTTTATTTAACGATCTGGGTATGCAATTACGTTATACATTTTTTATACTATAAATATAGAAATTTCCACATTCTTTTTATTTTTGCATAAATTTGGCAAGAGTAACAAAGATGCAAAAATGAAACTTTTTTTTTTTTTTCACTTGCCTTAGCATTAGCTAAAAATGTGAATGTTGTAAAATAATTAAAAATAATAATAATTGCCATACAGAATTTCATTCCAATGAATCTAGATTAGATGATAATGATAAAAGCACAATAATGTTTTCAATTTGAAATGATTTATGATAATTTTCACCACTACTTGATGTTGAGTTGATATATATGTTAATCTGTAAAATGACAAATTCCCGTTCTTCAACTGGCTTTTGTCTTTAATCATTTCTCTATGAATTCAAGTTGTTTTATTACCAGCCAGCTAGATGGTCTTTCAGCAAATTGCTGGGGTAGAGTGTGTTTTGTTGAGACTGCATATATTATACACTATATATTAATTATTATTCCATAAATTGAAAATTTTCTTACTTTTCTCGAGATTGAACCTGTAGTTAATGTGTGTGTGTATTATAAATATACTATGTATATTATATACAATTTTTAATTAAGAATGTCATCTTTTGAATCAAAACTAACAAATTTTGTACAGTACTGTAAAGACATTTTTATGTTATTTTTGGGCTCTAGTTTCCATGGTTATGCAGTAAATAACTTTAATCAAAGACAAGTTTATAGGATTCGATTGTTAGTTGTGATGGCTTTATATCTGTTTATGATATTGGATTTTTTAGCTGGAGAAGTTCATTTACATTACATTATGTAGACAGAAATGAATTTTAAAATCCAGATTTTAGTGTGTGAATCATTCAACAAAAACCAGACAGACAATTTGGACACAGAATGTATTAGATTTCTTACTACAATTTTAACACTTTTGTAAAATATATATATTTATATATATATTGTATATTGTAAAATATAAAAAAATTGAGTTGTGTTATATGTAATTGTAAAAAAAGAGAGAAAGTGTTAACTTATTAAATATTAAACATTTCAGCAAAGGTTGTGAAATTTTTAGTTTCTGATTTTCATCCCCGAGACACATTTTTACATTATCATGTAATATTTTATAAAGACTCATTAAAAAACATTCAGCGTTAAAATATAGGAGGAAAAAATATCAGAAATCAAAAATTTTGTAGCATTTGCTGTTCATATAAAATGCTTTTGACGTTTTGTTATTATTATTTTATTTTAATTTATTTAATGTTATTATTTTATTATTTATTTCATTTCAATTTATTTATTTTTTAAATTTAATTTTTATTTTATTTTATTATTATTTATTTATTTTTAAATTTTATTTTACTATTATTATTATTATTTATTTATTTTTTTATTTATTTCTTTTTTTTTTTTTTTGAAAAATAATTGTTCCCATATATAAACCTGATACATGTATTATATGTCTCTGTACAGATGCGATTATAAAGAAAAGAGGTCATGCCATACCTACAGTACGAGCCAAAGAGAGAAATGGCGTACAACACCCCAGTCAAGATTCTTTCACTTATATCAAAGGTGTCAGTTCCAGGATGGTGGAAGAAACCCAGAGAAAACCAACAATCTTCTGCAAGTAAACTGACAAACTTTCTTGCACTAGAATCTGCTACAATGGGATTTAAACCTGGGCAATGAGAGACTTGTGATCCATTAGTTGTCAATTGACTGCTCAACCATCAAGCCCTGGTATAGATACCACAAGCAGATTACCAAGGCCCCTACTCACAATATGAGATTTGTGTTAGTTTTGAGATGAACAACAAATACAGTTCAACTTAGCTTTCCCGATTGATTAATAATACCCAGTAAAATACGTACATGTATGTAAATGAAAGTATTGTTTTCAACTCTTTCTGTTTGTTGGTCTTCATACTTCATAATAGAGTGGAGTAATAATGGTTTTTGAGCCATAAATTTTGTCCTATTGCTAGGAATATCATTGATAAATGGATCAAATACAGTTTGAATAAATATATTTTTTTGGCCTAGTAGTGAAGTTAATTAGAGAATTGGACATTCTGCATGTTGTATATATAAATTATTTGGAATGGTTAAGTATTTGAGCTACATTGGCTGCCCCAGTTTCACAACCATTCACTCAGATGAGTGTGTACACTCAACTCAAATATTTCCCATATTTCATCAATATTTTTTAAAAGTTTAATGGGACAATGTTTTGTTTTCTTCCACAAACCTACACTAAACAACTTAAATATAACATTAGATATTCAATTTTAACTGTGTAATATCTTAAAAATTGACACTGAAATATTATTTGAGTTGAGTGTACACACAGTTGAGTGAAGGATTGTGAAATTGGGGACTGGTAACTATGTGGTAAATTAGTGATTGATATGTTGGTTTTAATGTTGTTTAACTTCATATCAACAATTTTTTCAGATATTTGCTATGAGAAGCAAGGTTGAATAATAAGTAGAAGTAAAAGATCACTTATTTTGTGTGTATCTGTTGTGTGGAATAGAGTGGAGTAATAATGTTTTTACATCCTGGTCCCAGTTTCACAATCATTCACTCAGTTGACTGTACACTCAACTCTGATATTCCCATTTTTCTCTCCATACTGTGGGAATATTTAAAAAAAAAGTTCTATTAGAAAATGTTTTATTTTGTTCAACAGGTAAAAATATAGCATTAGATATTCAATTTTATATGTGTTAAGTCTTAAAAATTGACATTTAAATATTCCTGAATTTGAGTTTATAAAGTGTACACTCAATTGAGTGAATTCTTGTGAAACCGGGGCCAGGTCAGGATTCTTTCACTTTAGATCTAACGAGGTTGTAGGTTCTGAGATGATGGAGAAAACAGGAGAACCACCTATGATTAACAAACGAAATGACAGGAGAACCACCTATGATTAACAAACAAAATGACAGGAGAACCACCTATGATTAACAAACGAAATGACAGGAGAACCACCTATGATTAACAAACGAAATGACAGGAGAACCACCTATGATTAACAAACGAAATGACAGGAGAACCACCTATGATTAACAAATGAAATGACAGAACCACCCATGATTAACAAACGAAATGACAGGAGAACCACCTATGATTAACAAACGAAATGACAAAGTTACTGATCTACCTTAGTGACATTCGGACCTAGGTGTTAGGAGGCACAGGCCCCAATTACACAATCATTCCTTAACTGATGGCGAATTTTTTTCCCTTGAACCAGCTTTAGTTTTAGTTTTAGGTTTCTAACCAGTTTCAAAACTAGTTTTAAAACTGATTTTGTCTGGAAAAAATGATCAGTTTCTTTAATTAAAAAAATGGCGGATAACAAACAAGTCCTGAAACTTAAAACAATAATTTTAATGGAAATGATGGAGGATGACCATGAGGATAACACAGATGTTGTTGTACTTGATAGCAAGAACAGACAGGCATCACTTTTTGCTGCTTGTGCATTAAGGAGACGCAATGTTCACCGTGTAATTAACTATCTTGACACTGTTCATAGCTATAATGATGCGGAATTTAAATCATGATTGACAAAAACTTCAGAATTGTTAAAAATGTGAAAACACCATTCACACATAAATGCGAGGTCTGTCACTGTCACCATCTTGATCTGTCGTTGATGTCACCGGAGGCGGTTTGTTCAGTTTGTAAAAAAAAAAGTTTGGTGCTAAAAAATGAAGAAAAAAAACTGGTTAGAGTTTAAATCTGGTTTGAAACCGGTTACATGAAAAAAATGGAAAGTTTTATAACCGATTATAAAACTGAAACTGGTTTAAGTGAAAAAAAACGCGCCCTAAGATTTTACTTAACTTAAATCTGGCAAGTTCAAAATCTTAATAATTTTGTTAATTTTTAAGATATTTCGAAATTTATGGTGTCAATTAGAAAATCACTTCGAGTTTATAGCATTTCTATTTATTTTTAAAAAATGTTTATTTTTAATTCAAAAAAAAAAAGATTGCAAAATATGCCAGATTTAAGTTAAGGAAAATCTTAGTTGAGAAATGATTTTAAAACTGGGGTCTGGTCTTTAAGCTTGGGCATTAGACTACTTTGCTCATATGTTCAATACAATTTTCAGATCTGTGCAAACTTCGCAGATTCAACGAGAGAATTTTGGTTACATACACAAAGTTCACGCCCAGTAACTGCAAAAAGAATTACGAGTTAGCTCCCTTATCTCACACTAATGATGTCGGGAGCCGGCAAGAACAGTTTGCAGTTACTAAGACAAGTTGTGGAGTATGGGACAAAAGCAAAAGGATTCGAAACGGTTCTTAACCAGGCATGTGCTGTACATTTTGAATTTATTCTAAATGATTATGTGCAAATCATTTATAGGGTGATTACACTGGCAATGTCACAGTCAAGGTCGCCGCATGTAATAATAATATAGACTGACCACTTTTCTGAAAGCACGCTTAATTTATTTAAAGTTTTTGTTCGTATTTCTCCATTTTGTATGTAAAAATATTGCACAAATCACGGTTTTATAAAGTTTTGCCATCTATAGAAGCACTAGACAAGTCTAACAGTAGTCAATCGCATGCTGAGACGTCTTTTACACTAAATAGATCTACTTATAGAGTTGAGCAATGGTGTTTAACGTCCCAGTCAAGAATATTTCACTTATATCGAGACGTCGCAAGCCTGCAGAAGAAAGTGCAGAAATTTTGTCTGTGCGTTGCGCGGATGTCATTATACAGCAGTGTTCTTTATCATGCCAAGCCTACCGTGACACGGGACTTCGTTTATCATCAAGTTAAGTGAACCGTGACTTTCATTTCGTGATGCCGAGTGCTTGGCGAAAGAACATTCACTTCCAACGAAGACCCGGACCGGGTTCGAACCCACGATCTCCCACTTAAGGACCGAGCACTTTACTAAAGATCTACTTATAGAATTCATAATTTATGGATTGCATCGATTAATTTATAGATATTCATCATTCTTTCGCATTTCTGTAATCCATCTGATTTATTAATATCCTTAAATTGTCCTTTGTTATGAATAAACCTAATTAAAATTATGTATATCCATAAATAGGTGAATAAATAGTAAAACAGAGCATCAAAATAAATAAATAATAATAATAATTCCTCGCACGTGTTGTACTATGACGAAATCGAAGTGTTTTTGAACACAGCAGCTTTGACAGTAACAAACCTGAGAATTCAAATTCGACGAGAAGAAATGACATGTAATTCTTACAGAATATGAAACAACTGGATTAGGTCTATCGAAGTGGAGTAGGTAATGTTTTTCGCCTGTAAGTCGAGATTTTTCACTTGTACCGAAGCGGTTAATACTTGGGATAGTGAAGGCAACCGGAGTACCCCGGGAAAAACCCTGACTTTTGGCAAACGAAATGACAAACTTTTTTCACATATAGGATCTGCCCAAGTAGGATTCGTAACTAGGCGATGAGAGAAACTGTCATCTGCAAACACATGGTGCTGTAGACCACTCGACCACCAAGGACCCAATGACAAGGTAACGTAAAGTATCTCTAGATAACAGAATATGTGTGTCAACTGAATAAGGTCTTCATAATTAGGAATTAGGTTGAAAATGATACATGTCAATTTACCATTGAACTTTTATTACAGATCAAAGTAGTTTCTGGTGGAGAAGGCACGTGTGTCTGTAAACTCAAAGTAACCGAAAACGATCAGAATCGCGGTGGCACTCTTCACGGTGGTATGATAGCCACACTGGTAGATGCTGTATCGACGTGGGCACTTCTTACTTCAGAGAAACAGACAGCGGGTGTTAGCGTTGATATGAATATCTCGTAATATGTATTTTCTTATTATTTGTTTATTATTTATACTTCAGCTCCTTGGAATGTTCATACTGAAAACATGAACTAGACAACAGCCGAAAGCACAGTGTTCACATAAGTCCAAAGGTTTTGAATTCAGGTCTCGCTAATAAACAAGACTCTCTAGATATTGGAGAAAACACGGAAACGTTAGTCTTTGTTTTTGTAATTGAACATTTACGGGTGATTTTGTCAGTGAACATGCACATGTGAAGAAACCGTGCCCTGGTTACTATTCAGTGTTCAAAACCATATTGATTGAATACATATACACATGTACATGTATAGGCATTGAGAGAGATGGCGCACACAAAATACCTCGGAATCTGATGTCGCCTTTCAAAGAAGTGACACGGAAAAGAAGTCCCATTGTTCGTTATCTAAGAAACATTACTTTAATTTCACTTTCTTTTTTACTAACAGCTCATGGTGTTTCTTTAAAATAAAATACATTGTCATACAATGTCGTAAAACACCAAGCCAATCGGTAAGGGCCTACGACAAGAAAAATCCTAATTGTTGTAGGTCTTAACTGTTTGACTTGTAGAAGTATTTATAATGAACTGAGTGGTCTGCTTAATTTATCTGGGACATTAAGAGCAAATTTACTAGAGCTCTAAAGATCACCATACGTACGCACTAGTACAATGCAGATCAGAAATACTTGCACACTGGAACACCACATTTACTTGTGCTCACATTAATCTTCAAGATTTATCAAAATTGTGTCTTTACGAAAAGCTGAAAATTGCCGATGTGACGTAAAATAGCATTCAACCAACTAAACCCATTCACTAAGTCAAGTTCCAAGGATATCTCCTTTCGAAGACTTTTATTAAATTAAAACGTACTTTTTTTAAAATGTTTTCTTGATTGTTAAGTATCGTAAAATCTTAATGTTGTAGGTATATGAAAGCTGCAAAAGTCGGAGAAGATATTACTATTGATGCAAAGACTCTTAAATTAGGCAATAGATTGGCATTTTTAACCGTGGACATTACAAATAATGATGGACAACTTATAGCTCAGGGAAAACATACCAAATTTATCGGTGGCTGAAATCAGCATTTTGAAATAGTACAAATGAATTTTGTTACACAAGTAATTATTATGTTTACAAGAGGAATAGCCCATGGATGTGTGTAATCTGCATGTATGTATATACATGTATTAGTGTGTTTGCAATTAGTGGCCTAATGCTTTATCTATATAATAGATTTTAAAAAATTAATGAAACCCTCTTCGTGTGATTTTATACAAGTATAGGCCTAACATATTTGATAAGATGACAGTTCGTATTGTCATTCCCAGAAATCCCATTGCCAACCGAGATGAAGCCGAGTTGTATTTATTTTATCACATCGATTGTTGCTAATATAGCAGATTATCTTATTTACATGTAAACGAATATTTTTTTTTTAAAATGTCAAAATGTGATTTTGTTCTGATGACATCTTCAAGTATTTGTTCAAATTTCTTCTGAAATATATAGATGCATTTGAAACAATCAGAATTCTCTGTTTAGATATATTTGTGTTATGGCTAAATTTATGATGTTATGTAAACATAGCTGTGTATAGTGATAAAAATTCTGATTAAATTAACAAATGAAAATACATGTATACTCTTACCTTTCTCGGGAAAATGCACTCTAAATCTCCATGGAAACATCAATCTAGATGCTTGACCACATGGAATTTGTTCAGTGTGATTGACATTTGAGGCAAGTTGTCGATTTCATTCCCAAAATGAACTGTATTTCTCGCATGCCGTAGCTCATTTATACAAATTTAAATGCTACTGCAATGCTCATAAATATGACCTTGAACTTACTTTGGAATTATGTTTTGTCATATTGGATAAGTTGATAAAGTTTGTGATCAATTGAACAAACAATGTTTCTTTAACTACATAAAAAACAAATTTTTAGATATAGTAGCTGTGACCTTGACATTTGACCGAGTGACCTGGTTTTCAATCCCATATAATCTTTTGTCACTGGGAAAAATTTAAAGTTTAAGGTCAATCGGACCAACTGTGTGTCTTTAAATTCATAGAAACTAAATTTTTATTTATAGTAACTATGACCTTGACCTTGCAATGCCATGCAATGTTTCGTCACAGGAAACAGGCTGACCTAGTTAAAGATCAATTGCACAAACTGTGTTTCTTTAAATTTATGTTTTGTCACAGGAAATAAGTTGACGAAGTTTGAGAACAATCGGACCAATTCCGTGTCTTTAAATTCACAGAACTTTTTATTTTAATAACTGTGATCTTGACCTTACAATCCCATGCAATGTTTTGTCACAGGGAATAAGTCCTGAGATCAATCGGATCGTGTGTTCTAAATTCACAGAAGCTAAATTGTTATTAAAAGCGACTGTGACCTTGACCTTGCATTCCCATGCAATGTTTCGTCATAGGGAATTGACGAAGTTTGAGATCAATTGGACCAACTGTGAATTTCATCATACTGTTACTTACGTTTTCACCTATAACATACCAAACTTTGGCCGTACAAGCGTGCCAGCAACTGTTGACCGTTCTACTCAATTAGCTAGCATAAATTAATTTATATCGGCTAGTTTTAAGTAATGTAAAATATGTGTCAATGACAGGGTTCACGCTGCCGTTCGCTTTTTTCGCAAAATGAGGAAAAAAAATAAATTTGGCGATAAAAAATATACATCGGCGAAAGTTATGGCGAAAAAATGTTTACATTAACAGGTTCACTACGCTTCACGGACATGAGCAGAGAGTCGTTAAAGCAACAGGTTTCCGTCTCTGTCTGCGTGTTTATCAAACCATAGATCTAGAGAGTTCCGAATGAGTGTTAAATTGGGTCACCGAAGCCATGTACATGATGTTGATTAAACAAAATTCCACGTGTGAAGGTGTTAATTACAGGTGGATTTATCATTTAACGAGATTAATTACCGATGTAAGCGATTGATTACCAAGCCGCGTTTACGGATAATCACATGTAACTGCTAAATTATATTGAGATTATCAATTATTGGCGGTAGATCTTTTAAAGTAGTAAAAATTAAATTTGTGCTTTTGACGGTTTTGTTTACAGTTTACTTGATTTATTTTATGAGTAAAAGAAATAAAACAAGAAAACTGTTGTTGTTCTTCATGTCATCAGACATGCATTTTATAAGCCAATTTATTTCTATTAAATTTTCACCAGAAATTACAATTAGACCAGAAAATACCTTTGGCGAAATTGTATTTGGCGAAAAAAAAAATTCTGGCGAAAATTTTGGAGAAAAAAAATTGAAGTCAGCGTGACCCCTGAATGACCATGTGTATCACTTTCACAGTTTAGAAAATATTGGAGATCATCCAAAACAAAAGTATGTAGTCTCACAGACATTTCATTGAAGTAGAAAATCATGACAAAAGCATATAAAGTCGGGCGTTTCATAATCAATAGAACTGTTGATCCTGGTTTCGTTATCTTTGTACAGTTGAATTTTCTATTATCAAGTACATTTTTCAGCTCCAAGGGTCTATCACTTTACTCCATATTCAATGCCAGTATTTCTAAATCGTTCTATGACAGAAAAACTTTCAACTTTGTTAACGTCTAACCATCAGTCAAGATTTTCACCTATACCCAAGTTTTATCGATGTCAAGTTGAGTTATGCCCAAGTCAACTTTTTCGCTAGAAGTATCATGTTCCGTCCAACGTTGAGGAAACCACCAACTTTCAGCATGAGCTCTTTGAACACTGGCTTATTAAACAGTTCGACCCAAGACGGAGCAGCAAAACAGACCCATGCAGGAATTCCACTGTCACATACTGTCTATTGAGAAAGAAAAAGAAATTTCAAATGGAATAACTAATAACCGAATATTTGGAGAAAACCACCGATTTTAAATAAATTCCAAATGCCAAATCATTACTGTATGAAAACAGCATTAAAAATAATGAAAACAAACGCAATCTTTATATATTAACTTCCATTTATTCCATTTTAAAAGCAAGGTTAATTCAAAAATAATAATAAAAACTGAAACAAATCCACTGTGTCCTGGTGATTAAGATGAAGCGACAAGATTAATGAAAGGCAATATTCTAGTTCAACATCTGACAAATAATATCACAAAGGTCCAAGTCACCTTGTAAAATATTAAGACATTGTTTAAAATAAATGTGTACAAAAATTGTCTTCTATCACATAAGTATTTTATATAACAAGTCTGTTTTCATGGAGATGGGGGAAAAGTTTACATTTTAAAACATTTTACAAATTGAATAACAATGCATTTTTATGAGAAAAATACCCACATTTACTATGTCTATGCTAAAAAATATTTTATTAGTGAAAAATAACATAAGACTGATAAAAAAAAGAAAGTATTAAAGAATTTGTGTTTTAGAGATCGGAGGGTAACAAAATTTTAGTGATTGAACATATGGGGGATTAAAATGATGCACAAGCACATACAAAATACCAACGACTCTATCTATATGAACAAGAAAATTCCCTGATAAAATGTTATAACAAGAATTGAGAAATATTTCAAATTATGCCGTATTGAGACTATATAATATTATAATGACTTAAAACATGAATTAATACTGTTTTAGACAAAAAATTCTTAACACAACTAACTGAGGGACCTGACATACAGTTGTAAGAATCTTAGTAAATGAAGACTGCAATATTTTTATTCGAGCTGAATTTGTTCAATTATCTTGAGCCTTACAACTACACAAGGCAACCAATATGATACATTTGATGACACATAGATTGCTAAATTTATTAATTTGAATCGAGTTTAATCCATAGACAAATAACAATAGTGTATTTCTATTTAAAAGAATTGGAGACATTTTACAAGACATATGTATATAAAAAAAATCGAGAAATCAATTTGTTCAATTCAGTGTCCATATAATACATGACCCCCCACCCCTCCTTAGAAGGATACAAGTGGCCAAGTAAAAATTACTATGTTTCACCAAGAAATGGCAAGAGGTCGATTCAGATTGTGTTTGGTCAGATTTCATAAAAAATAATTAGTTTACAATCATTTTCAAATCCACAGTTTTAATTCTAACAGTAGGACACATCAATGTATCAATAACATTATTACATAATAAATAACAATCAAAATATGTCAACATCGGACCAGACCAGACCAGATCATCTGACCCGGCAAGTCGCCTTTATAATGCATACATTAATTACAATCTTTTATCCCATATATAATACCTACCTGTCATTATCCGTCCTTTCGTTCATTAATTTGCCATTCGAAGGCTTAAAGCTATATATAGTTTAGCACATGACTAGTGGGTGACCTTGTCTATGTCCATGGAGATATGTCCAATATGAACTATTATCTATAGATATTATGAAGTCAAAAATTTTACCTCCAAATATGAACATGTTGAGTATCAACAAGTTATTTGAAAAAAATAATGCATCAAGAAACAGTATTTAACCACCAGAATCATTATAATAAAGACAGAAGTCATATAATCAGCACATATTGCTCTTGTTAAATAAAAACATCAGACAGCTCGAATTATTGCACTTGCATCATTCACAAAACTATTCCATATATAACATCATTATGAATGTATTTCAAATTGGACCACTGCATAATAAGATTGGCACTTTTGATTCATTTTCACATGTCATCTTTAAATACTGCAAAAACATTTCTTTTATTTATTCATTTATATCATCAGAATGCAAAAATTCTTTCAAGTTCATTAAATTACATGGTAACTATTTTATATTCAATGAGGTCAACATTATTTATAAAAGTAACAAGGATTTCATTTTTCCCCAAAAAAAACAGAAATATTCAGAAAACATAATATATATATATGTACTATATCA
Source organism: Tegillarca granosa (assembly GCA_029721355.1). Classification (NCBI taxonomy): domain Eukaryota; kingdom Metazoa; phylum Mollusca; class Bivalvia; order Arcoida; family Arcidae; genus Tegillarca; species Tegillarca granosa. The sequence goes on from CM056606.1 coordinate 27,222,084, forward strand.
TATATTGTATTTATATATATATAACACTATTGTGCATTGTATTAGTAAAAATATCTTTTTCATGAAATGCATAATATATGTCAAAAGATTTCAAAATTCTAAATTTTCATTTTTCAAATAAAACAAAAAAATTGCAGATGGGACAGAAAAGTCGCATAATATAGTGAAATCATAATTGTCCCTAAAATGAAAAAAATTATGGCACATAAACATAGTATTAACTCAAAAGACCAAAATAAAAGGCAGAGAATAAACAATGTTATATATAAACAATTCGTTTCAGCATACAAATGAAATGGGAGATATATAAAACCAAAGAAAGTATTTTTGGACTCCTGAGTGATGTTTTTTTTTTTTAACTCATTGCCGCAACATCTGTCTTTATCACTGCACCGGGACACCAGGAGGCGACACCTGCCATATAATCTATGATTAGTAAGTAATAATTTGGGTGAAAACAAACGACAATAGAGAACTATTTAAAATCCATGATGTTTAAAATCAAAAACCTATTATCATCATCACAAAAGTGCAAATACAGATTCTAACATCAATCAAGACTGGCGCAGCAAAGTGTAACGATAAACACACACAAAGTCACAAAACACAATCATACAATCTGTAAAATTTGATATGATGATCATCAGGCTTTAACAAGGTTAAATTCATATGAAATACAGGTCTCAATAGATAATGTCTGTCATAATAAAAACATTAATTTTTCCTAATTAAAAACAGGTATACGTACAATGTTTCAAATAATATTATATCATGTGTGTTTACATTCAATATTAATAAAGTGAAACCAACAAAAATGGGGCACAATATTTTGTTTTTACCTGCCAATAAATACTACCTGTTCATTGATACAACATATTTTTATATTTTCTCCTACCTGGATTGTTTCCAACATTTTGTCCATAAAATCCATCCAACTTTCTACACATTGCGTACATATAATCTGTACAGAACATTTACAAAATTGTTAACAATATCATCATATTTAAAAGGACAAATGGATAAAAAGGCTTTATTAATAGCAATTCTTCTTATAATAATTTTTTTTTTCACAGATGATAAGCTTACCTGTTTGTGAGGCTGCTTCAATAGTCCCTGCCTAGATAATGATTTATCTCCCTTTAAGGGGCACAACATTACCTTAATTATACATATAAACACTGCACAAATATATATTATTATACTAAGGGAAAAAACTTTTGTGTGACGATAATAGCAATAATATTTAAGAATAACATGAACCATAATATGACACTAGAATATATATGCAATATAATGTATGATACAAGGTTTTCACAAAAAAAATTATAAGGAAAAACCAACTGTTTATTGAATAATTAAAAAACAAACAACTATATATTACACAAGTTATTATCAATTAGTGTTTCCAAGATCTAAAAAATACAACATGGCAAAAATCCTAGAATATAAACAATGATTATTATCAATCATATGGACCAATAAGATAGACATTACATTTACTATATATATATATATGCAGGTATTCAGAGCACAAAGTTACAATAAAAACCAGAGATATATCTATATCATTAAACCACACCACGGTGAGAAAATCCGCCAACAGCATAAAATGCACAAAAAATCAACAACACAACATTGGGCATCATCATCAAATTCTCTTGTGGCATCTAAAAACAACAGCATTTTCTTCATCATCATCATCATTACAAAATTCATGGGCAGCAAGCACAAATTTATTAGTTAAATGGCCTATTTACACTTTTTAAACCTCTGGTGAAATCACGATAGTATTTGGCATGTCACAGTAAAAAACAAGAGACAAAAGTTATTTTTCTAATAATCATTATCAGCATCATCATAAATACAAATAAGATTGTAATAGTGCATATTTTAATAAATCATAATAAGAAATGGAACGATAAAATATTATTTTCAAATTTATATCTATATCTGTTTAAAAATAATAATAATAACAAAATGAAATTTTTATGTTGCATGGGGTATGTATGAGTGGCATGTTCATAAAAAATATCCAGCAAATTGTAATATACTATGATATAAACATTCAAAATCTGTATGTGAATTTTTTTTCCAAAGATTAATAATATTATCCATAAACTTGTTGAATTAATCTGTACAAAACAATGAACATTTCAATATTATATAGCTTTTATATATCAATAATTAAAAAAAATATGCAAAATTAAAATAAATCTACGTATGGCATTTTTAGAATAAATTTCAAAAACTTTTCATGTCAAATAAAATGATAAAGATCAGTTATAAGCAATAAACATTTCTATTTTAAATGTCATTATTATAAAATTATCTCAAAACATTTATACAAATAAGAACATCATTATCATGAAAGCAAGTAAATATTTCATCATCATAGCATAAAACAGCACTAGTAGGAACTCCTCTTGGAGGGGAAATTATATCTCATCCTTGTTCCATTTTCATATGAACAGCATAAAAATTCCTATGTATAAGAGTCAAAAACACCATTTTCACATGAAATAATAATAATAATAATAACAGTAAAATATTATACATGCATCATCAGATTTTATCGATAAAGAAAATTTGAAATCCTGGAATGTATTTATTATCTAAAAAAACTTGTTATCAATAATTAATCATCATTATCATCATTTATAAGCAACTAAATTCATCATAAGTCTACAACTACATTTTCAATTTTAAACAAAATATTTTCATAGTAATAATAATAAATTACATTTATAGTAACAAAAAATAAAAACAAATAATCTGAAAACTGATGCTGCAATATTTAAAAATAAAAAAAAAAGTTAAAAATAATGGTCATACTGATGTAAGTAGAGGGAATTGTGTTTGTATTGGGGCAAGATGACGAGAAGGAAGTCAATTAATTTAACTAAGTTTTGACAAGAGTTATAAGATGAAATTTTTTTTTCTTAACAATGAAACCGTAATATGAATCCAGATAGGATTTTAGAAAAATGGTGTCTGAACTAACTTATAGGCATACATGTTTTTTTTCTCATTATTAAATTTTGTGGTTGTGGTAATTTTATAATCTTCAACATCATGACATGTTCATCAACAATCATAATTTTCACATTTAATATCCTGTGTTTTACCATGGCTGCAAATTCCACCAGAATAGATCCTAAATCAAATAGATCAAAAGACAAAAAACATACATGACAAAACAACCATCAGTATTTATCTAAATAACCCTGTTTTCTAGAAAACAAAAGAGGCTACAATTACAAACAAGTACATATAATTTCAAAATGTAGAAAATCAGTTAAATCAATGATGAATTTTGACACAAATAAAGAGTTATTAAATTTGCCAATTATTCATTTTTAAATAATGACTGGATGGACATCTTATTTGTATGCGGCTCATTTAAATCTAACACACAAGAACATTTGCACAGTTCCATGAAAAGATGTGTAAATCACTTTTAATTTACAATTATGATACTGACAATTATACTTTCCAAATTAAAGAGATAGAGAGAAAAAAAAACAACAAAAACAACACAATCTGCAATGAACAATGGGGAAAACTGTAGCATCTTTTGTTTTCGTTAAAATAAAAATGTTTAATTTAACAATAATTTCATGACTCAAAGGCAACTTTACTTGCAATTTCAACTTCATACAAGGAAGAAGTATGCCAGATATTTCTAAAAGTTAGCCAACTATTTCTAAAATAATCTGCTATATTTTACTATTTTTGTTTTTTCTAAAAACTATTTTGTAGAAAAGTTGCCTTGATGAGCAAATTGAATCAATTACTGTAAGAGCCTGACAAAAGCTCTCTCTCTCTCTCTCTCTCACACACACACACACACACACACACAGTTTGCTTGCTCAATGTTTCAGTTTTTAAATGCCTTGCTTGTTATTTTGGTAGCTGTTCCCTGACCTAAACACCAGATCTAAATGTTCAAATGACATTTTATACAAGTAACATACATTAAATTAAAATCATATTTGTAAGCGTGGATCTAGAAAGACTAGAAAAAATGTTAACTTATACATGCATGTTTGTAGCAAGTATCAAATAATCATAATGAAGAGCAAAGAATCAGGGGTGTGTGTGTGTGCGTGTGTGTGTGTGTGTTAATGGATGTCACATGTTTGATCAAAACAAGTGGCCTTAATATTCAGCATATTAAAGCCAGTTATCTAATTTATTCATAAATAAAATATTGTAATTTTTTTCATATTATTTTGTGTGTGTGTGTGTGTGTGTGTGTGTGTGTGTGTGTGAAACCGGGACCTTATAACCATTGTAAATGAAACAGAGGCATTGATAGAGCAGGCTTTTTCTGATGCTAATGTATACATGCACATTTAGGTAGTTTTTTTGTTTTTTTTGGTAATCCTACAAGGTTCTGCACAACCTGTAACTAAATGAAAACATTCAACAGTGCATACATCAAACCATACAGCTACAGGAAAAGTTATCTGTAATTATCTACATTAAGTACACCAGTATCAATAAGACACCGACTTTTCAACGAGTGTAATCTATTTTGATTAGGTATTGCAAATGTATTGTAGCACTTTAAGAAAATATAACACAGAGATATAATGTAAGTCTTTTAACATCAATATATGCTATATTGCTGTTGAGAAATTTACTAAATGTCTTCTTGTTCTTCATTACAAACCTGAAAATTGATACAAAACCAGAAATAAGCAATAACAAATACATGCACATCTTGCAAATCCATGTCCCATCCTAAAGGGCAGAGGTCCAAGACCCTTTAATTTCAGTCCATTGTGAACCAGTTTGAAATACCAATACAGTTTTGGGATGGTTAAAATTTCAGCAAATTCTGTAGACTTAGTAGTATTGTACAGATCTGAAAACAGTTATAAACATCATCTATTAATACACACACAAAGAAAGTGTTATATTACAATTACCTATCTGTGAATTAACTGTTCATTTTGATGCCAATATTTTACTGTGGTTGTTGACCGCCACCTGGCTGTTGACCTGGTCCACCTGCTTGTTGTTGTGCTTGCTGTAGGATCATATTAGCTTGATAATGCATTCCTTGAGCACGGTAATATTCTGCCCAGGCTGCACTGTAGTCTGGCTGACCTGTCTGTGGATTGATGGCTAAAAATAAACAACACAAAATAAACCATTTTTATATCAAGACTTCTATAACTGTATAAATCATTAACTACAGATTCTGTTTACTTGTGATCAATTTCAAAAAAAAAAAAAAGTTCAAAAAACATGATCTGAATGCTAATTCAATTTCGGGATAAAAAAACTGAATGGTGTGCGATTTTTGTTAAGAATGGTTAAAGTGAGAATTCAAAGTTTGTAATTATTTGTAGAAATAGAGTGTCTTGAAAATAAAGGGAACCAGTTTAAAATATTTTTGTCAATGTAAAAGTAAAAGCTATGACTTTGTTGTGAAATGACATTTTTCGTAACCAATATCACATTCTTCAACAAGATAATAATAACTCTTTCAATTCCAAATTGCACATAAATAATTATTTCAAAAACTAAGTATGATACATAGTTATGCAAAATTAATTTTGCAACCCTACGAGAAAAATCTTGAGATTTTAAATTCAGTTGCTTGAATCCTCCTCATTACAAAAAATAGTTGATTTTTCTTTCTTTCTTTTTAAAGTTAAGTATTTGAAATGGTGTTTTGTATCCCTTACTAAGTCACGAATGACAAATTCAACGAAGTTCTGTGTTTAATTTATCGTATTTCACCGTTTTGAAAGTTGTGTTTAAATTAACCGGGTTTTTGATGACGTAACCATGTTCTAATATTAGATCCTAAATGCTGCATCTCGCTGGGTAAATACTGTGATTTCTGCATTTATTCGAGCTTTTATCGTTGAACCAAATGTAACATTGTTCATTAGGAACATCATTAGTTAGATAAGTACCGTTTTAATTTTTTTCTTTGGAAAACTTAATGCAGCTTTAACATTAATAAGGAGGACATCATGTCTGAAAACAAAATGTATTAATCCCGTATCAAATAAATGTAAGCAAGTAAAATGTGATTCTACAACATACTGATATACATGTAGGTTGTCCTAATGGTGAAGGTGTTTAGAATGTATACATACTTGCAGTTGCACCATGCTGACTGACTGGTTGCTGTTGTTGTTGACCTGGTTGTTGCATGGCCTGCTGTTGACCCTGTTGTCCAGGCTGCTGTCCTGGCTGGCCCTGATTTTGATTCTGGAACTGCTGATACTGCTGGTTCTGTCCAGCATACTGTCCATACTGGGCATAGTACTGGGCATAATAAGCAGCCCAGGCTGCAGCGTTATCTTGGGCTTGTTTATCTGAGAAGGATAAAGGTAAAATTCAGATTTTAAATAAAATGTATGATCTTTGAAAAGTACACTACAAGGCTTGTATTTTTAACAATGTTTCAATAGTGTTTAAAAAGAAGACTATTTTTTTAAAGAAGAAATTAGCCGTTTTTAGCTAGCTGTATTTTAAGAAAATTTGCAAATTTCCCATTAAATTTTATCTGTCTCTGAAGAGATCTTAATGAATACATTTATGATCTTATTACACTATTTTTCAAGCAAACTGTAAAGTTCTGTTACACTTTGGGAAAATAAAGTATAACAACAAAAAAAAATCACAATCACTCTGCCAAAAAAAAAAAAAAAATGAAAATATTATATTGTATGAATTAAAATTAATCTACTTACTAGGGTCACCACCAGGCTGTTGTTGCTGTTGGAATCCTGGCTGTTGGAAATTGTTTCCTCCCCAGCCCCCTCCTCCTGCACCAGCAGCACCACCCTGAGGTCCTCCAAACTGTCCTCCTGGTCCAGGTTGATGACTGCAAATAAATCAAACAGGAAAAGTTTTAAGAATTTCTGTAAGATATCTCCCAAAATTTCTGATAAAATCCTCCATTTTATGATAAATCTTTATTTGGTGTTATGGCACACTGTTTGGTATGTTTACTTGGTAAAAAAAAGTGATGATGAAGGTGCAAATTTCAGTATTAAAAAAATCTATATTTTAGATTTATTTTAACTGCATGTTTCATTGAAATAATGAAACACATAAGTGGTGGGGGTAACAAATGTTTAGTTTTATATTTCAAGGTTTAAGGGCATTTCAAATGAATGGATATATACATTAAAAATCTGCATTTAAATAAATATATATAAACAAAGAAACTTGTGTGAACAGGTACACTGTCAGCAGTTTTGTTGGTTCATAAACAAGTGATAGTATTGAAATTTCAGGAATCAGACAGCTTGTATAAACTCAAGAGAAGAAAGTCACATAAAAAGGTTTAGTCCACATATCACGCAATACAAAAAACACTAGTAGTTTTAGTTTTTAAATGTATTCTTGTCCATAATTATATATAATCTTATTATTATTTTTTAAAATATTTATTTTTGCTATCTTGGTGCTATTGAAGTAAGTTGTATGATCAGAGATATGAAATCAGCAGAATAATTGATTCAGAGAGATTCCCATATTCATTATCATCATCATCTACCAACAACTAGCATGTTATATACAAAATATTTTTCCATTTTAATTAAGCAGATGGGTGTGGTAATGCTACTAAATGCCCAAGCCAAATTTTTTGAAATTTTACAGAAGAGATAAGTTCTGGAATAGTAGAGGAATTGAAGGTATAAAGAGTATCCTCAGATTAACTCTGTCGAGAAGGTCGACAAAATTTTTGGCACTAAGAACTGCTTGTCTGGATCCCCCATGGGTGACAAAAGGCATTACCAATAATCAGATAACCCTTCATGTTCTTAGCATTGGTTGTTGAGGTCTTACAACATTAGCTAACATGGAAAAGAACTCTTAAGTGTGCGAAAATTCCTGACAAATTTTTGCACATAATTTAAACAAATTCCACTTACATTTGCCTTATATATATATAAAAAAGCAAATAGATTATAACATCCTATTCAAGATTATTTCAATTATATCAGAAGACCAGCCATAGTCAAAGTTCTTTAAAATATGAGTCAAACCTATTGTGACATGTGGAATCATTTTGTATGACCTAATCCAAAAGACATGCCCTATATTCTGATTTCTTGGCAAGATAAGTGCCTAGATAAGTGATCTGGTATCAGAGATATAAAATCTACAGAATATTTTTCAGAGAGATTCCCATTATATATCATCATCATATACCAGATATTAAAATCAGAGTTAAGTGAAGTAATTGAGTTTTATACCCCAGTTAATATCTTTTCACTTTTATCGAGGCAGTCAGTTCTAGAATGCTGATGGGAATCGAGGCAGTCAGATCTGGAATGCTGGTGGGAACTGGAGTATCCAGAGAGAACCACTAAATGTAGACTAAAACTGACCCCTAGCAAACAAAGTGACAAATTTTCTCACACTAAAAGTGCCTGAGTAGAATTCCAACCTACAAGACAAGCAATGTAATCCTATATAAGAATGCTTTTAACACCACTCGGTCACTGAGCTTGCAGAAATTACAACCAGACATCAAAACTTTGACTGAGAGTTTAAATAGGACATGCTTGTGGAAACATCTTGAAAAACCTAACTAAAATACATTTCTAATGCGATTTGAAGTTCACAGTTTGTAAGGCCAATTAACAAATACTGAGAAAACATTTCAAATATAAATTTGCAAAAAAAAAAAAAGTCACTTGTTTAAAAACTTTGTCAAAATCAACTACTATCATGGGTTAGGTCTGAACTTTAAATTTTTGCTATCAATTACATTCTAGAACTAAAAGATATATATTGGTGTTTGAGGAAACAGTGACAAAGAAATGCCTTATCAAACATTTGAATGTCCCACTTAAACAGTCGCATCTGGCCGATAGAGGGCTCAATTCAACACTCGTCAACTTTCTTGATCGCAATAAAGCTGACGCTGTTAGCATCTGCTTTAAAAATTAAGAACTGCTGAATTCTAATTCAAAACAGAAAAGAGAGAAAGCAGAGATTTTCAAAATCAAAATAAATGTAATCTAAATAAACTTGAGCATCTATGGTAATATCACTATGTTGAGCTTCCATTATAAATACATATACATGTATATGTTAAATTATGTTGGTGAGTTAATGTGATATGTTTACTATTATGTTGATCACTTCTAGTGAAACTAACAAAAAGTCATTTTCATTCAAAAAATTCTTATGTCAGAAGTGCATAAAACATTAGTACTAGTAATCTACACTAGGGGGTGTTGTTAGTAAGATAGTAATCTACATTTGGGTGTTGTTAGTAAAGCAGGCACTCTGTGATTAAATTTCTTCCAGGGTTCAAAAGGATCTAAAACATATGACTTTTTCAGTAAGGCCTTTTATATGTTATAAGTTCTGTAAATATATTCTATTACCGGTAAATAAAAACACTGAAATGTTCACAGAAGGACTGCTTTCAGACACTTAACTGTTGGTTTCATTCATTAAAGAAATTATACTGACAGACTTTGAATTGAAAAATTTAACTGAAGTAAAACTTTAATGTTAAAATTAATGTCAAACTTAAGACTGAATGAGACATTCGAACTTCTATTTTACTCACTGCATTGTAATACATTAAAGTTTAAACATGCTCTGATTAGTTATAAATTGCACTTTTCAAATTCATTTCTATCTCAAAAAAAAAAAAAAAAAAAAAAAAAAAAAAAAAAAAAAATAAATAAATAAATATCCAATTTTATGATGAGTTTCATGCCCAAGAAAGAATGTCTAATATAAAGACCAAATAAAAATAACTGACAAATTTATGCCACTTAACATTTATGTCACATTAAATTTAGTTTAAAAGTGACTTTAACTGAAATTTCAATTAACGAATTTAAAGGTTTTACAAGTTTTTAAACTCAAGGATAATATTTCAAGATTAAACTGCATTATGACCTGTGGCTAATGCTTAGCTCTACATATCTTGATACCCCTTTCATGCAAAATATTTGAATGAAATTATAAAGTTTAAAAAATAAAATCTGAAGAATATCTTTTCCAAAAAAGAAGTAAAAAAGACTAAAATTCAAGCAACCATGCAATTTCAATAATGAATAAAAATTGAATTTTTTATTTCTCTGTTCTACATTTATATTATATCAGTCATTTAAACTTTAAATCAATGTACTGAATATAGAGAAACATGTTCATAAGTCAAAAAATAACCAAAACCTTTAAGAAAGCTACATCTCAATACTGAAGAAAAACAAAATGCATTCAGGCACATGTTTATAATTATAGGTCAGAAATAACCAAAACCTTGAGTAAATAAGCTACACATCTACAAAAAATAAGCCCAAAACCAAAATGAAATCATTCCTCTAGTCACTTTTTTCAGTCATCAGTCCTTACAAATCAAATAATTTTTGTTGATTTATTATAAATCAAAAATTGCTGAAATATTGATCCTTCCTTCTAAATATTTTTGCTGCAATATTAAGAGAGTTACACAACAAAGTGGCCAGTGATAAAAAGAATCACATTAATATGAAATTAAGGATAGTCTACCAGCCTTAATTCTGGAACTTTAAATCAGACTTGTTAAAATTTTGTAAATTCTTTGATATTTGATAATCAGACTAAGTTGAAATTTCAGCTTTACTTTGTACACTTATTTAAACAGATATAATTATATAATTAATGGCCTTTTCTTAATAATTTTCTTTAAAATTGTAAAAGTTGTTAATATTAGGCCATTCTACATTCTGGGTGTAAAAAATAGCCTAGTCCGACCTGGAATTTTATAAACAATTTTGTACAATTACATTTGCCTAGTAATAATTTAATGTAATTTTAGACCCTGGATTTAGGACTGCAATCAACATAATTATAATATTTTATACCAAGTTTTTGACTCCTAATGAAGATTCTTAATCTCACAACAAAAGCAAAGCAAAACTCTCTATAATTTCAAATAAAAGTTTTCAATATCACAGTGAAAATGAGACCAAATAAAATCAATCTCAATTTATCATTTTCACACCAAAACTTATCAATTTTTCACATTTCATTATTATCATCATCTTATCTCTGAAAATTGAAATTAAAATCTTTAAAGAAAAACAAAACTAAAAACATGTCAAAATGACAAGATCCAACTGCACAATAAAACAATACATCATGTTTTAATCTGGTGGAAATTTTATACATTCATGTATTTGGATAACACATAATGCAAATCTAACTACTGTCAATACAAATCTTAGAAATTACAAAATGTTTGGGTCAAAACTAACAGCACAATTACTAAAGCCAACACATTACCAGCTACTAAATCTACATATTGGCAAGATTATCCAAAATTCTATCAAGATTGCAAAAGTTGTCATCAAGAAATTATCAACCAATCAGTGTGCTAATTAGAAAAGCCTTGATTTTGTCACAGATCAAATTTAACTAAAGCATTTCTGTGCACAAACAATACTGGCCAAGTTTCATTAATCATTACAATAGTAATCTTCAGAAACAACAGTCAGATCAGAATGCTTGGTTTATTAGATGTACATTGTCACACAAAATTACCCAGCATTTCAACAATACAATGACCAAGTTTACAAAACTGATCAAAATAACAAAAGTTATCATTTGGAAACAAACAGGGAACTTTATTGTCACTGTTGTTATTCCTATATGTAATCTGCAAATCTAGTAGACAAGAAAAAAAAAATCTTATGTGTTACAAATCTGACTCAGGACAGCTCAACCTGTGTATGTTATCTCCACCTACACAACCAACAGCTCAACCTGTTTATGGTATCTCAAACTATATAACCAACAGCTCAAACTGTTTATGGTATCTCAACCTACACAACCAGCTGCTCAACTTGTCTATGGCATCTCAAAACTACAGTACCAACAGCTCAACCTGTTTATGGTATCTCCACCTTCACAATCAGCAGCTTAACTTGTTTATGGTATCTCAAACTATACAACCAACAGCTCAACCTGTTTATGGTATCTCCACCTTCACAATCAGCAGCTCAACTTGTTTATGGTATCTCAAACTATACAACCAACAGCTCAAACTGTTTATGGTATCTCCACCTACACAACCAATAACTCAACTTGTTTATAGTATCTCAAACTACACAACCAATTGCTCAACCTGTTTATGGTATCTCCACCTACACAACCATTAGCTCAACCTGTTTATGGTATCTCCACCTACACAACCAATAGCTCAACCTGTTTATGATATCTCCACCTACACAACCAATAGCTCAAACCTGTTTATTGTATCTCCACCTATACAACCAATAGCTCAACCTGTTTATGGTATCTCCACCTACACAACCAATAGCTCAACCTTTTTATGATATCTCCACCTACACAACCAATAGCTCAACCTGTTTATTGTATTTCCACCTATACAACCAATAGCTCAACCTGTTTATGGTATCTCCACCTATACAACCAATAGCTCAACCTGTTTATGGTATCTCCACCTACACAACCAACAACCAAACATGTTTATGGTATCTAAAACTACACAACCCATTTGTGGCATCTCAAACTACACAACCAACAGCTCAACCTGTTTTGCATATTCAAACTTGGGGTATAAATAGTAATTCTATGAAATATCCAGGCATCTTCTACAGACTATGCAAGACAAAAAAGATTATCTGATGTAAACAACAATGACTAAATGATATAAATCTATAGATACATTAATATATATTTGTATATAAAAGCATTATAAACACAAAAAGAAACACACTCCAAAGCCAAAAGAGTAATAATAACATTTTAGTAAAGGATTCAGACAGTTACAAATATATAGTAAGTGTAGTATTATATCATATAATAATGTTTCTACAAGTTAGCTGCTAATAAATAATTAATAAAAATATCCAAAACAGTTGTCCTACCTGTGAGAATCCTCCCTGTGTACATGGTAGATAAAGGTAGCTCATTAATTATGCTAATTAATTTTAATTTTCATATCAGGTGCTAGCCGCAATGTGATGCAATAATGCTGATGCGGCTTTTAACAAAAACTCACTCACTCTAATCAAATGAAGGTAAATTTGTACTTTTTTTTAAACATTTATAGATACAGATATATATACATACATACATATATATATATATATATATATATATATATATATATATAGACATTACCAAAATTAATTCCAACAAGCTCATAAAGATTAGCAATAAGAAGGCCTTAACGGTTATGCACATTCAGTTAATTATCAATTTTTGTGAAGAATTAAAAAATTTTGTACCTTCAATTTTATGCACTTCTGATACTGAAAAAAGTAACATGGATAAGGTTCAGGTCATTATCAATCTTTATTTATTTATTTTTTTTTTTGGGGGTATGCAAGAGTAATAATAAGCCTAGCTGGACTGCACAACAAAGTCCATCACTAACTTATACAAATATATGATTCTTGTTGATAAGATTGAGTTTATCATGTGACCTATCTAAACTTATTTCAGGCCAATTCATATTAAATACATCAATAAACATAAAACTTTTTTATTTCAGGTATCTCCAAGTAAATATTTAAGTAACTTACATTGGTCCACCAAACTGTCCAAACTGGTCACCATATCCTCCTGGCCCACCACCTGGTCCTCCAGGACCATGAGGACCAGGACCACCTGGACCACCAGGTCCGGGACCTCCTGGACCACCTCCACCCTGAAATTTACAGTATGAAAGCTATAAACATGTACAAAACAAATAATTTCTGTATAAATTTCTCAGCAACAAGCCTTAATGAATTATTCTATGACTCAAATTATTTATAACTATCACTAATGGATTTAAGGCTTCCTTATAGCAATTAACAAAATCAATTTCTGTTCTTCTGTCTTCAAAATAGTAACCACTATAAATTTTAAAATCAAAAATAAAATCAAACCTTTACTTTTCAACTAACCTGAACCAACAAATGTGTTGTCTGCTACCTTCATTACCTAATATTGCTTTATCTCTCTGCACACTTAAATCAAAGATATCTTGATTGTCAACAACTCCAAATTAAAATTTATGTGCAAACAAATATGCTACATGTTGACCAAACTCATCGTTAATCATGAATGCTCCAATATTATGTTAATAGTTTGTTGACTCACCATGGGTAATCCTGCTTTTTCACAAATCATTTGTATAGCTTGTTGTATCTGATCAGGTTCACCACGGATTGTAAAGATTTTTTCATTTGGATTAGGACCTGGGTTTCTCTGAAGCTCTACATGAGCACCTGATGTCTGGTTGATCTGTCTAATAGTTTCCCCACCTGAAATAAAACAAGACATGCATAATGTATATGTTATATTTACCCACAGCATTGAACAAATTTAATAATTAAATTTACTATGTAAAATGCCTTTGAAGAATTACAGATATGATCAATTTTGCAAAGCAGCAGCAGAATGTCAATTTAGAGCTTAAACATATTCCAAGGTTTCAAGTCACATTAAAAGAACATTTTAATTTTCTGTGTAATCCATAAAATGTTTAAATACCTTTTCCAATAACTAAACCACATTTGTCAGCTGGTACAGTGTATGTAGTTTCATCTTGAAATCCACCTTCAAAACCTCCACGACCCATTCCTCTACCCATTCCACCTGGACCAAATGGTCCTCCTCTTCCACGACCACCACCTCTTCCACGGCCAGCATTAAATCCACGACCCATACCAGCACCACCCTGTGCTTGCTATAATAAAAGAAGTTTACAAAGAAAATTAGATTGATAAATCAAATTTCATTCTAGTTTACATGTGCAATCATGCATACAAACAGTAACAAGAGGCCCATGGGCCTTAACGCTCATCTGAGGATATGTCCAAAAGTGTTTGCAAAGTGCAATAGACAATATATTCAGTACAGAAACTTTACAAGTTTTCTCAAGTTAAGAACTACTACAAAACTTAATCAGAAATATATCCAGTATCATTTCATTTATAAGTAGCTTATATAATGTGCATGAAGTTAACTGTAGTGCGAGTAATTTCCAAATCATTAACCAATTTCAGTATACTTATGCAACTATGTCTTTGACCTTTGAACATATATGACCTTGGATTGTCATGTCAATACTTACAATATTCTATCTAATATACATTGCCTTTACAAAAAGTTAATAGTTTTCAAGATAATTAGTAATTAAAGTCATCTTTTGCAGCTGTGACCTTGACCTTTCAACATATGACCTTGAACCATATATCAAAATGATTGTCATATCAATACCTACAATATTTTAATATACATGCCTATAATAAAAGTTAATAGTTTTCAAGATAATTTGCAATTTAAGTCTTCTTTTGCAGCTGTGACCTTGACCTTTCAACATATGACCTTGAACCATATATCAAAATGACCGTCATATCAATACCTACAATATTTAAATATACATGCCTATACAAAAAGTTGATAGTTTTCAAGATATAGTGACAAATATATAATTTTTAGCAATTTCCCCACTCAGAGCCTTACAATTTCCCCATTTTGAGCCCCATGGCCACCATTTGTGCAAATCTGAAAATAGATGACCTAAGGATGTTATAAATGAAATAACTAAGGTATATCTCTTGTAGATTCAGAGGAGAAGATTTTTAAAATTTTTCACTTTTTCCCCCTTTATGGGGCCCCAAGGGGACACAACTCCTTCATTTGTGCAAATCTGAAAGGGCTTCACCCAGGCATGATGGTTACCAAGTTTCATTAAATTTGGCCCAGTGGTTTTGGAGGAGAAGATTAAAATGTAAAAAGTTTACGCACGACACACGACGCACGGCGGACGAAGATGGATAGCAATAGCTCATCTGAGCTTTCAGCTTAGGTGAGCTAATAAAAACACCAATCCTTTTATATAATGCATAGTGTAATTGTAGCAAGGTTTACTATCAAACTCCACTCAACAAATGAAGAAACACTTTAGTGGCGTTAGCGAATACCTTGCATATGGTTTAGCACATTTGGAATTCCATAAGACACTGAACAAATCACATGGACTCTAAGTTTGTGCATTTTATCTTATTTACATGAATAATTCTCATTTCAAAATGGCAATAAACTTTCAGTGGTAACTGCAATTTTTAGTCCTCAACTTTCAACTCAACCAGTGTAATGTCAATGTAGTAGAAATTTTGTAAAAATTCAGGGAAAGAGAATAGAGTCATTCATTCACCATTTCAAGAAAATTAGATAAGAATAGACTCATTCTTTTAAATGCATTGTAAAGTAGAATTCAAACTACGAAACAAAAGATCAAAAATAGATTTTTAAGCTCTGTAATGCATTGTGAATTAAACAGGTCGAGGATACATTTTCCATTTTTTTTTATTATGTAAAAGACTGTTGTAAGATTTCTGATTACCACTTTCAATACTACTCAAATCCATTAAAATCAAGGTAAAATTTACCCTATCCTGATTTCCATGTGAATATTATTTAGTCTATTTTTGTCTAGAAACAAACATAAAAGGATATCTATCAACACTGCAAGTAGTAAGCCATTTATGTTCTTGAAGACATCTCAGAGAAAATCAACATGAATTTAGATTATTTTTAATTTAAATTATCATTATTGGAAAAAAAATTAAAGTGTAATTATCACTATTTTGGGAAATATGTACATCATACAGTAATCCATTTTAAAAAAAGGGATTAAGAAATTTTTTGAAGATTTTTTGTTGCAAGGCCTACTATCAAACTCCACTCATTAAATGCAGGAACATTTTAGTGGCGTTAGCGAATTCCTTGCAATACTTTAGCACAAGTTGACACCCATATGACACTAAAATTGTCACATGGGCTCTAATTATGTGCAAAACTCTAAATTATCTACAATAAATGACACGAAGGTTAGTTAGAATAATGATTTGTCAAGCTTACTTTTTTACACCAAGGTATTCAATTTAGAAATTGTCAAAAAAAAAGGAGAGTACCAAAACCATAAAATTCCTTGCTCTTGGATAAGAAGGAGAATACTTTAGACTACTCAGCTACCAAGTCACTATAAAACATAATTTACACTTAAACTTGATACACTTTATACTGACCTCCTGCAGAAGTTTATTGATCATGTTTGCAGCATTCTGAACTTTATCTGGAGGTCCAGTGATTCGCACACATTCTATCTGGTAATGAACCATCATCTAAAAATCAAAAATAACCATATTATTGTAAGAGTACTTATAGTTTTTGCTTCTAATAACACAATGTGAAATAGCATTTCAATAATCACTATGGTTTCTACTGGTTTACAATGTGCTGGTTTTCAATCAAATTTACAATGTTTTGTAATGAATCCACTGAGGCTACTAATATCACAATAACACAATTTGTTATGAAAATATAAAACTGCAGCATGCAATTTTGTATCAAGCAGAGGTAAAGGGCCTCTGTGGCCAAGTGGTTTAAACAGCGCACTTACGGATCACAGTGCCTCTCACCGCCTAGGTTCGAATCCCACTCGAGAGAGATCCTAGTGTGAGCAAGTTTGTCAGTTTGTTTGCCAAAACCATCAACCTGAACTAAATAATTATATCACTCTTTGTAATGCCCAATTGGGATTTAGTCTCAATGGTGCAAGACACTGATCTGTAAGCATTCGTTTTAGACTAATTGGCACGATTACACACACATCCTTTCCCCTGTGAATATATGTGCTCCACAAAAGTGGGACAGCTACATATTCTGTTACAAGTTTTTCTCTGATGAAATTTTTCAACTACATGTACATGTATATTATAATTCAAATATTCATACCCAATAGATTTTTCCTACGAAAACATTGTTATACCCCTATGTCACCTACCTGGCTTGAACTGGACTTTAGCACTGGTCTCATTCTGAATCTTCTTGATCATTTCTCCATTCTTACCAATAACAATACCAACAAGACTCCTAGGTACTGGGATCTGAAAAGTAAGGAAACATTTGTGAATGTTTTGATAATGGTAACACAATCATGATAAATTTTGGACTATTCCTTACAAGAATAGTTAATGAACAAAAATTTAAAATATCAGTCAAATTTTATGAGCAATTTTACTGCCAGAACAGTCCAACAAAACCAAAAACTTTAATTCATAGTTTTTGAAAACTTGATTAGAATATTTCAACATTGTTGCAAGTCTACTATCAAACTCAACTCTTTAAATGCAAAAGATTTTAGTGGTGTTGGCATATTTCTTGCAGAAACTTGTATCAAATCAAACCCATAATGACACTCAACTTTAAAATTGGGTTCATTTATGTGCAAGACTTATATTATTTCAAAATTATATGCACTACATCTCAATTTGATATGGAATATATCATAAAAGGGAAGTAAATGCTACTGACAAAATTAAATTATGATTTTAACAAAGTAGATTCTAAAAACAAGAAAATTCTATCAGAAGAATATGTTCCAATTCAGAATTTCTTTTTCCATTTCATTTTTTGCAAAACTGAGTTTTTTGCCTTTGGAATACCCAAATAAATTCCTGGTCACATCCTGATTTTTCTCTCTGACACAAACATACACATTAACACAGATAAATACCTCCATTGGATATCCTCCACCACCAAAATCATTGGAGTTAAATCCACCTCTACCCATGTTCTATAAATATATAAGAAAATATTGTGCATTAATAAACAGTACAAACGCTAAATGAAATGTCACTAAATATCTGCAATGTCATTTACCGAACTTAAACCTTATTAAATTATTTTAAAACATCCATTTACATTACTGATATTTCAATGAACAAATTTGGCACATTTTATGTATATTTCAAGAACATGTTAAAGAAAAATACACTTCACTTGCTTACAAAAAATTTCTTTGCCAGTATAATTGTATCGATTTAAACTCTACTACATGTACATACCTCCATTTCCTTTTCAGCCAGTAAATCCATCACCATTTCTTTTGCTCTCTGGAAAATAAAGCATCTCCAACTAAATGTTAATCAAAATATATGAAGAAAGGAATACATGTACCCCATAATCCTGGTTTTAATTCACTAAAATAGTGTCAGCATCTTTAAATTGTCTTCACTTTTTGTTTACCGATGCACCTTTCGAAGCACTTTATCTGCATTGGTAGTTACTTCATTTAACACCCTCCCTCCCATCATAACTAGTTTTTTGTCTTTTAACGTAAAAGTGTACAATAATAATAATAAAATAAAACTGTATATACCTGACATTTGGTTGGTTCGCCAGATATTCTCAGAGGTTTCTCATTTGCTGATGGTATATTACTGTCCTGAATCATTACCATTTTTACTCCAGCTCTTTCCTGTGAAATAAATAAAATTATTTACTCATTAAAATGGATTTCAAATTTCCTTCTAGGAAAAAACTTAGTGTTTCATGCCACATTCAAGATGCTTTTAATTTTATATAAGACAGCAAGTTCATTGTTGACAGAGAAAAACTTGAGTACCCAAACAAATAAAATGCATTTATATACTGAATTTAAGAATGAAACCAATTACAGCCAAGGCGAGATTTTTCCATGCATGAACTGAAAATAAAATTCAAGTTACTTATTTATTTTTTATCAATAATCCATCAAAAACGTATCAATGTGTAAAACCAGGAAGTACACATTTCATCTCTTCCCATACGAAGCTATTTCTCACCTGCAAGACTTTAATGGTTTCTCCACCTTTACCAATGATCAAACCCACTTTATTTCCTGGGATCATTAATTCTATGACATTCTGTCCATCACCGTGGTCCATCATGCCACCTCCACCACCACCACCACCACCACCGCCCATCATGTTACCGGCTTGTCCTCTAGTTATAATATCATTTATCTGCTGTTTACAAGCTCTGCAATTAAAAACAATCAAATAAATATTAAAAAGAATTAGGGGAGTCATGCCTTTAGCTGTCATTAGATAAGGTAACTTATATATTTACATACATTTAATGACAAATCAAAATTAACATCTATCTAATCACAAATACTGCATACTATAAAAATTTTTACAATACAATGGATTAAACTTATGACATGCCTTTTTGTAGCTTTCAATTTGAAAAAATTCTAAGTGTCTCTCTATTCACTGCCCAACACTTTATAAACCAAAATTTAGAATGACAAAAATTGATTGTAACATGAAGATTTTAATTGTATTTGTAGGTTGAAGTACTTACGCTATAGATGCTGCTGAGCCTGTTAATGTACATGGTCTATCAGGCATTCCACCACTGTCTGCAATATAAAAATATCAAATTTTAATCAGAGGAGAAATATTATGAAACTTTTATTATACATTTACTACATGTTAAAACAATTACATGTATTATGATGTACTGTAAATACCCGGATATAAGACTACTTCGCCTATAAGACAGGGTGGGATTTTCCCCGTCATTTTTTTTAAGATTTCAGGCGATACTGCACCTATAAGACGACCATGATTTTCAGACAAGGTCATACTGGTACCCGCTACCGATCGGATCATTAACTTTACACCAATTTTCGCCTATTGTTAATATTTTTTATTTTTAATACCGTAATTGTGAAATTAATTTCTTTGCCGTTTGATTCTAGTTTAATTTTGAATAAATCAGAAAACGTAAAAAATAAAATCAGATGCCAGAACATCTCATCATCAGTAATCATGAAGACCTATATCTGTTCAGTTTTTAAATAAATTCAATAAACTACATTTTAAAAATTTCGTTATTGTTTATTAGATTATCAATCAGCTGTTGAAGACAGGAACCCTGATACTCAAAACATATTGCCCTTTACGTGTGAAGCAGACAAAGTGTGGTTTATGTTATTTCTAGATTGTTACTAAAAGTAAACAAAAAGAATAAAATATTGTACAGATTTCCCGCCTCCTTGATTACTGTACTTACCAAAACCTTGATGATTTCTTTTTATTTCTTATTTTAATCATTTATTATAACTTTATTTTATCAAAAGATCATTAAATATACACAACTACAAAACTTCAAAGCACGTGATTCACGTTTCTTGTATGTTATGAATCTGTAAAATATATCAACCATTATGAAACTGCAATATACAAAAACAAAGATGGCGGACATTACGATTGTGTGTGGACATTTTCTCAAGAATTTCAACCCCTCAGTTGTTTACCGTCGTATAAGACGACCCCCCTTCTCAAACTAGAAATATGTCAGGCTGACATGGTGCCCCCACGCTGTTTTTGTCACTGTTGTAACTTACTTCAGTAGGGTACACTACACATAAAAGGCTGTGCACTGTTGTCATGATTTGTGCGCAATGGATGTATTGTTGGATTACAGGTTATACACAACCATACCAGTTCTAGTGATGGAGAAAAATCCTAGAATATGTGGATAGAACCACCAACTTTCTGGAGTTACTGGCAATTGTCTTAAACTAGGATGTAGAAGTCTCATAGCAATAATCTTATTCGTTTGAGTTGGATTTGAACTTGGAATCTATGTTATTTTGATCACTTAAGATGCAGTGATCTAGACTGCTTGACTAATGAGGTTCCTGTAAGGTTTGTCAGGATGAGAACTTAATGGTAAACCACAGTTCATGTTCCCGATGGGTATACAGATTCCAGTTTGTGTAACATGCATTGGTAAGCTGTATAGGTTATAAAACTGGTTAAACCTTCAATTATTTGTACATTGCTTGAATGCAGATTGTTACTTTTTTCATCATGCATGCTGTATTGAAACTTTGTACTTATGATATGTTTATTTATGTGATGTCACAAGTTTTATGCATATATTTCTTTGCAATGTCAGATATACAAGGCAAAGGTCACGGTGAAGAAAAAACTGTTCAATATATTGATCAGTTTTGATGTCAAATTGATGGAAATGGAATATAAAAGTAATTCACACTCATTTTTATAGTGTTTGATATTAAGCAAACATTGACGGAATATTTGAAAAGGACAACATGTTTGATAGTGGCACATATATAATTTGTAAAAAAAAAAAAAATTACAAATCAACTGATTTTTCATTTAATTGAAGAGAGGAGAGTCTATTTAATTTACTGAAATGAAAATGAATATTTTTAAATACCTTCATAATATGACATTTATGATTTCATTAATAAAAATGAAAAGAAATACCTAGTTGGATATTGACAGGTGCTGAATGTTGTGATCAGAATAGTAGATTCCAAACTGTCCGACTTCATGGTGTGAAGGTATGTTAGAAACAGGGGTCCGGAAAGGTCATATTTGCCGGACATGTCCGAAAAAAAAAAAATTTTTGTCCGATGTGAAAAATCACTTGTCGGACATTTTAAGTTAATAGTAGAATGCAGTTAATCAGACACGTAAGAAAAAAAATTTGCCGGTCATTATTTTACTCCAGTATTGTTTCCTATCACCTGTAAACTGTTTTCAATAAATACCACAGATCTTATAATTAGATTTTTGTTTATTAATCAGTTAGAATCCATAGTCTCAATCTGTTCCTTTTGTTTCATCGTCCGAACCCTCATTAATTTTGTTGTTTAGATGTTTATTGAGTTATCACATCGCTTGACAGACGGAAGCCATAAACAGCTGATTACGAGAGTTGATCCTGGAAAGTCATGGTTGTCGGACTATATCAAGGAGATTCCACGCGGGATGTCAAATAAGACTACGACACACATCGAATGGTCTTGGCAAACTGTTAAGTTATAAATAAATAATTTTAAAAAGTCTAAAAACAATCAAAAAGGTTTCGAAATGAGGTGACTTCGGAAAAATGTAAATGCACGATTGTCAATAAACAAAGATGGCCATCAAACCTCGTGTCGTCAACGACGACAGTACAAAAATCGACACTTTGTGGACACATGAGCCTGACCACATGTATCTAAATAACCTCTACATAGTATTTAAATCCTTTTAAAAATCTATATGTTATTAAAAATTTAAATCTTTTAAATACATCGTCAATACTATTTTTGCTATACACAACATCAGTGGTACGTTTTTTTTTTCTTTTTTTGTTTTTTTTTTTTTTTGCTTTACACAGCATCAGTGGTACGGTTGCTTGAAAAAAAATGTCCGACACCCCAGTCAAAGTTTTCCGGAGCCCTGGTTAGAAAATATTAAATCTAGTTGTGTTCCATACAGTGTTGTGGAATTCTCAAGGATCTGGTCAAAATTCTTGGATTTGAAGAAAGTTTTAAGTGTTGCATATTATGCAGTTGGAAAGTTTGTTTTAACAATGTTGAAGTCACCCAGAATAAGGCAATTTTGCAGTGAATATAACCTTAGATATTGAATTAAGTTTTCGATGAAGGTTGTTATCTTCCCTGATGGTGATCTATACAGTAGAATGATTTGTAATGGCCTGGTGCAGTCAAGTGAAAAATGCAAAAGTTCCATACAACTACACCATGTTTGTGTTCTTTTTTCAAGTTCTTGTAATGGTTGTTTAAAATAGATTGCCAGTCCATGACAGTTTGTTGATATCTGTTGGCAGGAGCACAGAATCATAGTCTGGGATATTGTACACATTCTGTTCAGCTAGCGAGAGATGAGTTTCTGATAAGCAAATGATATTTGCACTCAACGGTACAGGATCATGCAACAGCTCAAAAAATATGTCCCAGACAAGCATTTTTCCGAGACATGACCTACATTTTGACTTTTGACCTTGAGGTGACAAACCTCGTTTTTGCACGCGACATGCCGCCCAATGCTGTTACACATCCATACCAAGTTTGAACTCAATACATTCAACGGTTCAGGAAATATGTCCCGGACAAGCAATTTGTGACGTACGGACAGACTGACAGACAAGGGTAATTCTTAATGGGGGGGGGAGACATAAAAATAAATTTTAAGGTAAAATAACCCGTCTTATATGCGGGGATTTACGGTATTTTATATTTTTGACCCAATGGCTGATCACAAAATAGGAATGTTGTGGAAAATAGAGTAATGATGTTGTTTTTGTCCAAGACAAGATTCTTTTACATAATAAGGGCATACCAGGATGATCAGAGAAAACCATCAACCTCTGACAAGCTAAATAACCTTTTCACAAAAAGACCTGTACTATATGAGGCAATGTGTACATGTATTTACTTCAAACATACACTGTATCTTTACAGAAAATACTTCAACTTTAACATTATAAAAGACCTGTTAAATGTACACTGGTAAGTCGACAAATGTTAAAATGTGTAAATCCAATCATTTTTTACAATTCTTAAGAGTATCAGTAGAATAAGAAACAAGAACCCATAAAAAACAACATTATCCAAAATCAAATTTTATTAACTAAGCACTCATAAGAGGCACAACTCAAAAGTATTGTGACTTGAAGCGGAAGTTGAAAAAAATAATGTCACAGTTAAGTGATCATGACAAAGAATAGACAAAGGGCATGAAATGTTCATTAATTCACTTACCAGGTGCAATTTGGATTTTACATCCAGTTTCTGCCTGTAATCTGGTAATTTGTTCTCCACCTTTCCCAATAACTGAAATAAGACATTTCAGGGCTTCGATTATTCTCTCGTCGTGACGAGTGAATTTTGTACTTGGACAAGTGATATTGCTACTAGCACTCGTCACAGTGCCGAGTTAAATTTATCAGACATATACATCAAGGGGCTTGTTGCTTTTAGTAACAACAGATAATATAGTGTTTGTCTGGGAAAATATTGTATAAGGAGGTCAATTGTAACGAGGCCCTTTCTAGACATATGACGTTCTGTTACAAGCGTCAATCAACAAAATCATTTAAACGTTTGAATCACATGTGCAAACCTATTGTTTGGCATTTGGAATTCACTTAGTGTAACGTAAAATCAAACCGATGTTCTGAGTGTTTATATACTTGTCGGTTCGTTAAGTATGTCAAATAAAAGTACAGAAACTGTTTTGTATGACTTTCTAAGGCAAACAAGGATGAAACAGCTGATAAAGAAGTTTTCGAAGACACTGATTAGACAACGCTCATCCTGGCGGCAACCAGTTGCAGGTGGAAGCATTTCTAAACCTGTCACTTCAAAACAAAAGCTACTGGTTACTGAAAGTGGAAAATCCGACGTTCCTGAAAAGCTTAAGAAGCTAGTCAGAAAACATTTATTGGTACAAGCTCTGGCGTTACTTAAGAGAAGAAAGTCTCGTTTTTGATGTAGTGGACTGTGCCGAGTTAAATTTCCAAGTGACGAGTGATTTTCTTCTTTAACTAGGCACTGTGTGGAGTGGCATTTAAAATTCTATCTAAGGCCTGCATTTATGTAACTTTATTTTTGAATAAATTAATAAACAAAGATACATGTACACATACACATATTTCTATTGATTCTATTTGTAACAAGGTGAATACCTCAATTAACAATGTACATTTGTGTCATTTGTGTGACAAACAGTGATAATGATAATGAAGTCATCCAGAACATTGTAAATATGTTGATATTTTAGTTAAGTGATGATTTGAAATTTGAAAGATAATAATTTAGTTGTCAAAATGATAAAAATATTCTATTTTTTTTTTTTTTTTTAGAAATTCAAAAATGGACAGAATCTTGATTTTTATTAGGGAACAAGAAATATTTTGAATGGAGACTGCACAATTCATTGTTTACTGAGGTTATTTCTCCCCTAACCTAATTGAAACTTCAATGCTGAGACAAACCCTTCTTTACTCAGACCATACAGGTAATAAAAATACTGTAAACAGGTGAATATAAAACATTTTTCTGATTATTTTGTGATATCTTTCATGCTTCTTTGAGGCAAAACTTTTATACTAAGACAAAAATAAAGACATTATCAGAATATCTTGAATCTCTAGTCCATCATAATCTTGAACATTAAAATTTAATAAAATACTAATTTAAAAGACAAATTGATAAATTGACACAACACAGTAACTAATATTGGATAAAGTTATCTGTTTACACTAATACTTACTTAGCCCAACCATCTTGTCAGGTACCTTGTAATCCTCTGTGACCACCATACCTAGGCCGGCGTGTGCACCTGGCTTTTGTAAAGATGGGCTTAAAGGCTGACCTGTTGGGGCCTGGGATGGTGGCCCTACTCCTAGTTGTTGATTAATTCTGGCGGCTGCTTCCTGTGCTGCAATAGCTGCTGAACTACGGCTAAAAAATAAATATAAAATCCAGTTTAATATAAAGTTGATACCTGTTTCAACTAGATATGTTTCTTTGAAACAGATGTGTCACCTGACACTGCATAGTACAGTCCGGTCCCGATTTCGAGGGATTCAGTTTTGAGAGGTACTCAATTTTGAGAGGTATTTTTCAAGTCCCAACAATATTTGTTCTTAACTCTATATTCATAAGGTCTCAATTTTTGGAGGTCCTATTTTGAGAAGTATTCGATTTTGCAAACAAATTTGCAGGTCCAAAAAGCCAATAATCAACTGATTTGGGACTCAATCGTGAGAGGTATTGTCTCACCTATTGTTGTAAGTAGCCATTGTATCAAATCACACCTTACATTTACTCAGGCATCCAAGTGTGTTAAGGTGTTTTTAATATAGAAGTGATTAATAAATGTCTGTAAAAATCAATCAAAGGGAAATAATTCAAAAACGGAACAAGATAGAGTTGTGGTTCTTGTGCACTGCACTTCGAGTCATTGCCAGAAACATGTACACCAAGTTTGGGGTCATTTGAACATACTACACCAAAGTTATGCTCCGGACAAGAAATGCTCTATAAAAATCAATCAAAAGGAAATTATTCAAAAACGGAAAAAGATAGAGTTGCGGTTCTTGTGCACTGCACTTCGAGTCATTGCCAGAAACATGCACACCAAGTTTGGAGTCATTTGAACGTACAACACCAATGTTATGCTCTGGACAAGGAAATCTGGACGCCACCGATGCTGACGAAAGTAATCCCTATACGTCGCCTAGTCAGGCGACACAACAATTAGCATATTTTAAAGGAATAAGGAAATCTCAAAAAATAAAACAAAAATTAAGAGACATCCACTTGCCTAACTTTAATTCTTAAAGATAATGATCAAATTTGTAAATAAAATCATGAGAGCAGTGGTGTTGTGTTATAAGCCATAGTCAAGATTCTTCCATTAACACAAGATAGTTGTACTAGTAAGATGGAAGAAACTTGTTGACCTTTGGCTAGCAAACTCAACAGGTTTTCTCACAATAGACTCTTGTCAGTGACATTCAATACCTACATGCAGAGGCAGTGTGATCCATTAGAGAATACTATTTTTAAGAAACTATCCACTACTAGATATAATTTTAGGCACACAAAATAAAGTATAGGCACATAAAATGTGAATTTATTACTAAAGCATGTGTCTCTAAATGTTTATTTAATTTGTTAAAGAGAACTTACCTCTGTTGTTCTGAAACGGCTTTTAACTGTGCACCAATAGCTGAAAAAGATAAGAAATAACCATGTATTCACATCCCAAATAGTTAAGAAAGTGATACAGCTGGAAAGAAATAAGGTTAATTAACTAAGAAAACAAAGGAATTCTTACCTGTCTGTCTACCTGAAATCTTACCTGGAATCTTACCTGAAAACTTCAAATTACCATAATTTATCTCTTTCAGTGCAAGGTGTAACCTGCAAATACTCAAGACAAAAATGGTATTATTTGTGTTAACTCACCCAACAAAACCTGTACAATTCTTGTATTCAAGTAAACCAAACAATAAGTGAAATACACCAAACAAACTGTGCAAAGCAAAATATCCAACAGGTTTTGAAAATAGCACAAATCTCATTACCAGATTATTTATATACACAATATGATCATGAATGATTTTCTGGTATACCACTGTACATGTGAGTTAATATTAGAACTTTTCTTATTCAGTCATACAATAATTAATAATGTCTTTACTACAAAAACTTTAACTAGATCATGTACTATATTTTTACTATATCCACTTTTTGTTTCAATTTCAATTAAGTAACATTTTTATTCTTAGTGGAATTTGTTTCATTTTTTATCTAATTTCTCAGATTTCTTTACTCCAACCAATATTTCATTCAAAAGGCAATATTCACTAAAAACTTGCCATATCTGTTTCAAACTGTTTCAAAATTTCAAACTGAGAACATATTTTCAAAACCCACATTAGTTTTTATTTATATCAAAATTTTGCAATATCCAAGTTAAAAGGTAAACCGTTTTCTGTCAGATTTGTGACATGCTTCCGCATCCTCTTTCATACAGTTACTGACTTGTCACATCTAGCTCTTAGTTTTTTATTTTGTTATTTTCTTTTTGTTTATTAAGATTCCTCCTAACTGAATTAACAAGCAATTAGTGAGAGAACAGTTTGATTTTTTGGTTAGTAACTGTGATTATAATCTTTGTTTTATATCAAATAATGGAAACAATTGCCTCATGCTAATACAAGATCATGTCACTTATGCTGATATCTAGGTATATATGTTCAAGTCATTAAAGCTAATAGAGGAGAATGTCACTAGTGCTGAAAGAAATGTGTGTGTCACTAATTTTCTACTTCTTAGAGCATTGAGGTATTGAAATCATTTATTATTCAGCAACAGAGAGAGAGAGAGAGAGAGAGAGAGAGAGAGAGAGAGAGAGAGAGAGAGAGAAACCAAACAACAACAAAAGGCGATTTACAAAATACTTTTACCGCATACACCCAACTCCTACCCCTCCTACCAAAATCTATTAGGCAATGTGTGAGAGAAAGGTGTAGTTGTCAATGTGACATTTGTCAGTGAATACTTTATGTTGTACAAATTCTAAAGACATCATGCAATTTTCCCTTTGATTCTAACCATAAAGGGGGGGGGGGGACCTAAGTAAAATGTTCAAGAGAAAATTATTAGACCAATAGTAGTTTCTACAGAGACAAAGGATGAAGTATATAGACCAAAAAAACAAAACAAAATCAATGTAAACTCTTGTGTTTATGTTCAATCAATCATGCATGCAACTTATTAGTTAAGCAGAAAAGGAAAATTTTAATTTAATGATCTAGTTTCTATTCTAGAAAGATGAACCATAAATCATTTTCTGCATTCTTTATATGCTAATAACCATAAGAATGGACATTTCTGTAGATCTTAATTTTGATGGAAAAAATTATTATTATTATGAATAAATAGGGTCATAGGAACAAAATAAGTAAAGGAGCTATTTTAAAATGTCAGTATTGTGCAAAACAAAGTGTTTTATTTTATACTTTTTTGGGGGGGGTCAAACTATTTGCACCATAAAACAATGACATAAAACCAAATTAATCATATCAAAACATTACTGTTGTCAAATTAAGTGCAAATTATACATCATACAGACATATACTAAACAAAGTGTAGCACAGTGATATCAAATGCACAACAAACAGATCAGTTTCTTTAAACACGTTTAAAAGACACTGTCCTAAATATTTCAATGGATTCGAAAAGAAGATTCACTCAAAATAACTGAATGTTCATTTCCTTGTTATTGATATGCTTAACCTTTCAATATTGTTTTTAATGGTTTTTTTTTTTCTTCTAAGAGTTCCAAAATTTTAAGTACACTAGAAATCACTGTTTTATACCATGCTAAAAATTAAATTTAACAACACAAGAAATAAATGGGTACTAATAAACTGGCAATGCAAGACAACACACTCTGATTTCAACCAAAAATTTTAAAAAATAATCATAATAATAAATAAAAAATTAAATAAATAAATAAAAACATAATAATATATAGATAATAGAAATAAAAATATTAAAAATAAAAATAAATAAATCTATTATTAGATTATTTCAAACAGACTATTACAACTATTATTTTGTAAATAAGAGAATTCCGTCACATAAACACTACACAACACTGATGAGTGTCTCTATTACATACAGTGAAAATAGTACAAAATCAACATTTATGTTGAAAATAATGATATACAAGTAGAAATGGATACATCAATGTTCCAGTGTTAAATAAAATTATAGCATTGTACATTTTAGAAACAGAAAATAAAATAACCAAACTATGTTAATTTTCTACAAATAAACAAAGGAGAGTTTAACAGCAAGTATGAACTAAAAACAAACAAAATACAAAAAAAGCTGTCAGGAAAATTAACTACAACAGACATTAAAGGACAATAAGCATGCTAATCAAAGATGTCAACAATTTAGCTGAAATCAGTGTACAATGATGTACATAACAAGTAAATTTGCAATTTTAAAACTGAAATTTAATACAATTTTATGGGGGTTTTTTGTGAAAAAAATCTTTGATTTCCTGAAAAAAGCTGCAAAACATAACAGTTCATGAAAAAATATAAAAAAATATTACATTATTTTTATACGAAACAAAAAAAATTTCATATATGTAAAAAAAATACATTAAAAATTAATGATTTAATAAAATTTCGTCAACATAAACACTATACATTAATAATAGTAATAAAAACTGACATATAGAGAATACAGAATAATAAACCATAAGCCCTCAATGCATAGACAAACAATAATGAAAATCATTAATTTGACCGCCGTTAAAATGTTTGACAGACGGTCAAGTATGTGCTGAATGGTTATGTGATTTTTGGCATTATAAAGCTATCAACAAAACATACGGTCGTTAAGGGTTGCTGCACTCTTCTTGGCTTCTGGTTCATCTGCAATAAAAGAAACAAAAGGACACGTTGTACGTTTTCCCCCTGGAAAGAAGGAAGAGTTTATAGTAGGACAGGACGTACTAGAGTTGTTGTAGACTAGTAGTTGTTTTAACTACAGTTTGGTCCTTCAAGACGAACTTCATTAAATGTATTATGTTCGACACTAAGAGGTACACTGTCTTAATATGTTGACCCAAATCGGGTATCTTGTTTTTAAATTCTGATAAGATCAATAAATGACTGTCATGCGTTTTTCATCATCAAATTTTATTGTTTACATAAATTTTTCCTTGAATGAATTACATGCATTGCATTCTCCATGAATTACAAAAAAGAAACTTATCATATGGTAATTTTTTTAAATTTTGTTCATTATCATTTTTGATGTTTGACATTAGTTAATAGTCACTTCTTATGGACAAGAGTTAACTACACAAGACAACAGCACAAATATAATGTTTTATACACAAAGGAAAAATTGACTTGCCAAATTAACATGGAGACTAATTTGCAACAATTTATATTTCTTTGCTAAAGAAAAAAAGGACGCCACATGACAGCATAAATGATCTTTTAATCACCTTATTTGTATAAAGGAAGTAAACAGTATACCTCTCGATGTCTAAATAAAGTTGTCAAAGCTCAAACTGTACTTTTTGTAATTTTTTTTTTTACTTTCAATTTTAGAAATTGTTTTTTCAAGAAATCAGTTGCTTTCGAATATAAATTATTTAATTTTTATTATTTTCTTTTATTTTTTTAAAAAATATGTTTTAAACTTTTTTTTAAAGACAATGTACCTTTAGGTGACCACAATTAGCTGAAAATACAAGTCCAAAAATTGAGTCAAGCAACTTAAAAAGCACACGAAAGCAGTCAGTAAAAATTTCATTTGATAATTAATAATTAAATGTTTTTGGATAGTGCTATCACCATCTTCTAACAGTGATTTTTTAAACTTACCAAATCCTTGTCCTTCAGAATCAAATGGTCTTTTCATACAGGGTACACCACCATCACCCCCTCCAGTCCCTGGCTGGTTGATCTTGGCAGCAATCTAAATGTTAAAAAATTAATACATTGAAGTTGTAAGACAAAGAAAATTAAGAGATCTTTCATATAAACAAAGATTGACACGAAACATGAAAATTATATCTTAAGCAGTTAGACAAAGAAAATTATCAGATTGATTATTTTAGACAGAAATTAAAGAAATATTAACAGATCTTTCATATAAACACAGATTGGCACAAAACAAGAACATTACATTTTAAGCTGATGGACAAAAAAATTATCAGATTGTTTATTTTTGAGGCATCTTCAAAATAATTTTGCAATACAAACTATTAAACATGTAAAAATTAATACAAATGCATAGCTGCACCAAGTAACAAATAAATATTTATTTTGGTGTTATTCTAAATATATTATTTTTATATCTTTGTTTATTTTTTATTTCATAACTATTTCATATTCAATTTACAAGGGAAACATTTGGGGATATTTTTATCTCTCACAAGTTGAAAGTTCAAATCTGAAAACAGTCAACTGTGTTTCTTTGTTACTTTTTCATCTAGTATAAATTTCTTTCAATACACAAAATGCTAAAAGGTTTTGAAATCTAGGAACCAGTGCATTTTTATGTCTAAATTTTCTCTCAAGTGCTATGACAGTTGGTTGATGGAATTTTGTTTCACCACAGGAACTTGTAATTGTTTCTATAATTTTTTTTAAAAAAAGAATGAACCATACACCCCACTGAAAAAACAACAACAACAGACACTTAAAATTTTCCAACCTACCCCTCGCCGTTTAAAACAATTTTTTTCTTTTGATCTGGTAAAATATATCCACTTTATTAGGTAACGGTCGTTTGCACAACTCCCTTTTCTATCCGCAAGTATATACAGTTTGTCAATCATTTCCGGTTAATTGTTTTGCCGAAAGTGTAAATTTATATTAAATTGATGAAACAAAATTTGGTTTTGTCTTAATTAAAATGCTAAATACCTTGCCTATATACCAGTAGAAAACGGGTTTGTTTCATGTAGGTTTACTTTACAAATTTTCGGGTTTATTTATAGACATCCTTCAACCACTTCCGGTTAATTCAAGTCATTCCGAATAACGTGAAAGAGGGCATTTCAGTATATTTATTACCTGTCAATTTGGACAGTTTCTGAGAGTTTTGGGGTTTTTTTTATATGTTTTAAAATAAATAATCATATTACAAAAAGAAAATAATACAAATTTATTTAATATGCTTTTATCTTTATTATTATTGTACAGCAAACTTGTTACATATAGATCTTCAGTAATTATATCTACATATATGTCCAATTATGTGTGCAAAAACACAGTATCAGCATTTGTAACCGCGACTATAGAATAGTTACAAACAGTTACATGGTTACAAAATATTTCTTTTTTTTCAAAACTGGCTTCATGTTCTGGATAGATTACGGGCCGGGGTTACAAATGTAACACTATGGTTGCATAGAGTTACACTGACTGTTACAGATATTATTTTTCAATTTTTATCAGTGACAATATGTTGCTCCAAATTATCAAGGAACTGTTCAAATGTTTCTGAATTCATCCACCCCTTCTCAGTGTAGGTCGCAAATCCACCAGGTAAAGAGATTAATGGATTAACACCGAGGCCCCTTTAAATAGATATACCAAGATTAAACGTTCAAAAAGAATCTGTAAATTTTGTTCAAATTCAGTTGAGGACGAAAGTCACTTCATACTATTTTGCAATAAATATATACATTTACGTCAGAAATATATAGTGAATAATATTAAGAATAACCCTTTTACAAATAGTATTCTGTTAACTGCTGAAATTTTGAACCCACAAAGTTGCGTAGATACAGGGCTCGACATTAACGGTTGTCCGCTTGCCCGGGGCAAGTAAAACAGACGGTCGGGCAAGTAAACTTCAGATTAAACTTGTCCGATGGGGCAAGTGAAAATTTTAGCCATAGATGATTAAAATTGTCGTTTTGACATAAAATTCTGAGAGATTTTTTTCCTGAATTTTTATGTTAAAGTGCACACCATACTTCTGTATATTTTCTATGACTCTAAGAGTTTAAATCGGGAACATGTCGTAAATAACCGTAACATGTATAAAACGAGATATTTGATTGGTTTATTCTATTTATATCACTTAATTTAATCCAAACAGCGCCGAATACGTTTTCGTCTATTGTTGACAATAGAAACTGCAAATGTGGTCGAATTAAAACAAGTCATTATGTCGTTTTTTAAGAAACATCTCTTTATAAAACTAATGATGGTATAACTATCCATAATTTTTTTTAATCACACTCTGAATTAAAACTACAGTGAGTAAAGTCAAAACAATAAGTAAACATCAATCATGAAGATTTTATTTACAGTTCAATAAAACAAGATTGATTCAGTCTTCTGTAAATGATTAAAACAGGATTAACAGGGTCTTTTCTTAGAGATTTTAAGACCTGAAATGAAAGAAAACCAAAGGGCAAAAAAAATGTAGGGCAAGTAAAAAATTTAGGCGGGCAAGTGAATTTTCAGTTGCACTTGCCCGACTGGGCAAGTAGGTATAAAAGTTAATGTCAAGCCCTGAGATATGATCCATATAACTTCTTACTTGAAACATGCTATGGAACTAAGAAACAGTTAGTGTTGTATTTCTTTATGTTGATTGAGAACACTATTGTAACATATATGTACCATGTACTTTTATGTAAGATGGTAGATCTATTCCAATAAATAAATAAATAAAATAAATAAATATAAAGATAATAATTTCTTAAGCTTTATTATATAAATGGTATATATTTTAATTAATAAGTATAAAATAAACCATTAAACATTAACAAAGAAAACAAGAACAAAAAACTACAATAGACCCACAAAGAAACCAAAAAAAAAATGTTTTGATACGAAATCCCCAATCAACATAAAATTACGGCTGAATTAACCGCAATTGGTTTAACGCCATACTCTGTAAAAACGGTTACACAAACTAATTGCAATCTAATACGCACACGATTCGGCATGTTTCTAATCGAGTAATAAATAAAAACAATAATGCAATTCATCTTTTTCGTTTGGGTCCCATTTCAGCCAAAAAATCAGCAAAAACTCTTGGTATTCCCCTGTGCGCGTTTCTGAATTTGCTGACAAGCGTCTATAGGACCCTTTTTTGACAGACGCTTGACCGGAAGTAATAAGTGGTTCAGCAACGAACTTTGGTGGATGTGTAGTTGATAGACTATACTATTTAATTCCGAAAAGAGAAATACTAGAACATGACATATGTTTTTATCCTATGATACCAAGTAAAAAGTTAATCGGAACTGGTTCATAATCGGAAATGGTTGACAAACTGTAATTATTGACATTTTCTAAAATATTAAAGGAAGTACTTAGTCCAAAACATCGATAAAAGCTGATCCTAACAAGAAAGGGCAATCATAGTTCCCTCTTAAATAGAGGTACTCTTATTTTGGAACACATCAGGCATCAGACTAACTGCTAAAAGATAAAATCAGGTAAGTTTCTACCAAATTCCCGCACACTTGGATATAAAAAGTGCTTCAATATAGGAGGAAACTATGAGAAAACAAGTACGTTTTCAGCCCACGTTTGTTATCTTTTCAACATTATTGGTACAGAATAAAGGAATCCTTTCCTGTTAGGAACAGCGTTTCTTGATGTTTTGGAGTAAACTATTTAAAATTCTAGAAAATGAGGATAATTATATACTTGCGGATAGATATGGGAGTTGTGCCAACGGCCGTTACTAAATAAAGTGGATAATTTTTACCAGAACAAAAAAAATATCATTTTAAGAGGCGAGGGGTAGGTTTGAAAATTTCGAGTGTCTGCCATTGTTGTTTTTTGGTGAGGTGTATGGTTAATTTAAAAAAAAAAAAAATTATAGAAACGATTGCAAGTTCCTGTGGTTTCACACCACGAGTCAATTTCTTGAACCTTCAAATAATAGTTTTTTGGCAGAAAGGCCAATTAAATAACGTACACGCTAAAATCGATATAAAATGAAATTTTAAGCGTAAAACATTCATTTAAAAACTGATTTACTTGTGTCTAAAATAAGCCAATGACCTTAACTTTACGTCATGGCTTGAACGAGGGAAAATTTGTAAAAAGCGCGTGGTCAATCTGTCTGTACACAATAAATTTAATTATGATAATATCTTAATTTTATAGATTTTTTTACCTGTTAACTAATTTCACAGTACGCTTCGAATACACTTGTACCAAAATTGGAAGAATTAATAATAAAACATTTTAAAGATAAATAAGCAAAAGATGGCACCCTTCTTCAGCAAAACGGCGTGGTCTCCGATAACTGTCCATGCGGTCGTTTGACCTAGTTCCAAGGGTCACGGTATTACAATACATTTTGAATCCAAAAATGTCTTAAAATTCTTTCAAAGTGCTAAGTTATCTTATTTTCGTACTTTACCTGTCTAGCTCGGGCAACGGCGTCTGCAAATGCGGCTTGGGCGTCGTAGGGACCTTGTCCTCCAGCATCCATTTCCCGACTACGAACAAGATGGCGGAAAGGATACAAGCATGTATGCACCTAATAAAATGCTTCGATTTGATTGGTCAATTAAGGAAAAACGCAAATTAACATGCACAAATGCGCAGGTTTTGACGCAGGCGCATATTGCGACTTACCTGAAACATTTACAAACATGCATGAGCCGACAAAGGAAATAAGGAAGAAAAAAAATCACACGATGATAAGAACAAAAGTTTAGAGAATGCAGTAAACAAACTAGAACAAGGCAATGTAGCAAAATCAAAATCAATACAGATCTATGGTATGCAGAACCGATTTACAATACTGACACATCTCATATAGTATATTTTTTACCCCGTATGGCAAAAAAAAAAAAAAAAAAAAAAAAAAAAAAAAAAAAAAAAAAAAAAAATTAGAGAGATAAGGTCATTGACTTCATTTTCTAAGAGAATAACTAGTAATATTGACACTTCTATTTTTAAAAATAAAAAAATTCCGACCCAACTTTATTACTTTTTAAATCTTTTATTTATTTATTTAATTTATTTTATTTTATTTTTAAATATCATATCGTATCGTATTAAATTATATATTATTTTATTATTTTGGTCCCTTATGGAAATATTAGAAATGTTAACTAAGAGATAGGTTAGAATTATTCAGGATTTCGTTTTCTTCTTGGGAGATGTACCGTGTTGAGTATAAGTTTTCAAAACTATGATTGGAAAATGGTAACTTAAAATTGCGTATACAAAAATTAGTTCATGTCATCAGAGACATATAAGTTTTTATATGTCTCTGATGTCATGTAGTTATTATGAGTTAAATTTTGAGTTGAGTACGTTCTTATTCCATTACACTTCCCTAGATCTAGTGGTGAACACACACAAGAAGAATATTAAAGATATGGACACATTTCTAAGCGACTTGGGAAGTGTTGTTTACATATTATTATTATTATTATTATTATTATTATTATTATTATTATTATTATTATTAATTGTAGACCCGTGGTCGTGCGAAAAATTATTCCTATTATATTATTTGGTTTGGCTTCATATTGTTTGACGTGACGACTTCAGACTTTCATCTAAAGTAACTCCCGGGTACTTTTTTGTGAAGCCTTTCAATATTAATCTCTTCATTATCAGACCGGTACCTCGGTGACCGAGTGGCCGAAAGCGAGCGCTAACGGATCACATGTTTGAATCACACTTCGACAGATCCTTGTGTTAGGAAGTTTGTCAGTTCGCTTGTCCGAAGATCGGTTGTTTTCTGCAGGACTCGGATTTCCTCCAGCATCCCAGAAGTGATCGATTCGTTGTGTGGAAAATCTTGACTATGGCGTAAAACGCTATTTCTCCACCCACTCTTCATTATTATTAAAAGTCACCTTCCCGGAAATAAAAAAAATATGATTTGAAATCAGTCAATAGATATCTTGTATCATCTGTCTATTATGCCTCGATCTGGGCATACACTACATTAAGGTTCTCCTGAATTTAATTTGCAATTGTAATTTTTATCTCTTAAACTACTGCTAAATAAGATATAAGATGCAAACCAGTTTCGACAATTCATTCAGATCTAAAGCTGGGTGTTGTCGGTCCACAAATGTCCGACACCCACTGCCAAACGGTTGGTTAGCATAAACAGCATGTAACGATTAAAAATACTAAAATTACAAAAAGGAAATAGTTAAGAAAACACTGAGACAATTTGAGGCACAAGTATCAATTGCTCAATGTCGTTTTCCTTTATCCATCCACACCCTGTTCTCTAATGGATGGCTTAACATAATCAACAAACCGTCATTAATTTGCCATGTGTCAACTAACTTAAATACTACTTGTTTTTATAAGTACAAAACAGTAATCAATTGAGGTCAAATAAGGTCTAAATTAAACTATTAAACATACATTAGCCGTATTCGACTGGTCGTTTTCCGTTTAGCAAGAGGCTCTTCCATTAAACGATATTTTCCCACCTTTATTTTTAACCAATCAGATCACAGAATATAGTTTTGTATTTGTCATTCGACTGGTAAGTTGTTCTCAACTCGACCTCCGTGAACAACAGTGTTTTTAGAAGTGAAAAGTGTGTTGAGCACTTTACCAGTCGAATGACAAATACAAAACTATATCCTGTGATCTTATTGGTCAAAAATTTATTTTGTTTATTTTCTAAGTAATTCTTCAAATCATAACAAACAATGGAAGAAATGTTCTGTGGTTTTCTTATAATAGTTGCATCAACATTGTACAGATAAAAATAATTTTATTTTGAATATTTGATTTACTTTTAAATACGTTGCATACCGTGACAATGTAATATGCCAGTTTTGAATATCTATATAAACATAGCCATAACTATCAAAGGTACTGGTGTCCGCATTGTCTTACAAGTAACGGGCCATCGTTTCGAAAATACTCTCACCATCTAGGTTTAAATCCTTTTATGTAGACATTGATCAAATCGCTTGTTGAATTTCAAACGTTATTTTTAATATAATTTATTTGACAGGCCTCGTAATCTTGACTGGGGTGTAAAAATCTTCATCCAACGCACATTGGTTATCTCTTTATCTCTTTTTATCCTGCATACATCATACTTAAAAGATGTGATATAGAGAGATTAAATACATAAACATACAAAGGTAAAACTATATATATATATATAACACCAATACAACCTATTGTCACACACTTTTATTGACAAAATGTAATAAACAAATGATTATCCCAATAACAAAAAACAATGCTGACTGGCTAAAACAACTATCAAAATGGAAAGACATCTCTTCTGATTAAACAATTCAATATTTTATTCATTTGTCTTTGAACAACATCTACTTATGACTACAGTATGTTTACTGTGATATTCATTCCAAAATTTGACGCTCATAATTTGGTGCATTTAAATATTCGTAATATTTTACATCAACATTTATAATGCTTTGATCCCCAAGACAGTGATTTCAAACATTTGGAATTATATAACAGAAAAGTTAAAAACATCATAAATGTAACTATGGTACACAAAGCATATAATGAACATGCTTAAAAAATTTGCATTGTCAAAAACTAAAAGTGACAGTTTGATCGATGCATGTGTGTATTATTACAGTTTTCTTGATCCAGTTATTTGAATTCTTGTTTATACATTATATCAAAAACCATTACAAACATACTTCATGGATTTAGAAACATGGATACCGTAAAGGCTATAAATTTTAGAGGAAAAAGAGGAATGTTGATTTACACTCAAGTACAAATAATTCCTAAATTCCTCTCAAAATTAATATTTCTGGAACTTGCAGTTTGTTCTTTTTGAAGACTAAATTCCATGCTAAGAGAAGCCATCACATCCTAAAATTGAAAACAACAAAAAGGTATTCAAAAATTTTACCTTTTTATATGGAACTAATATTGCAAAACGGGTTTATTTATATGAAAATAACATGGTCGTTTTCTTCCTGTTAAAATTTTATAAAGCAATGATATTGCCATACACGCACCAGGAATGGGGCGTGGATTGAATTTATTCCAATATGTTTAAGTATTACGTCTATTGATGTTGCTTCATATTGTTTATGATTTTTTTTGGCACACCCACACGTGTATTACGGTTGCACTTCAGTTTTACGTTAATTGTTTAATTCGCTTGTTGTTTAGGGTCGTGTGTGACCGACTAAATGAACACTTCCATCCAGACCATCGCAATCTATGTAAATAATATTATTAGCTATGGTTCTGCTCTGTCAAACATGTTTCATGAACCTTCTTTATTCATTATTTTTTCCAGTCACTGAAATCTATGCATCGTGTCACAAACTATTACAATAACTGATAGTTTTGGCATAAAAATAAAATGGATTAACTTCTAAACTAATCAAGTTATAAAATTGGTGGCAACGTTTATTTATGTTTCCGAAACATAAAACGTTTATATACTTGTTAATTATGGTATATTGTATAAATATAATAAAATACCTGGCTCTCCGTGCCATATAATTTGTATTCCCCACTACCAGCACCCCAGGTATAAAAACTTGCAGCTAGATCTTTGTCTGAATATTGCTCGCTTTCGTCGCCAGCAGCAAAAATCTATTAAAAGACGAACACAATTTAGTAATATTTTGAAGCTATAAGCAGTTAAAACTAGATAAAAGTTGGTCGGTTTCAGTGTTTTACTTTACGTGTTGTAGTTTTATTTAATGGTTTTACTGTGGAAATGTTCTTGTGTACAAGGCCACAGCTGGAAATGTGTTAGATGCTGCTGCCACACACACACACACACACACACACACACACACACGATATAGAACTTACAAAAATACATTTCAAAATTATGTCAAATTTTAAATTAAAGCGATGCTATGAGGCAATATTAAAATCCGATTTCATATGTAAATTTTATTTTATTTATAATTATTGTCAACATGAAAATCTGCAACATCTTTTGCATATGTGTCATATTATAAATTTTGAATTTTCTGAATGAAATATTCAAAAATTTATGCTATGACAACTTGTCATATTATGAATTTTTGAATATTTCATTCAGAAATTCAAAAATTAATAATATGACATATGCTTTTATAATATCAGACTCATAACATCAGTGGTGATACTAATTGTGATAAATAACAACTCATTAATTTTAAATTAATATTTTTATTTTCTGAGTGAATAAACAACGTATTTTCGAAGTGTTTTTATCGAGAGCAATGCGTGATAGATTATTACAAATACCACATGTTTTACGAGGAAGGTATCCACAAGATATGGACACAGTTCGTAGCGACTTGTGAAGTGTTGTTAACATATAACAACAACAATAATGACAATAACAATAATAATAATATAATTAATTGTAGACCCGTGGTTGTGTGTAAAATTACTTCTACATTGCGATTTGGTTTGGCTTCATATTGTTAAACGTGACGACTTCAGACTTTCATCTAAAGTAACTCCCGGGTACTTTTTTGTGAAGCCTTCGATGTTAATCTCTTCATTATCAGGCCGGTACCTCGGCGACCGAGTGGCCGAAAGCGCGCGCTAAGGTATCCATTACGCTAAAATATTTATTCTGTGGAACATTCTTACACCGAATACTGATTTCAGAAACATGAAAAATGGGTTTGAAAAAAGACAATTTAAATAATGGCGCTTTATATCCCAGTCAATATTCTTTCATTTACAAAAATTAAGCTCAAACAATTAACCATACCTAAAACTAGATTAAAATTCCTAATGTATATGCAAAGTTTCAAAAGGCTTGTAGAATACAACTTAAGAGAGTATTCTGAATGCATTTAAAGGTCGAGAGTATCCTGAATGCATGTAAAGATCGATAGTCTTATAATAAGTTTGTTTATTATATCTTGCCCTTTATCTTTGCTTTTGCTTCTTCATGTTTGCTCTGCGTTAATATAATGGTTCAAACAAACGACAGACAAAGCACCTCAGAAGAATGTATAGGTATGTTCAAGCACAACCAGTCTGTTAAAATTCAGCAAAAGCATTATGTAAATTGTTATTTTTTTTAAGTTTTGATTTTTGTTTTCTACTAATGTTGTGTATCTATTTGTAGTACATAATTGGAAATATGAAAGCAATTATGATTTAAATCTCATCAGATACCTGTTTTTCAATGAGTGGAATGGAAAACCAAATATCATCTTTCATGTTGTAAAATAGAAACACATTAAAAGTAATTGTTATATTTATCCTTAAAACTTCATACAAGATATTCAAAGTTTAGCTCAAAAGTTTTGGTACCAAAGTTTTACATGATTTCTTGATTACCGTCAGATCTTTGCCAGCTTCCAATGTCACATCACCAAATACGTATTTACTTGTTATTCTCCCTCTGTCATTTTCTCTTTCAATTTTCCAACCTTTCAAATTTCTTTTCTGTAAAACAAAACACTTATACAATGTTTTGTCGTTATTTTTGACTTCAGTAAAGAGAGTCTAGCAGTCTTAATGTCGCGATCGGCCTCTCTCTCTCCTCTCTCTCTCTCTCTCTCTCTCTCTCTCTCTCTCTCTCTCTCTCTCTCTCTCTCTCTCTCTCGTATTCGGATGTTTCCTATTATTTTCTTATCAAAGTATAAACTACATACTCATATGTTGAAAAAAACAAGAGATCCTAAAAATTTCGATGTTCCAGCAGGTGGCTTTCGTCTTAAAAATTCTGGAATCGAAACAATGATGAAAGACAAAACCATAAACCACAGACCAAATTCAACGTTGTACAAAGTAAACTATACCGACACAAATAAGTTATGATGTTGATTTTCAATGATTGTTGTTGTCGTGTACTGGTAAGAGAGGAGGTGTGCAACATTTAACTGTTAATATGATAAAAAAAGGTCGCTACATAAATCAGAAGTTTTTGAGATAACTACTGTGCTTTGACAACCAATTAGTACTCTCTAGTTATTATTACCTCTGCTCCCGTGTTTTCTATTGTCACATAAGCTCCATCAATGGAGGCGTTACTTATCGATATTGTACTTCGACAGGCTTTAGACATTTTTACGTTTCCAACTATCTCATCATATTCTGAAGAAAAGAAATCATTTCATGAGGCAAAGCAGCGCTAACAAATAAAACATTTATTGTCAAAGATCAAAGTTGGATTGATATATATATATATATATATATATATATATATATATATATATATATATAACTTAACAATAAATATAGCTTTCGGTTAAAAAAATATTTGCTTAAATCAAAGTTAATTTAATGGTACAGTTAATAATGATAATTGCAAAAAAGCGCTATCATTGTTTGACAAACTGTATTGTATGCCATGTGAAGTGGAGTAATGGTATTTAAAGCCAAGTCAAAATTCTTTTATTTTACAAGGTGGTTAGTTTTGGGCTGTTAAAGTT
The DNA here is from genome assembly GCA_029721355.1 of Tegillarca granosa. Taxonomy (NCBI): domain Eukaryota; kingdom Metazoa; phylum Mollusca; class Bivalvia; order Arcoida; family Arcidae; genus Tegillarca; species Tegillarca granosa. The sequence continues at coordinate 27,265,115 of CM056606.1, forward strand.
CTTGAATAAAGCCAAGTACCCTCATTCTTACACAAGGATATGCCCGAGCGGGGATTCGAACCTGAAGCTCGCACAATTCTGTCATCGGTTCCCCTGCATTGTAAATCGATAAAAACTTTAGTATACACAGTTGTTACACTCCGACTTATTCGTTGACTAAAAATGTCAAATTAAAAAGTTTTATCTGCCGGAGATAATCTTGAACACAATAAAACAGTAAATAAGACTAATTTATTATTTTCTTTTGATTAACTAACACTGCTTAAAGACCCTCTCCTACAGTGGCTGGTTTAAATTTATTAATAAATACAAAATCATCCTTACCCGTCTTCTGTTGAACAGGATCTATTGACAAGAAACAAATGAAATCTTTATAAAGACGGCATGTGATACATTGGATTTTAATTACAATTTACAAGTCAAAAGATGCCAAGTGCTTATTTTTTTATACCTTTTGTAATTCCTTCAGTCTACACATGTATCATATATTATCATATATCCGAAAGTATTAATGTGATATTATTTTTTATTATATCCTTGTCAAACAATAGTTTTTTACCTTTTAAATGAGAATATTTAAAGTTGCCACTTACAGAAACCTTTGAAATATTCTTTTGTTTGCAATTATACATTTTCTTCTAGGTTCATAAACATTAAGTACCAATATATGTTTTTCATTTCTTTCCTTAGTCTTGCTAGACTATTTCATCAATAGTCTTATATTTTGTCGGATTCTCGATTATGTTGGTTTTATGACAGATTTTCTTTTTTCTGTCTCCTTTTTACCATGTAGTAGAAATTTTGTTTCACTGTTATTCTTTTTTTTTTTGACTGATGTACGATGCTTACCAGTTTTTCTTGTTAAAAAATTAATATAATGTTATGTAATTAATAAATAAGTAATATAGATTGAATATCTACCACGTTTTATTTCTCTAATTTCAGCAAGCGCTGTTTCGTCCAAATTTCTTGGAGAGGCAAACCTAAAATAAACAATATATTAAGAAAGTAATCACTTTTTATGCGATTTTCATCGAGATTTCATGATGTAACAATCGTTCATTGTCGTATTTTAACAATTTTTGTCATTTTCACAGAAAATTATAGGTAATAAATAGTATATGTTACGAACTTTCATTAAACATTTACCATAAATCCCAAATTTTACGGCCAACGTAATGGTTTTTTTAAGTCGCGAAAACACAAACAAAAAGTAATGACCGCCAACCTATCTATAAACATCTCTGACGACAACGGGGAAAGTATAAGCTCTTTGGTTCACGGTAGCGACGGTTCTTATTTTGAATCATTTAATATTTAAGGTTACATGTTAATATCATAGGTATATGAAAACATTTTTTGATAAAAGTGTATTGATGTGAAAGTTATTTATAAAAACTTGTAAATTTATAAAGTGCCCTTAAAGTAATAATAAGGACAACTGAGTAATTCCATCCTTACAAACCGTATAGCAGGTAATTTACGCATTGTGCAAAATTTAACATATTTTTGCGGTAGTGTCATATACCACTTTTTGAATTTGATCGTAAAAATAAATTCAAAAAGTGGTATATGACAGCATACCCTTTTTGAATGTATTTATATGATTAATTCAAAAAGTTGAATACGACAGTAGTGTTAAAATCGCTAAAATAAAAATCGCGAAAAATTTTGAAAACTAGTATCAGTCGACTATGAGTAAATTGTTTCAGATCGCCTAACGCTTTAATTTTCAATCGCCTTTTTTCTTGTCAAAATTGCCATAACCTGCTATCAGGTATAGGCACAATACCATTACAAAGAGTTTTGTTTATAAAGATTTTGTGTAAAAATATCATGATTATGAAAAATTATGAAAAAATGACTAGATTAAATAACATACTTCTTTTCTTCACATTCTAGGAGTTTCCTGTACATCAGTATTTCTGACTCTAGTGACAGTTTCGCATTCTGTATAACTTTTAATTCATCAACAAATGTTTCTATGCGTTTCTCGTAATCATTGACCAAATCCCGGAGTTTCCGAATCTCATTGTTGTAGTCTTCTTCCGTTTGATTTTTCATTTCCATTTCAATCTGTGCATTCACCTTTTGTTTTGCAAGCTAAAACATAATGTGTGATATTTAAATTGCGTGTATTTCACGTATTGCGTGCTGTTCCCCCAAAAATATTAGATTTATATTTATACGTATTGTATATCAAAATATGAAATTTCGGAATGTTTTATTCAGTATACAATGAAAAAAAAATCTTAAAAATTGAGAAAGGGTGTTTTACAGAAATGTTAAGATTTTTACTCATATAAGATCAGTTCTAAGATGGTGGAGAAAACAATAGTGCCCGGATAAAACTAACGAATCCAGGAAGCATTTATTCTCTTATAGGAACTGTCAGAGTGAGAATCGAATCTAGGCAGGGAGTGGCGTTGAAATCCTAAAGACGTAATTTTGACCACTGGTATCCCGAGGATCCGTCAAGCTTACAAATAATTGAAAAGAATGACTAATTATATGATCACATATATTTTCCCAGGGTTTTGGGTCATATATTAATGCCGACTTGGTGCTTAAGCTTTTAAATATTTTTCACGACATATAATTATTTTTTCTACATGTACTTTTTTATTTTTTGTTTTGTTTTGTTTGTTTTTTTTATGTTTGTTTTTTTTGTTTTGTTTTTTTGTTGTTTTTTTGTTTTGTTTTTTGCTTTGTTACCAATTTCAGCCTAGGTAATAGTTTTCACGAGAGACTATTTCGCGCAAGAAATATTGTACCTCACTTTCTAGATCACCCGTTTTCGACAAAGTCATCTCTAGCCTTGACCTAATTAGTGTGTTTTCATCTTTTAATTGTTTTATTTCCTTATTATCTCTGTTGACACCAGCTTGCATCTTCTGTATCTAAGAAATGTAAAAAAAAAAAATACTGTTAAATACATTTAATTGTTAATACATTGTGTATTGTAAAGATACAATAGGAATTTCGTGAATAACACCAACGGATAAAATTTTAACCTTATTTTCTTTATAATAATAATAAATGCAAAAAAAAAGTCATTAACAATGAATTTCACATAAATATATTTATAATTTACAAATTTACAATATAAAGAGCATCGCAATAAACGTCATGTTACTGAACAACGATTTTTTCAATGTGCATCTCGAACTTTTCTGTTTTTATCACCTCTATTCACCTTTCCTTTCCATCAACGTAAACAACATCGTAAAGATTTGACAGATGTTTAGGTTTAAGCACGATACCTGAAGGACCATTTTTTGTTCCAGCTCAAGCCTGACAACCTCTAGCTGTCTGTCATATTCTGCCTGTATCTCACTCACGGCTTTCCTTAACTCGCCTTTCCACATTCCACTCATATCCACGCATTTCTGGCTATCAATTAATCCACGTAATTCACTTATTTCCTATATCACATGAAAAATAAAAATAAAACTCACAATAAATTAGACAGCACTTTATGTGTAACATTATATTTCTATATAATTTGTCTTTAGAAAAAGTTTCTAATATTTAAATCAATCAAATAGTACATACTTTACATAAAAATATATAGACATTGTTCACGTGATTCATAACCTACCCCATTGGTTATCTTCTTTCTTGTCTTTTAAAGATAATCGTTAACAAAAAAGCGACTATTTGTCATATATCTCAAATATAGATACTAATTCTGCTCCGAAATCTTGTGTAGTAAACCTTTTCAGTACTTATTAGATATCATTCTCAAAATTGACTTGCACGTAACGGGTGTAGCTAGCTAGACAGGAGGTGCCTTACCCTTCCGGAGCACCCGGCCTCACTTCCTTGATGGAAGTTCACGTGTATAACATATTTTGCCAGCTTGCAAAGTTTTAACTTTGTTTTTGGGATTGTGATATGGACAAGGACTGGTATGTTTGTTTTATTTATATCATTAACAACGTACACAGTCACGTGGTCTTAAATCTTTTAAATGACAAACAAAATAAAGAGCGTCGACAAAATTATTGCAGAAAGCCATTGAAAACAACACTCGGCCAAGGCCTAGCTCGGCCATGTTTGTTTAAAAACCAATGGAACTTACTGTATCCTGTACGTTCATTTGAAACTTGTAATGTTCAGTTACAGATTGTATATCATTCTCTGCTGTAAGCCGCTTAACTGTTTCAACATCCAAATCCTACAGTATATCGTAATGTATTTAGAAAAAAGTTCAAATATCAAACAAATACATGTTAATTTGGATTTGCAATATGAGCACATTTCGGGAAATAGTTCTTCATCATTGAAATAGGGGCCAAAAAAATTGATAGATAAAAAAACTTACGCCAAAAATTTGAAAACTATTGAATCAAAAGTTCCAAAATTATATGAATACAAATCAAGCTAAGGAATAGTTTGCATGAGGGAAAGAGCCTTAGTTTTATACAAGAACTGTTTTATCCATGCCAAAAAAAAAAAAAAAAAGCCACATGACTGCGAAAGTCTAATTGATTTGGAATTTGTACATAAAAGTAGCTGTTAAAATTAAAAATATAAAAAAATGGATATTGAAAATCATAAATATGAATTTTATCATTGATAAGTATCGGAGTTTCTTAAATGCATTTCCTACAATTGCAATTAAAACTGTAATCAGCAATTTCTTACAATAAGATTAACACACACACACACACACACACACACACACACACACACCTTTTTCAAATACTAGTACTTTGAGTATTACTTACAACTTGTGAAGTTTATTAAACTTACTAGTAATAGACTAATATGCATATTTTTTAAAATTGTTCCGAGTTGCTGTTAATTTAATTAATTTTGAAAAAGAACTGAACAAGATATCAATCTCTTCATTTCCCTTATGTTACCCCAATTTAGTGCTATAATTTACGACATATATAAGTTTATTGTTTATATTGGTTACATTGTAAATCGTGATTATTATTTCATATGAAAATCCATGGACTGCTCATCCAAAAGACCCATGGGAAAAAAAGAGGAGAATTAAAAGAGTCGCGTTTAAGAAAATCTTAAAGTATTTTAAGTACAAAGCTTTTTAAAGAAGGTGTTTTTGAATTAGTTATCCCCTATTTCCTTTGTCAAGTTTACCCAAAAACCAAAACCCTAGAGAAAATATAACATGTTTACACCCAATAATTTTGGTATGAAAATGCAAAACTTAACTATACTTACTCTCTCTTTTCAGTATCCAGTCTCTCTTCCAGGGCCACGACTTGGGCATCATTGTTAACTTTCTCTGTAGATAAGTCATTTATTATTCTTTTACATTCCTCCAGTTCTTTTTCATACAGTGCTTTTAGTTCTGAAGAATCGTACTCCTTTTTCTTTTTCAGATTTTCAATTTGAGCCAAAAGCTCTTTATTTTGAGCCTCTAGATAGCGAACATTTTCTATGTAACTTGCAAATCGTTCATTTAAGCCTTGCATGTCGCCTCTTTCCTTTGATTTGAGCTGTATAACATCTTCTACGGCAGAGTGGTACAGTTGTGGTACAACGTCATCTTTGATACTAGAAGCTCCAAATGATGAAACAAATGGTTCGTTAAACTTCAGATGTTGTCCTCTTCTAATTACGTTTGTTCTCATCTGTGAAACGGCGCTATTTTTGGAAGCCATCTCAGGAAATTACACTAAAGTTATATTACTGTTTCTTAATATATATAAAAGACGTTGCACTTTCTGAATATGAATATCTATTTTTTTAATCTATTTTTTTCCAAACAACATTATCAATTTTTTCTTAAAAATACTGCAATAATTTTTTTGAATTATCCTGTAACGCCTCCTTGAAGAGATCACGCTGGCTTGAAAATGAAAACGATTTGCAAAAAGACCAAAATTACTTTCTCAAAACTCCAATAAAAAAAAAACAACTTGCAAAACTACCCGTGGGGGCTTGCTGATCAGAACCGGTCTTCTACAGACAGGAAAACTTCAAGGTTACAAAATGTAGATAATTAAATTTAACGTCCGGTGTTCAATTGTCATTTAAACAATAACGAATATAATATCTATTGTATTACGAAATAAAATCTTTGTATTGACAAAAATAATTACAAATTCTTACACAACTCTTTTGTTTTTAAGATATACGATTTTATCAGTCCATATTTTCTTTTTCTTTTTGAAGAGCTTTAGTCATTAGAGAATTAAAGACATTTTAAAAATATCTTGTTTGCACACTTTGGCAACTATTCTATGTATGTGCTTTCAATTATTTTATCTACGCTGAAAATTGCAAAGTTTTATTTTTTCATACATTTTTTTAGTACACATATATATATCTTATATTTATATATATCTTTTATGCCAATTCACTTCAAAATTATTTACATTGTAAGTATGATACTTTACTTAAAGCTTAATTATACAAAATGTGTAACTTAGCTGTGTAAGTAATAAAAAAGATAATAGTATAGTATTTAAAATCCTTTTTACCACTCAATGATAAAGTGATGAATTGCTCCATATTTAACCTTAATAAAACAAGCGCCTGTTTAAACAACAATGTGTTTTAATTCCTATTTTAATAGGTGTACATGTACTTTGAAGTGTCTTTTTAAATACACGGTTTAATTTGTTTTTGAAATTTAAATAGACAAGGCTTTTAAAATGCAACCCAATTTAAGATCTATTTTAGTGTCTATAGTCAGACGATTTAATGCCATATTACAAAATTAATTATTGAATGAATATCAAACTCTTTGGTGTGAAGTTACACATACATACAGAAAATTCTTGTTAAATGTTCGATAGACAAGGACCAAACACGCATATATAGAACTGCTAATAGGCATAGGTGCATTTCATACAGGGGAACCAGGTGTATATTTAGTAATTTTTAACAAAAAGATGTCTGATTGTTTTGCAGTTAGCTGAAAAAAGATTAATTTAACTCTAAAAATTTCATGTTGAGGAACTACTGGTTGTATAAAGCTGGGGTAGTTAAGGTTATAAATAAATAAATAAATAAATAAATAAATAAATAAAATAGCAGTTTGTCATTTTTAGCACAGTAACTTCAGTAATATCTCTATTATAACTATACAAAAGGTAATTTAAAACTGCATTTAAGTATCAGATTCCAATACCAGTTGTTATTAATAATTTTTTTAAAATAAAAAAATCACATTCTAACTATGAGCAAAAACTATACACTTTAGTCAACAGTAACTGACAAGTGTAAAAACACATGTTAAATTTGTCAAGTGTGGAAAAAGTTCAAAATTTTGTTTTCATAGCAATCTTCAGTCTACATTATTTGAACACCTGACACTTATCTTAGGTGTAATATGATAGACAAGTATGACATAATGAAAGGTTTTTTAAAATGTTCTTTTTCAAAATAAAAGTTTTCCTTAAACTTTTATGGATATCATATACATGCTTTGTTTGTTAGTTCATCATCTGGTAAAAATGTCATTTTGTTGTTTAGTCTTTTAACATTTTTAATTTTTCCATTATTTTAAATTTAAATTTTAAATTTTTTGTGGACATTATATCTGAACAATTTTTGTGAGATAAGGTGGATGGTTGATGTCCCTAGCACTAGATAAACTCGCACTGTAATTTACTCAAGTTTCTGTCCCTGTCAAGTTTCATATCCAGAGGTCCGAATATGTGTTTGTCTTCTCTTTGTATTATCTTATTTGATTGTTTATATTATTTTTTTTTCTGGTTTTTCTTGATTTCATTAGTTTTTTCTCTATACTTGTCAAGTTTTTCAGTTACCATTTTTTTCTTTCATTGAATTCAAATTTATTATGGATGGCATATTATGCTGGAAAATGTTTAAGAAAATGAAGTTTAGAAATTGTTTTGGTGATAATAGTATCAATATAAATGACTTGCAAGTAATACTGTCAATTTCTTCCACTAAGTAAGGGACTCAGTGCCTGTGTGATCTAAAGAATGTGCCTAAGGATCATAGTGCCTCTCCTGCCTAATTTCGAATCATGCTCAGGCAGATTCTAGTGTGAGAAAGATTGTCAGTTTGCTTGTGAAATGATGGTCATTGGTATTCTCTGGACACTCCAGTTTTCTTCACCATCCCAGAACTGACCATCTCCATATCAGTGAATCTTGACTGGGGTATGAAACACCATTTATACAATTCAATCCTCCACTTAGTTCATCAATTATGTAATAATTTACACAAAATATATACAATTCATAATCATAGAAATTCTCTGAAATTCCTGACAATGAAGTAAGAAATTTGTAAACATCCCCCCCACCCCGAAATAAAACCTAGTATTAATTTATCTTTCTAGGTGCATTGAACGATTTTAAAATACCAGCTCCAATAAAACTTAAGATGAAAAAGTTTTCAGTTATATGATTGTTAAACATAGGGTATTGGTCCTTTAATTTCAATTTTTAACAATGAAATTTAATTAATAATTTTTAGTATTATGAAAATAAAAATCAATTGTACACATAAAATACATTGAACCAGGTACAAAAATAATCACAAATACAATCAACTTTTCATTTTTTTTATTCATATTAAATATAACTACTCCACCATTAATATGATATCAAAGCTGAAACATGAGTTTCAAAACTTTCTAAAGTCTCATTGATTCCTTTAAACAAAACTGACAGGTAACTTTTACATGAAGGCTTGTCAAAAGCTTCTGCTACTTTCTGATTCCTTCTTGAAAGTCTGTAAATAAATGAAGATATTTTTATTTGATTCGTTTTTCCCGATGCATAATAATTTATTCTGGTCTTTTGCAGGTTAAACAGCTAAATGAATAGTACATTTATCTTTGGGGCAGCTTAACCTGTCAAAACATGTACCATGTATTAGTCAACTTTCTTATTGTCTTTCTAACTTCAAATTTGTATTTTGTATGAAGTGCAAACCTTTTCACAATACTGTTTCCCTTAACCAGATATACAATTTACTTCCCTTAAATGCAGAACATTGTGTGCAATTATTTAACTTGACATACTTATAAACATAGTTCGATGTGCCTTGGCAAGTAAACCAATTTTTGAATGTTGCGTTTAAGTCGATATAATTCAATTCAGCTCATCACCTAAAGGTCAGGTGAGCTAAAAATATTATTTGAATTAAAATATTTTCTATAAATTTTGAATTTGTAATTTTTCTTTTGATAATAGCAATTGTATGCATTAATTTTTTATCATAAATTTAATGAGAAAAAAATACATTGTGCAAGAAATGAGATGCAAAATTTCACTAACAAACTGGATATAAGCTAACAGATTTGATCAGCTGTGTCTAGGTCTTTATTTTCAAACCAGACATTAACCACGTAAATAATCCGATAATGTATAAAAAGAAATGACTACTTATATATAAAACTGCATGTATAGGTTGTTTTAAAACCTGGCAAATATGTGAGGCATAAAATGTTTATGTATTGGATTTTGAATAGCTGTATACAGACTACATGATTAAACAAGAGGTCCATGGTCCTTAACGCTCACCTGAAGAAATGTCAAAAAACTTGCAAAGAACTTAATTACAAATTCCTCAAGTTTGGAAATCTTGCAATAATTAATCAAAAATATCTAGTCACATTTCATTTGTAAATAGCTCATATGCATGATTTGACTATAGTACTATGAATAATTTCCAAATCATAAACCATATGCTTATGCAGCCATGATTTTGTCCTTTGAACATATAAACTTGAACCTTATATCAAAATGGTCATAATATCAATACCTACAATATTCTAATATACATGCTTGTACAAAAAGTTAATGGTTTTCAAGATAATTCGCAATTTCAGTACACTTATGCAGCTATGACCTTGATCTTTGAACTTATGACCTTGAAACATATATCAAAATGATCATCATATCAATACTAACAATATTCTATTATACATGCCTATACAAAAAGTTCATAGTTTTCAAGATAATTAACAATTTCAGTCTTCTTCTGCAGCTATGTCCTTTAACTTTCATCATATGACCTTGAACTATATATCAAAATAATCATAATATCAATACCTACAATATTCAAATATACATGCTTGTACAAAAAGTTGATGGTTTTCAAAATAATTCACAATTTCCTTCTTCTTCTGCGGCTACGACCTTGACCTTGAACCATATATCAATATTCTAATATACATGCCTATACAAAAAGTTTATAGTTTTCAAGATAATGCACAATTTTAGTATTTATAAGCCAAAAATAACATTTCAGAGGCAACAACTCCTACATGGATTAACATACAGTTACAAAACCTGGTACCTTGTTAAATTTTGTCATGCTGAACATTTTAAAAATGTTTTGAATTCATATATCTCTTAACATTTGCAAGAAAATTGCCTAAAACTGCATTAATTACAAATTAAGTCATGACCTGAAATTGTGACCTTGATCCTTTTTTAAAGGTCATTTCAAGAAAAAGTCAAAACTGAAAACCCCATGTCAATATTTGTTCAAGTAGTCAAGTTATAACAATTTGAAGCTATTTTACAAAATTTTAAGAACTAAACAAAAAAACGCGTAACCCATGGACAAATCTGAATTGCAATGGCCCATACATGCCTCTGACCAAGTATCATTGAAATCTGTCTGGCAGTTTTGAAGAAGTCGAAAATAGGTGTTAAAGACGCACAAACACATGCATGCATGCACATACACATGCCGCGCCATGCCATGCCATAAGCTCACATGATTGTTTGGTCAGGTTAGTTAAAAACTCAAAGGTAAAAAAATAGGTAGTGACCTTAACCTTTGACCTCACTTTAAAGGACGTTTCAAGTTGACATCAAAACTGAAGACCCCAAGTCATTATCTTTGCAAATAATCAAAATACAGCATTTTAAAGATAATTTCAAATACAAAATTTTAACCCAAAAACGTGTAACCCATTTTTCAACCAAATTTCACGAAATGAAAAAACTACAGGCTTAAGATCCTAGAGAAGCCAAATATCACATCAGATTTTTTCTCATATCATTGATTTCGGAGAAGAAGATTTTTAAAGATTTTTGCCCCCCACGTCACCTTGACCTAGTTTTGGTAGCCACGGCAATGCCACAAATAAATCTTAATTGCACCAACCCAGACATGCTTTTGACCAAGTCTCATTATAATCTGTCCAGTACTTTCAAAGGAGAAGTCGAAAATGTATGTTAATGATGCACACATGCACGCACACACACATCCATGCACACATGCACATACACATGCTGCACTATGCCATAAGCTCACATGACCTTTGTTCAGGTGAGCTAAAAATTATGTGATGATGTCAAATTAAAAAAAAAAAGTTAAGAAGTAATGATAAGAATAAGAAAAATAGTGTATTGTTCATGTACAGAAATGAAAAATCTATTGTATCTTTTGACTTACAGTTTTAAAATAACTAGGCTGACAATAATCCATTCTGCTGGCTTAAATAAAATATTCTTATTGTCCAAACTGAAACAAGATAAAATATTTATTACATGTAAAATGTTGTTTTAAATCATGGTACGGCAATATGTCTTTAATGTCTCAAAGAAAGTTTTTGATAACTGACTTAGTCATACATATATCATGGATATGAAGTCACTACAATGATTTACTTAGAAAGCAGCTTAGTTTCAGTTTACATCATAACAATGTCATAACAGGTTTACAAAACAAATCATGTGATCTTTAAATGTACTCGTAACTTGAATTTGCTACAGAAGTTGTCTAATTCTAAAACGTTCTTTCACCTAAAATGTCAGGTTAGAAACTTTTGTAAAAAATTTGTCTGTAGACAAAAAAAGCATGAAATTATATAATTTTTACGATTTAAGATTTAAAAATTTTTTTTTTTTGGACAAAATAAAAGAGAGTAATGTTAATGATCTCATTATCTGAAGCAATCAAAAACACATCAAACAATACATGTGCATGTACCGGTACATGTATATGATACTCATGATACTGGAGTATTCATTACTGTTAAAGTCACAAGTTTAAGTATTTTGGTGCCTTATAATACCCACTCCTTTATTTTGGATTCCTTTCTAAGAGACCAGGTTGAAATGGAAAAACAATCTTAAGTCATTATTATCAACAAATCAGACTGTTTGTCAAACAGGCAAGTGTTAAAAGTGCATATAATTAAATGGCATGTAAATTTTTCTGGCAGGGGTTGTGAGAAATGTAACTCCTTAGTTCAAATTGTCAGGAACATCCAGCACAAATGCAAATACGGTTAATGCAACAAATTAAATACAAGTAATGTTTTGTTTTTGTTCAGTAGCAAAAGGCGATTTACTACAATGACGACCAACTGTATATAAATGTGTCCATACCTTAATGTAGCTACTAACTGTCTTAAATCTGAAAACACATCTTGAATAGATAACTTCATTGGTGGTAACAAATCTGGCATCCTAAAATGGAGAAATAGAAAAATCTTTGGTTTTACATCCATGTAAAAACAAGTTTTCTTCACATTTACTGTCAATTAAATACATGTATTAGATCTTTTTTATGGTCATTTTACATTGTTTACTATTATGTTGAAACTATAATCAGTTTGCATATTTTGTCCATCAAAAAATTTATGCATAACAATCATTTGACTTAGTAGTTTAAAGATAAAACTTTTAACTACTTTGGTTTCAAACCAACATAGCAGATTTTAGTGTGAGAGACTTGGTTAGTTCATTAGTCTCCAGTAAGTTGTTTCTCAAATCCAACATGAGAAGATTTTAGCGTAAGAGACTTGGTCAGTTCATCAGTAAGTTGTTTCTCCAAGTGTTTTTCCTCTATCATTCCCAAAATTACAGCTTTGATTAATTGTAAAATATTTACAGGGACATTAAGCACCATTACTGCACATTCCACGAATGACAAGTTAATGATATAAGCCCTTGTGCACTTGAAGGACTTGGTGGCAGAGTGGTCCAAAGTGCACGCTTACTGATCACAGTACCTCTCACTGCCTAGGTTTGATTACCACTCGGGCAGATTCTGGTGTTAGAAAATTTGTCTGTTCACTTGCCAAAAATTGGTGGTTTTCTATGGGCACTCCGGTTTTCTCTATCATCCCAAAACTGACCACCTCAATATAAATGTAAGAATCATGACTGGGACATTAAACAACATTACTCCACTCCACTCTCCTGTACTTGCTATAAGAAGCCTGGAGTAAAATGTATTTTGGAAGCAAAAAGTGACAAATTTAAGTTTTTCTGTTGTAAAAACACTGTTCTGGTGAGGTTAAAAAGTCACTGCCTGTTATGTTAGCTATAGACATAAAAAACTTTGTCTGTAGCTGGTTATATACATGTATGTTAAAAAATCATCTATCTTAATTAGGCATAAAACTGCATTCACTCAATCATTTATCACTCATATTGCATTAAAACTTACGACTTGTCAAATCTCTCCATCACAATTTTTCTTCTAATAAGCATCTGGTTGTGTGAATCTACAGAAGGTAGGTAAACTGGAATATTTTCATCCACCTAAAATAAAATATACATGTATACATATTTAGTAGATAATGTAATAGGAACAGGTAATAAAAATCATAATACACTTTTGTAATACATGTATAACTGTGATCTCCAAAATTATGTACATTATACCATTGTTGTAACAAAAAATAACATCATCTTTCATTTAATGAGACTTCTTTGTATTGATGACATCATAACCGTTTTGATTGGTAGAAACAAACTTTTTATAACTAAAATAAATCTTCTGAGATACAATAAAAAGATTTTGAATGTTTTCACTTAATTTTGATTTTACTGTACCCATTGAATAAATGTTTAAGCAACTCAAATACTGCTTATATAAAAATTATTTTACTGATGCCATAAACTATATAACATGACGATGAATGTCAGATTTCTATGTCAGCATATATGTAATATAGAATGTAGTACATCATGATTATATGTTAAATAACCTTAAGAAAATTTGAAAAAATTGAAATATATTTCATACACAATCAAGAAAAGAAACTTTTTACAACATAAAAACTTCACTCATTTTAATAGCTTGGAAGCATTTTATTCACTGGATTTTCGCAAACAATTTTATATTTATTTTTCCTTAACTTTGAAAATACATGTATGTCAAATTAGTTGCATCTGTATATTACTTAGTAAGGTAATAAATATATCTTAAAGTTTTTTTTAATATTTCTGATCAAAACTTATACAAAAATAAAGCCACTTTACAAACCACAAATGTAAATGAAAAAAACATAATGCAATTACAAATAATAATTCCAGTGCCCAGTGAATCCTTGTTTGCTGTGATCAAACTGAAAAAAAAACTAATCTTTATTTGTATGATTTTTTATGAATTTTTTACACTTTTTAAACTGTGACAAAATCTGGCTGCAAAAATTTAGGCCGTAAATTAATTAATCTAACACACTGGCATGTGTGTGTACAGCCAAATTTCTTTAAATGCCATTTAAAAAAGTGAAAACCTTGCATTTATAGAAATGTGGCTTATATGGCACCTAGGGGTTTGAAAATCAAGTTTGCAATGATATTACAGAAAAAGAAATTAATAACCAATGAAATCTCTCAATTAGTATGAACTTAAAAAATAAAATTAATTACATTGTATATTACAATTATTATATTTTACAACTATTGTTGTTAAAACAATAGGCTTATAAATGCAGTTATTACAATTTTATTCATTTACGATCATAACAATTTTACCTGTTTTTCAGTATCTGCAGATTTATAAGTAAAACTTCCTTTATAATATTCTTTCACTTTAACACTAAAATTATCTGTATCTTTTTCGAGAACAGCATAATCTGGTACAGGGTTTTGTGGATGATCACTTGGTCCTGTCGCAGCAGATTCACCAACAAGTGTATCGATTCCTAATCGTTTTTCAAGTTCTTCATATCTAGCTTCTACTCCTGTACTCTTTTCATCATCAACACTTTCGTTGGTGGAAATTTTCAAGAATTTTAGTGAATTAGTTGTAATCCATGGTTTCATTGACCTGCAGATCATTTCAATTGTATTTAATTTTCTTTTGGACTTTTTACTTTGGACTTGTTTAGAACTACCAGAATGCCCTAGACCATCCTCAGACATTTTCTCATCACATTTGGATTTCTGCTTACTTTTGACATCCTTCACCGGGGCTTCCCTGATCTATTGTCTAGAATTTTATTGTCATTATTTGATTTTAAAATTGTTTCTTTGCGTTGTTCCTTCTTTCTATCATCATTTTCGTCACATTCAGTCTTTTCTAAAAATATAGGTGCAGATGTACCAAGTTCAACAGTTTCTGTTTTACTTACATTACAAGAATAGCTAAACTGATCTTCTAACTTCATAGCTGTACTGCATACGTCCTGTCCTGTTGTAACAATTTTACTTCCTTCAGATGGAGACCTGTCATCTTTTCTGACCACATCAACAGTTTCAATTTGAGCCATTTTATTTAACAAATGTTTTCTTTTATCTAACAACTTCATCAGATAATCTATTTTAGCCTGATTGTCTACCTGTTCCATATTACATGGTTTACTTTCATTTTTTGTGTCTTCTAATTCAGTGTTATTTAAGTTTTTACAATCTATTATATTCTTATCACTCTGTTCACCCTCAAGTCTTGTACTTTTTGTACCTTCTGCCCCAGCATCAATTTCAGATTGACTTGCACTTTTTGTAACTTCCACCTTTGAATTGTCACTCTGTATAATACTTTTATGTTTATTTGCACTTTTTGTTTCTTCTGCCTCTGAATTTTCTATACTCTCTGTCTCAAAGTTTCTACTAGAAGTTTCTCCACCAGCCACCTGTGTACAGAAATCATTATGTCTTTCAGTTGTATCCCCTTTCTCTATATCACTTGATGTACTCATATTCTCCATGTTGCTCAGTTGATCTTCACTTTGATGTTGGTTTTTGTCCCCTTTGTTTACTTTTTGTTTCTGATTTGATTCGTATCTGTCAAGTTTTGCTAAATGTGTTATCTCAGCCATGACCTCGGTTTTTCCACCAATAACTTCCAGTCCTGATGAACCACTAAAAAATAAGAAGTATACTTGAAGACTTCACCAAAAATATTTTCCTGACATAATGTTTTTTATTACAGCTTATCAACAGCTAAATGTGTGATTCGGGTGGAATTTTATAAAAATTAACTACAAGCTGGTATCAAGGAAGAAAGTCAATATGTTTTTGTTTTACCTTTTTAATTGAATTAGAATAATAAATATAAATTAAGTATATATATATAGTATTAACTTAATATACATGTACCATTCCTATCATAACACAAAACTCATGTATTGCCTAATGCTTATGAGAATAGTTTTCTTCCAATTTTTCATGTATGTTGCACCTATCACACTTCATGTCATTGATGCATAATATGTCAGAATCTTTATAAATATCTGATTTAACTTTCCACAAAATTGCCAAATGTAAACATTTTGGTAAGAATTGCTTTTGTACTTCCACCTATTAAATTTTACATTAAATTTAAAAAAAATATTTTTACAAAAATGTTCAAAATGGTTTGATTTTCATCACTCTTAAGCCATTTCAGTAAAAAAAAATTTTTGACAGGTGCAACATTAAAGTCTTTCTAACATTGTAAAGACAGAGATCCAGGGGATGGATTTATTTACCCATTTTTCATCATTTAATGCAACAACAAAGTATTCTGTTTTGCCATTACCTTTTAGAATCCAGTGAAAGCAAATCAAACTGCACTCTGGGTTCATTTTCTCTGCCCCAGACTGGGGTATCTGAGATTTGCTTCTGGAAGTACTTGGATGATTTGTAGCACTGATTACTGCAGAAATTCTAATTAAAATGCAAATCAAACATTAGTTGATATCAAAATAACATTATACATGTATTTGAAAAATTTTTGTCATGTTATAAGCAGTGTTATATGTAATTATAGACATGTGACAAGTGTAAATATGCATTTTACAATAATGATTGATTGATTGATTTAATGGGGTTTTATATCCCAGTCAAGAATATTTCACTTATATCGAGATGTCACCAGCTATAGATGAAGTGGCAGAAATTCTGACCTTTGCAGTGCACTTAGGGCAATTTGCAGGGAAGGTTCTCAGTTTTTAAAGTCTCATCTGAAGGAACTCATGACATTCTTTTCTAAAAGCCGAGTTCATGGCGAAAGAACAGTCACTACTGATTTTCAAGTCTTGGATTTCAAACCCTCAATCTTCTACTTACCAAGTCAGCACTCTACCAACTGAGCTACCGTCATTGTAAAATGACACTACTATAAAAAAAAATCATCTAGCATAACCAACAGCATTTGATCCATAAATGTCAAGATGGAGGTAGAACTATCCTTTATACATACGTTTATATTGATTTTGTCTTTTTCTTTGGAGGGTTGTAAGTTTTGGTTCCTCCAGCTATTGTCAAGACTAAGGTTCATGCTATTTTTTTTTTCAGTAATAGCCAAAAGCGTGTGACTGGAAAATTACCAACACCAAAAACATTCAACTTTCTCACAGTCTTTCAGTTTTTTGTTAACTGTATTGTTATGTTTTTCTCTACTTGTGCAGCTGCTATTTTTTTATAACTCAATAATCACTATTACGTCTACATTTTTTCTAATCAAAAATGCACCCCTCTCTCTCTAATACAATATAACATAAGCAAGAAACTATTGGATAACTTTAACAAATCTAAATACCTTTCTTTCTGTAATGTCATACACTTTATTTGTTCGTGTTGATATCTGATATTTCTGCTTAGAAACCTGAAAAATATTTAAATACATGTAATGAAAAGAACATACTGTTCTTTGTATGAATAATTTCAACTCCATAAAGAAGCAAAAATAAAAATTACAAATAATCCGACCACCCCAACACCCCCCCCCCCCGAAAAAAAAAATAGAAAAAAATATATACATATATATACATGTATATACATGCAAATAAAAATCACACACACACACACACACACACACAAACACACACTAAAATAAAAGTCTGTTCCCTGTAAAATTGTAATGTTTTAAGTGGACTTTAGAATCACCATTTAAAAATTAGACAAAAGTTTGGCGAAATTAAAAAAGTTTGGCAGATCTATCTTAACCTGAATGTGATTATTATTAACAAAATTAAACTTTCCAATAATTTATGTATCACTATTAAGAGAAATAGAAAAATACATGTCATATAAACTGTCAAAGACCAAACACCACTACTTACATTGGTCAGTATGTTCTTACAGATGGGATATCCACAAATCTTTGCTATAGCTCTCTCTACTACTATATTGTCATAGTGACTAGGTGTAATTACTACTTACATTGGTTAGTATGTTCTTACAGATGGGATATCCACAAATCTTTGCTATAGCTCTCTCTACTACTATATCATCATAGTGACTAGGTGTAATTACTACTTACATTGGTTAGTATGTTCTTACAGATGGGATATCCACAAATCTTTGCTATAGCTCTCTCTACTACTATATTGTCATAGTGACTAGGTGTAATTACTACTTACATTGGTTAGTATGTTCTTACAGATGGGATATCCACAAATCTTTGCTATAGCTCTCTCTACTACTATATTGTCATAGTGACTAGGTGTAATTACTACTTACATTGGTTAGTATGTTCTTACAGATGGGATATCCACAAATCTTTGCTATAGCTCTCTCTACTACTATATTGTCATAGTGACTAGGTGTAATTACTACTTACATTGGTTAGTATGTTCTTACAGATGGGATATCCACAAAGCTTTGCTATAGCTCTCTCTACTACTATATCATCATAGTGACTAGGTGTAATTACTACTTACATTGGTTAGTATGTTCTTACAGATGGGATATCCACAAATCTTTGCTATAGCTCTCTCTACTACTATATTGTCATAGTGACTAGGTGTAATTACTACTTACATTGGTTAGTATGTTCTTACAGATGGGATATCCACAAAGCTTTGCTATAGCTCTCTCTACTACTATATCATCATAGTGACTAGGTGTAATTAGCTGGCCCTGTTAAAAAAAATAAACAAGTAAACAATTACTTAAATTTAGTCTTCATTTCATAAACATCTGAACAAAAATATATTTCTCTGAAAAAATCTCTTACATTTATGACATCTCCCCTTATCTTTAATTTGCATTACAAATTTCAACAATTTTGATTCATGGTGGCTAATTTGTATTTTTGCTACTTGTAGTAATGTCAGCTGAGGTCTCCTAGTTCAAACTTTAATTAAGTCCACCTAGGAACCATACCAAAACTTGTTTGAATTGGTCCTGTGGTTTCAAAAAGAACTCAAAGCCATGAGCATTGCTTGCTATAGCTAGAGGAGCTAAAAACATATTGGTCAGATGCAAATTATTTGCTGGAACATTTGTTATAAGTTACATGAAACCTGATCCATATCAGCATGTTTTTGTGAGAAAATTGTCCAAATGATTAATTACTTTCATTTCTACATGAAACATTTTCAAATTTCTAAGTGCTTGAACCTTAGTCTTATAAGTAGTGCATGTAGTATGTGTGGAAGATTGTTTTTAATATCTTTTTTTTTACTTGTATTGAAAAATTTAGTAAAATGGAAGATAAATAACATACAAAACTAAGAATGTGTAATCACTAAACTGAAAACTAAATAAAATTGGCCACATACAGCATCTTTGAGAAAATCTTCAGATACAGTTTCATCAACAAATCTTTCAACAACTCTATAAGCTTTCTCTTCTGCTGCCACTCTTTTCCTGATCTTTGTTTCCAATGCTGCTTTTTTCTTCTTTTCTTCTTCCTCCTTGTTTTGAATAACTTTCTTTTTATCCATATTCTATAGGAAATAGAAAAATGTACAATTGCTTCATTTTTTTTTTTGAAAAAATAAATTTCAATACTGAATGAGATCAAAAACTTTTTCATCGTTTTGAGGTGGTCAGTTTTAGAATGATGGAGGAAACTTGAGTATCATAGGGGGTTTATAGTCATTTCGTACCATAACCGTTTCGTACCATATTAAAAACTATTTCGTACCATGACCATTTCGTACCATGACCAGTTCGTACCATCTTGTTTGACCATTTCGTACCATAGTGTACTGCTAACGTTAAGTATGATTTTTCTTTTGTTTTAACAAAGAATAGCAATTCGTACCATGTTTTTTTCTACCAAATGCAATGTATATATTTTTCGTGCTTAAATGTTTTATTTTAAATAATTGGTGCATGATATATTCATTGTTCACGATTTCACACACACACACACACACACACACACAAACACACACACACACACACTGAGTGGAAATACCCTTCTTTTTATAATGAAATTTCATAACGGTTATTTGTTTAAAACAAAATTATTTGAAAACATTTGTTTTGCTGGTTATCTGCTTCAGACGGTGATCTGAAATTCCGACTTGCTGTGTTTCAGGTCTTCATTTGTAATTAAAAAAAAAACGAAAAAGAAGATGCTGTTTAATTTAAATAACATTTTCAGTAAAAGTTGAATATTTTTAAGTCAAAATAACGCCCTAGAAAGTAAAATCCCCAATAAAAATTGTTTTAATTATAATATTTTTATTGTTGTTGTTGTTTACTTTAATTTTTTTTCTCGAAATCTTGTTTTGAAGTCATTGGAACGAAATGGTAGTATCGCTGAATACTGTATGGTACTACAACAATATCATAAAAGGTTTCATTATACCACATGTGAAAAAACTTATTCTTGGACACAGTTTCATTCATCGGTTAGGAAAATGTATGAAGGATAATGAAAAGAAAATGTTTATAAGTGACAACATATTGAACGATGTACATGGAATCAGTGGTAAAACTGTTCGGAGATTCGGAGATATGATCTCAGTTACGTGAGACCGAAAATAGACCAGAGATTGTTTTTAACAAACATGCGGTAACGATGTAAGTGTTGATTGTAGTGCCAAAGCAATTTCAGATGATATTATGTTATTAGCTGAAGTTCTTGAACATAATTTGGGAGTGAAAAGGGTGATTATTGGTCTGTTTTTATGAGACTCAACCCTAGGAATATGAGTTCCGCTCAGTATGACAGAAAGAAAAAAAAAACATTAACTAGATTCGCCACAAAATGTTTGAAAATTTCATTAACAGCGCCTGTGACTCGAAGAAAACTTTGTTTTATAAGCATTGATTTCTTTAGTCAAACTAACACCCTAAAAAGAATATCCCCAATAAAAATGTAATAATTAATAATAAATTTATTTGTTTTTATTATGTACTTTTTAAAAAAAAAAAATTTAAAAACATTTTAATTTAAGTCAATGGTACGAAATGGTAGTAACACCGAATACCGTACGGTACGAAACGTTCATATGACATGGTACGAATCAGACCGATTTGGGTACGAAATGGAAAAATTGGGTACGAAATGGTCATGGTACGAAATGGTTATGGTACGAAACGACTAGCTCCCTCATAGGGAAACCACATACTAAGGGAGCTGACAAACTTTCTCTACTAATTTTCAAACCAAGGAAACTTTACTCCAAATCAGAGAAGTTCTCACCAGAAACAAATATATTCTTCATTTATGTCTGATTTTATGAAAGTATAATGTCAAAGCTGAACATTTTTGAAAATTTTAGAACTGTTACAAAGTTAAAGCATTTTTGGAATGATATGGTTAAAATTTCAATTTTACGAAAGTTATTATTAATTTTAAAACCTAAAACAGAACAAATTGTCCATGTAAGGAAAGAAACTCAAAAGTTTAGACCTTGAATTGAAAAGTAATAATTAGTACACAATTTAAAATTGAAAATCAATGAATTAGTACATTATCTACTGCAAATTCAGTATCACTAGCCAAATGACACGATGTTTCCCAAACTGGTTACAGTAGTGTAATTTGGAGGTTGTACAAATTTTATGAATATTTAGAAAGTTGAATTTTAGTTAAACTATAAGCTACGATATTTGAATGTAAAACCTTCAATATGTGAACTTCGAAGATTATAAAAGAACTCCCTTACAACGAAAATAAGTTCGCTAATGCTTTCACAACGTCACGTCAATTTTAGGGCGCAGACATATTTGTTTGTACTCTCACACCCAAACGTCAACCTCAAATTGAAGCCTTACATAAAAAAGTTAGGTTGCAGTTTTTAATTTGGTTTTTTTTAAAGTCACAAGAATCTCTCAAATATTGAATTCTTTAACATTTACTAAAAAGAAAAATGGATATTTCACGAAATAATATACCGGAAGTGGTAAAGAGTAAAATCACAAAATGAAAGTAGGAGCATTTACAAGCAAAAGTGATATGTGAAATGGAGAAGACGCGGGAATGGACAGACTCTGGAGATTTAGTCAACGCTGATGGAGCTGACAGAAAATATTTATGTGTTGAACATCCAGCTATCATTCATAATGTAGATAAAGCCTTGAAAACCATTGGCGGGACAGAGAATGTTGCAAAAGTATGATCAGTGCTATAAAGCCTGTTTGGCATTATGGGCTAATTGGACATGCAAATCCATAGCATCTTACATATTACTTTGGCACTAATGCCCCCAAACACACAGTAGCCAAAGATATGCCCATAGCTAGCAATGAGCATGTTCTGGAGAGCTCGTTTGGTAAAAACGATCATCTCCATTGAGTGACATTTTGTACATTAAAACTTCGGAGTGATGATTTGCGCATAGAATAACGCATGTTGTTGGCTGGCATTATTTACATGTATGCATGCACAATATGATAACATATCGGCTGTATACAAACAGTGTTTGTGTTCAATGAAGTATATCGGACATATGGTCCAACAATTTAATAGGATCATTTTGATCAATATGTATATCGGCTATATATGAAACTTAATTTAGATAAGATTATGTAAAATAACCTATCAAACTAATGAAACCATTTAAGATAAAATGATTATTTAATGTAAAAAGTTTGATAACGACATGTTGCAGCTGATAATCAGAATGCTTTTCATAAAATTAAAAAATATTGATTTATAATTTAAAAGGTGAAATTAAAATTAAATTCTTATAATCAATTATGAAAAAATAAAAATTGTATTAGGTAAAATTAAAATTAAATACTTTAGGTTTATTATACATTCTAATAATAGTTGTGATACCACTGTTATGAACTTGTTTTCTCTCATTTTGTCAAATTGTAAAAATGTCATTTGTTTTGCTACAAGTATTTTGTACTTTATTGCAAATAAAGATTATTATTATTATTCTAATCAATAATAATATAAGACGAGTGTACGGGTTCGAAAAAAAAAAAGATTTTGTGAATGGTGTTCAGCATATTCACCTAATTAATGCGATTTTTGGTTTGATTACCGGTAAAGTAAGATCACAAGATTCTGTTAATCACATGATGCAATTAAGATCTTGATCACATGATGATGAGTAATTAATTGACCGCTCGTGTCAAGGTAATTAAGTACCTATCAACATAGGATGCTACAATTGAAAAAGTTGTCACTAATTCCTGGTCTCAGTAATAATATTATTGAAAAATGAGAGTTGTCTAATTTAGATCTGTGTAAAATATATTATATGGGACAAGTTTGTAACATGTTGAACATGCATATCAATTTTCGGAAGGCTGTGGACCATGGTAATTTAGACTTAGCAAGTGAGATTAAGAGTTGCGGAACTGGAAAGGATGCAAAGTTTTTGTTGAATGTGTTGTGCAGAAGTCGTTTTTGGCATGAGAGTAAAAGAAAAATTATGGATGAACTGTTTGATATGAAGTTTGAACAAGTGAAAGTGTTTGCGCAATATCTAATAAATAGTAGAGACAGAATGATTGTACATATTGTGGCTGATATTGGAGGGGTGAAAGATATGGTGATGGAGAGAAAGTGTTCAGAAAAATGTTAATGGCGCTAAGAGAAAAGTGTGATAGTTGTATGACAAGAGTTGGTGTTTTCGGGTCGAGTTATATGAAAAGAGTTGTCATGTTGTGCAAGGGTGATTTTAAGGTGTCAGATGGTGAATGTTTGTTGTTTCGGAAAAGACGGCATGAGACCGGAAAGCATCGATAGTAAATTGTTTCGTCAGTTTTTATGTTATTTATAAGCTCCATGTAGTGTTTATTCAGTCAGATGGTAATGAAGTTTCTACAACTTGTGGGCCGACGGATATTTAGAAATATTTTTGAGCTAGTGGATAATTTGAAATCAACAGGTGTTAAAAAAATGTATGTTGGTGAAATTCTTAGAAGAAGAAATTTCGTAAAATTGCGGGGTGTGAATCAAGTTTATTTGAAATTGTTCGTAAGTGAGTGAATAAAAAGTTTTGCAAATTGTATGGAAGATATGTAGTAAGATTCAACAACATAAACTTCCCTCATGATTATTCTTAGGATGGTGTGCATTTGAATGATTATGAAATGAAATGATATTGTTATCCATTACAACAGATTTTTAAAAGTGCCAACATGTGTTAAATAAAGTATTAAATTGTGAAATATAAGATAAATACAGGTGTATGTGTGATTACTTACCATATGTTAATGTTGTGACAAGGATAAGTCTTAATCAGCACTGTTGTCAATGTTCTTTCTTTTGCTTTCTTGATCTCTGATTTGTAATACCTGTAATAACCTTGCACCACACGCTCTCCTTCACAAAATGTTAAGATACTTTTTGAAGTAGGAAATTTTGATCTGGTATGTTTTTTAATTTAAACACATTAAGTTTTAATTCTTTTGGACTTTTTATTCTGTTCGTCTATAAAATCAGCAAAAGTCTTAGAGTCATAAGTTAAAATCATATAGATATTGGATATATTCATTTTGTTATTATATTGCTTTCTACAGACAAGTACTGACCAGTGCTGTGCACTGATGATGTATTTCCAAAATATGTTTCAAAATTATCATATTGCGATAATGCTGAAATAGTGTTAATTTTTCATTCCTTGCTATATTATAGCTATAATATACATATATAGATATTATTTTATTTATCGTTTTAACCATTTTCTTTAAAACTAAATTGTTTTTATTATTTTATTAATTACCTTTTTTTATTTATTTATTTTATTTTATTTTTAAGATTTTTTTTATCATTTGATTTATAATAATAAGCTTATTAAATTGGCGGTTATACTTCATTGAACACAAACCTTGTCCGTATACAGCTGATATAAGTTATCGTATTGCGCATGCGTACATGTATATAATGCCAGCCAACAACATGCGTTATTCTACCGTATGTGTAAATAATGTCAGCCTTAAAGCTTACGTTTCTCTCATAAAGGTTTATTCATAAAAATTAATTTTTAGATTTTCATTCTCACATGACTCACTTTAAATGTTATCTTGATCCATACCGTATAAAACAGTCTATCTTATGGGTTACAAAAACTTAACACATGAAATACATGGGATTTAAAAAGTCCAGATAACTTCCAGTTACTCAGCCTGGTAAACTCAGTTGATAGAGTGCTCTTTTATAGTTTGACAGATTCATGCTTCAGTCTAACCCTATACTTATCCCTTAATACACACTACTGCCAGGCATAAAGTGTGTTGAAAGCTCAACAGTGCATTATCCTGACATCTGGTAAGATGGTTTTAATAGTATGCCACAATGTTTATACATTATAAGCATGGTTTAAACCAAAAACCATTGATCAGGAATAAGATGCTTTACTGATTGAGACACATTCTCCTAAATAACAAAAATTTGGGCATCATTAAAAAATACTCTTATTCTTTAATCTTTACTTATACAACATTATATTTTATATCATTTTGAACATTGCTTTTAAAAAGTTGGTTTTTTTTAATTAGTGCTTTTGCTAGCTCCAGTCAAGTTTATTTTCCTGATGTTGAGGCAGTCTCAATGTATCTCCATATTTTGTAGTTAAAATCAAGCTGGATATTAAACTGTTAATCCCTAAGTAGTAATACAATCTTTAACAACAGTATTCTAATTTTTTCAGACATACTCTGAAGTTAATAAAAGACTAGCTCTTAATTGGAGACCCAATGATATATTTTGTAAACCAGCTTTTGCAGAAAGATGTCAGACTACTAGCATACTACTAAAAATATGTAGAAGGCGTAGAAAGGGAGATGACTCTGGGACATCTGATCAATATCAGGTTGAGTTTTTAGGTGATGTTGAAGTGTCCTACAGATTTCAAGGTAAATTTATTATCAGTAATGAAATTGCTTTATTCAGGTAACAGCTTTGCAGGGCATGTTATTCAGCTACCAGCTTATTTAGGACTCATCCAATGGCTCTGTGTGTTATTTAGCAATCAGGTTGTTTGGGCATGTTTTCTAACAGCTATTTCCATAGTTTTGTTAAGTTTGTTATTTATAGCCACAACCTTTGTTGGACAAGGCGTCTTGATTGTCATGTGGTCTAAAGCATGCACTTAGGGATCAAAGTGCCTCTCAACACCTCTAGGTTCTGATCCCACTTGGGCATATTCCAGAGTTACAAAGTTTGTCAGCTCAGTGCTGAAGGTCAGTGGTTTTCTTAAGTTTCTCCAATCCAGTTTCCTCCACCATCCTAGAACTAATTGCCTCAATATAAGTGAAAGAATCTTGACCTGGGCATAAAACACTATTGCTTCACTGCACTTTGTTGGACATGTTATTAAGAAACTAGCCTTATTGGACAAGCTGTTTAAGTCTATAACTTGTTTGACATGTCATTTAGTCATTAGTTGTTTGAGGTGTTATTTACTTTTAATACCATAGTAACTACCAGGTAGCTTTGTTGCTAAACAGGGATTCAAACCTGGCTGACAATAGTAGTTATGTTTGAACAATTGCAATGCTAAATCAAACTTCTTTATC
The DNA here is from genome assembly GCA_029721355.1 of Tegillarca granosa. Classification (NCBI taxonomy): domain Eukaryota; kingdom Metazoa; phylum Mollusca; class Bivalvia; order Arcoida; family Arcidae; genus Tegillarca; species Tegillarca granosa. Next base: position 27,291,922 of record CM056606.1, read on the forward strand.
GTGATGTTTTTGTCTTTTTGAAATAAAATTCTTTCCTTTCAGCTTTTTACTAATTTGGAAATTCAGCTTTGATAATTACTGGTATTTTGCAGTTTTCATACAGAATAAAACTTTGATAAATGTGTTTTTTTTTACTATGATTTTTTAGGTTTTATTTATCTGTTAGAGAGTTAATAGCCATCTGATTTAAATTTTGTTGTGCTAAAAGCATCAGTTTGATTTTCATCAATAATATTCAAATTGCTATGAAAAAATTTAAGATCTTTGAGATCTCATAAAATAGATGAAACTTTTATTCCAGAATTCTCAGATGGTCAGTTTTCGGTCCAACTGTGGGCCTCATTCTTGAAAGTAGGTCTTGTCCTCCCAAACTCTCAAATTGTAAAGTGTATAGTTACAGCATTGTTGAAGCCCAACTTAATAAAAGAAATAAATAATGAGTGTTGAATTTGTCATCCTGACTTTTGCGCAATAAATGTCACCTTTTAAACTAAATGTGTTATATATATATATATATATATATATATATATATATATATATATATATATATATATATATATATATATATCAGGGCTCCACAAACGCCGGTAAGGTCAATCGACGGTAGGCAAAGGGTACATCAGACCACCCCACCTCCCAACGATTGGCAAAGGGTAACCCCCCGAACAAATTTCTGTTTCTTTTTTAATAAACACACATCAGACAGGTAAAGAAATAAACAAACATTAAAATTTTTATTTGAAAATATGGTGTCATCGTACTGCTTTTTTATATTTCCATAACTGTCCAGTCGGCAATGCAACAAAACTTCGAAACAGTTAAACTGAATTCTGTTTGGTACATCGGGATATCTGTCGTTTTAATTAAAAATTTTAAGTCGATGTGTGGCAATGTCGCATATATAGATAAATGTTCATAATACCACTTATTAATATCTTGCAAAAATCCCATCACTGGTAACTTAAAATTGATCGACATATAACAGATAGAAAAACAACGTGTAATGCGGTGATCATGTTGTTGTTGTTGGTAACCCGAAAAAACCATCGTTATCTAGTCAGCACTTGTATATAGAATTCAGGGGAGGTTATTAACTATCTATAAACTCGTGTATGTGTTAGTATACTCAGTAGAAACGATGTGAACAGGTGAAGCCACTAGTAATCAATTAACTTGTAAGGTATTAGGTAATTACCTGTGAATAGGGAAGTTCAGTGAATCGTGACACTGTCCTGAGTAATTTTAATTGTTAACAAGCCGGCATTAAAGAATTTTTAATCAGATTTTGTCTTACTATTATGGGGGAAAAAGCCGATTCGGATATTTTTCAATCGGCTTTTTTTAAGTTTGAATCGACGTTTTTTGCCAAAAATCGGTGTTTGTAGAGGCCTGATTTATATATATAGATAGATAGATAGATACAATAAAATAAATAAGTACAACGATTTGTATTGTATAAGTATGTTTATGTTTTTGTGTTGTATACATCATACAAAGATTGTGTTGTACTTACCGGTATTTATCGGTATTTATTTCATTATATCCTACCAGACACTGAGAAACTAATTTTATATATATATATATATATATATATATATATATATATATATATTTACAATCGTACTGAATTCTCTTCAGTAAACCCTTTGAAAGCAACTGAAGATATTTCCCAATAACTTTAGTTGGGCACGTGCGACCTTTAACCCGTGACGTCAGGACCTGTATCACTGGCGTATACGTCAAAAACATTTGTTTACAATCAAAACCTTGCAGTGGTGATCGCTATGTTTTTTTTGTTGCTGTTTTTTCCGAAACTGCTAGTTTATCAATCGGATTAGAATTTTTTTCAGAAATTAAATAAAATTTAGTGATAAATGCAAAGGATCAATCTTTTTGTGTTTTTTTGAATACAAGAAAACCGGGATTTTTTGTAATAAAATTCATTACTAAGGAAACCTCGTGTTTTATCGTAGAAATTTCAAAAGATTGTAAATCTAAGGATTGAACTTTGATTGAACTTTGCTTTGCCATTCATTCAATTTGCGCGTGACCAACTGAAGTTATCACCCAATAAATTCAGTACAATCAAAGTTCAATCCTTAACTATATATATATAATTGCTTTTAATAATGCATTCCACCTTAAGTTATTTTAAGTTAATTGTATAGTTAAATGAAAATTTAGAAGAGTTTTCTTCCTTTGATTGGAAGTAATATTATCTTTTTTCTTAAAATGGGGCAAAATCATACCAATGTCCACAGCAATCATCATTCTCCCAAAAAGATGAAAGAGCTTTAATTTAATGCATACATATACATGTATTATTTGATATTTTATATCTTTGCAGGAATGGCTGATTTTCAATTTTTACCCATTGTTAGAAAAGATTCTAGTGAGTTGTTGGAAACTTGTACTCCATATTACACAGAATCATTATCAAAATCACACGATCAAGAAACTGGGAGTTCCATACCACAGTATGAAAGTATTTTGGATAAACTGAACATGAATACAATGGTAGATAGGAATGAATTTTTAAGTAGAGATGTTCCAATGTATTTACCACCAATGGTGTTTTCCAGATTTGATTTGCCGGACAAGGCATATTTGTTTCGTCCCTCTGTTGCACATCGTGAAGGATATGTTGACCCAGATATAAAAAGACCACAGAATCTAATTGGAACAGGTATTGGAATTATTATATTTCTAAATACTAATACCAGAATTTTCATATTTGCATCATTATCTAATTTCTTATTAACCTGCTTATTCTGAAAGAGTTTTTAAGACTAAAGGATTTTTGGCACAAACCTCACCTTAGCTACATTTTATGTCCTTGAATAAGACAGTTCACATAGCTGAAGCTTACACAGATATGAGTACATACTAATAGTAGATATGCTGGAAATTGATATAGATTGGCAGTACGAGTTGTGAAAACAGTCTGAAATGCTTGGTTCATTATTTGTTACATTTGAGCAAAAGAGGAATATCCAATGTCTGTCCTAAATATATATACATGCACAACACAATATAGTTACACTGATCTCTTTCAGTTAAAAAAGAGATTTTATACCATACCTAAAGAAAAATTTTTATTCTAATTGTAAGTGTAAGCATCTAATTGAAATGATGGACTAAAAGTCGAGGCACTTGGTAGAGTTGTTACAGACTCTCATATCAGGTTGATTTTGAACCTCAACTAGGCTGTATGGTATGTCCTTGAGCATGACATTTAATTTCTAAATGCCTAGTCCATCTAGATAACAAATGAATCAGTATTGGCAAATATGCTGGAGGTTAACTTTGTGTAGACTTATGATCATCCATGGGGTAGAAGGGGGTTATATTTGGGATCACTTCACATTACTGTTACACAATTAGCACCAGTGAAATGGAGTATACAAGCACAATACAGGTGAGGTTCGCAGGTATTTCAAGAGTTCCTGATTGCTTTTTTAATGTTTTCTGTTAAAATCTTGTAACATATTTCAATACAATATTTCTTTTTCAACAGTTAGACAGAAAAGAACAGTATTCACAGTTTTTGTCAATTTTAAAGATCCAATTCCACAAGGACCTTCTGAATTTGCTAAGACACAGTTGGCTAAAAAGTATATAAATAAAGAATATGAAGAAGAGTTAAAAAAGGTTAGAGTTATTTCCCTTTCCTCATGTTGCTTGGGGCCTGTTCAAGAGTTGCCTTCCACTGCACTTGTGCATGCAATTTTTATGTCTATTTAACAGGTGCTAGCAATCACATTGAATCTAAGTCATCATTATCATCCAGATGCTTTAAAAATAATCTCCCTTAGATTTGGACATGGACTGGAGAAAAATTGTCAAAATATAAATTGAATCAGGCATGTGTACACAAGTTTTCTATAAAGATACCTTATGTTTTCACTGAAATATAAATTGAAATGCATGTTGGTTTCAGAACTTATTAAAACATTTCTTATAAACTTTGTCAGAGGGACAATGTTTTTAATCTAAGGTGAAGATCCTTATGATATTGATACCAGTAGCATGCATGTGCTTTGGCAAACAATCATTCCTGAATGGCTTGCTCGACAAAGCAAAACTTATGTACATTCTCTTAAATGGGCCTCAGGTTGATATAAAAATTTGCCAAATTCATTGTTAATGTTTTGCTAAACCTTCTGAGAAAAAAAGGAAAATGGAAAACTTTAACATCATAGACCTTTATTAAATAATTGAAAAACTGATGTGGACCATGTGTAAAGCAAAGTTATTTTATTAAGAGGTACATGTTTTTTCATATTTACATGTTATTTCATCTCAACAAAGTTGTGCCATTTTGGGTCAGGTTTTATAAATTGAAGTTTTTAAGGTAGTTGGCTATGATGATATATTTAAAATTTCTATTATCTTTCTTTCTATGACTCTATTGATCTTCTTTGCAGTCATATGCTATGAACGCTGATGACCTTTCTGAACTTACTGACGTCATTATTTTCTACTATAAATCCTATGCTGTTTTACATACAATGATATATACTCTGGTGAGATATATGCTGATATCTTGTTACTTTTCTTTTTAGTTATTTCAGTTGCGTCCAGTATGGTCAAGAATTGCCTTAAATAACCATTTCACAGGCAGAAAAGATAAATTGAAGTTTATATTGCCCCTATGTGCCTATTATTACCTGACAGGTCCCTGGAGATGTCTTTGGGTCAGGTTTGGATACGACCCCCAGAAGGATCCTAAAGCAAAAATATACCAATCTGTAGACTTCAGGAAAAGGCAAAGTAAGTGATAATACATAAAACATTATAAAATAGCATGCTAAAGAATTATTTATCAACAAAAACATCTAAATTATGTCATGTGAAAAAGCAAAAAAGATCTATAAAAATTATAAAAGAGACTGCCATTATCATACTATAAATTTCTTATTTTTTATAAGTTGCAAAAACTTTCATTCCAAATAAAAGTACTTGTACATAAGAGTTGTCTCTCCTTTACAGTAAAACAAAATCAAGCTTAAAGTACGTGTATTCTATTGTCTGAGGGAAGTGTAAGTGGCATACAGTATTAAGTTTATTGTGAAAGATTTTTAATGGACTACATTAAATACTGTTCTTCAGACAGTTCTGATTATTTTCTGTTTTAGCTTCTATTGGAGATCCAGTGGGTATCAAATGTAAGAGAGGAGAGAATATAATGGCATTTCCATCCAACACTCGGACACAGCCAAATGTAGCCAGGATAGAGAAAGAACAACTGACTAGTATATCTAAACCTGATGATGTAACAGAAGCAGCAGATATAGCTGATACAGAGGATGTGAGTATAGTAATAGTGGAGTGGAGTGGGGAAAATGGTGTTTTATGCCCCAGTTAAGATTTTTCCACTTATATGGAGAAAGAATAATGTCAAAAATAATGGAGAAAACAGGAATGCTCAAAGAAAATCGGTGACCTTTGGCAAGCAAACTTACAAACTATCTCGCACTAGGATTAAGAAACAAACCATCAATGTTTGGCAAGCAAACTGACAAACTTTCTCACAATAAGATTTGGATTCAGACCAAGGAAGTGTGAGGTGTTGTGATCTTTAAACCACTTTGCCACTGAGTATTATAATAATGGTGGTCATTATACAGAGGTTAGATTAAAAATTAATTACTAGATAGAGAATTTGATAAGGGTTTATCTGCATACGCTGTGTTTGTTTGGGCCTCACCTACCATGAACATTTAGATTCAACCAGACTTGATGTATCTAGATCTGAAGTGACAGACAAAACTGTTTTAAATGAATTAAGTTATCAATTTGCGACAAAACCTGTTATATTGACCACTTTTATTGTAAATTGGAAATAACTTGCTGTGGTTAAATGTTGGGTGATATTCACAAAAATTTAAATAAAAGACATTTTTATTGAGTTTTATTTCCCATTGTGTTAACTGATTTATAAATATTTTGAAAAAAACATTCATTTGGGTAATTTTCATTCACATATTATTTGCCTAGTATCTCATGATGTTGATGAAAAATTGAGCCTTTCTCGTTTGACACAAGTAATTTATGTGTGTATCTGTAAGTACATATATGTATGCATTAGCATTTACATCCTTCCTGGTTTAGACATTAAAAAATTGACTAGCATTCATTTTCAATAATTACAGTCTATACAGATAATTGTATTGTAAGATGTAAGATGTAACATATGATGAATGATGATTGGACATAGCATTTCTTACTCTTCAAACCAAAGGGGCTAAGTGTTGCTTAGAGCCTATTGATCATGGCCTATCCCATCTCACCATCTTGGTTCAAACCCAAACCTGGGCATTGCATAGCCTGAGAAAGTTTGTTGTTTTGCTTGTCAAAGTTTGTTGTTTTGCTTGTCAAAGTTTGTCGTTTTGCTTGTCAAAGTTTGTCCTTTTGCTTGTCAAAGTTTGTTGTTTTGCTTGTCAAAGTTTGTCGTTTTGCTTGTCAAAGTTTGTCGTTTTGCTTGTCAAAGTTTGTTGTTTTGCTTGTCAAAGGTTGTTGATTTCTCTTGAGTGCCTGATTTTCTTCACCATTCCAGAACATGACTGCATTAGTATAACTTTATGACATGAAAAAATCTTAACAGAAGCCTAATACAACATTACCTTCTCTCTTACTTACTGTTCCATTGGCACCCTCTTTGCTGTAATTTATTGCTGAAATATCCCTCTGGAATCAGTTTCCAAAGACCATTGTTGCTGCAAACTCCAGCTGCTCATTAAAAGAGATGTGCAGGAAATACAGATGCCAGTATCATCAAAACTAAAAGGTTTTAAATAATTTAAACCTTTTTTTTTTGTTTTTAATCTACAGTCATTACACCACATTAATTATGATCTATTGTGCATAAAATTCTCTAGAGGCAAATGACCAAGTATTTAAAAGAAATTTTCTGTCAATACACAGAGTAATCTTTTAGTCTGGCTGGATTTCGTTACATATGTTGCTTATTCCTCAGTTGTTTATCTTCCTGAAATAGGAGCCAGAGGTTGTAGAATGATAGAAAATTTTACTAATGAAAAATGCATAAAAAAGACTTTTTTTACTGCTTTTGTCAAAATATGAGAATTATATACTTGTAAATAACATTTTTCAATTATATGTTATATGATGCAAGCAAATCTCTGTGGTACTTATCTAAATAAGACAGCTATAGCCATTTAAGCATTGATTCTGGTTTTCATTCAGGTCTTTGAGAAATAATTGTATAATTCGCAAATTAAATTTTAAAGACAACTTTATCAAACGAGAGAATGACTTTTGCATATGCAATAACTTCAAAACAAGATAAAATGACATGCATGAATAGTAGTTCGTTCTAGTTTGCATCATCGTCAAACACTTCAGCATGTGAGTGGACGTGGCTAATTTATGTTCAGAAATGACCTAAATGTATTTTCACTTTTTAACCAAAAAAATCATTAGAAATTTGTCAAATTATTTATTATGTAAATTGACCTACTTATATCAGAAGTATTGGTTAAGTGCTTTTTTATAGATTACATGTTCAGATGAACAGTTTTTCTGACAGTATTAGTTTGTTTACATGTTCAGATGTACAGTTTTTCTGACATTATTTGTTTGTTTACATGTTCAGATGTACAGTTTTTCTGACATTATTTGTTTGTTTACATGTTCAGATGTACAGTTTTTCTGACATTATTTGTTTGTTTACATGTTCAGATGTACAGTTTTTCTGACATTATTTGTTTGTTAACATGTTCAGATGTACAGTTTTTCTGACATTATTTGTTTGTTTACATGTTCAGATGTACAGTTTTTCTGACATTATTTGTTTGTTTACATGTTCAGATGTACAGTTTTTCTGACATTATTTGTTTATATGTTCAGATGTGGTTTTTCTGACATTATTTGTTTGTTTACATGTTCAGATATACAGTTTTTCTGGCAGTATTTGTTTACATGTTCAGATGTACAGTTTTTCTGACAGTATTTGTTTACATGTTCAGATGAAGTTTTTCTGACATTATTTGTTTACATGTTCAGATGTACAGTTTTTCTGACAGTATTTGTTTACATGTTCAGATGTACAGTTTTCCTGACAGTATTTGTTTGTTTACATGTTCAGATGTACAGTTTTTCTGACAGCATTTGTTTGTTTACATGTTCAGATGTACAGTTTTTCTGACATTATTTGTTTACATGTTCAGATGTAGTTTTTCTGACATTATTTGTTTGTTTACATGTTCAGATATACAGTTTTTTTGGCAGTATTTGTTTACATGTTCAGATGTACAGTTTTTCTGACAGTATTTGTTTACATGTTCAGATGAAGTTTTTCTGACATTATTTGTTTACATGTTCAGATGTACAGTTTTCCTGACAGTATTTGTTTGTTTACATGTTCAGATGTACAGTTTTTCTGACAGCATTTGTTTGTTTACATGTTCAGATGTACAGTTTTTCTGACATTATTTGTTTACATGTTCAGATGTAGTTTTTCTGACATTATTTGTTTGTTTACATGTTCAGATATACAGTTTTTCTGGCAGTATTTGTTTACATGTTCAGATGTACAGTTTTTCTGACATTATTTGTTTACATGTTCAGATGATGTTTTTCTGACATTATTTGTTTACATGTTCAGATGTACAGTTTTTCTGACAGTATTTGTTTACATGTTCAGATGTACAGTTTTCCTGACAGTATTTGTTTGTTTACATGTTCAGATGTACAGTTTTTCTGACAGCATTTGTTTGTTTACATGTTCAGATGTACAGTTTTTCTGACATTATTTGTATGTTTACATGTTCAGATGTACAGTTTTTTTCTGAGAGTATTTGTTTACGTGTTCAGATGTACAGTTTTTTCTGACATTATTTGTTTGTTTACATGTTCAGATGTACAGTTTTTCTGACATTATTTGTTTGTTTACATGTTCAGATGTACAGTTTTTCTGACATTATTTGTTTGTTTACATGTTCAGATGTACAGTTTTTCAGTTTTTTTTTAAATTATTGTTTGTTTACATGTTCAGATGTACAGTTTTTCTGACATTATTTGTTTGTTAACATGTTCAGATGTACACTTTTTCTGACATTATTTGTTTGTTAACATGTTCAGATGTACAGTTTTTCTGACAGTTTTTGTTTATATGTTCAGATGTATAGTTTTTTCTGACATTATTTGTTTGTTTACATGTTCAGATGTACAGTTTTTCTGACATTATTTGTTTGTTTACATGTTCAGATGTACAGTTTTTCAGTTTTTTTTTAAATTATTGTTTGTTTACATGTTCAGATGTACAGTTTTTCTGACATTATTTGTTTGTTAACATGTTCAGATGTACACTTTTTCTGACATTATTTGTTTGTTAACATGTTCAGATGTACAGTTTTTCTGACAGTTTTTGTTTATATGTTCAGATGTATAGTTTTTTCTGACATTATTTGTTTGTTTACATGTTTAGATGTACAGTTTTTCTGACATTACATGTATTTGTTTATTTTTACTTTTACAGTATGTGTATACAGCAGATAAGATTCCTCCCTGTAGACAGATGTATTATCAACTATGTGATCTGTTAGTAGATGAAATACAATACATGATCAAGAAAAATGATGGAAAGGTGAGTTAAATCACTTCATATCAAATTGGCTCAACTGCCATGGAAATTTAATCATACATATGTTGGCTTGAACCTTTGACAAATGATAGAAAAGTGTGTAAAATCCCTTCATATCAATCGACTAAGCGAGAATAGTTTGCTAATTTGCCATCAAGATTTAATCACAATTGTGGCATAGCCACACGTGTTTGGCTTGATCTCTTGAAAAACAATGAAAAGTAAGTTACTTTATATCAATTATCTTAAGCCACATAAAAGCTCTAATAATTTTATCACAATTGTGGCATAGCCACTCATGTGTTGGGCTTGAACTCTTGACAAATGATGGAAAAGGTGAGTGAAGTAACCTTGTAAAGGTGAGTGAAGTAACCTTGTATTAATAATTTTGGGTAGGCCCCAATAGATGTCTAAACTGCTGTAAAAATTTAATCCCATTTGTGGCATAGCTGCGTATGTGTTGGGCTTGAACTCTTTATTTACATACCCTTCTTCTATTACCACAATAATTTGTTTATATAGCAACCTAAAGTTTATATAATAATAAATACACTGATATAGTATCGTGTTAATTTTGTTATATAAAACTAAAATCTGTGCTGAATCAACTACATGTATCTTCTAGCAGATTTAATGGTCTCTTTTATAAACAAGGATCATGCAGGATTAAGGGTAAAGGAAAATTCTTGACTTAAATGTTCTATCTTTTCTTTGTGTTCCAGCAGTAGGTGAGTAGAATTTTGCTGGTTAGAAAATCATAGTGTCTGGTCAAATGAAATACCATGGTTTTAAATAAAAGTTGCCCATTTTGGATAAAATTGTCCTACTTTAAGTACATTTATTTTTGCTACATCTAATTTTCCATCTGAGGTTTTAATTTTTCTTCTGTCATTTTTGTGTTAGTTACATTGTATTTAAAGGCCATCTTATTAACACTTGCACTGTCCTTTATTTAAATAATTATGTCAAAAACTTGAACTATGAGCAACTGACTTTTTAAGACTTTCTATTAGCTTTTGTTTGTGTGTGCTAGTATTGTCATGCAATTCTCTAGATGGTTTGAAAGCCATTTACGGATTGTGCATTCTATCATTATGTTTGTTTTTACATTGTGGGAAACTGCTATATCATACATAATGGTAAAAAAGTGTGACTAATTATGAAATGATTACAGAAAAAAGTTTCTTGTTGGTCAATTGATTTATTGGGGTTTTACATCCCATTTAAGAATATTTCACTTATATTGAAACCTTACCAGCTATAGGTGAGGTGGCAGAATTTTTACCTTTGTAGTGTGCTTAGGGCAATGTGCAAGGAGGGTTCTTTAACATGCTATGCCTGCCCTGAAGTGGGCATCAGTTTTTAAGGTCTCATCCAAAGGACAACATGACTTTCATTTCTAAATGCTGAGTGCTTGGTGAAGAGAACAGTCACTACCAATTTTCAAGTGTTGGTCAGACCCAGCTCATGTTGGAAACCTTGACTTCCAACATAAGAAACAAGCACTCTACCAACTGAGCTACCATAGCGGTCTTTCCTGTTAGGAATAGTTAAAAATAAGCTAGTAAAACATAAGCAACACTGAGTTAAAATATTGTAGTATAAGTCATAATATACAAGATAAGAGTTGACGAGAAAAACTATTTTGTAGATAATGCAAAAATAAAATGTAGATATTTCAAAGCAAATCAGAACAAACATTTTTATGGATTTACACACTACCTGAAATTGTTTTTTTATAGGAAAAAGTTTGTGATGAGAGAGATGGATGGTGTGTAACTGGTGTTATTGATCGGTGTAGAGATATAATTTCAGAAAACACAAGAAAAATCCTGGTGAATGAAGACAAGTTTATCACAAATGCTGTCCACAAAAGTAAGTTACTATCATACATATCATTCATAATATTGCTGTAGTTTTATAAATGTAATGATTGTTTAGCTCTTTGTAGCACAACTGTGCTCATGGTGAGGGTAATAAACAGGGAGGGGTAATTGAAAAATGTAATTGTAATTAACTGTAATTAATTACAATTTTTCAAGCAATTGAATGTAACATGTAATTAACCTTTTTTCAATTACTTGTAATCATAATTTAATTTATTACATAAAAAAAGTCATGTAATGCCTTTACATTTCAATTACATTACAATTACATCATGAAACATAAGTTTGTTTTATCATGTTTGACAAAAGAATTAAATGGCCACTACTTTACTTTTTACTTTTTTGAAATATTACTACTAAAAAATTAGTTAAACAGTTCAAGCAAGCTAGATGCAGATAATTTTCAAGTGAGCGTCCAGAAACCTCATGACATTCTTTTTCAAGTTACAACCCTCATACAGTTAAATCAGATTTATTTTTTACTATCTGAGACTTTACCTCATTACATACATTTACATACATTTTTAAGTAACATCAACGTGGAAACTTATGATTTCCAAAATACCATTTGTCTGATTTTAATGCACATACAGTACAATTTTGAAAGAATATAATTCAAAATTGTTTTTAAAAAGAAATCCCAACAGCTATTGGAAGGTATATGATTCCTGAATTACATGGTATTACATAATATGAAAATTTTTTTATTTGTGAGAAAGTCAACTTTCAGAAAAATTATGATATATATTGCTGTTGTTCTGTAATTGTTTTTCACCTCTTTAAATCAGAAAACCTCAGTAGCAGAGTGGTCTAAAGTATAGATCACAGTGCCTCTCATTCTAGGTTTGAATCTGCCTCGAGCACATCCAAGTTTGAGAAAAATTTGTCAGTTCACTTAAATAAGAACTGTAATTCTGGCCCTCCAGTTTCTTCAACAGACCCAGAACTAACTGCTTTGGTACACGAAAGAATCTTGTCTTGGTTGAAAATGTCATTATTTATCTCTTTAAATCCAAGCATCAAAACAACACCATTCCCAGTATTTTATGAGTTATTTCCCTTTGATCAATATGACAATTTTCATAAATAACCTAGAGGGTGTTGACAGAAATGAAAAAAATGATTGTGGTTTTTTATTTTTTTATTTTAAATTTAATTTTATTTATTTTCTTTTAATGTAATTTAATTTCTAGCTATATCCTTCACATAAATTTTTTTCTTTTTTTTATTTTGATCACAAAAGCAATAAAAACTTATTAATATGGAAATTTATCCTAATTTATGTATTGGCAGTTTGGCAGTTTAGTTTTAACATTACTGTATATACCTGAAGCTCTATATGCTGATATATATATATATATATATATATATATATATATATATATATATATATATACACACACTAAGTATTGAAACAATCTTGAATACTCATTTTCTATGCAACTCTATAGTATCAGAAAGGACGATATCTATGTAAGGCATCCCTTGTTTGACATTTGACCTGTTATTTCCCTGCCTCCTCTTCCTGCTTCTTCTTCTTCTTCTTCTTCTTTTTCTTCTTCTTCCCTTCTTCTTCTTCTTCTTCTCTGCCCCCTCCTCCTTCTGCTTCTTCTCCTCCGCCCCTTCTCCCCATCCTTCTTCTTTTTCGTTTTCTTCTTTTTTTTAGAACTTTGTTGTTGTTTCTTTAAATGAGTGAATCATATTTGTCTAGTAGTAAAATTTCAAAAGAAGTAAGAATAATTCAGTTTGTAACTACTAGTTTGATTGATCAAAGACTTGGGTCCCATTTGAAAACTTAGTCCTACATTAGGATATGTGCCAAAGACCAGAGACTCCTAATTTTAATCATACTGCATGTTATATCCTAGATCATAAAGGGGCTTCTGTGGCCAAGTGGTCCAAAACACAAGTTTGTGGATTACAGTGTCTGTCAATGTGTAGGTTCAAATCCCAATCTGATGTGATCCTAGTGTGAGAAAGTTGGTCTGTACGCTTGCCAAAGGTCCATGGTTTTCTCTTGGCACTCCTGTTTCCTCCACCATCCCAGAACCAACCAGCTTGATATGTGAAGAATTCTTGACTGGGGTGTAAAAATGGTATTCCTAACCTCAACTCAACTTGGTTCTTAGAGTAAAACATTTCATTTCACATGGCTTAAGTCCACCCAGCCACTTAGCTGTCCAATTAATGGCTACCAGGAGTTAACTTTGCAATGAATTGAAATTACGTCCATGGCGGTAGTACATGTATTGTCTTTTTACTTCACTGATATCCAGAAAATCACTCTCTTGATGAGCGGTAAAAAATCTAGTTACAGAAAACAGAATTTGAGTGTTGGTTTGATGTTGCCCTTATGAATATTACTGGTAGGAAAATTAGAAGGAAAGTAGGTGCAGATTATATTCCATGTACCCTGGTGGGTTTTGATGACAAGCTGCCAATGTAAATATCACTTGTGGACTTTTAAGAGAGAAAAAATGGGTGTTGGTTTTACCCCTGGTCTTGATGCGGACATAGTGCAGGTGCAGGAAGTTATATATATATATATATATATATATATATATATATATATATATATATATATATATATACTAGAGTATACATACTAGAGTATATATATACCAACATTACTGCAGACTTGTAAACAGTTTTTTCTTCTCTGTGTGATGTTAAATTTAGTCTTTGTCATATTTAAATGCTGACAAAGAAATGTAATTCATCTCCAATTTCATTACACAAAAGATGACATTTATGACAGTTAAAGTTTTATTTTACAAAGTGATAATTTTTTTTATAAGTTATTGTGTCTATAAGAATAAGCAGTTGACCTTAAGGTCACCAAGTTGACCCAAATGTCACCAAGTATGAATACACAAGTAAAAATATCATTAAACCTTTGCTTGGTGCTTTTTAATTATACCTATTCTGTTGACAGAATCAACACCTTTTTAAATGAATTTAATCAAGGTTTATAATTAGAAAATACTCTAATCTATTTATTATATAATTCTCAGTCAGTCATGAAATTTAACTCTCAACATGCTAGGAGGTAACTGGTCTCCAGAAGTCTGTAGGAGGAAAAGAAAAACGGGTTAGACGAGTTATGAAATGAATCAGTATTCATTTGTGTGAGAAATTTCAATATGAAGTGATAAATCACTGATATATATTCCTGCTCATTAGATCTATAATTGATGGCATACCGATGAGTTTTCCTTGTTTATGAGAAAAGTAATTAATTACTTTGTATTTATTAAGTAAATTTTATTTCATTTCTTAAATTTTTTTTACATGGTATCTTGTTATCCGTTCACAAATATGTGATACTAACCAGTTTTAGCTAAGCTTTATAACCTTTTTAAGACCTGTGTTTGTTCAATTTGAGGCTATTACATCCGGGGTTTTATAACTTTATTTAACAAAGTTTCTAATGACACTGATTGATCTTGTACTTGCAGTAAGTTTAAAATAATACTGGTGACATAACAAAATACAACCTAATATACTGATCTCATACAATTGAATCTTCTTTAAACTTTTAAACTGTCCGAAAAAGTGAAATTAAAAAGTGATTTTTTTTCCGTTTTGAGTTGAGTAATTTCGTTTTATGCCTCAGTCAAAATTCTTTCATTTACATTGAGGTGGTCACTCCTTGCATGGTACAGGAAACCAGAGTCATTGACTTTTGGCAAGCAAACTTTCAAACTTTCTCATTCTATGATCTGCCCAGGTGGAATTTGAGTCTACACTGTGAGAGGCACTGAGTTTCTTGAGTCTGAACTTTTTACAACTTAGCCTTGAGGCTCCAAAGTCGGAAGAAAAAAAAATTAAAAATAATAAACACAGATTGGTTAGCCTGACTGTTTGTAAATACTTTGGCACATAGAGTTTTATTTTTCAGTTAGATGGCTGACCAGTTTAAGTTCTAGCAGGGTAAAAGAATTATAAGGAGGGGGATTTTTCTTTCTATTACAGAAAAATCTGATAAGCCATTATCTACTTACTACCTCAGCAGGCTGTCTATTCTTTATATTGTTAATTTTTAGAGTTATAATTTTTAAATATGGACAAAATTCTACCTGTTTACTGTCTTACTGTCTGTGTTTCTACATAATCTTCCACTTGAAGGTATTAAAATTGTACCCAAGAACAAACACACATACTGGCATGTCAAATATACTTAATTGCAATGATTTAGAAATGTACCTAACATCCTTTGACACACACACACATATATACTCTTACTTGTTCTCACACTTAGAACAAAAAAATGCCATTAGTATTATTGTTATGATGGGGCACTGCACAATGTGAACTCTCTCTCTCTCTCTCTCTCTCTCTCTCTCTCTCTCTCTCTCTTACACACCCTCTCTTTTTTTCACACCCCCCTCTCTCTCTCTTCCTCACTTGCAGTGGCCGAGTGGTTTAAAGTACAGGCATGTTTATTGTTTAAAACACCACACTCTGCATATAGATTTCAACCCTACTTGGACAGATCGTAATGTGAGAAAGTTGTTAGTTAACTTTCGCAAAGTCTGGTTTTCTTTAGGCATGGTAGTTTCTATACAAGAAGTTAAAACCTTGATATAAGTGAAAGAATATTGAGTAGGGTTTAAATCTCTCTCTCTCTGTCTCTTTCTCTCTCTCTCTCATCTTTTATTTAGAAAATTGTTTTCACACAGTGCATCTATGAACATGACATCCACCCTTATTTTCAAATTCCTACAAGTGAAAGTTAATTATTTAATTTAAAGTTTTTGTTTTTAATTTTTTATATTCTATAAAAGTTATCAAAATTGACACGATTTTGGAATTCGACAAATTTATCAAAATTGAACTTTAATTCATTTGAAAATCTGTTGCTTATGGGACAGACTGTCTCTGTACATCAGACCCTTTCTCTCCAATTTTCATATTTACTGTACAGGTAGGAAAAATAAATTAAAACAACTTATACAAAATCTTCTTGCACAGGTAAGCAAAAAGGTAACTTTAATTGCCACTCTCCATGATATCAGCCGAGATGTAAGTCGTCCTTGAAAAGTCTTGTTGACAAGATTCTGAATTTAACTCATGCAGAAAATATAAGCACCATTTGAATTTTAAATTATTCATGACTCATTGGCATACAATTTTTATAAAGATTTAATGAAATAATTATTTATGCATTTATGTTTGAGGTGCTATCTATTTAATAATATCTTACCTGTAACCCCCACCTACAGGTATATAGAATGTATAAAGGTATGTATATATAATACCTATATACTGGTAACAGGTTTAACATTTAAATGCTAATTAAATTCACCCCGATTATTCTTGTTTAAGGTTATGTACTACAGTTAAGAATGATAGTCTGATATTAAATGTCCGGAAGTTTTGGTAAGGGTTAAAAAGAATGACATATATATGTATACTGTCTTTCATTTGCTAATTCTCTTTGAAGAATAAAGTGTGTGTGTGTGTGTGTGTGTGTGTTTGTGATTAAACTCATTAAGTAACAGGGGCCTTGGTTGCAGAGTGGTCTAATTATGGATTACATAACCTAACTGCAAAGGTTTAAATACATACAGAGAGACAGATAGATACACATGCAGGCAGGCAGACAGACACATGGACATATATACAGACAGACAGATAAATACTCATGCAGATGGACAGACAAATGGACATACATACAGAGAGACAGATAGATACACATACAGACAGACAGACAAAAGGACAACATATAGACAGACAGATAGATACACATGCAGGCAGACAGACAGACAGATAGATACACATGCAGACAGACAGACAAATGGACAACATATAGACAGACAGATAGATACACATGCAGGCAGACAGACACATGGACATACATACAAACAGACAGATACACATGCAAAGAAACAAGCACAAATGGACATACATATAGACAGACAGATAGATACACATGCAGGCAGACAGACAGACACATGAACATATTTACATATAGAGAGACAGATAGATACACATGCAGGCAGACAGACAGACAGACACATTAACATATTTACATACAGAGAGACAGATAGATACACATGCAGTCAGAGAGACAGACAAATGGACATACATACATACAGACAGATACACATGCAGGCAGACAGACAGACAGACGATGGACATTCTAACAGACAGATAGATACACATGCAGGGTTATCATTTGTGTATGATTGTCATTTACCAGACAAATAGACATTTAAAAAGGATTGATATGCAAATAGATTGTTATTTATCAGACAAACTTCCGGAAGACAGATCAAGAAAGATAGACAGACAGACAGATGGACATTTATTTATTGGACACATAGGCAGACAGACAGACAGACCTATGGACATTTTAGCGTCAACTGAGAGAAGGAGACAGACAGACAGATGGACATTTTAGCAAGATTTTGCAAATAGACTATCATTTATAGACAGACAGACAGACAGAAAAGTGCATATAAAGAGTGTTCAACATGTGTAATTTGCCTGACTATCAAGAAATCAGTAACTCTACTTCCGTGATAGTAAATGTAAGTTAAGAACACAAAATTTTGTTGACATGCAGGTTGATCCAGTTGACTACAACATGGTATCGATTCAATTTTGTGAAGGGTGTTGGGGCATAATTCTAGGTGAGCATGATCCCACAATCTCATTTTAATTGGTCTCTATAAACTTGAGGATTTAATAAAAACTGTCAACCTTGAATTTAATACCAGGGTGTTTTTTGTCAATTTTATTTGGGGGTAAACACATGGTTTATGTTCTCAGTGTCATTATAACTCTAGAGATATAAAAATAACATCCTTTAGAATGAGTCAGGTTTTGTGAATAACACTTTTAAAATTTAAAATATTTTATTTTGTGTTTTTTAGAAAAAATAAAGTTTTTATTGCTTTTTAAGTGTTTAAAATTAGTCTTAGTTATGACTTACAAGTTTAGGAAAAGTTACAATTTTTACAACAAATTAAATGCCTTGGCAAAAGAAAAAAAAGTTTTCTTAATAATAATAATAATAATAATAAAATAGAAATAATAAAATTTTAGAGTCATGTATAAAAAAAAACATTTAAAAGTTGCAGTACTATACTCACTTTGAAAATATATATACATCTGGCCATAATTGGCCTATGAGACACTATGCTTATGTCAAAGAAATATTGTAAATGTGTAAATGTGATGATCAGAAACAACAACTTAAAACAAATTCAAAATATTGCACACACTAAAAACACACAATACATATTACATAAGAAAGCAACAAGAATTACTATTACTTAAATCAGTAATGGTTTGTCTAAAACCTGCCAAAAACAATGACTTCTGTAAAAAAGACCATCTTTAAAAACTTGTGATTTAAAATCCAAATATATTATTCATATTGAAATAATAGAAGCCTACAGAATCAAGTGGTCTAAAGTCCTGGCTTCTGGACAATCACTGTCTTGATTCAAAAATAACTCGGGTAGGTTCTAGAATAAAAAAGATTGTCATTTCATTGGTGGAAGAATGCCTGTTACATGGTGGAAGATTGCCTGTTCATTGGTGGAAGATTGTCAGTTCATTGTTGGAAGATTGTCAGTTCATTAGCGGAAGATTGTCAGATTGAATGATTTTCATTTACTGAGTGGAAGATTGTCAGTTCATTTATGGAAGACTTTCAGGTTATCAGTGGAAGATTGTCAGTTCATTGATGGAAGATTTTCAGTTCATTATTGGAAGATTGTCAGCTCATTGGTGGAAGACTGTCAGTTATTGGTGGAAGAATGCCTTTTAAATGGTCAAAGAATGTCTGTTAAATGATGGAAGATTGTTATTTCATTGGTGGAAGAATGCCTGTTCATTGGTGGAAGAATGCCTGTTACATGGTGGAAGAATGTCTGTTCATTGGTGGAAGATTGTCACTGCATTGTTGGAAGATTGTCAGTTCATTGGTTTAAGATTGTCATTTCACTGGTGAAGAATGTGCTCATTGGTGGAAGTTTGTTAGTGCATTTTTGGAAGATTGTCATTTCATTGGTTTAAAATTGTAATTTCACTGGTTGAAAAATGTGCTCATTGGTGGAAGATTGTTAGTGCATTTTTGGAAGATTGTCAGTTCATTGGTTTAAGATTGTCATTTCATTGGTTGAGGAATGCCTGTTCATTGGTGGAAGATTGTCGGTGCATTGGTGGAAGATTGTCAGTGCACTGTTGGAAGACTGTCTGTTCATAGGTGGAAGATTGCCAGTTCATTGATGGAAGATTGTCATTTTATTTTTTGAAGAATGCCTGTTCATTATTGGAAGAATGTTTGTTCATTGGTGGAAGATTTTCAGTTCATTGGTTAAAAATTGTCAATTCACTAGTGGAGAATTGTCAATTACTTGGTCTAAAATTTTGGTTTTCTCTCTATATTCAAATTTCATCCAACATTCCAGATATAACTGCCTTTTGGCATTCTGAATGTTCAACAAAATGCAAGAAGATAAACATAGTATAACTGGGTTTTGTTTGGGGTTTCCTTTGCCTTTAAAAAATACTTAAAAAATACATAACTATTAAGTGTGAGAGTCACACTTAATAGTTATGTATTTTTTAAGTTTTATTGTAGGGCCTTGTTGTTTGAGTGGTCTAACACACTGATAACACCTTCTGACATATTATCTGTAAATCAAATTTTGAACAGTATAACCAAGGATATAGCATATCAAAAAGCAAGACAGTTATTCCCTAAATGTATAATTCTGATAGGATTATTATTATGTAAAAATATGAATAGCATTATGAGAAATGATGTCAAGAGAAAAAAATACCTGTCATAAGGTTAAATCTACAAATTGTGGTTAGAAAAGGATGAAAAAAATACACCGGATGTATTCTGCTAGGAGCAACTAGTGTTGACACAAGGAAAAATTGTAAATCTTGTGCAGGATATCAAAATTAGAAATGCCATTCATGTTTACTTTATGAAGAACCCTCAGTTGTTTTGATGTGGGAACAGATCCAAAATTTCCTTGACACAGGGCGAAATTGTTGTAAATCTTGCGTGGGATATGAAAAATATAAATGATATACATGTTTACTTATCAAAGAAGCAGGGTTGTCTTAGAGTGTCGTTTTCTTTTATGCTTATTGAAATCTGAAGATTAATGGGTATTTACAAGTTAGTGCAAAAAGTATTTGATTGAATGATTTTAGATAATGTTTGTTTAAACAGTATAAATCACCTGTTACCTTTGTACCTACCTGGTTAATTACATTATTGTCAATTGATCATTGACACTCCACTTCTGGCTGGTAGTTCATGATTCACACTCCATCTTGCTTTGATTATTTTAATGAATTTTTTTTTCAAAAACAAAAAAAAAGGGTTTTATTTGAAGTCTTTTCAGATAATTAGTAACTTAGGATTTTCTGATCAGTCTTCCAAGTTTTAATATCTCTGTATTAGTTAAAAGTCTGTTCTGAGCATATATTCTGGGTTGTTGTAGCCGAGTTGTTAATGTGTTAGTCTTTAAACTCATAGCATCTCATCACTGAGGGTTTAACCCCAGTAAACTGCAAGTGAGAAAAGTTTTTCCTTTTCAATTGTCCTTACTAGTTGGCTAGGTACTAGTTTAATGGACTGAGCAGACTGTGATGTTAATCTGCAACATTGTAGGTAAATTTACTAATACATTAATGGTCCTCATAATTGTGCACTAGTAAATTGCCTATCAATTAATAACTGAAAGACTTAATTGCACTAATTTCAGGGTTGATTGGTTGGTTGGTTGGTTGGGTGGTTGGTTGGTGGGTGGGTGGGTGGGTTGTTAGTTGGTTGGTTGGTTGGTTGTCGGTTGGTTGGTTGGTTGGTTGGTTGGTTGGTTGGGTGGTTGGTTGGTTGTTGGTTTGTTGGTTGGTTGTTGGTTGGTTGGGTGGTTATTGGTTGGGTGGTTGTTGGTTGGTTGGTTGGTTGGTTGGTGGTTGGTTGGTTGGTTGTTGGGTGGTTGTTGGTTGGTTGGTTGGTTGGTTGGGTGTTTGGTTGTTTGTTGGTTGGTTGGTTGGTTGGTTAAATGTTGCTTTATGTCACATCAGCAATTTTTCATCTATTCACGATTTTACTTGTTTGTCTTTAGGTTAAAAGTAATACAATTACAAGTAGTGTTTTTGTAAGTGTTTTTGACCTGTTTTATATTTAAGTAATCTTCAAAGTTCTAGTCTCACAATGCTACAGATAAACACCATTCTAATATATGGGTACCAAGGAACTAGCCTGTCTCACATACAGTCAACCAGGGTCCAACACAACTCATTTTTGAAAGAGTGGATAGCAAGAAATGTAGTTTGGACAGTTCTTTCCTGTATGGTTTCTAATTGAAAGTCGGAATACTTGAGAAAGTAATCCACAGGGTTTTTAAGTAAATGTTTGAATTCTTGAGAAAGTAATTCACATGATTTTTAAGTTGAAGTTTGATTTCTTGAGAAAGCAATCCACAGAGTTTTTAAAGCACAGTACAAGTCAAAGTTCTTTAGAAAACAATCCACAGAGTTTTTAAGCACAGTACAAGTCAAAGTTCTTTAGAAACAATCCACAGGGTTTTTAAGTACAGTACAAGCCAAAGTTCTTTAGAAAGCAATCCACAGAGTTTTTAAGCACAGTACAAGTCAAAGTTCTTTAGAAATAATCCACAGGGTTTTTAAGTACAGTACAAGCCAAAGTTCTTTAGAAAGCAATCCACAGAGTTTTTAAGCACAGGACAAGTCAAAGTTCTTTAGAAACAATCCACAGGGTTTTTAAGTACGGTACAAGTCAAAGTTCTTTAGAAACAATATACAGGGTTTTTAAGCACAGTACAAGTCAAAGTTCTTTAGATATAATCCACAGAGTTTTTAAGCACAGTACAAGTCAAAGTTCTTTAGAAACAATCCACAGGGTTTTTAAGTATGGTACAAGTCAAAGTTCTTTAGAAAGCAATCCACAGGATTTTTAAATACAGTACAAGTCAAAGTTCTTTAGATATAATCCACAGGGTTTTTAAGTACAGTACAAGTGAAAGTTCTTGAGAAAGCAATCCATAGGGGTTTTTAAGTACAGACACATTTATGGTTGTACTTGATCAGTCTCCATAAATATACCGACAATAATTTAATACAAACAGGCTTGATTTATTAGGCCAAGTTTATGTTTTTATATTTTATTAGCTTCTTTTTTCCAAATTAAATGAACTTGTTTGTTTTTTTTTTTAAACTAACCATCAATACTACAAATGTACTTCATTCTACTTGAGTTACTTACTGAAACCAAAAACTTGTTGAGATGTCTAAAACTCAGATATCTCAAAAAAAGTAGAAGTGTATTTTTGATTTATTAGTCCACTTCTTTCTTCTTATTCTTTTTATTCTTTTTATATTATTTTTTTTTATTCTAATTTTTTGTAATCCTAATCTGCTAGTGCATTTAAACTAAAATGTATTGTTTTCTGTAATGTTGAGATATATAGATAGGATTTTACCCAGATGGAACCAAGTACAAAAAAGCTTTTTGCATCAATGTCAGCAGGAAAATGATCAAAAACAATAAATATTTCTGTATTCAATTTTTCTTTGTCCAATTATTTAACAGTTTAAATCCGTTTTAAGTGCTCTATTTTAGAAGTACATATTGAGAACATATTGAACTATGAAATAGTATTGTGACTGATATTTAGTGCTTACCGAAGCTAAATAATTACTATTTACCATTTTGACATAGCTTGTTGACTGAAGTTTTAGATTTCATTTATATACTGGATATACATATATATATATAATGATTAAAGTTTAATATGTAGATATATATATATATATATATATATATATATATATATATATATATATATATATATATATATATATATATATGAATGTATGTTAAGTTTGACACTATCTGACCTTTCAAACCAAGAAGTGGTCTGTCCATCATATACTGTGATAACATTAAAACTTGTTCAGGTGTGTGAAGTGTCATATCCTGATAATGTCAGGTATTACTAATTAACTCAGGTGTGATAAAGCTTGAAAAAAATATCTAAATTTTAAATTTAACTTAAACATGTGTTTTTTTGTAACTATTTGTATTTAACAGTACTTAATGACATATCAGAAGCTTAAGAACAAAATTTTAGAATTTTTAGGTAATTATGAAATTAAAAGAATGTTTAGGGTCTTTTTAAAAAGTATTTTAATCGCACAGATCACATACAGTATCTTTCTAAAATCAGGACTTGTAACCTTTTTAAACATCTATTCTTGTGCTTACAATGTAGGGTTCAAAATTTAGACCAGCCCATCATCCTGAAACTTGCAACTTTAGACTTAGCCTAGTGGTAAGACACTGGATTTTAAAGTGAAAAGTTGTGTGTTCAAACCCAACCCAGAATAAAATTTTCAGGTTATTTTCTTCATCTCCTGCTCAAACTAATGCTGTGAAAAGCTTATTTACCAGAAGAGTCTTTTGGAAGAGTAAGCCTCCTGGGATGGCTTCAGAGGATGCTTACTACTATGATCAACATGAAATGCACAAAGGTTTGCAAAATATATAAATGAACCTTTTATTGTGACATGTAACTTGTATTTCTCTTACAAAGAACACTGAAATTTTAGTTTTGGACAAGTTAGAACTTTAGCACAGTATATTGTTGACACTTTGTTCTTTAGTTATTCATGTTTATTTTTGTGGTTTGTTAAGAAAAGAGGAATTGCAGTTGTTGTCTCTGGGTATGTTAATTTCCTTCATTAACCCACAGCTGTCTGTCTCCATCGAAGTGAAAAGTCTTTACTTCGGAAGAATTATTATGCCCATCAATACATGCCATTCATCTTAAAAGTACCTATCATTTATCTGATATTTACTAGAACTTGTTCAGGTGTGCAAAGAGGTCATATCATGATAATTAGTCAGGTATTACTAATTAACTCAGGTGTAATCAAGTTTAAAAACTAGACTTTTTATTTTAAGTAAATTATTTACTTATCATTTGTAGAGATAACAAGTACATAGGGACATATTTGACACTTAAACATGGAATGACTTAAGATTTCAGTCTGATATATATATATATTACATATCTATGATCAGTAATCCAGGTTTTGTTCCACTGTTTCTGTCTGCCGATTTTAAAAATATCTAGAATTTAAATTTAGATTAGTTAAATACCATATATACACCTAGTTAGTATTTTAAAGTACTTATTGACTTTACTAAGACTAAGAGGTTGATAAGATTTAAATAACAAGTAAATAAGTAGTGTTATCAATTTTAATTTGAGCTGCATTCCATTTCAAGGTTACAAAAAATATTTTATTGTTCTACTTGTCTGATGTTTAGATTCATTGTTGCACCAAGTTCAGATATTTTGTCATACCATTGTAACATTTAACTAGAATGTATACTTGCGAGCAAGTATATGTCTGCGTATCAGCTCTCTAAGGTGGTGCTCCAAATAGCAGAGGAAATTCCAAGAAAGAAAGAACTCTCTGGAATTCTGTGGTTTTAACCAGACTTCTCCAAAGTCCTTTCGAATTCCGAAAAACGATGAGGAAGCAACCTCCACTTGGTCAATTCCTATCAGTTGACAAAATATCAACCTGTGACAAAATCTCAACCTGATCGGATAAGAAATGCAGGAAGAAATGTCTCTGAAAAAATCTATCTTGAGTAACAACAAGATGTCTGCTGATACGCAGACATAATTAAGATATGATAAGTGATGTAATAAAGATCATACTTGACAATGAAGCTGACTTATTGTCTTAATGTTGTCCTAATCTAATTATTATACAAACCACAATGGTTGGAGTGGAGTAATAGTTTGACATCCTAGTCAAGATTCTTTTCTTTATAATTTGGTTTGTTCTGGGATTGTGGAAGAAACTGGAGTGCCTAGAGAAAATTTCTGACATTAGGGAAGCAAACTGACTAACTTTCTCATACTAGGATCTGCCAGAGAGAGATTCAGACCTAGACAGTGAGAGGGGTAAAAAAACAATGAAGTTCAGAGGGCTGTTAGTGTACATTGTATTAGAGTCATGTCGTGTGTTTGCCTATTTATGTAGTATTTTCTGCATGTCTCTATTGGTTTTCTTGAAAATTTATCATTTCACTTCATTTTTCACTATATATATGGGTAAATTATATGATTGACTTTAGTGACTTTTTGTTTATAGTCTTTTATCAGCTTTAGTGAAAGTTTACAGAAATCCTACATATTGGAGGGTATTGTACATCTGCAATTAAGCAGTCAAAGGTCAAGTGCATGAGTTTGAATCTTAAATTGCTGAGGACATTTGTTGGCTCTTACTGAAAACTCTTTTTGTTGAGCCAGGCATCGCCTTAAGGTGAGACTTAGGTTTTACTTTTCCGGTGTCGGCGTGTCAAAATGTGAAAGTTTGTGTTAAAGTCCATATCTCTTAAACCAAAACTTTTATTGCATTGAAATTTGCAACACAGTTTCTTCATGCAGTTTAATTATGATAACATGAGTATGCAAGCTGATGTTTCAACTTTTTTTTGGGGATAAAAACTTGCTTTTTTACAGAAAGAAAGGGAATTTTGAGAAAATGTGAAAGTTTGTGTTAAAGTATATCTCTTAAACCAGAACTTTTATCACATTGAAATTTGTAACACAGTTTAATCATGCAGTTTAATTATGATTACGAGTATATAAGTTGATGTTTCAACTATTTTTGGGTTAAAAACTTGCTTTTTTACACAAAAAAGGGAATTTTGACAATGGCTTTAGCCAGCTGAGCTTATGGCATGGTTTTGCGTGCGTCCGTGCGTCCGTGCGTAAACTTTAATCTTCTCCTCTGAAACCACTTGGGCAATTGGAACCAAATTTGGTGTGGAAGGTCCCTAGGTGGGATAGACCAAAGTTTGTACCAGGCGACCCCGCCCGACATCCAAGATGGCCGCTGTTACTATAAATAGCAAAAACACATAAATAGCCATTGCTGAGTCATTTTTTAACCGTTTTTGTTCAAATTTGAAATGTAGAGAGTAGATAGCAGGGCATTCAACATATGTAACGGGTTTTTATAAGAAATTTTTCGTTGACCAGATTTTTACGAATTATGCAAATGAGGTGTAATATTTAATCAATTCTTTGAAAATCTTCTCCTCTGAAACCACTGGGCCAATTGGAACCAAATTTGGTGTGGAAGGTCCCTAGGTGGGGTAGACCAAAGTTTGTACCAGGCGACCCTGCCCGACATCCAAGATGGCCGCTGTTACTATAAATAGCAAAAACACATAAATAGCCATTGCTGAGTCATTTTTTAACCGTTTTTGTTCAAATTTGAAATGTAGAGAGTAGATAGCGGGGCATTCACCATGTGTAACGGGTTTTTATGATAAATTTTTCGTTGACCCGATTTTTACGAATTATGCAAATGAGGTGTAATATTTAATCAATTCTTTGAAAATCTTCTCCTCTGAAACCACTGGGCCAATTGGAACCAAATTTGGTGTGGAAGGTCCCTAGGTGGGGTAGACCAAAGTTTGTACCAGGCGACCCCGCCAGACATCCAAGATGGCCGCTATTTCTATAAATAGCAAAAACACATAAATAGCCATTACTGAGTCATTTTTTAACCGTTTTTGTTCAAATTTGAAATGTAGAGAGTAGATAGCGGGGCATTCAACATATGTAACGGGTTTTTATGAGAAATTTTTCGTTGACCGAATTTTTCCGAATTATGCAAATGAGGTGTAATATTTAATCAATTCTTTGAAAATCTTCTCCTCTGAAACCACTGGGCCAATTGGAACCAAATTTGGTGTGGAAGGTCCCTAGGTGGGGTAGACCAAAGTTTGTACCAGGCGACCCCGCCCGACATCCAAGTTGGCCGCTGTTACTATAAATAGCAAAAACACATAAATAGCCATTACTGAGTCATTTTTTAACCGTTTTTGGTCAAATTTGAAATGTAGAGAGTAGATAGCGGGGCATTCAACATATGTAACGGGTTTTTATGAGAAATTTTTCGTTGACCCGATTTTTACGAATTATGCAAATGAGGTGTAATATTTAATCAATTCTTTGAAAATCTTCTCCTCTGAAACCACTGGGCCAATTGGAACCAAATTTAATGTGGAAGGTCCCTAGGTGGGGTGGACCAAAGTTTGTACCAGGCGACCCCGCCAGACATCCAAGATGGCCGCTGTTACTATAAATAGCAAAAACACATAAATAGCCATTGCTGAGTCATTTTTTAACCGTTTTTGATCAAATTTGAAATGTAGAGAGTAGATAGTGGGGCATTCAACATATTTAAAGGGTTTTTATGAGAACATTTTTGTTGACCCAATTTTCAAGAATTATGCTTAAGGTGTAATATTTAGTGAAATCTTTGAAAATCTTCTCCTCTGAAACAACTGGGCCAAGTGGAATGAAATTTTGTGTGGAAGGTCCAAATGTCAGCCTGACTAAAGGTGGTACCAGGCAACCCGGCCTGACATCCAAGATGGCTGTCATAACTAAAAATAGAAAGAAAAAAAATAAGACCATTGTTGATCTTTTTTTCCACCAATTGAGCTCAAATTTTAAATTTATAAAGTATACTGTGTGGGATTCAAAATACATAATGTTCTTTTCTGAGAAAATTTTTATTGACCCAATTTTCAAGAAATATGCAAATTAGGTGTAATATTTAGTAAAATCTTTTCCTCTAAAATCACTGGGCGAATTGGAACCAAATTTCCTGTGGAAGGTTCCTACATCGGCCTAAAAAAAGTTTGAACCAGTCTAAGATGCCTGTTGTTACTAGATATATATATAAAATAGCCATTGTGGATCCATTCTAAGCTCAACTGGCTAAACCCAGCTGAGTTTATGGCATAGTGAAGCATGCCTGCATGTGTGTGTTGCAAAGTAGGCTTCATTGAAGAAAAAATGGTCATAAGCTCAATTTATTTCCCATCTTAAGCTGATGAACCAATTATGGTAACCACATCACATTGTCTTACAGGGGCCACAGTGGCTGTGTGGTCTTAAACATTCGATGGTACGAATCACAGCACCTTTCACCCCTGACATTGTGCATTAATGCCAAGTGGGCTAGCACTTCATCTTTGAAAGTTTGTCAGTTAACTTGCTGCTTGATCGTGGTTTTCTCCTATAATCCAGTGTCCTCCACCATTTCCAAAATTGACAGTCTCCATATAAGTGAAATATTCTTGAGTTGAACGTTAAACAGCATTTCAATCAAAAACAAACATTGTCTTACATATGCAGCCAGTTGAGCATCACAGGCCCTATTGGGCCTCTTGTTAGCTCACCTAGCCTATAGGCCATGTGAGCTTATGGCATAGCGCAGCGTATGTCCGTATGTGCGTTTGTGCGTGTGTGCGTCTGTAACTCACATTTTCAACAACTCCTCAGAAACTACCAGGCCAATATTAATCAAACTTCACAGGAAGGGTTATTGGAAGGGCACTTTTCGAATTTTTACTTTTGGTTGCCATAGCTATAGAAAGTAGGTCACTGTGACCTACATTTGAAAAAACTTAAAAAATCTTCTTCTCTGAAACCAAAAGTGGTAGACAAAAACTGATTTGATTTCCAGCTACTCTAGAGTCCTAAGTATATAGTTTGTACAAATCAAGAAATTCGGCTGAAAAAAAGGTTACGCGTTTTTGCGTTTATTTTTAAAAATTTCGTAAAATGGCTTCAAATTATTATAACTCGACTATATGAATAGATATTGACATGGGGTTTTCAGTTTTGACTTTTTCTTGAAATAACCTTCAAAAAGGGGTCAAGGTCAAAGTTCAAGGTCATGACCTAGTTTGTAATTTGTGCAGATTTGGGCTATTTTCTTCCAAATTATAAGAGATATATAATATTAAAACATTGTTAAAATGTTCAGCAGGACAAAATGTAAAAAGGTACAAAGTTTCGTAACTGTATGATAATGCATGTAGGAGTTGATGCCCCTAAAATGTTTTTTTTTTTGCTAAAAAAAACTAAAATTGTGCGTTAGCTTAAAAACTATAAACTTTTTGTATAGGCATGTATTTTAGAATATTGTAGGTAATGACATGACAAACATTTTGATATATGGCTCAAGGTCATACATTCAAAGGTCAAGGTCATGGGTGCATAAAAAGACTGAAATTGTTTATTATCTTGGAAACTATTAACTTTTTGTATGGCATGTATATTCGAATATTGTAGGAATTGATATGGTGATTATTCTGATATGAAATCAAGGTCTTACGTTTAAAGGTCAAGGTCATAGATGGATAAAAAGACTCAAATTATTAATTATCTTGAAAACTATTAACTTTTTTTGTAGGCATGTATATAAGAATATTTTATGTATTTTTGCAAATGATTTTGGATATATCCTCAGGTTGGCCATATCCTCAGGTGAGCGTTAAGGCCCATGGGCCTCTTGTTTTTAATTTAGCATGTACAATGATAGAACATAAATATACAATATGGGTATATAAGAAAAATTGTCATTTGTCGGTTTTTTTTATAGAAAGGACACATTTTGAGAAAATTTTGAAAGTACATCTAAATGTGGTTGATGAATTACATTTCAAATGTTGTTTGATTACTTTCTAGATTATATACAATTCCTGTTGGCCATTTATTTAAATTTTGGGATAAATCTTAGATTTTAAATGAAAAAATACAAATTTTAAGAAAATGCATTTTGTTCTCAGCCAATATCATTTTGGAATTCAAATAAAGCTATATTAGTTTCTGTGTTATTTTCCTTGTATAAGACTTTATTTTTTTTAGTTTTAGGGCAGATCCAAGATTTTGGAAAAAACATGAATACTTTTTTCTATAAGATGTGATTTAAGTTTCCGTGTTATGTACAATAAAAATTATACTTCATCTATCCAGTGTTATGTGAAAAGAAAAATATTTGTTTGAAAAATACAATTTTAATATGAAATGTATATTGTACTTAACCAACATTATTTTTACCACCAATAAATAATATTACAGTTTGAATGTTAAAAATGTATTTTCTAATTGATCAAAAACTAACCAAGCGAGACATTTAATTCCCTGGAATTCTTGTTTATTAAGTATTATCTATCCACTTTCTTTCATTTAGTAACATAATATATATATCTCTGTGTGTGTGTGTGTGTGTGTGTGTGTGTGTGTGTGTGTGTGTTGTGTGGAGTATCCTTTACCCTGGCTTAAATTTCTAGTTTGTTGAGATGTTGAGAAGTGTTTCAAAATGCCTGAAGAAAATTTTACATATTGATATAGTAATCATAAGGATGAGACTGGATGATTACGTTTGTCTGACCATCAAGCTAACTGTTTTGCCAGAACCTGGGAAATGTTTGATACCTGAAGGCAATTTTTTTTAGATAAAAGTTTGCTATTGTAATACATGTGTTTACTATCTCAAAATGATGTTGGATTAAAGTTCATGTCCTCAATGCTAGAGGTCAAATGTCAGTAAAAGGTCAATATTACAGTACAGATATAGTATGTAAGTCTTGTCTGGAATCTAGGACTTGTATTTGCATTTTGATGGCAGAGAATAGATATTGTCATCGGTTACATCAAAGGAGAAATTAGTACATGAACATTTAGTAGTGGTTCTAGTTATTTTCATGTTTTTTACGTGGAAATTGCAAATTCCTGTTGGTTGCATGATGAGATTATAAACTATATGTACCCTACCCAGATACTTTTGAATGTAAAATATGCTGTAGATAACTTATATGACCTTGAATATCAGGTCATCTATCCTCCATCTTCTATGAAAATTTTGTAATATAGATGTGTTGTCCATGATGGTTGTTCTTTTACCTAAAGTTGTGAATTCATGTTGGTAGAATGTTGAGACTTAAAAACTATTCTTTATCCTAGGTCTTGCACAAAAAATGTTTTGGATAAATTATATGACTTTCAATATCAGGTCTATCTATCCTCCTCTATCTTCTACCAAAATGTATGTCATCTAGATCTGTAACAGATCAAGATTCATTTTTGTTTCAATTGTAGTTCATCAAAAAGTAGTTTCGATAAACTTAAACCATTGTGGAAAATAACACTTATGGTATTGACCAAAAGAAAGTTTCAAGACTTACCATGTCTCTTTGTATGGAAAATTTTCATCTAGTCACTCACAAAGCAAATACCAAACAAAGCAAATAAACATCCTTTTCTTCTCAACTTAATTAAGCTGAAAAAATAAGAGATGTTTTGAAGACTTTCTGTACAGCTTTTTTTTTTTTTTTTTTTTTAAATTGCAGCAAAAAGAAATATTTCTAGAAGGAGTTTGCTGATGTTTGTTGCATTAAAAAAAATACTTCATATTCAATGCTTTTCTGCAATAATTGCATAGTCTTTTTTAAAGCTGTCATTCAAAACTGGAAAACTTTTATTGTTTCTTTGTTAAATGCTGAATAGAAGATTCTATATCATACTCTGGCTAAACTCTGTAATATGATCAGTTTTCATCACAGTTGAGCATAAAAATTGATATTTATTTTTCTAGATAAATAAAACAATGTTATAAGTCTCCATTATTTTAATCAATACAATAAATACAATAAAATTGTATATTTGGAATGAGCATATGTGCAATATGTTTTATACAGTCATTGTTTATTCATCAATATGTATTTAAAAGTGAAACATTAAAATAAGCAGTGGAAATACAAGTTATCTTTAGGTCAGCTGTACAAAGTGTTTATTTCATACTTCTGCTATTAGTGTGACCATTAGTCTTTAGTGTGCAAGGTTGAAATAATTTGATGGACAAGTATGGCTATTTAATAGACTGATAGACTTTAGTCTCAGACAAGACACCTGCATTTCTGATAGTTCTTGTCTTGGTTGTTCTATATCAAGTTTACAGAACAATCATATAAATGTATAAAATGAAAACTTGTGTATTTTCAGAGAGACATTGGAAGAAGAAGAGAAGACCTGAATACAAGTCTGATAGCGAAGATGAGGAAGTGGATATGAATAGTATGTTGGAGGATGATATGAACGTCATGGAAACGGAATTACTGGATTGTCCTTGAATACATATTGTCATGGAAACAGAATTACTGGGTTGTCCTTGAATAGATGTGGTTGTTATAGAAACAGGACTGTAAGAAAGGATTATTCTTGAACAGATATTGTTGCCATGAAAACAAAATCACTGGAAATGAGATGATTCTGAATTGTCATGGAATCAGTATTTCTGGATAACCAGTATTTCTGGATTGTTCTGGAGAATGTATGGTTGCATTTGAAGTAGGACTATACTAGATTGTCCATGTTCCTCATGGAAATAGTATCACCGGATTGTCTTGGAATAGATATGGTAGTCATGGAAATGAAACTATACAAGATTGACCATAAATGCCATGAAAACAGAGTTAAAAGATAAAGGTTGTATTCATAGAAAAGAGATTGTACTGGATTGCTAAGGAACACTTCCATAAAATAACTGAATTGTTCTTCAAAGTCATAAAAAAGGGTTTACTCTAAAATCTTTGAAGTGAATGTTAGTAGTCATAAATGCCTTTCAAGAATTCAGAAAAAATCATCAGAGTAAAAGATAAGAATTTAAGTTCTAAGGAAGAGGATAGTAGTTGTAAAAGCTAAAGTTTACACAATGTCATGGTAACATAGCCATTCGAATAGTGTTGGGGTAATGGTATGATGTGTACAGTGTTTAATTCAGCTACATGAAATGAAGACAGTAATTGTATGAGTGTGCAGGTTTCCATGGAAATTCAGTCAGTTAATTGGAGCATATAAAAGTATGCAGCAAAAATTGCACAGTGAAATGATTGATGAAAGGAAGACCTTTGTAGTTGTTTTGAGTGTATGAGTTGTCATGGAATTTCAGTCACATAACTCTGTCATGATTCAACAATAATTAAAATAAAGTTTTACTGAACATTTATCTTTTATGTCTATATCACATTATACTCAGGGAAGAAATTTTACTTAAACATATTTATTTATTCCTCTTTTAGAAATATAATGGTTACCATAGAAACCGTGCTTAGATTAGGTGATTTTAGAGATTGAATTATGGGTAGTAGGTGTGTTATGTCAGTTAAAATTGCAAGCTAATTGGGATTAGAGAAAATTGATTAGTTTTTAAAAACTAATGTAAAAACATGTATGGTCTGCCTTCTTTACTAGTATGCACTCAGAACAACCTTTGTTGCAGTGTTAGCTCTGCAATTTAGTATGCTTTAGACAGGCATACCACTTCATAAGATATCCAGGCCCCAGTTTCACAATCATTCACTCAATTGAGTGTACACTCAACTCAAATTTGGGAATATTTCAATGTCAATTTTTAAGACATTACACAGTTAAAATTTAGTATCTAATGTTATATCTAAATTGTTTGATGTAGTTTTGTTGAACAAAACAAAATATTGTCTTATCAAACTTAAAATTTTAAAATATTGATAAGAGAAAAATAGGAATATTTGAGTTGAGTGTACACTCAATTCAGTGAAGGATTGTGAAACTGGGGCCTGGTGAACAAGTAAATCCACCTGATAATGATTCCAAGGTGAGAGAGCAGTAACTTGAATTTAAAAACTTGTGTATGACCTTTCTGGGGTTTAAACCCACAACTCCCTGCTGTGTATGCTCTGGCTGGCATTTAAACCTTCAACTTTCTGCTCTTGAGGTGTATGCTCTACCACTGAACCACCAAGTGATTCAATGAAGAGAGAAGAAAGCAATTAAAAAGTAATATGTTATTTCTATGAGCAGATGACATTTTTGATAATTATTTGATGGAAATCATCATTGTACCCTATAATACCTACTATGTTTTCTTGGAACTATTATTTCTATTGGATTTCAATATTTTCCCATGAAAAGTTATTAATTTTGAGGGGGTTTTTTTTAAATGAAAATTTCTATAATTTTTTTCTACACAAATGTAAGTATGAACAGATCAAATAGTATAATGAAAAATTACACTATGTACCATTAACAATCTGAATGAAAATATCAATTCAAAACTTTTTAAATCCAATAATTTTGCATTTTTCAGAAAAGATGAAGCAGTGTGTCATTGTTTTAGTAGCCAAACTTTTCTCTCAAAGTAGCAAACAAGAAAATTAGAAGGCTGTACTTTTGAGAGAACCTGTCAGTCTATCACAAAGTTAACAGTTGACCATTTCTTTGAAAATGAGTAGATACAGTAGAACTTCGATAACTCAAACTTCGATATCTCGAATACCACGGATAACTCGAAGTCTTTATTTTGTCCCGACCGGTTTTCTATATAAACTATATTAGGAAAACTTCTATAACTCAAACTTCTATAATTCGAATATACCCGATAACTCGAAGTAAAAATTCGGTCTGTAGCTTAAAAATTTATTAAAATTAACTTCAAAAACTCGAATTTTTTCAAAAAATGTATGATCAATGGCCCGTTTAATAAAACAATCAGAGAAATCACATATCGGTAATTAGGCTACCATTATAGTAGAGAAATGAACCGAGTAGTTCTTGTTATCTACCGTATGAATTAGTATCAATTAACGGATTAATATTCAGTACCGTCACGGACAATTAAGCCTAACAGGTATGCTAATCCGCTACTCTAATAAAAGAAGCCGAATAGGCCCAAATATGCGGCCGTCGATAAATTTTGACTTAAGTTCTCCAAGCTTAATAAAAACAACGAACCCCGTTGTACTCACGACTGCATTAAAATCTCAAATGACATATTACACTGTTTATAATTTCATTAACTTTCTATTAGTATTTTCTAACGAATGTAAAAAATAAGCATTTTGGTAAACATGTATATATATATATCCAATTTCCGATTTCGTTGTTCGTATATATCACGATTTTAAAATAAAATAACACGTTTCGCACGCTTTTACTGTCAATATCAATTCTTTAATAAATTCTTTATCATATTTTCTTTAAAAAGTATCTTTTACTTTTTTTACATTCGAGTAAAGGTAACTGTTTAAAATATCAAGATTTCTGTAGTGGAAAACATATATTAAGGTGACACCATTCTTGGACATCATCCTTCAACTTCGATAACTCGAACACCCCGATAACTCGAAGTCCCCAGTGAAGTCCCGAGCACTTCGAGTTATCGAAGTTCTACTGTAGATACAATTTGAAAATATTTTTTCAGGACATTCTGTAAAAGACAACCATAACCCTTGAACTATAAATATGTGACCAATACCACTTATTCACATATCTCAATGTACCTGAATCATTAAAAATTGCTAATTTATGGATGGTGAGTGTTGTCAAATATGGCTTCATAGTGAGATCTGACCTTAAACAATTTCTTGCTGCTCTCTTTGCTAAAAATATTTTTATTATTCCTAAATAAATTGAAGCCTAATAACTGATGATTTGGTCTTTGTAATCATCAAATGAAAACTAACCCCAGCTGTTATTTGCCATTTCTATAGTGCACATATATAAGCATGAATTCATCTTATTTCACATAAAACAACTGATGATAGTGGAATTATCTTGACTTGGATATAAAAACTGTTTCATTCACTATCATTGTATTCAGAGAAAAGGTAAAGTAGACCAGGCTTATTGATTTATGTAACTTCACAGCAATGTAAAATACAAGTTTATTACAGAACTAAAGCAGTTTTTCTTAAAACTTGAGCTGAGTAATGGTGTTGAAGACCTTAGTCAAAATTCTTTCACGTATAATAAGGCAGCCAGTTTAGGGATAATGAAGAAAACTGGAGTAGCCAAAAAAACCTTTTGTCTAAGGCAAGTTTAAAAGTGAAAAATCTTGCATAATGGACTGCTAGAGAAAAATTTAAACTTATTGGTAGAGAGAGGTGTTGTGATCCAAAAACCAGTGCTTTAGACCACTTGTTCATTGCAGTTCCACAGGAACTTGTTGGAGTGTGGAATCATTTCTCAATATATCAATGTCAGATGCATAAAATATTATATATCTACAATGTAATGTATGCTTTAATCTCAGCAGGATATAAATACCATAATGCTTCTACTTGTATTCATTTATTGATTAGTTACTTAAATGGCATTAACTTCTCAGTCAGGAATAAATCACTTGTGTCAAAATAACACTTTTCTATAAGCATTAGTTATGTTATAAGCCTTTGAATGTATGGCTAAGGTCAGTCTATCAGCAGCCTTACAACTTAGCAGGGATTGTTATTTGTTTCACAAGTTTCCTATTTTGTCTTATTTTTCACAAAAGACAATTGCAAGGTTTAGAAGTTATGCATAGCATTCTTTTCAAATTGCACTATTACTTGGGAATATTTTATGACAAGCAAAGAAATCTGTATGATCATCAGTTTTTTGACAACACTGATTTGCATTAATCTTTCATGTTTTTTCTTTTTTCTGAAGTTAACAAATTGCTGGACCTTTTCGTTGTGAAATAAGTCTGATTTTAAGACCATAT
Organism: Tegillarca granosa; assembly: GCA_029721355.1. Lineage (NCBI taxonomy): Eukaryota > Metazoa > Mollusca > Bivalvia > Arcoida > Arcidae > Tegillarca > Tegillarca granosa. Next base: position 27,328,829 of record CM056606.1, read on the forward strand.
TAAATCAAGTTAATCCATTATGCAAATTGCTGGTCAAAAGTTGTCTGTAACCAGTAACTTCAATATGTGTTCATTTTGTGTCTGGTTTCTGCTTGTACAAAGATATGATAATTCTGTAACCAGCCACTTCAAAATCTGTTGCTTTTTTTAAATATTTTATTTTGTTTTTGCATGTTGTTTGTTGCTCTGGCTATTGGCAATTATATGCTGTAACTTTACTTCATTCATTTATACATTTATAATGTCTCAGATAGAAGACCCTGTGTAACAGGCTTAAGATATGATTGTGACACTGGGGTCTGGTATATAATAAAAGACTTAATGTCATGCCCCTATTCCAGCATATATTTTTAAGATGATGGTGCTTTAGGATAAGTTTTTGATTCAACGCCCAATAGAAATCGTCTTCAGCTTTTTTTTAATCAGGTGAATTTAACGTGTTTTTAGAAGCAAAACATGTGATGACTCTTGATAAATTACACTTTCCTGTTTGTAAATTTCTTCAACCATCTATGTAATACGCTGTAATTTAGCTTTTCGCTATTGATTTTCTAAACTTGGTGATGGGTCAAGGTTTAAGTTTTCATTTTTGAAATAAATTTATGCTATACACCTTTTTTGAACACCAAGTGTTTTCCTATTTTGGAACAATGCACTATTTGGCCTACGTTGTTCTTCAGAAAGTTCTTGTTTTGAACAAGTCCCAACATGTAATTCATTACTCTCTATGGTTCATGTTAACTGTAACATCAATTACCGGTAAATTTCATTTGTCTAAGTTATTTCCTGTAACTCAAACTAGCTTGTTATTGATTTGTGTGTTGGTAATGAGTCGAGATTTTAAACAGCTAATTTTCTTAGAATTTCATCCGAGAGTTTGATGTAATAATTGTATTTTTGATCGTAAAATCTATTTGATAAAAAAAGCCGGTATAATCTGATGCTTTTGTATCTCTCTCGGAGTAAAATTAAAATATCTTGATCATTAAATTTGTTGTGGATTGTCCTGAAAGGGAATGAGTTTAATAATCATAAAATTTCTTCGTACAGATATTTTCACAAATTATGAGGAATTCCTATCAGTCATTATATTTATTGTGTAACAAAATGTTGTTTTATGTGTGGAAGTTTTATGCGCATTTTATACATTGCATAAGGTGCATTGTGTCTTTTCAGAGGCATTATTTCTTGCAGATCAAAATTATTTAAGAGCTTTTACATTCTGTGTGCATGGCACACAGGAACCGAAAAATCACGCCATAGTACGGTATCTCTTGGTTTTAACTCACGCGTTGTATAGATAATTACATAGTACATGTTCTATATGTTGTATAACTCGCAATGTGAGAATAAATGAACTTTGAATTGACGATCAGTTCTCTTCCCTCTATTTCAACAAATAAGAAAGTTAATTGAAGTAATGAAGCTTGACACCACAGTCAAGATTATTTCACTTATATGGAGGTGGTCAGTTTAAACAAAGGTCACGAATGTGGGGATAATTGAAAATCACAAATCGCCGTGTTGTGGATATTATTCCCTCTGACAATTCTAGCAATTCAAATGAACCTAAACACCATTATCATTTACAATTTCTGTAAAAATTTGGCTCCCTAAAGCATAGCATGAATTCCACCCCAATGGTTTGGAGTTTTATAATCCGTCGTGCCGATATATATCAATATTTTTATCTTTTTTAGATAGGTCTTCCTTACAATAAACAGTATACGTATTAACCATTGTCTATAACTAACCATTAATGTCAAAATCAACAAGTTTCTAACAGTACGACTTTATATCATGTTTTACACTACTTCTGAACAGTACGACTTTATATCACATATATGAGTATATATATATATATATATATATATATATATATATATATATATATATCGGTATATATGTTGTCATTTCTTGTGTTGTTTGGTTGCTTTTGACATCAACTGGTACATGTATTGTGTCGTGTTCTTTGCCTTTGCTTTGGGTGTTGTATATTTTCTAAGATACAAATTTCGCTTTTCTATTTCAGTGCATATTTTCAATTGTTACCTCAATAGATCGGATATTTATTGTCATAAAGCATTTTTATTTAAAGTTAAATAATTTTTTTTTTAAAAAAAAAAATGCTTTTTGACCCAGTCCTGATTCGAAAATAAATTTAAATTAAATACCTTTAAGATAACATTTTATTTTCTTTTGATTGAGAAAAAAAATTTAAGGTCAACTAGTTACAAGGTTCTAAGAAAGTGTGACAACTTAGGAACGCATGTCTCTGGAAATTGAACCTATAACCCGGTCATGTTTTATTGTTTCAATCGTAGAAACAGAAATATCTGCAAAAAGCACTTACGGGAATCAGATTTGAGGATTTTTTCATTTGAACGAACTAGAAGAAAATGTAGATGGTTATTGGTGTCATCCTGGTTTGGCGTCTCCCCATGCATTCAATATTTCGATTATTGGTGTTTTCGATAAGAAAAGTTCCGTTGAACTGAGTTGTCCTTTGATCATATTTGAAAGACCTGTGACCTTGAAAACTTAATGAGCTTCAAAAGGGTAAACATAGACACAATGGAAGAAAACACTAGGATTTGGTTAAAAATATGTTTTGTTTTCTGTGTGTAAAAATTAATATGACTGCAATCATAACATTTTCCCACAAAATCTGTATTTCACTTTCACCGTCTTTGCTTAATTTAGTAGTTACACAACTTATTAAGTTTTCCCGCCTCAAGCAACCTGATAAAATTTCAGTTAAAATTCAGAAACAAGATGATATCTTTTAATACAACGATTGCACCATTGCATCTGTAAAGATACGCATTACACCTTGTTTATGATGTAAAAGACCTTTGGGTAGTTAAAGCAGCCTGGCTTGTATTAAGAAGTGTGCATTTATTTAACTGAACACACCCCTCTAGACTATCTTTACAATCTGGGTGCCACGGTGGTGGAATGATTATAACGTTAAGCGTCTTACCACTGCGAGTTCAAACGCAAATGAAAAGGTTTTTTCCTTGTCGAAGGTCTTTGATGGTTACGTTTGTACTAGAATTATAGACTGATTGGCCAGTTTATCAATGACAGACAAGTGTACAAAACATCAGAAGAACTTGGAAAAAATAAATAAATAAATAAATACTAAAATAAGATAAAATAATAAAAAATCACGCACTATTTGCATTTGTGTGAAGATGAATCTTTGTGATTCATGAAGATGAATCTTTGTGATTCATAACAAAAAATTCTTCGTTGCAAATAGCTTTCTGATGGAACGTAAAACTTAACATATTAAACTTAACAAATGAACAGAGACATGTAGGTAGACTGCTGTAGCTTTATGATATGTACCAGGTGATAAGTTTATTTTTATATAGAGCAAAAACAAAAAGTTAAAGAACCCCCAAAAAATAGAAAAGGAAGAAATATCTTATTAAAATAAAAAGATCTGTTTTACAATTTAAAAAACTGAAAATCAACAAAATACTTTTTTTTTTTTCAAAGTAGGTCACAGGTGTGCATCTATATATATTTGTTGATAGTGGCAGTACTGGTTTTGAAAGAAAATGATGATACCGATATTTTACGCATAAATGAATTTTCTGAAACATGGGTTTTGATTGAATTTTCTGGACTGTTGAGACGTATTCAGGTTTTTTACATATCATTTTCTGATTGGTTTGGTAAGCGATATCTTATCTGAATTATATCATAGACAGTGTGTGTTGTAACTTTCTTTCATCTTTTTACGATCAAAATTCTTAAAGAAACATTGTTTTCAGTTTGTGTTGTCGTGTGAAAAGCGGTAAAAAATAAGTGACCGATTTGAAAACAAATATACACGTATTACTGCTTATAAACACTCAAATTTCTTGTTTTTATGTATTTTTTGGGTATGTGTGTTGAAGTCTCTCGTTTAAGGTCGATTTTCAAAACAACAACAAAGAGAAGAAGATCCCATACAGATATTTTCAATAAAGATGTACCATTGTTTCCAGGTCATTACGTAAGCTTTATATAATTTGATATGGACCTTTTTCATATTGCCCATTCATGCTCCAACGCTAAAATAACAGCAAACGTACTACATGTTATGTAAAGTAATTAAGATGACTGAAGAAATTTTAAACAATATTTGAAGCACCAAATACAAAACCAAAAATACGCACCAAATAAATATTCAATACACTAACGTGCATTCCTTAACATGCGATTAGACGCCCCTAGCCTAATTTAAGGTTCTTTATAAGAATGATGAAACCAATGACACATAAAATTTGTTTTATGTTGATATGTAAGAGTTATAAATGTAAGCTATTTATGAGAAATACATTTAACAAAAGTTTTTTCAAGGGTATAGGACAAATCTACATTTAACGTCATACTCAGAAACACCAAAAGAATATCTGCTGATTACCTAAAGTGAAATTAGCTCAGTTTTCCGATAAAACAAGAAGCCCTTCCCTGTAGATGACTTAAAAGTCCCGATATTGTACCGCATCAAACGTATTCCCTTGACCCTGAAAAAATCAATTGAGAGACCTTAGCATATATACTAATATAGTATCCAAGTGTCTTTTTATTGCTGGGCAACATACAGTTCTTTAAGATACCCTACACTTCGTCGACAGTTACATGGCGCTCTTTTTGTTTATAATTTCAAAAAACTATATATATATATATATATATATATATATATATATATATATATATATATATATATATATATATATATATATATATATATATATATATATATATTTATACCAGATAAATAAGCTATTTTGTAAGTACAGACACACAAGATACAATCAGTTGTCATTTATACATTTAATGTCCCCTATATGACCCTAGACAAGAAGCTATATGTGATGTGAATAATCATACCTAATAATACATCACAAGGCCCCTATAATGGTTTAAATAATAATAATAAGTTTTCAACATGTTCGTTTTAGGTGTTCCGCCAAAAGTTTATGGACTCGAAAGTTTTTACAAACGTGACTACTGTTAAAAATGTTTTGCTCAAACAATCACTTAATGGAATATCACGATGCCTTGATAATTAACAATTTGTTGTAGAGTTTTCAGCCAATGCTAATGGTTGTTCCGCCAAAAATTTACGTTTTAGTTTGTGTTTTTTTTTTTTGGTTTATAAAGGACATTTAAATTTTGATATCTATTTATTTTCACTGATGTAAAAGGCCCGCATAATTAACATCTCCAGATTAGGTATCAAATTATGACCTTGAGCAAAAGTTTGAATATGGGTTTTCGTTAAAAAGTATTGACAACATAATGCATGATTCAAGTAATAATAATGATAGAATTAATTACAACTATTATGTTAGTGTTTATGTAGCGTGAAAAAATGCCTCCACTCAATTGAAACGAGATTCAAGGTCCTTAAAGTAATTGTGAGTTTCTGGTTTCATTGCGAACAAAATTTAGGGTTGCGGTAAGAGACTCCTGGCTTCAAAATAAATGGACTTATATATTTGTGAATATAAATTCTATGGTCATTACTATTAAGAATAATATACAAGACTAATGCAAAAAGATTCAAACTTGGTACTTTTTTAAGATATAAATTATGATAATCTTATAAAGCTCAAAGATGCCTAGCTGCTTAAGTATACACGGTCATTGAAGTTTATTTTAACAGTCGTCATCTTATATGAAAAAAAAAAATCTCAAAAAAGCAAAACTAATGATTGTAAGCTTGTTGGAATTTCATATAGATCTGACAGTTTCATTTTTGGTAACATTTTATTAACAATGTAAATATGCTTATTTTATGAAAGTAATGTCATATACCATTTTTTGAATTTAATCATAAAATACATTCAAAAAATGGTATATGACAATATTGTCATATACCATTTTTTGAATGTATTTTATGATTAAATTCAAAAAATGGTATATGACAGTAACATTTATAAACATGCAGAACCAATGCAACTGGGTAAATTTTTCGAAAAAAAAAATTGATATACATATAAATTGTTCTGACCCTACACACAGCCGCAAGTAATAAAGTGTATTTTGGCAGAGGAAATTTGGACTTTGGAATGAGATATCATATGACATTATTTCTGTCTGACAAGATGAACATTAACAATCAATTTGTCGATGGTGAACTTTTTATTAATATTGAATAACTAATCGTTCTGGTCCATCAAAGGTTTTTTGGAACATTTTTATTTCAGCATTTAGATGATGTGTTATAATTGATCTAACACATCTTTGTAGGGGATAAATCCCAGATTGAACAATTCACGTTTTAAGGTGTTACAGAGGTTATCACACTTCAATGCAACACAACTTTTTACTGTTCAATCTTTTTTATGAAAAAATAAGAAATGTATGGCGCGTCCTACATAATAAAAGGATTACGACGGGGGAGGTCCTTAATGCTCTATCGGTCATTGACATTTTAAGGACGTAGATCCATCGACTGAGCAACAATTCATGCGCGTGATTTTTTTGAATATTCATCGAGGCAAGACGGACAATATCCACAGAAAAAATGTCCAAACCTAAACGCGCGTAATAATAGTCCTTAGGCATGTTTAAAGCATAAAAACAACGTACGCCACAATGCAATATTTGAACAAAATAAAACATTTTAGTCATTTACTCATCTTTTGACGTAGTAAGAACACTGATCTTTCTCTACTTGATAACCTTCAATACTAGTCGGATAATAGGTAAGAGGGATTTTGTTAGTGTGCGTGTGCTTTTATGGACAACTGGATTCATAGGTAGTGGGTAGGTTGGTGCCCTAATTTGATTATAAGGCCACAGCACATAAATGTATAATCAGTGGTCTGAGTAAAATGGAAAATTTGTCCAAATTAAAAGTGCAAAGGTACTTAGATTTCTTTTAAAGTATAACAGATAGCAACATTAAAGAAACAAAATTACAAAACTCATGTGTTGAGAAGCATGTAAAAGGCATAAGCAGTCTACGCCAATAGTTTGTCTTTTACTAGGATTTACTTTCATAAAATTAGCACATGACACACATTTGAGCTTTCACAGCAAAAAGGACATTATGAGAAATAAAATACAACTTAGTAACAGTATCAAACACAGTCAAAACAACTGCTGACGACCGTTTTTGGGATCATGAATCATTTATCAATGTTCAGAAAGAAATGGACGAAAAGCAGACATGTAAATGGATATTTTTAGATTATGAAAACTTTGTCTGATCAGTGAACTACGTAACACAAATGTTTAGAATGCTAAAAACAGCAAAAAATGATGAACAGTGGCATTCGAAAAAACGTATTTGAAGTCATAGTGCTTATGAACCACGACGGGCAATAACATTCATAAAAATTTCATAAAAATTGAGACACAAATTATAAAAAAAAACCCCACGCCCGTCTTTGGAATTATAATCTCTTATGAAGCACGACGAACAAAAACATTCAGAAAAAAACTATCTAAATAATGTGATGTCAATAAGCTCCTACAGTGTACTCGTGTATAAGTAATGTTATTACATTATAATAAAAACTCTAAGATTTTCCTATTCATTTGGTCTTTAGGATATAGTAAATCAAATTTTATGGGGCTATTTTATGTCCACACGGTACAAAAATAACCACCAGCCCTAAATAGTTGTTATGTATATTTTATTAAGATTTAGACTGTTTATTGACCTTTATCGGACTAGATATTTGTTCTCCCATTGATATCGTCTCCATGAATATATATTGTATATAGGTATTTATAAGAAATATGTATGTATAACTTTTAGGGCGTGTTCGGTACATATGCCCGTTTGATATATCTGATCGAGTCTAATATAGAACAAAATCCTGTTGTAACTCCCTATAGGTAGTAAATATTTCTGTAAGGCCATCTCAGAAACAGATGAAACTGTTGATATCTCTTGTTATCTCGAAAATCTGAAACACTTGAATAAATCTTAAGCGAACTCACTTGTAAATAAAAGATTTGTTTCGTGTAAAGCAAAATGAAGACTTTATTTGATATATGTGTCATAATTTTTTCAAAACAAAGTTTAAATATGAACCATAAAATTGTATTTGCCCTAGAATAAAAAAAGTCGCATCAACTGTAGATGCAAATAAACGCTGATATCCATAAACCGATCCAATGGCTGAAGGTGATAAATTTAAACTAAATGATAATGTGATATCCGTGACAAATATGGCAGGTAGACGGTCACGTAACTTTTATTTGTATCTATAATTCAGAAACAATAAGACTTTATGCACATCACAATGATTTCTGATGGTTCTTTATCTAAATGATAACAGGTTGACGACTTCCAGTTGAAATAACTCTATGGGATTCCATTTGTTTTTCATGTATTCTGATTAATAAAAACAATGAAGGGGATAACAGTTCACCTTGTTTAACGTTAACCCAAACGAAGTTTTAAAATTAGTCTGATTAATTGATTTCACCGATGGTCTTATTAAATTAAGCTGAATAAAGCTGAAAGAGAAGCTGAAAGCCAGCGAAAACAATTCACAACACATTAAACAAGCAATATCAACAACAGGACAACATAAAAGATATGTGGAAAAGGATACCACAGGCCGAAAAACACACACACATACACACACACACACACACACACATACGTGTGTGTGTGTGTGTGTGAGAGAGAGAGAGAGAGAGAGAGAGAGAGAGAGAGAGAGAGAGAGAGAGAGAGAGAGAGAGAGAGAGAGAGAGGCTTTCAGACGCTTCTTCACCAGTGAATAATTAGTAAATTTATATTTGTTGTATTGAACAATGTAAATTTTACCCTTTTTCTGGAGAAATATAAATGTTTTAACAAAAGCATATGACACTTGGCTTCAAACAAAAGAGTAATTCAAAATGAAATAAAGATGTCAAATTAAACGCAAGATATGCACATTGGGAAAAAAATTGATTTTTCGCCCGACTTTGTACGGCTGCTGATAAAAACAATTAGCATACCTATATCCCTGTTTGGACATTATGCTTATCTCGTAAATTTAAGTAAGAAAACTTAGGATCATATTTATTAACTTTTAAACAATTTGTTTATCGACAAGAATGACTGAGTGGCGTGACCGAGTTCAAAGAAAGCTTACACTTAATAAATATTAATTCAACACGTTTAACCCAGATTTGACAATTGTAATCCGATATTGAATTGTGAATTCTTTCCTTCAAATGTCAGAAGTACCCTTGACTCTACAATGTCTAGCATTGTTGTGTATGTCCATGTCTCGTAGCAGACGATATCGTGCTGTTTGATGAAGTTTGATATCTTGAAAGATGACAGTCATTCCTTTCCTTTTCATTTGACCAATTGACCATTGAGTGAATTAAAACTTATTTTAACGGTAAACAGCTTATCTTATTCCTATTAAAATTTTTGACCACCTAGTCTTCAAATTAGAATGCTACTGAGAAAAGCTTTATCAAATTTTAACGGTAAGCAGTTTATTTTTATTTCTACAAAAAATAAAAAAACAGTTGCCTAGTCTCCCACTTTTTCATTGTATTTGGTTCCTATGGGGAAAAGATTTATTAGAATTAAATGGTAATAAACTGACCAGCTAATGTACAAATTATCACAGGTAAAATGACTATTAAATCAAGACTGACCATTATATTGTCACCAAGGGTCATCGGATATTGCAAGCTCGTTTAAGCAGCACCTGGGAAAATATATATAGTGTATAATTATCTATAAAACTATGATATATAGCAAATTTACTCGTAAACTGATTTTATCACACTCTTATCATGTCCTTGAGTAAAACTTTAGGTAGACATCAATACAGATCAACAATAAAATAATACAAATATTTTCTCTGACCAGGCGTATTTTTAGTCCGACAACTGGTTGTAAAATAGGATGAAAAGTTATTGACCAATGTCAATGGACACTACTGTGTCATTATTTTGTAAGTCTTATGCATTACTTTCGACAGTTGTTGGGGGGGGGGTATGGTTTTCCTTTAAGTACGGGTTGAAAAATAAATAAATAAATAAATAAATAAATAAATAATAAATAAATAAATAAATAAATAAATAAATGAATAAATAAATAAATAAATAAATAAACAGAGTTACAGGAACCTAGATTCTACAATATCCATGTATTAGCAATCGCCGGTCTTGTTTGGTTGTTCTTACTATTCACAACTATTGCTAAATAATTATTCAAAGAAGTAACTTTTTGAATATCGTCATTAATGCTTAAAATTACAAGAATTTCTAGCTTCTTTCTGTATACATGTATAACCAGCGGATAGGACATTACCCAATGCAGTATTGTGCCAAAATTTTTTGTTGATTCCATTTTCCCTTCAAAATTCTTTGTTAAAACAAATTTTTTAAAGTTCCTAAAAACGTCAAAAAAATTTCATTATAAGAAAAATTTTCGTTGGTTTATTTTTCTAATTTCGACGTTTTGTCAGTTTTAAGTGGCATATAAAATTAAACTTGAACACAATTGAAAAAAAAAAAACAGAAAGAAAGTTTTATTATTTAATTTTCAGAAAATTTGTTTTAATTGTTCTATATCTTATATTGGAACAATTATTTGTCAATCATTTGTCATGCTCCATTTAATGAAGTGTGACGAGGTTAATGTTGTTTTAACCCTCATCCTCATCTGTTCCCGTCAAGATTATGTCATTTATATCTTAGCAGTTAGTGTTGTTTGGCGGAGAAAACCGGAGTGCCGAAGACAACCAATAATCTTCTACAAGCAAACTGATAAACTTTCTCACACAAGGAGACTGTCAAAGAAATATTTTACGGCACTGTGATCCGTAAAAGCTGGCTTTTTAGATCATGGATGCATTATGTAATTACAATAAACGTGTAGTTACACATAAATGTATATTTTAAAGGATGACAGTTAGTTACATGTAATATAAGTAGTTCGTTCATTAGGATGATAGGATTTGAACATGTTCGTATTAACACCAACCATTTAAAAAAAATATAAGCGTTTGATATTACTAAAAAAATCCACCATAATTAAGAATATTAACTATTTGTTATGATAAAGATGACAACACATTAAGATACTAGCCTTTTGTTGTCTGAATAATAGTATTTTGTTAGCATATATGCAAATTACTTTCTCCTGAATTTACGGGGATATACACATTTTTACATTTCAAAAAGTTTGTCGTCATCAATGGTAATTATATGTCTTACATAATTTTTGATTAAGTAGCAGAATTGTAAAAGATGTTTTATTTGCGGATACCATTTTGAAAGTATTTCTGTTATTCTTCGTGATATGCAAGTTGCGATAATGTAGTGCAATGTTTCGTGTGTAACTTAGGTGTATAGATATATTTCACTAATTTCTTGAGATGGTCCCTTTTTTAAGAGTTTTGTGAAATACAAAATTATACACGAACAGTAAAATTATATGGATATATGGTTTCTAATTTGACGTTGTAACTAACTATAATAAATCAAGGAGATATCGAGAACTTTGTCTGATACCTCTGTTTCTTGTGTCGGAAAATGTTAAAAATGTCATTCTGAGGCGTAGGACAATTTTTGATATGCGTGAAATTTGATACTTTTGAACCGTAAAATATATTAAACGAACAGTTTTAAAATAAATAAAATAAACATTTGAAAAAAGAAATTTATGACATTATCTATAGATGCAAAACTTATAATAAGAATTTTAGATTCTTTGTGACAAAAATGTCAAAACGCTTAGTATTGCATTTAATCTGGTATTGTCATCTTTTATTGAGTGGTCGTCTAGCAGCGAAATTGTACGTGTTTTACGCCAATTTCAAGTACTTCTCACTTACGTAGAAGCGGTCAGTCCAAGAATGATATCAGAAATTGGGAGCTCGAAGAATTACAAGGCTTATCTAAAAGACAAGGAAACACTCGAGTAGGATTCGATCTAGATGAGAAAATGCTTTGATCTGTAAACCAACACTTAAAAGCATTCAGACACCATAACCATTTCTAATTTGTTCAAGTAACAAAGTTATAAAGTGTTTTAAATAGATAACATACAAGGGTGCATTATACCACGAACCAGAAATACTAACAGTGTCTAGTTACATACGCCTCTGACTCCACAAACTAAAAATCATCCAAATACAAGCATCTGAAATAAAAATGTATGAGAAGGATTCTGTGGTGTCTGGAAGAGGCAATTTTTAGACCCACCTATCTTATTCTTCTTCAGCAAAAATGGGAAGAAATGACAACTTGCAAAGTGTTAAATTGGGTTAAACGACATAATCTTTACCCTCTTTTCGTTGTTGCATTTTTCGCAACTTGCCTTTATTTTCTCGCCGTTCCGGTATTGAAAAATGAGAGAGAGAGAGAGAGAGAGAGAGAGAGAGAGAGAGAGAGAGAGAGAGAGAGAGAGAGAGAGAGAGAATTACAACTATAAATACCGCATACCTTCCACTCTAGTTACACTTTAATGTTTGATCTACATTATATGGTGTGTTATTTTGTTTTTATTATTTTAATATCAATTTGGCCACTTGGAATACCTAAGTTTATCTTATAAATAAATGGCCATAAAAGGTCATTATCGGTCATTTGGTCTGGCTGGCCATATCTTATTAACCCATAGCTATTGAAAACTTACCAATAACTACCCCGTGTGATAAATCCCAGGGGCGAATCTGTTCATTCCGCACCACTAGAAGTTTGTCGCCTTCAGGATGATTATCAATTTAACCACTGACTATGTCATTAATTAATTGTATTATATTTGTAAATATTTACGCTTCAAGTCGCCTCTTTCATCTTTTAAGTTTTAATATATTTTTGTGACCCGAGGTTTAAGAACCTTCCTGTTTCAAAGTGATTATTTTGACTTAAAGCACTAAACCTGTAATATTGGAATAAATTTAAATAATGTTTATTAGTTCTAGATCATTTACTAATCCGCATTACACACAGATAGCCGAATAAATAATTATATTTTGTCTTTTATCCCCTCGCCAGTCTTACTACAACATGGTTCGCTAGCGTTCGACATGATACCTATTACGTTTCTACAGAACAATTGTTTTAACTCGATCGGAATACGTTAACACCGAATTTTCCCTGGAGTAACGACATTTTTACGGTAAACGCCGAAAGAAACAATTACATATCGTCCCGCGTAAACGTTAAGTGGCAGCATTCACGTGTCAATCTTTTTATAAATAGACAGTGGTTCTTCGCCTTTCTAAGGGTCTAATTCTTAAATGGGACTAATCAGTGTCTTTGCTTTGACATACAACAATATTATATTCAAATGATATGACGCTCTGTAAGAATGAAGGGCTTTAGTTCATTGGATACCATTTTGTCCTTTTTGTCAATTGGGAACTACTTTAATAAGTGATCCAATCATATGTTGTTTATTATACCGTTCTTTCAACATCTCTCTCAGGCTGATTCTTGGTTCATAAATCATATCAATCATATCATTAAATGGTTTATCGAAGCCATCGCTAATTCGAGGCATACATACATGTAATTCGTTAACCAAAAAAGAAGATAGAAAGCAAGCTACCTTTATTGTCAATATTTTTTTTGGTAAAATTATAGTATAGCTGCATCAGCTTAACATTGCACATCATGTAGAGGACAATTATCTTAAAAACAACCGATGTATAAAAATGCAATAAGCAGTTATGCAATACATTTATTATTTATCACGTGCTAAGTCATTTATCGATCGACAACAACAAAAAACCATTAACGTAATTACATTATATAACTTCAGAGAAAATATCGACTCGTGGCATAGGTTATATTTTTTTTTGTTACCTTACGTAACTTTTCTGGTGTCCGATAAGGGCCAATATTTAGTTACTCTTACAGATATTTTGCTCTGAAAGTATTCCATTAACACCCGTGAACGCAATTTTGAATCCATTTCTAGAAGGCACCAAAATATTTTTTCGACAGATAATAATTTTTCAAAAAATTTAAAATGTGGCAAAAAAGAATATATGTTTCTCTTTCGACCCAAACGTGATAGAGTGAAACAAAAAAAGTATGCAAAGGAGCGAAGAGGAAAGTTATTTTCACTTCATTCTCTTTATTGTCGCTTATTTTGCCCTAGTTACATTATGTCATACCTTCGATTCATAGCATAGCTTCGATTCATAGCGAAGAGATAGTTTCGATCCTATACGTTAGGTCAAAAAGAAAATAACTGATGTTCACTGACCCTAATCGGACACCATACCTAACCAAACACCATACATATGGCAGTCAGGAAACTATCTTTTGAAGTTTAATTGATTTTTCTTTGTTCTATGGAATCTTGATTAAAAAATAACTTCTATAACTATTTATTTGTCAATCTATCTGTTTGATCAAATCGTATATGACAACGTACTGGGTTTGTTTGAAAACTAGACTCTGTTGTATCATCTGTAAATACGAGAGCAAGTAGTGAAACCTGGCGTAGGTAAAAAATGTCTCGAGCAGTTGCAAAAGTGCATATTACATTGAAAATAAAATAAAAATCAAACAGACTTTTAACTCTTATGGTACTGAATAGAAATTTGAAAAGTAGGGGTAGATGGTTGTGATAAAATGTTCAAGATTCAATAAGAAATGTATGAAATTAAGAGAGTAAGTTGTAAATAAATGAAGGTACTGAAATTTGGTCAGTTAAGATCCTGAAATCTTATTCTATGAAACACCAAAGACTAAGTCTCTTGCATCCATTTTGGTTCTAATAAACCTAAACAGGAATAAGTTATATATAAGTACTTTTTTAAAAATTCATTTACCTTTCTAAGACAGATGTCCAATAACCCCCCCCCCCCCCCCCCACACACACACACACAACACGCATGTAATGGATGTCAAAGAAAACTAATTAGTAAGATAGAGTGATACAAATTGTTTTTTTAATTCAATGAATTCTTATCATAATTTGGATTATATAATACATTGTGCTAGCACTTTAATTTATTGAATATATAGTATATATATATATATATATATATATATATATATACTGGCCTACATTTGGTCATTATGGTCATTAACGATGTAATAAGCTTACTTAAAACAAGCTGAAGAACACCACACTTCTATAAATGAGTTAAGTATCAGAATGTGTTTTTTGGTTTTGGTCCAGACAAAGTAATTTATTTGTTTATTGTCGCAGACCGACGACGTGTTACACGATTTGATTTGGTTCATATACCCTTGTAGAAAATACACCAAGGATCACTGATTAAATAAAATACTAGTAATCTATAAATTCCCTGATATGTTTTGGTAGTGATCCAAATGGAGTGTCATAGACCGAAAACTAATCTAATTTCTTCTAGACATAAACCGTATCTTGACTATTGAAGTGATATTATTAATGAGACTATCACCAAGCATATAGAAATGATAAAGCCATAATGAAGACTATTTATTTCACTACTGAGGACATACGTTTTATTTGAAATGTTGGGTGACGATAAACGCCTGCATCGAAATTCATGCAAATTGATTATTAAATCAAACTGTTCAGTTTGTCCGTAATTTTTAGACGCGCAATGTCAAACAGGTGCGGCGGATATAGTTAAGAGAAGAAAAACGTGTCACTGTTGCAATTATTAGAAAATTTAACTAATGGTTTTTATCATGTGCATGTACAATGATCACGATGGGAATGTATTTATTTATGTCAGAGGGCCAGAATTGGTAAACCGAAGTATTTGGTTTAGTTGTCTAACTTTTAACATTAAAAGTATTACATGGGATCTGAAGTTTCTAAAGCCGTTTTACAAACTCAATGAAGGATTCGATAGGACAGACAAAACCAACATACAAATTATATGAAAGATTGTACAAGAAACATATCACAAGACCTATCAGGATCACACACACACACACACACACACACACACACACACACACACACACACACACTATTATTTGTCCGTAAGGTGTAACATACAAATGGTTGAGAACTCTTAAAGACATTCGTTTTGCACTTTTCGTGTGTGGCATAAAGTTTGTCTGTGATCAATAAGCGTAGCAGTTATTTCAAACAAACTATCATATAGCATGACATGATTTAATTTGCAATGCTCATACTATTTTGCATTGAGGTGATGATAAACATCAGAATTAGTCTTTAGAAGTAACGTAAAGTGGTTACCTTATTATATAATGACACGATCCGTGTGCAAAAATATACATCAAAGGGCAACAAGACAAATAATAATAATAATAATAATAATAATTCAAAATAAATAAATAAATAAATAGATAAATAAATAAATAAAATTCAAAATAATCAAAAGTTCCAAAAATAAAAGAAAATAAATAAATAAAATAAAATAAATAATAAAAATAAAAATAAAAATAAATAAATATTAAATAAAAAAATAATAATGAAAAATAACCTTAATTTATCTGATTGTCTAAAACATGGTATGTATATAGAATGGGAACTTTGGTCTGCAGTCATGTGTTACTTAAAAACAATTTATGCATGAGTTGAAATATTAAAGATGGTAAAAGCTTTGAAATTGAATTGAATATAAAGGGTTCTAACGTTTATAGGAAAATGTAAAGCTATAATTGAATTTTGAAGTGTGATTTCCTTTATTTAGGTTTGAATATCTACTTGACTTATTTTGTCACATAATATGTCAAATGTTGAGTAGTACTTTAAAGATTTTATTTGAAGTTTGAAATTAGTATTTTGCCTGTTTGAGTAAGGATTAAAAGTACAGATAAAAATAGAAATTTATTTATTTATTTACTTATTTATTTATTTATTTATTTATTTATTTATTTGTTTGGGCATTGCATTCTAATGATGATGATGATGATGATTACTGTCATAATTGACAGGGGTTTTTTTAACGTTTATTCAGCGTGTTTTGGCTGTTTAAGCTATTGTTATTTTTAAGCGGATGTTGATGTCATCAAGTGGTGTGTTAATTAAAACAATTACAAAATACTACCAAAATAAACAACCCCTACCTGTTATCAGAGGATTCATTTTTTATAGAAAAATATTATTTAGCTAAATATTTATTCAGTTTTATATATACGATTTTTCACGTTTTTAATGATAAAACCCGTGTTTATTTGACATTTATACTTATTACTTCTAAACTAAGATAATGAAGTATTTGATATCTTGGTAATCAGGAATTACGAAACTAATGCTTTGACCTTTTTTAGATCTTTATCTGACAAATATCATTTCCACAGAATTTACGCCAGAAACAGTTTAGGGATCCATACATTCTTCTCGAAGTTTCAGTAAGAAAATCGTTAATTTCTTGTTCGTTTATGTGGATATATTATTTTTAAGATCCTTTGGGAAGTTGGATGTCACGATATTTCACGTTTGACCCTATTGGGTACACTGATATCGACGTCTTCGTCTTGAAGTATGTACATGTACTTGATATTTGGTCAGGTTGGTCGCTTGTAAAGGTGGTCGGTCATATAACTCAATATCATCCGGAAATTATGATGCCACGGTATGTCTCCTTTGACCCTTATTGATATTGACTTCTTGAGGAAGTCGGTTTTTGTAATTCTGCCTCTACTGCTTATGGTGTATTAGTTTCACAGTTTATACGGTATGGTACAGCTGGCTTTTACTACGGGGATTTTTACAACGAAGCCTGCTTCTAAGTTCTTACAAAATAAATTGTTAAACGTGGATAATTGCAAACCTAGGCATTTCAAGGCTTTCAAAAAGTTTTATGGCCGTCATCACAATATTGTTGATAGTTATTATGTCGCTGTATCAAAAATTATCCTTGATATATTTGACGTCCCATAGTTTCATACTTATTTCGTTCTCAAATTATAATTAAAACGTGACGGGTGTAGCTAGCTAGACAGGATATGTTCATCTTTTCGGAACACCCAGTCTCACTTCCCTTTGGAAAGTTCACGTGTTAAACATAATTTGCTAGTTTATAAAGTTTTTATTTTGCTTTTTGGATTGTGATTAGGACATGAACCGGTATGTTTGAGCTTGATGGGTACAAATCTGTATTTTTTATTGTGTTTAAGGTGTCGTTCTTCTTTAAATATTAATTTCTTTGCGGATCTTCCCCTCGTTGCTTTAGATTGAACTAGTTTATCTAATATTGAAGTCTTGAAGGAGGAAAGGTGGCTCTAAATCACCTTTATTGTTGTGTAAAACAAGATTTTCATATTGAAACACTTTAAATTGAGAACTTTTTAGATAATTTTAAAACTAGTTTTACCAGTTTTATTGGTTTTTGCAATACTTGTGTTGAATAAAATTAATATTGTAATAGAAACGCTTTTGAAGTTCGGAACGAAACAAGTAATTGGTTGATAAAACATTCATTGGTATTTTATTACATTTACTCTAATAATTGTAAAGGTTTGGGGTTGTGCAAGGGGTAAACAAATTTTAGTAGCTTCCCAAAAATTCTGATACTTCAGTTACAATCTTGTTTGTTTGAAATTCAACTTGCCGCTCTAGGGCGGTAATTATTTGCAGTTCGATGTAAATAACAAAAAATTATCATTGATTATAAGTTTTGTTATCAATAAACACAGCCACGTCACTGTCGTACATTAATGGAAATTAACACCATTGTCTAATTTATTTTCACTCATTTGGTGTAAATCGATTACAAGATAGCTACAGATCGGTTAACTTTTAACTGTTTATTACGCTGATAGACTTAGGAGAATAAACCGGACAGAGGTACAATTTCTGTTACAAAAAGAAATAAATATTTATTTTTACTATTGGTATATTAGATTCATCCCGATGATGTATAACTTTTTTGTTTGCTGTTGTTAATGAAAACATCGACACATTCTAGGAAATTGTTCATTCTATTCATCTAAATGTCAGCTTTACTTACTAATCGAACTCGATCATAATTGCTTTATTTTAAATTTGAATCTATTCATTTAGAGCGTTGGATGGCCTATATACTAACTAGCTCAGTGGGTCAGTTTTTATAATTTTTAACGTATGCATTGATAGACCCCTATAATAAAAGTGACATGATTTGAGTTTTCACAAAAAGCTTTCCTCCTGTCATATACCACTTTTTGAATTTAATCATAAAAATACATTCAAAAAGTGGTATATGACAATAATGTATTTTTATGATTAAATTTTAAAAGTGGTATATGGCACTCCCATCATAATTTTGTCATAATTCTGATTATACTTGATGGCTACCATCAAGATGATGTAGGTCTGCTGTTTTTAAATATTTTACATTACGCGATCGAACAAACAACAATTATTTTCCAATATATATAGATCTAGTACTATAACCACATCACAAGACATTAACTACACTGCCCGTCCAAAGTCTGGAGTTTTAGTTCAATGATCACGATACACGTTTATCTTTTCTTGTCATTTCTTGTTTGGCTTTTTTGTCATTAACGTTTTTGTGTCATGTTCTTAGTTGAATTTGATGTTGACAATTAATGTTTTTTTAAGTTACAATTTTGTTCTATTATTTGTATCGATAAGATATTGTAAAGATAGATGCTTAAAACGCTAACAACATTTTAAGTCAATAAACTGTTTTCTTGGTTGTATCTCCTTCAATCATGTATATCACGCTTTGAACAAAATGGTTCTTACCGAGTTGACTGACACGCAATAACGTAATTATTGTCATATTTGACCAGAATAAAATAGTGTTAAATAATTAAGCTCTAACTAAAGAATTTCTTGAACATTGTAATTATAAGCTACAAAGAAGTGTCACCTTTGGGATATGTCACATTATTTTGTATGTCTGTCGTTCCTCTCGTTAAATAACATACAAAGGAATTGATGAAGAATAAAATTATCGAATTTAGCTAGTGCTGGGCGTGATCTTAGTGGTGATAATTACGTGTACAATACTCGTGAAATAATTTTATCATAGAAGAAGAATGAGAAAGAAAAAAATAACGCGATTTCACTTTTAACACATCGCTTGGTCAATAAAGTATTTGTTTCCATTAAAAAAAATCAATGCTCTCAAATTGTTTTCTTGGTTATTATTCTGTGAAATTTCAAGTTGTCTTTTGACTTGCCAAAGGCCTGAGGCTTTTCTTAGTTACTCCAGTTTCCTCCACCATCCGAGAACTGACCGTCTTGACATAAGTGAAAGAATTTTGACTGAAGCGTTAAACAACATTACTCAAGTTAATTGCACTTTGCTTGTTTGGTTAATATACACGCCGTTGTTTGTCTCCAAGCTTCAAACTGTTGCTGGGACATTGTTAGAAATGGTATGGTATATATATCCTTGTAATATTGCTCAACAGAACTGAATGTTCATGAGTTTTTTTAGTTAAACAACAAGATACTAATGCAAGATAACATTGCAGACAATGCTCGCCTAAACAGAGAAAGGGTAATTACATTTGTGTAGTTTATAAAATATCTATATGTATATCAGATAACAATGTTTGTTTGAATTGTTATTCCATACGGGACTGATTATCAGTACTAATAAAATTACATTATTGTGTGCTTTTAACATATGACTTTCAGTCTGTGTTTATCCTGTACCTCGAACACCGTAAATGTAATGTTTTTAAATAACTGTTGTAGTGTTGTAGTAAGTCAATGTGGAATTCAAAACTTCCACGGAGTATCAGGAGTAGACTAATGACTATAAGCAACTGCAATTAGACAAAGTAAATAAGTAATTTAAGTTTGATTACATCAGTATTCATCTCATAGTTTTATCGATTGTACATTGACCTAAGGGATATTATGGTCTTAGTAACCTTCTTTATTGAATATAAGAGGTTTGGTCTCTATGTGTTTTAACACCTTTTTCATTCATGGAACAATTATACATAGTTAAAAAACTCTGCTTCATAGTTTCAAAACCAAACCAGTAATGTTCACCTGTTTAAGCAGTTGCTAAATTAAAAATATTGCTCATCTCGAGTGCTTTTGAAAGCATGAAGCACTTTGCAGCTAAATGTCATAAATTTGGTAGTGCCCAATTCAACCAAGAACACAAACGATAAACAAAAGGAAGACGCATACAGGATAAGACTAGAAGATATATACTGCACAATGGATTTAAAAAACTCCAGACTTTGAACGAGCACTAGATTGATAAATAAAATGTTTTGCAGTAGTTTGTTCATTGTAGTATAATAAATTAATAGAAATCAAACCATCCAACTAATTTCAAAACCAGTTCTTTAGATATCAGAACTTGGTGGCCAAGTAATCTAAAGTGCACATTTACATATTAGAAAGGCTCTTATCGTCTTGGTTCAAAACCATTGAGCAGATTTGAGAGGGAGAAATATTGTTTATTTAATGTTGAAAGCAAATCGTTTTCTCCGGTCACTCAGGTTTCTTCTACCATTCCATAACTGACTATCTCTATAAAAGTGAAATGGATCTTAATTGTGGCCTAGACAACATAACTAAACTTTTTTTTCACTCTCTAATCCTTATTAAATCAATTAATGAACGATCAGTACAATGGTCTTCAAGTTCTTTTTACAAATAAAAATTTTAATTAAAAAAATGCAAGTGCGCTCCGATGTATTAGTCACATTAGTCACACAAACATGTACTCGGCAAAACCTAGATAAACATAAAATACACAGTAACAGGTCAGACGAAATAGGAGACAAAGGTGGAGGTATAACAAGGAAATGTTTAACTGATAAATCTGCACTTCTTCAAATTGTTCCCGTGTTTCTGAAATAAGAATAATCAACGAAAAAACCGCAAAATGTAAATCATGATGTTTGTTGTTTGTGAAACAGGCAAATCCGATATTTGCAATATTCAAAATCGGCATGACAAATCTCCACCACAAACACTTAAACCTTGACAACAATTTATGCTTGTTAAATGCATTATATCTAATTCCTCTGTAATATGCTTTAAGTTTACAAAATTACATAATACAATTTGTCCAGGAAGTGTGGACAATTTACTCATTTTAAAATCCATTACTCAACAATTTTAACCACCTTACTGACATTTTGTATCATTGCGCGACTCATTTCATCCTTTAATACCCCAATTTCCTTCGAAATAAACGATAATAAGGCTTTCTAGATTGACCTTAATTTTGCAGATTTTAGTTTCTGCTTTTATGATCCAGCCAGAATATTGAGATAAATTGAAGTTAAAGTAAACAACATTTTTTTTATCTTTCTTGTCATGAATTATTCAAATTTTCATTACAAACAAACAATTTCCCACATTAAGTATGTTAATCATTATATTACTTTTATTCGATAAAACAGAAAGTTTCATCGATCAGCTTCTCTTAAAAAGAATTGTATTTCTTTTTTCAAGAGAGAATTCAAGAAGAAAACATTGTGCTAGATAGTTTCATGGAAAATTTTCGTTTCATCAAAAAGCATCTTAAATTTATAATTGAAACCAAAAATAGTTGTTTTCCTTTTCTTCTCGAGTACACCATGTGTAAGGTAGGAATCACAATGAGATTGGAAATGGATAGGAATGTTTCAATTAATATTTCCCCAAGGGGAAAGAAAAAAAGAAGATGAAGCAGACTTGAAAAAGTTAAACCGACAAAGTAGAACCAAACCTCGAAACATAAACAAAGATTTGAAAACTGAGACTTGCGTTGAGTAATTGTGTTTTATGTTACAGCGAAGACTCCTTCACCAGTTACATTAAAGTTGTCAGTTCTGGGATGGAGTAAAAAACCTCTAGAGTGCCTAGATAAAAACAATCGACCGTCGGAAAGCAAACTAACACACTATCTTACGCAAGGATCTTACCGAATGTTTTAGCCTAGGCGACAAGGGGCGCTGTCATCCGTGAGCGCCACAAACCTCAAACTGAGAAAGTAAAGAAAATATGACTTGTTTGATAATGCTGGTGTCATTTTTACAACTAAGAATGAAAGGGTATCAATCAAGTTGTGAATTGATATACATTACTCATAAGGCAATTACTGAGTTTCTAGTTTTGATTCGAATGGATTGTGAAAATATATAGAAATATTTAAAAAAAAAAAATAATTGTAAAGCAGTCGCCCTCCACTAAATAACCAAAAATTGACATCTATAAAATGGTTCCCTTTCACTGATAATAAAATTGTAAAATTTGAGATTAAACACAGACATGTAACTCTATTTACACGAACAGTTTATGTATTTACACATACAATATTACATAATCTGTAAAGCAATAATGAATCATTTGTATGCATAAAGAGTCCGTAACCGAGATCTTAAGATCTTAGGTCACCACACAGTGTGACAACAAAGTATGATGGCTGATTTGTGCTGCCGTGTTGTCAATTCGTCGTTTCAAGTGAATCCCTAGCTGCATGCATCCGGACAAACTTGCATTTAAGGCTCACTGCAGTTTTTGCATACTATTTAACGTCAAATCAGCAATTTTCAGCTTTAAGTGACCAGACACAGTGTAATTCATCCGCAGCAAGATAAGTCACGTGGTACGTTATTTGTTGACATCTGTTCCTATTCTGCTTTCACTAAGTATATTTTGCATGATACTAATAATTATCAAAATAATGTTATAAATCGCAATCTGTTTTACTAGCAAAATCAAAAAGTAGTGGTCAAACCTTTCAGACAACGAAAATGTTTTGATTTGAAAACTTAATTTCTCGGTCATCACAACCTGTTAGTTGTTAGTCAAAAAAGACATTATATTGTGTCGTGCCTGGCGAGAAGAAAAAATGACACAAAATATAACTATATCAAAACAAGTTCTTGTTTTCGTGAACGAGTTTTATGGGGTCAGAGTTCATCTTGCAAGAACAAGTATGGTGTAATGTTATACAAACCCTTTAATTGTTGGTTAATAAACGTGTAATGTATGTTTCTGAACTATTAATTAGGAATTTAATAAACCGAAAAATATTCAGAACCAATCGAAGCATATAATATCTTTAACAAAACATTTATTCTATCCAACGAAACGTGCATGAATCGCTATATATTTCTAAATATCATATTTAGACCTTTTAAAGTTGATTAAACCTATATGTTAAATATTTACATACAATGCAATACCTGTAGCACGCTCAAACAATCCTGTTTGGAACAAAAATGAATTTTTTTTTGTAAAACCATCAAAAATATCAACGTATAAATTTGTAGTCTGATAAAAATAAGTTGTTTCATTTATTATCTGTTAAATGTGTTAGCAACTCTGTTTAAAGGAGAAGATTTAGTCAAATTGCAAATAAATAAATAAATAAATAAATAAATAAATAATAATAATAATAAATAATAATAAATAAATAAAATGTGACCATGTTGCCAAATTAAAAAGGATGCAATGATATCCGGATATTGCGGTATTGTTAGAAAAAGAGTACCATTTGGTTATTTATAAAAGACAACAAAGTACCCACCCGTTTTTCTGCACAGCAAGAAAACCCTTACACTGTACATAAGAATGAAAGCGTTATGTCGAATGTTAATATATGTAAAATTCTAGAATGGGTTTACCATATTAAGTCACGTACACGTTAGTATTTATCTACCAGGATTACTGTCTTTTATCATGTTTCAATCCTAATTATTTTGTAAGTTGAGGTTATAAAAATATAGTTATTATAAAATGCAACCACCCACACATTTCATAGACGACATGTACTAAAAGTTAAGCCTATATCAAAGTGAAGTGCACTTTAACATTTTAACAATTTGGTATGACGCACTTCGGCTCGGTTTAAAGAAAATATCTTTGTTTCAGTGAATAAACTAACCTTTTTTGAATATACACGTTTTCATATGCGTATGAACCAAATTTTATAAAATGAATTGTAATCTTACATGGTACAATAATTAGTAATGATTTTTATAGGGAAAAATTTTTGTGTATATACCGTGAACCGTAAGCGCGCGCTTTTGTTCATTTTAGCACTAGGACACCGAGACCCGGTTTATATATCGTATAGCGGGTTGTTTTCGCGGGTGCAAATTTTGACAGTAGTATTAAAATCGCCAAAATAAAAAAGCAATGATATTTGTGCACCAGTTGATCATTAGTGAGTTGTTTTAGATCGCCAAATCAAATACTTCTAAATTTAGCCTCGCTAATATATATATAGATATATATATACAAGATATATATATATATATATATATATATATATATATATATATATATATATATATATATATATATATATATATATATATATAAGAATTGCCTCACAAACAGAAAATCTAGATGGCATATTTGTGAATGTATAAGTCCATTACATATACATACAATGTCACAAATTTACGGTGGCACGTTTTTATAAACGTTATCATTGCTGTCATATACCATTTTTTGAATTTAATCATAAAATACATTCAAAAAATGGTATATGATATTGTCATATACCATTTTTTTAATGTATTTTATGATTAAATTCAAAAAATGGTATATGACATTGCTATATTTCGCATAAAGAAGAATTTTCTTAAATTTTCCTAAAAACTAAATACTAGTAGTATACCTTTTCCAACTATTCTCTGAAATAACTCATACGTAATTTTATTATACGATAATTTATCTTTTTGTTTTATTTTCTAACATTTTTCATAGTAAAATCAGGTACATTTTTAATTTGTCTGATTACTTTATAAGTGCACTTGGTGTGATTTTTAAATCATAACAACTGATTTTAGAATGAAATATTTTATCTCGCCCAGCCCACAATTTAACACGTGCTCTTAAAGTGTGACATGCATTTTTCATTTTTAAAAACCTGTTTGTCTGCATATATTGTATAACGGTTTCTGTAATGCGTTGTGTTAAAACTTATGAAACAAGATAGTTTAAAAATGCATGGGTTTTGTTTTAATGCCTTTGTTTCAGTTGTCAAGATTTATCATTGTGGTTTCCCTGCGTTTTGTTATTGATTACGACAGAAGTATAGATTTCAGAAAGAAGTTTCAATTGTCTTTCCTTAAAAGCCAAACCCACAGCTATGAACTATATATGTTTTGGGTTGAAGTCAAAACCCGATCAACGCCAACCTAATTACGTAACAAGATGAAACTAGCAATCATTTAAGAAAACAAAGTGATCTTAACCCAGGAATAACGTTTAGATTCTAGACCCCAGCTAGCGCCGAGACAATCTTAGACAGATTTATTCACAGACTAAGAAAATCTCATAATCATTTCAGATGTACATTTTAAATTGAAAGCATTTGTTAATACACGTGCATACATGGTATGGTTCTCTATGGCGCATTATTTGTAACGTTATATGCGTTTTAGAATATAATGCAAAGAAAAAACAGTGCAGAATTTTTACAATTCTAGTCCGAATTTTTTTACCATTGAATCCCATAGCTACAATAACAGGCTCTTACATTAGGTAACATCTTTTACGTAACGTCTTTTGCGTGTATTTAATTTTACCTTATTTTAAACAACGTTTAACAACGTTTAACAATATTTTAATATTCAAATTATGAAACTCCTAACAAAAATCCTAATGTGATATGTGGGGTCCTCAAGACCTTAAAAACCCTGTGTCGCGACAACCTCCCTGTACATTGCCCTAAGCAAACTGCAAAGGTAAAAAAATTGCCACTTCAACTATAGGTGGTGCCGTATTAATGTAAGTGAAATACTCTTTGTTTGGACATAAAACCCCATTAAATCAATGAAATCAGCTAATATGAGATAATCACAAATAATTCCTTAATCTTCTCATTGCCTTATGAATTATTAGATAATACCAAGGAAAGAAACAAGACTCATATAGATATTGATTGTTATACTATAAAGAAAGAACTGATCATGAACCATGGATCACCATGGTTACGTAATCAAGCTCTTTTATACTTCTACTCAAGTAGCACTTAATCGATAGAAAAAAAAGATCAAATCCTGATTTAGATAAAGGTATTACCGCATCAAAACCTAATTTAGATGAAGGTTTTACTATGTTATACGCTGAAAAGACGGCATTACCGTTATAATACCGATGTTAAGGTGTGCGAAGTGAAAAATTAATTTAAAGGCAATTATACAAGGTTGTGTTAATGCCGATAAATACATTATTGATGGGTCAAGTATAGGGTTGTAAACATGTTCTGGGGTTAGCGGTTAATAATTGGTAGTGAAATTTTTATTATAGTAGATGTGTTTGTGTATAGGAGAGAGAGAAAGAGAGATGATTAAAATGTAAATAAATTGAATATGCAAAGAAAAAACCGTCAAGAGGTTACAGACGATGTAATTAACAAGACGATTCAATAGTTACAGAATGCTAAGCCTACACTTATAAATGTTTATGCTCGTATACACTAACACAAATGGCTGTATACATAGTCCATTTCAATAAAATGTACATTTTGGAAATGTAAAAGCGCTCGAGAAGTTGCCGAACAACAAAGAACAATACAAGGCAATGCATAAATAAAAGACAATTTACTAGAACCATGAACTGTTGCATTTTCCGGTTTGTATGTTATAATTAAACTCGACAACAAATGTTCTTCAAACATAAAAGAGTTCGAACTTGACCTGATTACGGTTTTCATTGAAAATTATGGAAAAAACTGAATTCACAGCCTTGTTAATATTTTAAGTAAAAAGAAGTCAGACGAAATGATCTTTAATTAGCTAACTGATAAATTACTTGTCAAAATGTAGATTTAACAAGAAAGTATGAACATTTGTCGATAGCTCATAATTTATTTTTATGGTTTTCAACCAGACTGATTACTCTAAGTCATTTGTCAATATTAATTACGTATTTATCATCTTTAGAGAAACGCTCTCAATATTTGCATGATTCATAACTATAATATTCATTGTGGTTCTTGTTTTAACAACCTTTTACTTATACAGGCTCGTGCTATGATTTAAACTGAAGGGGATAAAAATGAAAAATTGTGTTTATGGCTCAGTCATGATTTTTCCACTTACATTGAGTCGGTCTGATCTAGGATGATGGAGGGATCAGAAGTGCCTGGCCTGGAGAAAACTGAGACACCTGTTATATATACTTATATATATATTCCTGAGGTAGCAACCAACATGCTTATTCTCTTACAAAATGATAATTTCTGCAAAAGATTAAGGTTAATTGAAGTTATTTAATCTGCAATGCCGGTTAAATGGAAATTGATTTCGATATGTTCATAGGGTGAGAAGGTGTGTAAGTTTTCTTGAGCCAAGTTAGTTGTATTTCCAGACATTCCAGTTTCTTCCAACATACAAGAGGGGCCTCGGTGCCGAGTGGCCTAAAGAGCGCACTTTCGAAATCACAGAACTTCACTTCCTAGTTTCAAATCCTACTCATGTAGATTCAAGTGTGAGGAAGTTTGTCAGTTTGCTTGTGGAAGGTCAGTGGTTTTCTTCGGACACTTGATTTTCAAACTACCTAGGAACTTACTGTCTTAATATGAGTGAAAGAATCTTGACTGGGGCGTAAGACACCGTTGATTCATTTCAACATAACAAAAATGTCTCGAAATAAACAGAAAACTATCCTGGGCATTAAAACCATAACCCATTCTTCTTCTTGCATTGGAAAGACCATTATCACGCACATTATGATATTTTTTTTAGAAATCAATCAATCAATCAATCAATCAATCAATCAATCAATCAGTCATATAACAAACTTCTGAAACGTCTGAAATTTGACATTTAGTATTTTTAAATTATCAAAACTTGTTTTAATTCAAATTTTATTAGTCATAAAAGGCATAAACCCACACAGCATTAATGGCAGTCACACAAGTAGCTAATTCATCAAATAAGAATACATATTTATATAAATTAAAAAAAAAAAACTCTTTCAGAAAATTAGAAATGCGTGTAATTTATACAATATTTAATTGATCGTATATGTTTCGTGATAAGAATATATTATAAAAAGGCGTGATTCGTAATAAAATACCTGTTCTTTCTTTGAGTATAAATAGGTAATTTATGCACCTATTTGTTCGAACCAACACTTTTATGAATCAACAGAAGAAAGTGACATTAAATCTAAACTGCATATCTGATCATCTGTGATAAAAATATTAATGTCTTAAAAATTCTTGATTGAAATGTTAATATTTGAGAAACATGTTATACGCGAATAAAACCTTTTTGAATACGTTCTTTGTGCTTACGTAATAAAACACAGCAAGATGTAAAGACATACCCCCCCTCCAAAAAAAAAAAAAAAAAAAAAAAAAAAAAAAAACACACACACACGACAATACGATAAACAATTAGGCACAAGATAATACATTAACAATATTTAAAACTAGCATCTTGCAATCTTGCAACCTCACCGGGTTTGATCAGAATACCACTTGATACACCATATTGTTTATGAAAAACGTTTTTCCATTGGAAATGAGTCGCATGACATATTTTGTTCTGGGAATTTGTGACTGACGTAAACGTCACATTTCATTGTGCTCAAAATGTTATAGGATACTAGTCAGGTATTGGTGAAACTTACCAATTAGATTGGAAATAATGTCCAAGAGTGTTTTCATGTTATTCAATTAGTTATAAGAATATTATGCATCGGTGCACGTTGCTTTCCCATAAATTCGCCCCAAACTCCGACTGTCTGACTGCAAATTATTTGGCTTCGAACATCGATCGCCCGACTTCAAATTACATGGTTTTAAACATCAGCTGTCTGGTTGAAAGTCATCTGGTTTTGATTATCAACTCTGGATTCGAGTCATCTGTCTCTCAAACTGTAAACATAAACTATCTTCTATCGAATTAACATCCGTCCGGCTTCTAACTTTTGCAGAGTATACATCAACTCTCTGCTTTTATATCATCTGGCTTCAAAAGATCGATTGTCTGTTTTTCAAACATCAACAACTGTCTGGAGATTTAATTGCTAATGTTTTTCTGGCTTGTTGGTCAATGTAATGTTTTTAAAAAATGCAATTAACATTGTGATTTCAAAGATTTTATACGATATTTTAATTTTTATTTCAAATATTTTAAGATTAAGAGTTTTTAATAAAAAAATAAATGTGTATGTTTTTGAGAAAGGTAAAAATTTTGTTATTGGAACTGCGATTCTTTGAAGCAAGTACTTGTCTACTGAAAACATACCTGACAAATCCAGAGCCATTTACAAATACCTTTACACTATATTTAAGGAAGTCTTTTAAACCTTCATTCAAATAGTTTCTTACAGAAGCAGTAAGGTAATTTACCTTTTAATTAAATGTTAAATGGGCGGTTTTTTTTTTTTTTAAATTCCACGAGCAAGCAATTTTTATTATAAAAACGTAAGTTATTTAAAATGTAAGTCTTTTAAGATGATGTAATATTTTAATGCAAATTTCAATTAATTTTGTGTAAGAATGATAAATATACCTTTTTATTATATGACATCTTTTCATACTGGTTAGATCACACACATTTCACACTTTTTGACTTATTCAGGCTTATTCAGGGATATTTTAGGAACATTTCCAGTTCAGCAATTTGTTTCAACTACTATACTGTTTTATAATAGAGGCGATTATGGGATACGACCGACAAGGAATATGTTCTGCAAAATCATTGGGTTATTGACTAAGTTGTTTACTTGAAAATTTTATTACTTTGCTTGCTGTTTATTAAACATGCAAAGCAATTCGTTATTAAATGGTTTAAGTTAACAAACATAGCGAGTACCTGCTGTTAAGCTCAAAATAAAATCTAAATATAAATAGCTTAGAGTCATCTACTCTCTCTATTTTAAGTATCGACTTTCTGCCTTCAAAAATCGACTTTTCTGGCTTTAGACCATCTTTTCATTTACCTGGCCCCGGTTTCAAATTATTCCTCAACTAAGATTTTCTTTCACTTAAATTTGACCAATTTGTAATCTTTATAATTTTGTTAATTATTGAGATATTCAGTAATTTAGGGTGTCAATTTGAAGATCACTTCAAGCTTATAACAATTGCATTAGTTTTATATAAAAAGTTTATTTGTAATTAAAAGAGAGATAGCGAAAATTTGCTGAATTTAAGTGAAGGAAAATTTTAGTTAAGGAATGATTGTGAAACCGGGGTCTGACTTCTCCAGAGTCTTCTACCATTATCTTTACAATATATTATAAGCAAGTATGTTAAAGCTTCAGTATGTTAGATAAAGATAGTTACTCATGGAAGCGGTATGTTTCAGGTTATTGTTAACTGGGCTTTCTTATTTAAATTCAATGTGCAAGCTATTTATATTATTATAAACGTAAGTTATTTAAAATATAATTCTTGTAAGATGATGTAATATTTTAATGTAAATTTCACTTAATTTTATGTAAAAATGATAAATATACGTTTTTATTATGAGAAATCTTTTCATACTCAATAATTCACACATATTTCACTTTTTTTTGGCTTATTCAGGGAAATATTTCTAGTAAAGCAATTTACTTCACTTACATTACAGTTTTTATAACGGAGGATGTTTGTTAGGTTTTTTCCGTCACACGTGTTTTTTTTCACCAACCCAGACCTGACCGCCTCGATATAAATAAAAAAATTGAATGGCGTATTAAAGACAATTACTCTACTCCACTCAAGTCCTTTCTCGTTCTTTTGAATCTTAAAAGGAAAAGATATGGAATTTGTTCTGTGCAAACTTCGTCGGGAATTGATTTGGTTGTTTACTTAAAAATCTAATTTAAAATGTCAAGAAAGCCCAGTGTTGCTTAAAATGTGAAGCAATTCGGTGTGACATGATTTAAGTTAACTGGCATAGACAACTTGATACTTAAGTTTGATCAGTGAATGTAAAAATGTGTGCTTTTCTTCAAGCATCGACTTTCCAGCTTCAAAGATCGACTGTCTGGCTTTAACACCAACTGTCTGACTTTAAAGATCGACTGTTTGGCTTCAACATCGATTGTCTGGCTTCAAACCATCTTTTCTCTCAAACACGGCCAAACATCGATATTTTGCTTCAATTCATCTAGCTACAAGTTTCGAATTTATGGTTTCAAGGCATCTTCCTTTAAATATCGACTGTGTAGCTACAGATTATCATTTAACATCGACTTTCTATCTTCAAATATCGACTATTTAGCTTCAAACATAGACTTTCTGGTTTCGAACCCTGCTTCAAGCATTGACTATCTGGCTTTAAGTCGTCCTGCTTAAAACATCAACTTTCTGGCTTCAAACGTCGGCTTTCTGGCTGGAAGTCACCCTGCTTCAAACATTGACTATCTTGCTTCAAACATCGATTATCTGGCTTCAAACATCGACTTTCTTGCTTCAAACATCGACTTTTTGGCTTCAAACATCGGCTTTCTGGCTTCAAATATCGACAATCTTGCTTCAAACACTGACTTCCTGGCTTTAAACATCAAATTTCTGGCTTCAAACGTTGGCTTTAAGGCTTTAAGTCGTCCTGCTTCTAACATTGACTTATTTCATCTTGATTCAATAACACCACACCCTATCTCACTTTAGTTATCGTTTACGTAGCTTAAATAAAAGACATTCTAATTTTTTATAAAAAGAAACACAACGTTCCTACTGCATTGGTTTTTTTTTTAAAGTATTTTTGTTTTATAAAAACTGTTAATTAAAATAGTTTTTTAACTACCATTGTTACGTGTGATCTTTTAAAAATCACTATATTGTGACGGATTTGCAAAGCATGAAAATTTTGTTATATTTAAATATCAAGAATTTCACACCTTTTCAATGTATTTAGAAAGATGCTTCCGGTTAAAATGTTTGCTCTTATTTGTAACTATTCGTGATACGTGAGCGTGCTTTTGACCAATCGTTAACCAAGACAACGTTTGTGCAAATTGATTATTCAGCCATTTTAACTTTAATTGTTAGCAAAACTTTGGCTTTGATATAATTCCTCAATTTTCATTGCTATACTTTTATAGTATAAACAATATTTTATTCAACAATAATAATATATAATACATTTCAATGTATACAAAATTTAGGATTCTGGAACAAGAGTTAAACTCAGATATTAACCAGTCTCCTGCTAAATAAGTGCAATAATTATGAAGCCACTTTTAACTAACTAACTAATAATAATAATTATAATAATAATAATAATAATAATAATAATAATAATAATAATAACAATAATAATAATAATGATAATAATAATGATGATTATGATGATGATAATAATAATAATGATGATGATGATGATGATAATAATAAAAATAATGATGATGATGATGATGATGATGATGATGATGATAATAATAATAATAATAATGAGGATAATAATAATAATAATAATAATAATAATAATAATAATAATAATAATAATAATAATGATGATGATGATGATGATGATGATGATGATGATAATAATAATAATAAAAAGATGAGTTAAGTTAGTAAATTGAACAATATTTAGTGGGTGTGTACAATTACATGATAATCACGCAATAAAGAAAAGTTTTTTTTACTACCTCCCCAAGACTATATACCTATATAGGTTACTTAAGTAAAATAAAAAATGATATTTTTGCCAAAGGATGCTTTATTTTAATGTTTATTTTATACCAAACAAACATAATAAAATTATAAAATTTCCCAGATCTGACTATTGTAGTTTTGTTTTTAAACTTTCTGGCATAGCCTTGAGATGACAGAATTTTATATGTAATAAATATTCAAGACATGTTGAATAAACGTAATGTATGAAGTCGGTAGTGATAAATTGTCTCTGCTAGAATGCACATACAAGAATATAGTACTATTACGCCATATATGGTAATAACTTTACACTTGATGGATTCCTTGCCATTTGAGATGAATTCAAATTGGGGACTGAAACGGGAGGATAAAATTGATAATATGAATTAAATATAAATCATTTTATTTCAATATTAAAGATTAAAAAATCAAATTGCCTCGATACAGTTTTAAATGTAAATTTATTTAGCATTTAGTTCGCAGAATTCATGGGTACTGAGACGAATTCAAATTAGGGACTTGTTTGATTTTAAACTAAAACATAAAAAATAGTCAATCAATTAAATTTGACTAGCTAAATTTAATTTGAATATTTTGAATTCAGCTCCAGAACTTTTCATGCTTCAAACATAATTTTTTGTTGGAGTTTCTAGAACTTAATTGGGCCTCTTAAGAGGATCGTATAGGTAAACCCACCCGTAATAAAACAGGTTTTCAATTCAAGATAGATCAATAAATAATTCATCAAATAAAATCTACCTCGAGTGTTGCCTCCCAGTTACACAACCATCTGGTTTAATATTTTTTGTGAGTCACATTTCTCCAATGGAGAGTAGAAAATATTTTGCTGACAAAGATGTTTTGTAACATGAAATTTTTAAATAGCATGTACATATACTTTGTAGTGTCATTTTTGAGGAAAATAAAAATTTATAATTGCCTACGGACTAACTTGATATTATAATTTAGAAATAAAAACTTGTGGGAACTTTAACTTGAAAGTAAGAAGTGAGTGAATTATTGTTTAAAGTCCCATCAACATTTTTGCAGCCACTAGCTGGTAGAAAATGTGCAATACCAGTCGGGGACAAAATTAAGAACTATCCGTGGTGTTCGAGATATCGAAGTTTGAGTTGTCGAAGATTTATTATAGTACGTTTTATAAGGAAGAGTTTGGTAAGATGATTTTAAAATAAAAAAGCAACATCAAACTTTGAATTGAATTAAAATTATTCTAGTGGTATAATGTTGCTTGAATAAATAGTTAACACTTAAATTGCCTCAGTACAAACTTACTGGTATAAATTATAAATCAAACGTTGTTATGACACTAAATTTTTATATCGCAGAGTGACACACACACACACACACACACACACACACACACACACACACACACTATATATATATATAGTACATGTTGATTGAATGTATAGTACATACTAGTAACAGGTAACGCGTTTTTATTGATAAGGTAACTTTACCTTTATACCTGTGGGCGTTTAAAAACTAGCTGAACAACTAATGCGATTTTTCTGCATAAGAATTTTAATATTCTTAAGCATATATTTTACTGTATGCAGAACCAAACCTATAAACTTAGGTACATGTATTGGGGAGTGGGTATGTTGTAGAAGTTGTCTAGATTAAGACATGAAGACATTGTACTTGATAACAAGGTCTTGACCAGATACTTTAACTTTGCTTAAATCTTCAATTCTGATTATTGAAAAAATGTTGTTTAAATATATTTACTGCATTTCTGATTTGTTTCAAATCGACAGAAGTTTTGCAAAAATAATTATGACTTGTTTTAGTATTATTTGGTATTATTTGAACAGTAATGTTGTCGAGGTATTGTAAATTTTTTTACAAGCTTGCGCGAATACCAGTATACAGAATCTGTGGTAGTTCTACCAGTATACAGAATCTGTGGTAGTTCTACCAGTATACAGAATCTGTGGTAGTTCTACCAGTATACAGAATCTGTGGTAGTTCTACCAGTATACAGAATCTGTGGTAGTTCTACCAGTATACAGAATCTGTGGTAGTTCTACCAGTATACAGAATCTGTGGTAGTTCTACCAGTATACAGAATCTGTGGTAGTTCTACCAGTATACAGAATCTGTGGTAGTTCTACCAATATACAGAATCTGTGGTAGTTCTACTGATTTTATTATTCTGTGTGATAAAATTACAAATTCCACCCACGTCGTGCATAAATTTAAAACAATGTCGGCAGGTTACACATACTAAGGCGTGATATTATGTCAGAAAGTATTATTCATTACTCAGATCTCTGTACTGAAAACTCGTGTTTTTGTCTTTATTATATGTTCTTGTAATTCAATGATGTTTTTAGAACATTTTGTTTCAAATTTTATGCATGTTTGTGTTGCTTTTTTTTACTGCTGCTTTAGTTATCAAGTGGATAATTGTATTGTTCTGAACATGCTGTTGCATTCTCCAGCGCATTTCTTCTGTTGTTAAATGGTGTTATATTCAGAACAAGATGTTAACAGTGTTGTGTATGTTTATAAAAATCTTTTCTACTGCTGATCTTGTTAATTTGACAATTTCCTTCTGATCATAATGTTTAAGTTATTGTACATTTTTCTTTTGTTTTTTTTTTTCATTCTGTTTCTCTAGTTGTAAAGTGGACAGTGATTTTTTCTGAAAAAGTTGTTATATATTTCATTCACGTTTCTGCTGTTAGCTACTAAAAAGGGACGATAGTGTGGTTCTTAACACGTTGCTATTTGTGTATATTCTTTTTTCTTTAATTGCTATAACAATTGTTAATATGATTATGATGCAAACTGTGAATATTTTAATATTTTAAGACCTTTGATTGTCAATTATTCTTAGAACATGTATCAAAGACTTATGTAACTGGAATTCATTATATATATTCATTATTATTAATAAAAGTTCAAAAAGGTAGTCGACACGTGTGAATTGAAGATAAGCTGATGTTCTAAACACCTTTAAAACCCGGCCTTGGATTTAATTCCAAAGAAGTACCATTTTGTCTTAGGTGTTAAATCGGTTCAAATAAAAATAAATCTTCGGATTATCATATTCCGTTTATTTGCGTATAATCAGGATCAGCATAAATAATATTGCATTGCTAGCATTTTGGATATCGGATTAACTGCAGATAATTATAGATTCTGTTATTAGATTAGGATTAACATATGCTTACTTTAGGGCCCTTGAATATAACATTAAGTGATCTGATTGTACTTTAAGCTTTCTAAGTTACTTGTTTTGCACTGTTGAAAGTCGTTTAGGAATTTCTTTACATTCATAAACAATTGAAATCCTTTTGTAGATTTATTTTAATGATTGTTCATTTTTTCCGCTAAGCACATAAATCCGCTTCTACTTGTTAGATCATAATTTTAGGAATTGAAAAATTGTGCAAAGTATGTGAATAAGCAAATAAAACGGCTTGTACTTGTTGGATTAATAATTTAAGGAACTGACAAATTGTGCAAAGTGTGTGAATCGTCAAATTCAAGAAATAAAATTTTGAAGCGAACGTAAATAATATTTATCCATTAAAATAATTTTTATTATCAACAAAATCTAATTTATTATACTACTGGTATCTACCCCGAGATAGACTTGAAAGCTAAATAATCTAAAGGAAGAAAGTTCACAATTTTGGTCAATATTTCATTTTTTAAATTAAAGCTTTCTTTTTTAATATCATACATTAAAAGTCGATGACGTGCCAAGAGGGGGAACATTAGCGACTGATATTCATGAAACAAAACACAATATTCTAGATAAACAAAAATCAAGTCCACAAAACACGTGTATAGTTTATATTGCAGTTAGGATGCGAACACATAGCCTAAAGATTAGAGTCTTGGAATTAAGACATGGTTATTAAACGCAATGCAAGGCCTGAAAATTTTTATGCAAGTTTCGTTTCCCCAGCAGACAGAAACGCAGAGATAAACACGTGTCTTTGATTGACGATATGCTCCATAATTATATATATAAAAATAAGAGGAATGTCAGACGCATTCTGCCGGAGAGAAATATGATATTTTTTACAAAGAAATTACAAATATTAGTTTAAATTTAAAAAAATATGGATGTGATAGTTAAAAATCAACATCAAAGCTTCATTTCTCAGAAAATTAAAAATAAAAAAACCTATAAAAGTGATAAAAAGATATTAGGAAATCCTTTGGGGTATGATTCAATAAAATTGAAATAATTACGTAAATACGATGTTGATGTCTAAATAAGATGTGTTACTTTAATTATCTGTCTTAATAACGCTTTAGACTGCAACAGTCAGCTTTACATTAGATAGAAAAGTCATAGAGATCTAGAGAAATGATAATACTGTATCTGTATAGTACGGTGTCCAGTTAGGACAAGAAACAATACTCCTGTGCTGGCCAGCATTGCATCAGATAGCCAAGTTATAGTAAAAGTGATAATACTGTACTATAGGATGGTGTACTTCTGTCTTTGTGGGTTGGCTTTATACGAGTATCATTAAACACTAGCATTAATTAGGTTGCCTTAACCTCCCACAAGTACAAAAATAAGGTCAACCATTTAGCCTGAACTCACATAACAAATTAGCTTATGTTTATCACAAAAAGGCTCAAATTGTAACATACATACATGTTAGTACCTAAAGCTAAAGCTAAAACACTTTCTCCTTTAAACGTAAATGCAAATGGGCAGGACAAACCCCAAGAAAAGCATAAAAAGCGATATAATCTGCCATGTCAGAATTAGGTCTTTTTGCTTCACTGTCTTTTGTTTAATCATTTCCTCCATGGTAGATAGTAGAGACAAGGTAAATTATGGAAATGTTCTATACATCACTGTTAAAATCAAATAAAATTATCCTTATTGAGAGAGTTAATGTGAAATGTTGGTTTTACATCCCAGTCAAAATAAAAATCGCTTTTATCGAGATGTCAACAGCTGTGATGAAGTAAAGTTTTACACTTGTCAAAATAAACTTACTGTTTATATCGAGATAGCTAAAACTGTCATCTGCTGATTTCGAATTCTATTGTATTCAAAATGACAACGTTGTTATGTGCTGATTTTGAATGCATTATTTCAACAGAAATTTAAAATCAGCACATGACAAAACAAATACATTTTGTCGTGACAACTAAGGAGAAGTTTTAGAATATAGCAATTATTTTAATGACACCTTTGTACAAAGAACATAAAGAATGAAAAAGAACAAGTTATAAATGATCCAAACGGGCCTCCATAGAAGTAGTGTAACAGATATTGATTTGGGACGGGATGCTGCGTTTGATATTAGATCGAACTCCTTGCCAACTTTTATTGATTTTCAGTAGTTGTAATAGTATAACTATTTTTTATTTGTATATCTCTCAATTTGATCTATAAACATAAAACAAACTGTTGAGTGAGTGAATTTTCAGGGAACATTGATGATTTTTATAGTGATAGGCGGTAATTATTCAATCGTTTCTATATTACATAAAAAAGATTACTTCCGTATGTGTTTTTAACTGCAATTTTTGCCGCATTTTTGACATTTTATTTCAATATTTATTTATTTCATGATTTTTTGGTATTCTGATTCTCAATAAATGAAGATAAATGATGACATTTACGTCAAGCCAAGAAAATATAAGTTGTAACTCGACAGACAGTTCCGGAAAGAAACCGGAGTGCATGGAAAACTCCACCAACAAAACGATTTCTCAAAAATGCGGAGTATAATTCTGAACTAGACAGCAGGAGACGTTGACATACAAAATCTTATTAATGATAACTGTACACGGCTGGTATACAGTATATATCATGCTTAATATGTCAAAATCTTAGTTAAATCGAAACCTAACAGCTTACATCTCCGGTTTTATTGGAAATGGTCATCATTTGGTCATTTCGATTTCTTCAATACATTAAGGTGTATTCCAAAACAAGCGAACTAATACACAATGGGGTATTTGAATTTTTTTTTGAAAAATCTAAAAATTAATAGACCATAAGGTCTTCTGCATAATGATAGGTTGTTCATTTGTGCCATTTTATATATTGTTTATAAATAAGATTATGAACAATGCATTCAGTGTTTTTATCGGTTTACAGCATCAGCTCACTAATCACTGTTTCTCTAACACTGCTTAGGTTCTAACCTAAATCAAACTTATCCATGAACAAAATGAGAGATTACCAGTAAAAGGGGGATGTTTTTCCACATTCGACAACTGATCGTTACAACATACATTTTGCTAAACGGTTTTAATTTGGTTGTAAAGCGTGTTGCTTGGACTTAAAATTTAATCTCAGTTATTAGAACTGTCGTGTTAGACCTTTACAAAGATGTTTAAGCTTTTTCAATAATAAAAGATGCCCTTAATAAAAGAGATTTGAAAAATGTGTATTCAAATGAACATCATTTATTGAGCTTAAAAGCGAAGGTGACGTTCTCAAGAAAAGAGATGTTTTAATATTGATACTTTTTTATAATGATACTTTTTACCTTATGCAAGTGTTTCAGAAATGCCACTCAAAAAAGAAAATTATCCGAAATGTATAAAGTTCTTCGATTCGATATACATCTTAAGTACATGACAAAGTATATTGATGGTGTCTATGTACGACTGTACCATCAAATGTCGTCACACCATGTCACAAAAAATTTACACAAATCTCACCGAGCCTTAACAACAGTTGTTATAAATGCACAATCATGAGCTAAGTTTAGACTGCATGCTTAGGTTTATGGCTTTTCGAGATTTTTTGTGTCGTGTGTGTTTCATGGAAATGCCGAATTGCTTTTCAGACATTGTAAAATGTTTGACACATTATTAGAAATTAACCAACTTAAGCCCAAGCTGTTACTATGAAATGTGATAATAAAGTAACAAACCCCCACGCAATTGTCGTCTGCACAAATCTTCAATTGACATTTATAGATACCCAGGTATTTTTTTTTATCAAACTTGATAACGAAAGTATACTTATGTTTAAGTGTAATACAAAATGCGGTTACTAAGTATTTTCACAAAGAATAAACACTTGCAACTGTTGATCTCATTGATGACCCGGATGTTTAAACGATAACATTCGATGTTTAACAGCAACCTACGATTTGGTTGAATGCAGTTTACGTCATATTGGTAATTGTTTTGCTATTCAAGATCATTCCCTTTATTAATATCAATTAAGATTAATCTTAACACAAGTTCGTATGGTGCATGAGTGCACAAGTGTTTTTGATCGTCATTGTACTTAGTGTGCATATTTGGGAACTTTTAGACTACTAGTGCACTTCCCTGCAATAACACAGATTACTCAGTCCTGTACCAAGCCAACTAGTAAGAGCATGACAAGGAACCCCCCCCCCTTTTTTTTTTACTTAAGTCGACAGGGGATGAGCCCACAAAGAGAATAATTGCTCAGTATCTAACATTCTTCAGTCCACCATCCCATTTATCAATATAGCGCACCCATTACAAACCACATGCAGGAAATTGCCGAAATTCTTAAGAATAGCGTGTCATTGCATTTGAAATAAAGAAAGCTATTTTAACATCTGTTTTTTTTAAATTGCAATTCAAAAAAGTATTGTATATAACAGGGATTTACAAAGTATTGTACTGCACAAAAAAGCACAAGCTAAGATTAAGAACTAAATTTCTTGTTTCTCGTTAAAGGGTAAAAATCTGTGTAGGACATATCTTATTTAACGTAAAGAAATTTGTCATTTTAGTCTCCATAAGCAGTGGTCTCAATATATGTTTTTTGTATATATTTGTTTTTACTTATTTTTTTTCCTTGTTGTGTTTCTAGGTTGCTTTGTTTTTTGTTAAATACCTTTGAAGTTCAGCTACGGTACTGACAATATGCAATAAAAACAGGACATAGCATCACCCACTTATACACAATTCGATATCTTGTCACTCAGTGTGGTAAATTGAATATTTGTTCGATTATAAATTGACGAATTAAAACAGTCTAGTCCTCAGACAGATTACATAATCTTCCGTTTTATAGATAAAGTCATGTATTGTGCAGCAATACAAGAATGTTTGCTTCATGTGTGTTTTAATATAAAATCTTGGGTAGTCTTTAAATTCAATACTGCAGCGACGAAAAGATAATGAAAATAACTCGAGAGTTAATAAAATACGGAATTTAAGCAAAATAGTACTCATTTGCAGATTTCACAGACGCTCGGAGTCTAGCTGACAGTAATAAAATCCGTTCAATTTGACTTCAAACGCTTAAAAGCTTC
The DNA here is from genome assembly GCA_029721355.1 of Tegillarca granosa. NCBI lineage: Eukaryota > Metazoa > Mollusca > Bivalvia > Arcoida > Arcidae > Tegillarca > Tegillarca granosa. Next base: position 27,370,488 of record CM056606.1, read on the forward strand.
AAGCTATCACGACTTTTCTAATCAAATACAAGTCATGTTTAACAAGAATCTTGTCAACTGTTGCCGACACTCGTTTAATCGCTTTTTCGTGGATTTATAAAAATGTCTATAAAAATGGATCCCTAAACAGATTACTAGTTCACCTTACTTTTTTACCGATAACATGCTCCCATTTCAGAGACACAAGAATGTTATCATTTTAAGTGTTTTAAAATAAATCTCACAGTTGACCTGTAGTTAATATTGCAGTGGATAAGATAAGAATAGGATTTGTAAATAACTAAAATGGGGACACAATAAATAAAGTCATGACACTAGATAAACAGATAAAACACTTATCTGTCTGTGCCTCTCAACACATAGAGGACAACTTGAACTTCTTACTCATTTGTGATTATGAAGGTTGTTCCAAAACATTAAAAAAAATAATATTGTACATGCTTTTCGTGCTTTTTCATTTCGTAAGGCGATGTCACACACACACACACACACACACACACACACACACACACACACACACACTAAAGATTGCAATGGAAAAGACAACTGAAAAAATAGGAGCAAAGCAAACAGGCAAAGCGTACGTGTTTTGCAGAAATAGGGTCAACCTGGACAAAGTCATAATGCTCAGACTTCTTGGGTTTAAACACTTATTTTTATTTTTGGTCCTTGGTTATCCCTAGAACAAAACACGTTTATTTGTACCTGCTCAGTACAAACTTTCACAGTAACTTACATTCTTTTCGTTCATCAAATAATAGTGGCTTCACGAGTGTTTTAATAGACCTGCAATGGATAAGATAACCTTAAGAAAAATAGAGACAATAAAATCATGACACTATACAAACATTTTGAGTGTACATATAATGCAGATATAACGGCAGGTATTAACCTTTCTGTACATACGTGGGCGAGATTATTTACATATAAGTTTACCACACCTATATCGTATAATGAATTACTTAACTTATTTTGTCTCAAACGTTTGGCATACTACAAATTTGCGACAAACTTTTGTCAGTAAAATAGTAAAATATAAAGGGGTTGTTCCGGCCTCAATAAAACTATCACCACTAGACACGAAAACACAAACACCAAAAAACCCCAACACAAAAACACTCCAAACACACAAAAAAAAAACAACCAACACAAACAAATATTTCATCTTTCTTGCACCTACAGAACCAGAGCAGGTAGGAGCGTGGGCTACTGATACCAGTCGGACTGCGTTGTATGTCTTTGAGCAAAACATTCATTTTCACATTGTTCTGGTTCTCCTAGCTTTAAGTACATGGATACCTGCAAATATGCTGTGAATAATTTTACGATTGAAAGGCCAGTCCAAAGAGAAGTGTTTTAGACTTTTCTTTTTGCTTTTGCTATACTTCTTTATTTAGTTATAGAAGCGTGTTGTTAATGTACGTTTTTTCTTTGTTGCGAAAAAATACCTTTTCAATGACATCAATTTTACAGATTGTAAGCTTGCCATACTTTTTTGATGATCTTGCTACTTTGATTGAAGCAGACTTCAGACTTGGTAAAATCTAGGAATTGAAAAAGGGGACAAGGAAAGTTTTATATACTCTTGCCTACAATGAAGTTAAGAAGGCACATTTCATTACGGGGTGAACGGTAATCACGCCTAGTACCATGACTTCAGCATCTTTGAACAAATTTGTGGTACAAATTTATACAAACAAAAGACGATTTGCTGCGAACTGAATGTACGTTTAAAAGTTGAAGGTCAGGGTCACTAGGCCAAATCTTAGATTCTGACACGAACATTGTAAAAGACTTTGGGGAGAGGATATTTATCTGTCAATACTTAACTTTAGTGATTAAAGATTTTGCCAACGAGACAAATCGACAAATCTTTTAAGAATTTATCTATAAAATTTAAAAATTGTACATAGTGCTTAATTTTGTGAATGTGTTGCATAGAAGGTGTTGATGGGCCCAGGCTAACATAGAAAACCCAAGTTTTACAACATGCCAATTGATTATTTTATTTGGTTTTATCATTGATGTTAGATATAAGATTTTAATGGTGGGGGTATAAAGAAATTTTATTGAAGTAGTCCACTTAGGGATCTTCACTGAGATTTATTGTTTTTATAAAAGTAAATCAAGATTAACAAATGTGCTTTTCTTCTTCATATTGTAAATCAATTAAGCTTGTCAAACACCTTAAACCATATTCCCCACACTATTTTTCTGTTAGTAATTTTGATAATTTTTATTTGAAAAGAGCGAAAAAATACAATAAGCCTAACTCAAACTTTTAATCTCTTTTTAAAAATGCATCTTCTTTTAATTAAGATAGGGTTCTCGTCTATTTTTATAAAAAAAATCTTAGCTCGTAGGTTTTCTCCTTTTCTAATAAATAGCAGGCATAAATTGTATTGTCTCAAAGAAAATGGAACAAACCTGTTTCACCTTTTTAAAAAGCATTTCCGTCTCATAAGTAGACGTCATTATCGTGGCGCGTTTATTCCATTTTTTCCTTTAGTAAAACACAAACTTTCATTGGAAAATTTAATCACAATTTTTATCTACAATGAAGGGAGAAAGCGATTTTATTTATGTATTTTTAGCGTTGGTTAAAGCAAATGTCTTGTTCGAAAGACTACAGTCAGCGAAGTTTTGACGAACACGTTCCTTTATGTACATATAACCACCAAGACTAAACACTTTGTTACGGAAAGAGAAGGAACTAGGATTAATAATTTATTTTAACTAAAAAAAGGTTTACGTTTTTAGGGCTTTCCCGCAGAATCCAATTTTGCATTTTTAAAGCTGTTTAATATTTTTTAGTTACAGAACAAACAGTTACTCTTCTGATACTGCAGTAACATATTATTTTCCTTATTTTTACAATTTGGTAAAATGATAACGTTCCCATTACTAGTATATACAGACGCTAAAATGCTTCGACAAATTTTTATCTTTCCCCATTAAAGTTAAAGGAAAAGGTTCACGCTATCATGGCTAAAACTTTTGAGAACCTTTACTAGAAAAGTTTCATTTCTTTATTAAATCTTTACTGGACATGAATCAATTCCCATTGGAACAATGACCTTATCACAATTTCTACATGCTTGCTTCCACAAAATTAAGCTTGCCAACATTCAAAGTTAAATTTTAAATTTGAAGCACGGTGATAATGAGTTTGTGCAAATAGTGTAAAATAAAATTGAGATGCAGCAAGGCTTATTACTAATATCATTCATCTAGGTATGTGATCATGAAATGTATCGATTGATATTCTAGGAAATTATGTAATAGTCAGTCTATTAGAGAAATATAGAGGGCATGTGCGGAATGATCTGTCTTATCTACCGGGTGGACATGGCTAACTAACCTCGTTCTCAAAACCTGGGACCTTGTGCCTCGACGAAACTATCGCCTTCTTAGGCACCACCAATCCAATTCTTTTACCGCAAGGTATTAGATCGTGGTCACTTAATGCATTCAATTTCCAATGTCCCTTCCATGCTTCCGTAGCCATAGATTCTTAAATCAGATTATAAAAGGAAATTCAGAATTGCGCTGTCATAAGATAAATTAATTATGGATGATATGCATGGCTGTTTTTAATTTTAACCAAAGATTGAGAAACAATAGCATGCTATTAGAACATTCATTTAATGTCGGAATGAAATTGTTCCCCGGAGGTTCGGTTTATTTTCACATGTAACAAAGTAATAATGTGAAGTTTGAGTGATCGCATTTCCAATAAAGTTATATAATGTTCTAATACAGATGAACGCTTCCGATGATTGTTTTTAGATAAGAGGTTTTCCGGGACAGACTCAATATCTTGTTTATAGTTGGTTATTCGGAGATGTTTAGAAACATATAAGGCTTTTTATTAAATTTGATGTTTTATTCTACCACACTTAAGTAAGAATGGTTTGTATTTTTCTTATGCTTCCAAATTCCTGATTTGAACAGAATGGACTTGTGGCGTTTTATGCCAATACTGCAATAGACAAGTCGGGTTGAGAGCAGAAATAGTTTTTACGCCTGCACACCCAAATAAATGCTGCATTTGACCTAGTAATTGTTTAACGCCATGTCGGATTTTTCACTTATATACTGAAATGTTGTAATAGACTTTCACACCAGAAATTCCCCAAGTATAATGCAAATCTGGGTTGTAAGAGGCGTTGTTTCGTTTAGTGTCACTGATGAGGAATGAATTTCCGAAATGTGCACATCTTGCACATCAAAATTTAAACTGGTATCTGTGTTATATATTTACTATTTCGACCGCTCCACCTTTGGGCCTATGTCAAAGGCCTGAGTCGTAAATTAGTGAAAGAAGTTGGATGACATAAGAACACTATAACAATATATTACTTTTTTCAGATAATCCGAAACAATGGTAACTTTATGTAAATTCTCACTTTTTGCCATTTCGCTTTCCCGTGAAACATTCTTTTTCCGCCTTAGAATTTTTTTTTTTTTTTTTGGGGGGGGGGGGAGGGGGGAGGGGGTGGTGGCTATATATTAATCGTTTGCGTAAATAGTTGAAAAGGTGATGTGACACAAATTAGCCATTATAAAAATAAAAATCACTTATACAATATGTGTAAATAACAAATTAAGCATAGTAAAATAAATTCTGTGACGAACTGAAACAATGCATATATAGCTTGTGGCATCAGTTTATCATTCAGATGTTCTTACTTGAAAACGTGTAAATTGTTGCATTAAATACTATAATAAAACAGCTGTTACAAATAATAAAGAACGTTGTACAATGTAAGGCATTGTTATATAGAATTTTTATACATATACATATTTTTAAATTCATATATGATGTTTCATTGAGAACTAAAAAAAACTCGATATATAGATGTAACAAATATTTGTTTTTTACCATCTGGGAGCTTTATAAAGTAACAAATGTCATATATATATATATATATATATATATATATATATATATATATATATATATATATATATATATATATATATATATATATATATATATTTAAAAGTCAGCAGCTTAATATCAAGCAATCGACAAAAGCCAGAGCAACAAGAAACGCGTATAACACAACATAACACATAACACAACATGCTACAACAAAACCAATGAAATAATTACAAGAAAAAAGACACAATAAACGAGACAAACACAACAAACATAATAAAAAACATTGCGTATAATTCTTTTTTTAACAGAAAAAAGCATTTGTATCAAATGGCTTTAATTAGCGTTAATAATAAACTGTATTAGTGTTATTCTCGGATATGTTGGGGTTGATAGTGGTTTGTAAACATGATACACTCTTTACCAGGATGTTCCTAAAACCAGTGGCACAGATATATGTTTATCTTGCTTTGTCGTATTTGGCTTGTTCGTAAGTTGTTGTGTTCTTGGTTGCATTACTTGCTGTCAAGAACATGTCACTTATTTATATTTAATATGTATATTAATAACATTCATTGCAACAAAAAATCAATAAAACAATTTTCAACTTGATATAGATACAACATTCATCAACAGAACTATATAACTACTTGTAGATTTTAATATCACAGTAATAATCTGTATCTAACTGAAGCTGAGTTTGCACTTATTACTAAACAAAACGGGAAATCTCTGGTCTCTTACTAAAGAGAGTGTATTGTGACCAACTTGATTAACAACTGCATTCCGAATCATTTACACATCATTAGCTATGAGTATTGTTGATAAAGCATTTTTAGAACATCTTTTTAACTTAATGTACGCCCTGTTGATCTACGTATGGTCGTTATTCAGAGCAAACTGGTTACGATAAAAAACGTTGATACGTCAAATATAGTTATAAACCAATGAAAAATGTCTAAATACTTTTAAAATCTAATTTGATTTACGTAAACAAGATGTGATTGATCAGTGAGGCGTTAATACATTTCTACCAGAGACTATAAAAACAACCATTAAACAATTTTTTGCTTAACCTGAATTAACCTTTGACCTTTTATTTTTTTATCATTCAACCGTTTGACGTATTTTTTTCATCAATTTTTTTTAGGTTTTTTAATTGTAAAAAATAATTGTTCTCTGAACTACCACATGTCATGTGACCCGTAAGAGTGGTGTCCTAACTATGTAACTTGAGTCGTTGACCTAAGCAATTTTCGCATTGGCATCTTTCTAGATAAAAACGAACGACACGAGACGATCAATAACGATTCAACTATTTTTGAGTGGAGTGGATTGTCGGTTGAGTAAAGGTTTTTTTTTCGTCCAAGTTAAGATTATTTTACTAAGGCGATCTCTGAAATAGTTAAGGAACCAGAGTTACCGGAGTGACAAGCACTGACCTTTGGTAGACAACTGATACAGGATGTGTCCAACTGGCATTCCAACCTAGGTTTTAGTTGCACTGTTGTCAGTGGGCGAAGCTTTTAACCACTTGGCTACTTAGGCTTCCTAATTTTAAGAAGCACGAAATGAGTGGAATTTAATTAATAAAGATTGAAAAAAGATCAAAAGAGCGGTGAACTATAAATCTCTTTGCTGTCAATTTTACACCTCTTATGGTGTAAACAAAACATAATGAAACAGTACAACAAAAATTGAATATGTCATCTGTAAAGAAAAATACTTTACCTTTTTGACTATTAAAACATGTTAGAAATGTTTCAATATGAATTAAGCAGTCATTGTGATTGATTGTCACAGTATGGGCTAGTTTAATGAGTTACACCTTAGATTTTCAGTACAAACGACCGAATTTATAAAAATTAATGTATCTCGATACAGTAAGGTTTTTGTTATTAACTAGCTTCATAAACGAAAAAGATAAACCATATGATGGGAAAAATACCAACAACGTATATCAATAATATCCATATTACTTTTTTTTAATTTACATATAATAGGTACATTTTTGTCTATAGAAATAAAATCAATTACTTATACTTATTTCCTATGTAAACTGATATTCTAGATAATATTGTCTTTAGAACTAATAATAATAATAATAATAATAATTGTTGTCATATAAATCGGATATTTTCTAAATAAAGAAAACGCCTTAACAATAACATGCTTGGTAAGCTAATACTTGATTGATCTATATTACAATGCAACTTTCAGTACACGGTTTGTCTCTAGTCTATATATGTATGGTTAACTGTATCAAATGTCTTGATAACTGTAAACTTCTTGCTGTTTAAAAACGAGACTTATTGTTCGAATGGAAATTTTCAGTTTATATTGTTTTACTGGAAAATTTTGTAACTACACATCGGGAGTGAAATACAGTTGATAGTGAATCTAACTCTTAACAATGAAACATCCTAAAATTTATCACAAAATCAGCGGGCAAGTTATGTTTACTATAAAAACACTAACTTGCTTAAATTAAACAATTGTTTCTAAAATTGCATGCTGTTTTCTGTAATACCGATTCCAAACCACAACAATTCTGAAACATTTGCTTTCTGCACTCTGATAGTCATTTGTACTATATGTTTGGGTTACGTACAATATATGTATCGGTTTTTTGTGGACGTAGAGTTTCATGGTATATTTGCTACAGATAGCAATGTGTATGCATCGTTTAATAAATGTACTTTTAGATCACCAAATATATGAAAATTTTAAAAATCGTTTATTTAATATCAAACTATTATGGTACATATTTTTTCTTGGTTAAAGATATCATGCCAATACACTATTCAAAATTCAACCACATCATTCTATTGTGGTTACCTCACATCAAGACAGCCTTCTGTTTTTCACCCTTTTTAATTCTCTAACGTGATAACAGTTTTTATACATGTCACTATAAATACTTCACCTTATATGTCTTGGTTTTTTAGACATCGCGCGCAGCTAATTTAAAATATTTTATTTTATATACAATGTTATTTTATAAATTTTTAAATTTTTCATTCAGAGAATTCAGAATTTTTTAATATGACAACAAACCTGGTTCGAAAAAAAAATAACTATACATATGCTTACAAAACTGGTTTTTAAAGCATGCAAGTGCATTTTTGTGAAAATAAGATAGATTTAATATAAGGACCTAATGAATGAGCTTTATTATATTTTGTAATCTCGGTCAATTGTTTTCAAGTTCAAATCTCATTGTTTTTCAAGCCAAAAGCAAGGTATTAGCCAATGTTTATGATCTGTTGTTTGATTTGACACTGCATTTGTCATTTGTTTGTGCATTTTTCTTTTTTTTTTTTTTTTTTTTTTTTTTTTTTTTTTTTTTTTTTTTTTTTTTTTTGTCGATAATGATTCTGGCTTTTGTCGAGCTTCTAACAGCTACACAAGTCAGTTTGTTACTGAAAAGATTATATATATTTGTGTGGTTTACATTGTCACTTATGAAACCAAATACGACAAATTTAATATAAATATGCATCATACATAAAAATCGATGATGTTTGTTTGTTATATTGCGTGTACATTTCAGTAGTAACTTATGTATAAAATCTATAAAAACTCTCATTGTTACGGCTTGCATTCGTGATTGTATCTCCTTCTTTAAGGCGCTATGCATTAAGATATGACCTTGAATCATTTACATTAAAACTTCATACTTGATTTTATGGAAATAAAATACAGTAACTACCCATTATAGCCAATTAAATCGTTAGAACATTGGAGCCAGGCTGTAACTATAACCTCTTCGGTAAATTTAAACCCAACTTATGTAATATTTCAATTGATCATTTTTTGCTTCTCGTGATATCACTATGTTCAATTTGCTTTTAAAAAATATCTTGTTAATGAAAGGCAACATTCTACATTAAGTAGTGATGGTTGAAGAACGGTCTTTTAGGTCTAATCCCTGGTCAAAGGACTCTATGAAAAGATAATTGCTTGGGAAGAGCATTGTCACAACTATTCTAAATAATCTATTCTGACCCGACCTACATCCAAATGTCTCCAAGTAACGCGTTAACATTTTACTAACTGAGCAACAGTAGCAGTTGGTAAATTAATGTGTAATATATGTTTTAAACGAATAAATAATAAATAAATAAATAAAAGTAAATAAATAATTTATTAAATAAATAAATAAATAAATAAATTTAAGTGATGCAGTCGGTATACATCTCCAATTAAACTGAAAATGGGCAGCTATTAAGTTAATATCATTACGTATTTGTAGTGTCTCGAACTTTTACCGCATATGTTTCTTATTAAGGTCAGTGCGACGAAATCATTTTCATAATATTTTTTTAATTATATACAAATCAAGAACAAACAACAAGCCTAATATAGTTTTAAGTCATTTTAAGTAACAGAGTAATCTGTGGTGATTAATATAAGAACGGTTCTGATGTCAGTTTGAAGTGGGGTTTAAACCCTACTACAGTTTGAAAAAGACAAACATAGCTTGCATAATAACACTTAATGACGAGACAACTATTGTCAAAAATACCGTTAATTATATCACGTGACCTGTTTGTTATGTAATGTGACAGTAAGTAGGTAGTTTAACATCTATATTCCGAATTTTATTCACTATTTTTCAGTTATATGATAATATCAAAATATGTACTTATGTAACAAATCTATAGTTTAAAAGCTCTTCATGTGTCATATTTAATAAAATCGTTGTTATCCCGCGAATTATCACAGAACCGTTATAAAATCGTTCGACAAAACACTATTGGAATTCACTTATCTATTAAAAGGAATTATTTAACGCATTGGTTTTTAAATAAAAGATTTGTTGCTAAATCTTAAAAGTAGTATAATCTAGCTAAAACAGTAGAAACACAATAATTCACACTTAATTAACACTTAGAGTTATTTTTAATTACTTAATCATGATAATAAAAATTAATAAAATAATAATAAATGAATGAATGAATACAAAAATAAAAATAAATAAATAATAAATACATGTAAATTACAGTAAATAATAAATAAATAAATAAATAAAATTGTAGAAAATACATTTCTTTCACTCTAGTCATTATATCAGTTATCTATTGCGTGGGTTCTTTTTTACGTTTCTAAATTGTGCATTCCAAAATTTTTTCATTTTTTTCACTAGATTGCAAATTTCTAAGGTTTCAACTTTTTAAAACAATGATTTATGTTATGTATTAGATAGTCACAAGGCAATCAGTACTTTTTCAATTTCTTTTTATAATATTTTGAAAATAAAACGAATGTTGATTGAGTAAGACCTTGTCAAAGTTTGTGCGCGGATCCGTGTACATAAAATACAATTTAAAGTATCTATTCATGCTGCAATTCCTTTTGTCCATTATCACAGAACTCTTGTAATTCAGTTTGATCCAGTCCATTAGGATATTCCCTTGCTTCCGCTTTTCCCCGACTTTGGACAGGCGCTGGAGTATGTCCAGTTATATTTAATGGACATAATTGGAGCAACAGTATCAGATGCAATGGTCACGCCTTCGTGTAAACGACAAACCTAATTCTAAAATCTGATATTTAGCGTTTTTGGAACTCCCTTCTCTTTTATCTTCTTTACGAAACAGGAATAATCGGTACAACTGGTTCAATAATTCATTTAAATTGCAAAAACATATTTATTTTGTCGTCAAATAAAAAAAATACTTGAAAAATTTAAATATATGCCCAAAAACTAGAGAAACCAGTTTGATTCTAATATAAACAACATTAGGAACAAAAGAACGAGCACACTTATTGTTTAACTACAATAATCTTTAGATTTAAATGCAAGTCATATATAATTACATTATACAACTGGACATTAAAAATAAAACACGCGTCTGCCTACGGAAAGATACCACACGTATCGAGTCTTTTAAGTTCCTTTTGAAGACCGGGTAAACAGATCTGTGCTTAGAGAATAAAAACATTGTGCAAGTTGTTTTACTTGTCACCAAAATTTTTGAGAGCTTTATGACTTAAGCATTGTGTTAGAAAGAAAAATGATTCGGTTTCACCATGGCTATTGCAATGCTGAATATCAAATTTGATTGTATTACTTGTAACTGTAAGGACCTACATTTTTCCTTATAACTTGGTACTCGTATACTGGTTCTTGGATTTTTTACGTTAGTTCTTGTGCCTTGGTCCATGTACCTTAGTTCTTGTGTCATGGTCCTTGTATCTTTGGTCTTTGTACCTTGGTTCTTGTCACTTGATCCTTATACCTTAGGTCTTTTACCTTGATTCTTGTATATTGGTACTTGTATCTAGATCCTTATATCATGGTCCTTGTATCAATATTTTTCTTGACGAACTTGCATTTTTATTTAGTTAAAAAACTTAAGGTTTTATTTTAAAATCTAAAGATTAGATTTGATTATTGATGTTTTACGCCCCAGTCAAAATTCTGTCATTTATATCATAGCGGTCTATATAGTAACAAGGCTTATTGAACTGATATTTTAAAACATTGTCCCAAGTTGACATTTGCACGAGCTTTAGTCAACACGGGGCAATATTTCACAATACCAGTTCAACAATCTTTTAATTACAAAACAAAATGTATTTAAAAATATCATTTTTGTCTCAAAATACACATATGTTGCACTCGTTCTTATATATTAATATAAAAATTAGTGCGATATAATTTTTGGGAAAAATGTCCTATAAACGACAGTGTCACGTGACAAATTGTGCAATATGAAAGACCCCGGACCGGAACAAAGTTTGCGTGCAAATATCGATATATATTGCACGCTAACACTTTCGGAATGTATGGTCAATTTCTATGTGAAACATTTATTGCTGTATAATAACAATGGGAAACCGTAAGTATATGGAGAAAACTACCGACCTTCGACGACCGAACTGAAAAACTTTCACAAACTACGATCTGCCCAAGTGGAAATTGAACTAGGTGATGAGAGGCACTGTGATCGTAAGTGCGCTTAGCCGGACATCGTAAAAATAAAAAGAGGGAACTATTTTCATAATTGATCAAGATACGTTCCTGCTTTACCAATAATTTATGCAATGAAAGATCTGTATCCATGTTACGTCAAATACACCAATAAACATTGTAAGCTTTCATTTAATCGTGCATGAGTTTATTACTTCAAACACCTTAAATAAATAACAGTAAATCTTGATGCGTGATTCTGCATAGCAACCAGGTAAGCTGGCTCAAAAACACCTACCTGTCGATAGGAAAAATAGAAGAATGTGCAATATTGCATGTATTAGTCCGTATATGGGGTTGCTCGTTTTTCCTTCAAATAGATACACAATAACCTCATGTACCTAGGTAATCAAAGTCGTTATGATGTTTGTCATAAATATATACAGGCTTGTGTAAAATAAAGAAGAAAACATGGGAATGCACAAATGTGTGAATAATATTTCAAGTATAGTATAATCGGTTAGAAGTGATTTGTGCAGTCAAGCTTGCAAAGTTTCATTACCGGGTGATACATACATGTACATCATCGGTCATGTATAATTAAGTATGAGCTGTTTCATCTTTTGAGTATTTATGGAATAAATAAAACTGGTTTTGTGTAATATGCCACTGTGCCTTAAATTTTAAAATCTGGATAATGCACTATATCAACACTTGAAAGAAGCGATTTGACAATCCCCTGTATGACTGTTATGACAGTACAAACCTGTTTTGTACCAATGGTTTAATCCAATATAATTGCACTGTTTCATCAAATCAAAAAAGAAAACAAAAAAATGTTAAGCAGAACCTGGTTTGTTGCTTTATATAATAATAACGATTTATTTTATTTTTGTTTAAAATTACTTTTTAAATTTTTTTTTAAATATTACAACGCAAACCTGTTTATGTATAGCATGCTGTAAACTTCTGACAAATAGTTTTGAAAATTTTCATTCCATTTTTTGTTTGAAAAATTTAGTCTTAAAAAACCCGGGTTTGTTTGCACTCACTGCATGCGGAACCTATCTACAAAATATCTATGTACGTGCAAATTGCATTTCTGAGTCTCAAGTTACATGATGATTGCCTCTCTCTCTCTCTCTCTCTCTCTCTCTCTCTCTCTCTCTCTCTCTCTCTCTCTCTCTCTCTCTCTCTCTCTCTCCAAAAATAGTACCGTAGGCTAAAAAATCGACCATCTTTTTACAGCAAATGTCACTTTTCAAAAAATTTTAACCGATGTAATCTCAGGTTATCACGTGCTGTGTTTTATTATATAAATTTCAGGACAACACATTCTTAATATGAAAAAATTACATTTTAAATTGCATTCTGAAAAGTGTCATAAATGTAAAAAGCAGGTAACAAGTGAAATACGAGTTGAAAATACTACTGTTTAAATTTAGTGCACGTGTATCACAAGAGTTATGTCGCAAAATATCTATCTATGGAAAGAGAAGCAGTATAATACAAAAATACTGAAATAATAAGGTCTTTTATAAACAGCGGTGGCCGAGTGGTCTAAAGCGCATGCTGACAGATCACAGTACCTCTCACCGCCTATGTTCAATTTCTGCTTGGGCAGATCCTAGTGTGATAAAGTTTGACAGTTTGCTTGCAGAAGAAAGGTAGTTTTCTCCAAGCACTTCTGTTTTTTTACCATCACTGAACCGACCGCTTCGACATAAGTAAAAGAATTTCGATTGTGACGTAAAACACTATTCACCCAATCCAATCCAATTGTAATTTATTCTTGATGAAAATCTTGAAGGTTTAAGACAAATTATTCTCATGTTTAAGTCCAGTTTTATTGGAGATGCTCCTTTAACCGGTCTTTGATCTACAAACATAACATACATATTTGATTATTTATTTATTTATTATTTATTTTTTACTTTTCTTATTTTCTTATGGTAAAAATTCAAACTTCTGCACACCACAGTAATAAGTTATAAAAATGAGCAAACAATACTATTCTACAATTTTACAATTTTAAAATAGTTAACGGATAAATATACATATATGGAAATCTTTTAGTGTTTAACTGTGCTTAAAATAAGTGTGTGCTAAAATCTGATTTGATGAATTTTGAATAAATAGATATAAATTACTTTATACATGCAATTACAAACAAACCCTTTTCTTTTAAATGCATTTGGTTCCTATTATATGACAAATTTAACATATTTTAGAGTTATTTGAAACAAATTGTATTCAGCATGTTTTTTCCTTTTTAAAATAGAAATTCAAGTTTCCCCTTTTTAATATATACACTCCCGAGAAAATTTACTGTCAAAATGGCGCCATCTTTAAATATTTTAATTTAAAACACAAGATTTTGGGATAAGAATAATCTTTAACGTTAAACTTTGAAAAATGTCTTCCGACTGAACGAAAACACTTTTAACAGGGCAAAACAAACAAACTTGGACGCATGCGCGGTTTTAAATGCTTTCCGCAATGCAAATGGAACTCGAGTGCTGAAGAAGATCAAATTTAAATACGTTTATCATAAAGACAGATCAAGCTGGAAAAATTTATTTATTTAGGGGATGAGGTTAAATGCGTCTTCAAAGTTAGTTTTTAAGTTTATTGCAATAAACTAGAATTAGCGCTTGGTTTTTTACTTCTTGTTGAAGTGATTTTAAAAATTAAAACAAAACAAACGTTGATCTTTGATAATTATGTAACCAATTATAACATCAAAACAAACTTTAACAATCGATCGTAAATGTAACAGATAATTTTAAACGTCACTAGGTTCAAATCCATTACTACCGGCTTTCCCAGCAACATTTCACCCATAAAAATCAGATTTACTTTGACATAGCCCTATATTGTAACATTATAAAGCTCTCCCAATCAATTCGTGAAGCTGCATATACTTAGTAAATTATCAAGGCGAAATAAAATGTCATCTGACAAACCGACTCCGGTTACAATTTACTGTTCTTGGTTCATAGACATCTATTTGCGGTTTTTAATTTAATAAAAGAAAGTGTTGTTCGTTTATTACATTACTCGATGTTTGATTACAGTAGGGTATTGAATTATTGAAATCGCATTTGTTATTTTAATTGCATTTACCCCCATCTTCTTCGTGTTAAGAACTACTCAAGTTTTTCCCCAGTTTTTCGTGGGCAAGCATTGTTTCTTTTACTTGGTTCTCTACTGCATTTTCAGTTTTACATAGATGGTATTTTATCATACAAGTACGTTTATGTATATTCAAATTGTCTCATAGGTCAAACGCATCAATAAACGACATAAATGATAATAATAATAATTAATAATATTAATAAAAACAAAAAAAAAAAAAAAAACAAAAAAAAAAAAAACAAAAACAAAAAAAAAAAAAAAAAAAAAAAAAAAAAAACAAGACAATATAACCAATTTTTGTCTAAAAATATCAATTACAACAAAATAATACACTTTTGTCTTGTATCTTGAATCTGATTTTTTCTGAAGGGTCAATGCAGATCAGAAACGCTTGCCCATTTACACACCACATTAACTTGTTTAGATTAATCCTCGAGATTAAAAATGGTCAAAAATAGCTGAAAAATTGCTGATGTGAAGTAAAACAGCTTTTAACCCACTCATCCATCAACCAACCAACAATCCATCCATCCATATTTACAGGAGTTTATGTTCTTTTTTTTTTTTCGATATTTAATAGTGTCTGTTGCTTGTTTGTTTGCTCCCGAGACCAGCAGTATACACGATGAATATCATGTTTAATTAGTTCCTGAAATGTTTGCTCTAGTAAAATGGTGAGGATACAGGCTGTTACCGGCACGTATCCTATATAGCTGATGTTGTAACATAATACAAGATATATCAATTTTCTTGGATTCTAAAGTTACTTGAACGAAATTTAATAATACATACTATGCATACTAACATTCCTGAATTATTCATACTGTAGTGAAGATTTGGCGCAGACAATCGGTAACTGTTCACTGATTTGATCTGATCGTCCCTGTAATATTTTTCGAAACTTGTGCACATCAGAATTCACTACTAGAATATACAATGGGCAACATGTGTACATGTAATGTAACATATTCTTTATACAGCTTAACGATTTTAGGATATAGAGTTACTGTCATATTATAAATTTTTGAATTTCTGAATGAAATATTCAAAAATTTATAATATGACATCACTCCTATCTAAGTAGCCACCTAAACTGGAAAACAGGTCCATAATATCTCTACAAAACGAATTTAAATGCTCCTCGATAAATTTTATCTGTTATTTTCTATATTATCGACTTCGAGTTATCCCAATTTCAAAAAAAAAAAAAAAACGTCAAAATTTGTCGTAAGACATGACGGCAATGAATCGCTGTGATAAACAGGTTGTTATTCTAAGACATCAAAGTGGAATTGTAAAGCAAAGATACAAGGCATATTAGTAAATGTTTTAAATAGCGTGTAATGTCATGTCATTATCAAGATGGCAAAATAAATAAATAAATAACTTAATGAATAAACAAATAAATAAATAAATAAATTTCAATAAATGAATAAATAAAAAGATATATACTACGTCAGATGTTCATAATATTAGGATTTGCTAACCAGAGTTGTTAGAACAGCACTAGATGCATAAAATTTGTTTAACGTTTTACTGTTCTTTGTAACGAAGTTTAACAGCCTACAGGCTCATTCCCGAACGTAACTTAATATTGGCGAGCACAAGAACAGGAAAAAAAAACTTGTATTTTTGCGAGCTATTAATGGAAACCGAGAATCGTAAATATTTATCCTTTTATATTCTTTTGTACAAGGGATTTTACACATTATTATTGTACTTTAGCACCTCTTCCTTGACATATCTACATTGACCCCCTAGGTTGTCATTTATGATGGTCACGTGATAATGGTGCATGTTGACATGGCAATGATATCATGTACAAAAAATATATAAAAATACAGAAAACTGTACAGAGGACAATGGGTACAAGGTGTGATGTGATGTGTTGTAAGAAATTAATATCTACTAAAACAATGATTTAATGCTAACATAAAGATCTTTAACGCCATGGTACTAATTACTACAGTATAATATGAACCCATACATCATTGTAGCACTTATACCAATGACAAAGAATACGTTTTTGTTTAAGAGAAAAAAAGAGAATTTAGCTTATATGAATGTTTTTACAGTGTTTTTCTGATGGTCATTTTTAAGTTGTCTTAAAGAGTTTTTGTTTAACCCCCCATTATTTCTGAACCCACTTTGCTCGAAGTTTTGTTAGTTTAACCAATTAGTAAGTGAAAATTAAAATTAAAAATTAAAAATTAAAAATTAAATCAAAATCGAATGCATTCATTAAAGGGTTCTGACTTCAATTGTTTTTGCTTGTCAATAAAATTTTTCATACATTTACTTTTGAACAGAAATATCAAGAAATAATTTTTCAGTACAGAAGATTCAATATTTTCGATAACCACCTAATTGAGCTAACGGGCTCTAAACAACTCGGTTCAGATGGTCTGCATTCAACGTTACAAGTTTATTTCGAGGAAATCTATTCCTTGCTTGTGGCAACTTTAATATTTTTCTTCTATACTTAACATACACAATTATGGATTTTCAGAACTTTTTGGGATGTTTGGACAAGAAAATATTGTCGGATTTTCAGAAAAGAATGTTCGGATGTTCATAGCTAAGAAAATATTGCCCCATTATTACATTCATGAGTGCAATCAAAATACTTTAATTTGGTTTTAAAACTTTTCAATTTCGTCTTACAAAAGACTCCCATCCATTGTTTTACAATTCCGACTGCTTTTAGAGAGATTTTCAAGTTTTCTTTTGGGATTTTCCAAGATTTGACACCAAATTAACATTAACGTTTTTAAAAAAACTGCGCTACTGCAGGAACTGAATTCGTTTTAAATATCAAAAAGATATGCTAATTTAATGTTTTCTGCAACTTCTGAATTTTTCTAATTGCTCAGTGATTCATCCAGCCCTGGTTAGTTATGACTCAGGTTGATTGTACATTGTAAATGTGCATATGTGTGTTAGCTAGGCTTGCATTTCATCAATATTTATTAATTAATTCGAGTTATTTGACTTTAATTCCGATACTATGCTCAGAATTGTGTCCCGGGTAATCGATCACAGAGAATATGAAACAAGATCTGTTATGTAACAACATGTATCGATTTTACAGAATCTATTTACATTTTTACAACAAATACACTATATTGTGTAATTATTATCACGAAGGTAAGGGTCACTTGTTTTAGTAAATAACTGTTGATATTTATCAGGGACTTGCATTAAAAACAGCCATCTCTTGAATGGATGGTGTTTTACATTCAGTCAAAAGTATTCTACTTGTATTTAGACAAAATGAATACTGAAGAAAACGGGCACATGGAGAAAGCTAGTGGACTTTTGTCAATCCAACTGACAATTTTTGTTTTTGCATTTAGTTCTCCCCGAATGCGATTCAGATTATGGCTCTTAAGGATATGATTAATTTCACCAGTCATCATTAATTAGTTCCGATTTCGTTCTGACACTCGGAACAATTGTCCCTAGGTAATTGTTTATTGTAAAAGATAATATAATGGCATGTACAGATGCAGTAAAATCTGTTTTAAATTTCATATGCAACCACAATAAAATGATAAAAATAAATGAAGATACGGGTTGTTTTATTAATCGTAAAATAAAGCATCTCCAACACTGTTTCTTTATTTAAATAATCCTTTCCGATTCTTTAATGATAAAACGATGAAATGAGAAAGTATTTTAATAATACATGAACCAGATTTATTCTGAGGTTAAAAGCAAAACGTCTTCAATCTTATTGGAGGTTTTCATTTAACATGTACGGAAGTCGCAAGTCTTTGCAAATAAGCAAATTTTATGATTAAGTCTTTACTTAGTAAAATAGTCGTCTTCTACTCGGCAATACAATCTGTTAGCAAGAACAAACTTGAAAACAAATACTAGCAAATAATACAAAAATAATTCTTGATTCCCAGATAACAATAACTAACTGCTGACCTCAGTTGGACTGGACATAATTTCAATTCCAGTGGTCTGACTGATATACAGTTTAATGACTCTATTTTTACCAATTTACCCATTTTAGTGTGTGTGTGTGTGTGTGTGTGTGTGTGTGTGTGTGTGTGTGTGTGTGTGTTATAAGTTCCATTTGATTTGGGATTGTATATTTGAACGTTACTTTAACATATGATGTGTCGATTGTAAGTTCCATTTGATATGGGATTGAATATTTAAACGTTACTTTAACATATGATGTGTCGATTGTAAGTTCCATTTGATATGGGATTGAATATTTAAACGTTAACGTTAACATATGATATGTGGATTATAAGTTCCATTTGATAGGGGATTGAATATTTAACCGTTACTTTGACATATGATGTTTGTATGTTGTAAGTTCCTTTTGATATGGGATTGAATATTTAAACGTTACTTGAACATATGATGTGTGGATTATAAGTTCCATTTGATAGGGGATTGAATATTTAACCGTTACTTTGACATATGATGTTTGTATGTTGTAAGTTCCTTTTGATATGGGATTGGAATATTTAAACGTTACTTTAACATATGATGTGTGTGTGTGTTGTAAGTTCCATTTGATATGGGATTGAATATTTAAACGTTACTTTAACATATGATGTGTCGATTGTAAGTTCCATTTGATATGGGATTGAATATTTAACCGTTACTTTGACATATCATGTTTGTATGTTGTAAGTTCCTTTTGATATCGGATTGAATATTAAAACGTGGCTTTAACATATGATGTGTCGATTGTAAGTTCCATTTGATATGGGATTGAATATTTAAACGTTACTTTAACATATGATGTGTCGATTGTAAGTTCCATTTGATATGGGATTGAAAATATTTAAACGTTACTTTAACATATGATGTGTCGATTGTAAGTTCCATTTGATATGGGATTGAATATTTAACCGTTACTTTGACATATGATGTGTGTATGTTGTAAGTTCCATTTGATATGGGATTGAATATTTAAACGTTACTTTAACATATGATGTGTCGATTGTAAGTTCCATTTGATATGGGATTGAATATTTAAACGTGGCTTTAACATATGATGTGTCGATTGTAAGTTCCATTTGATATGGGATTGAATATTTAAAAGTTACTTTAACATATGATGTGTCGATTGTAAGATCCATTTGATATGGGATTGAATATGTAACCGTTACTTTGACATATGATGTGTGTATGTTTTAAGTTCTTTTTGATATGGGATTGAATATTTAACCGTTACTTTGACATATGATGTGCGTGTGTTGTGAGTTCCTTTTGGTATGGGATTGAATATTTAAACGTTACTTTGACATATGATGTGTGTATGTTGTAAGTTTCTTGTGATATGGGATTGAATATTTAAACGTTACTTTGACATATGATGTGCGGGTTTAAGTTCCATTTGATATGGGATTGAATATTTAACCGTTACTTTAACATATGATGTGTGTGTTGTAAGTTCCTTTTGATATGGGATTGAATATTTAAACGTTACTTTAACATATGATGTGTGTGTTGTAAGTTCCATTTGATATGGGATTGAATATTTAAACGTTACTTTAACATATGATTTGTGTATGTTGTAAGTTCATTTTGATATGGGATTGAATATTTAAACGTTACTTTAACATATGATTTGTGTGTTGTAAGTTCCATTTGATATGGAATTGAATATTAAACCGTTACTTTGACATATGATGTGCGTGTTGTAAGTTCCATTTGATATGGGAATGAATATTTAAACGTTACTTTAACATATGATGTGTGTGTTGTAAGTTTCATTTGATATGGAATTGAATATTAAACCGTTTCTTTGACATATGATGTGTCGTTTGTAAGTTCCATTTGATATGGGATTGAATATTTAAACGTTAACGTTAACATATGAAATGTGGATTATAAGTTCCATTTGATATGGGATTGAATATTTAAACGTTACTTTAACATATGATGTGTGGGTTGTAAGTTCCATTTGATAGGGGATTGAATATTTAACCGTTACTTTGACATAGGATGTGTGTATGTTGTAAGTTCTTTTTGATATGGGATTGAATATTTAAACGTTACTTTGACATATGATGTGTGGGTTTAAGTTCCATTTGATATGGGATTGAATATTTAACCGTTACTTTGACATATAATGTGCGTGTATTGTGAGTTCCTTTTGCTATGGGATTGAATATTAAAACGTTACATTAACATATGATGTGTGGGTTGAAGTTCCATTTGATATGGGATTGAATATTTCAAACGTTACTTTGACATATGATAGTGTGTGTGTTGTGAGTTCCTTTTGATATGGGATTGATTATTTAAACGTTACTTTGACATATGATGTGTGTGTGTTGTAAGTTCCATTTGATATGGGATTGAATATTTAAACGTTACTTTGACATATGATGTATGTGTGTTGTAAGTTCCGTTTAATATGGGATTAAATATTTAAACGTTACTTTGACATATGATGTGTGTATGTTGTAAGTTCCTTGTGATATTGGATTGAATATTTAAACGTTACGTTAACATATGATGTGTGGGTTTAAGTTCCATTTGATATGGGATTGAATATTTAAACGTTACTTTGACATATGATGTGTGTGTTGTAAGTTCCTTTTGATATGGGATTGAATATTTAAACGTTACTTTAACATATAATGTGTGTGTTGTAAGTTTCATTTGATATGGGATTGAATATTTAAACGTTACTTTAACATATGATGTGTGTGTTGTAAGTTTCATTCGATATGGGACTTGATATTTAAACGTTACTTTAACATATGATGTGTGTGTTGTAAGTTCCATTTGATATGGAATTGAATATTAAACCGTTACTTTGACATATGATGTGCGTGTTGTAAGTTCCATTTGATATGGGATTGAATATTTAAACGTTACTTTAACATATGATGTGTGTGTTGTTAGTTCCATTTGATATGGAATTGAATATTAAACCGTTTCTTTGACATATGATGTGTCGTTTGTAAGTTCCATTTGATATGGGATTGAATATTTAAACGTTAACGTTAACATATGATATGTGGATTATAAGTTCCATTTGATAGGGGATTGAATATTTAAACGTTACTTTAACATATGATGTGTGGGTTGTAAGTTCCATTTGATAGGGGATTGAATATTTAACCGTTACTTTGACATAGGATGTGTGTATGTTGTAAGTTCTTTTTGATATGGGATTGAATATTTAAACGTTACTTTGACATATGATGTGTGGGTTTAAGTTCCATTTGATATGGGATTGAATATTTAACCGTTACTTTGACATATAATGTGCGTGTAATGTGAGTTCCTTTTGCTATGGGATTGAATATTTAAACGTTACTTTGACATATGATGTGTGTGTGTTGTAAGTTGCATTTGATATGGGATTGAATATTTAAACGTTACTTTGACATATGATGTGTGTGTGTTGTAAGTTCCTTTTGATATGGGATTGTATATTAAAACGTTACGTTAACATATGATGTGTGGGTTGAAGTTCCATTTGATATGGGATTGAATATTTAAACGTTACTTTGACATATGATGTGTGTGTGTTGTAAGTTCCATTTGATATGGGATTGAATATTTAAACGTTACTTTGACATATGATGTATGTGTGTTGTAAGTTCCGTTTGATATGGGATTGAATATTTAAACGTTACTTTGACATATGATGTGTGTATGTTTTAAGTTCCTTGTGATATGGGATTGAATATTTAAACGTTACGTTAACATATGATGTGTGGGTTTAAGTTCCATTTGATATTGGATTGAATATTTAAACGTTACTTTGACATATGATGTGTGTGTTGTAAGTTCCATTTGATATGGGATTGAATATTTAAACGTTACTTCGACATATGATGTGTGTATGTTGTAAGTTCCTTGTGATATTGGATTGAATATTTAAACGTTACGTTAACATATGATGTGTGGGTTTAAGTTCCATTTGATATGGGATTGAATATTTAAACGTTACTTTGACATATGATGTGTGTGTTGTAAGTTCCTTTTGATATGGGATTGAATATTTAAACGTTATTTTAACATATAATGTGTGTGTTGTAAGTTTCATTTGATATGGGATTGAATATTTAAACGTTACTTTAACATATGATGTGTGTGTTGTAAGTTTCATTCGATATGGGACTTGATATTTAAACGTTACTTTAACATATGATATGGGTGTTGTAAGTTCCATTCGATATGGGATTGAATATTTAAACGTTACTTTGACATATGATGTGTGGGTTTAAGTTCCATTTGATATGGGATTGAATATTTAACCGTTACTTTGACATATAATGTGCGTGTAATGTGAGTTCCTTTTGCTATGGGATTGAATATTTAAACGTTACTTTGACATATGATGTGTGTGTGTTGTAAGTTCCATTTGATATGGGATTGAATATTTAAACGTTACTTTGACATATGATGTGTGTGTGTTGTAAGTTCCTTTTGATATGGGATTGTATATTAAAACGTTACGTTTAACATATGATGTGTGGGTTGAAGTTCCATTTGATATGGGATTGAATATTTAAACGTTACTTTGACATATGATGTGTGTGTGTTGTAAGTTCCTATTTGATATGGGATTGAATATTTAAACGTTACTTTGACATATGATGTATGTGTGTTGTAAGTTCCGTTTGATATGGGATTGAATATTTAAACGTTACTTTGACATATGATGTGTGTATGTTTTAAGTTCCTTGTGATATGGGATTGAATATTTAAACGTTACGTTAACATATGATGTGTGGGTTTAAGTTCCATTTGATATTGGATTGAATATTTAAACGTTACTTTGACATATGATGTGTGTGTTGTAAGTTCCATTTGATATGGGATTGAATATTTAAACGTTACTTCGACATATGATGTGTGTATGTTGTAAGTTCCTTGTGATATTGGATTGAATATTTAAACGTTACGTTAACATATGATGTGTGGGTTTAAGTTCCATTTGATATGGGATTGAATATTTAAACGTTACTTTGACATATGATGTGTGTGTTGTAAGTTCCTTTTGATATGGGATTGAATATTTAAACGTTATTTTAACATATAATGTGTGTGTTGTAAGTTTCATTTGATATGGGATTGAATATTTAAACGTTACTTTAACATATGATGTGTGTGTTTGTAATTTCATTCGATATGGGACTTGATATTTAAACGTTACTTTAACATATGATATGGGTGTTGTAAGTTCCATTCGATATGGGATTGAATATTTAAACGTTAACGTTGAAATAAGATGACCTTCACACATTTTTGGTAACCCCGCTGGTGTTTTTGGGGTATCATTTACCAACATGCTGAATTTTATTATTGTGTGTCAACTCTTATACACAAATCTCGTATATAAAGCTGTTTTCTGATTAAAACTTATTTCTGACATTTTAAATGAAAATCTATTATATGAGGAAATTGAATACGAGTGACCCCGACCTTATGAGTAATAAATTTCATATTAAACTGTATGTATCAATGTCAGGTGCGGATTTTTTCTTGTTTTTACATAAATTTTATTGCAGGAGACAAACAAAATTAAAAAGACACATAAAAAGAGAATAACGTCACAAATTCCTATCCCCGCCCCGAAACAGTAGTTAAATTGTTATAATAGTGTTTGTTAAACTCTAAAATTCTCATTTACAAGTAGTTTTACTTCTTTGCCGGCTGGAAAAGGTAAGTCACATTTCTCTTTAAATTTTATTTATTTGTTTGTCTGTAGAATAGGAAAACAAGCGGTATATCTATTTATTTATATATATATATATTTTAACTCTGTTTTATGTAAAACATGTCTTGCGATTTTCGTATAATTTCGTCTTGACTTGAGAATAAAAATATTCATATTGACACAATGCAAACCTTTATCAAGTATAAAAAAGTAAAAAATCAAAGTAATGAAATTGTAAGTTTAATAAAATGCTTATTAAGATAAATTAATCAGAATAGTTAAGGGAATTGGCGGCCGCGTGGTCTCAAGTACACAATTAGGGATCATTGTGCCTCGTGCCGCTTAGGGTCGTTCCAATCGGACAGATCCTGGTTTAAAAAGTTATTATTTGCTTTCATTGGTTTATCATGGCATTTTGTTTCCACTTTTGCCTTGATGTTAGTAAAAGATTTTTGACTTGGGAGTAAATCACCATTACTCCCACCCGTTTTACTATAATATGATATAACTGCTAACTGGGAAATTGTACCATCTCCGGTTTGATTGGAGATGTTCGTTAGCCGACCACATTGAAAAAAAGAAAAAGTTTAAACGCATTTTTTGTCATGTTGGTATTAAAATTGGAACAACTGTCAAACCACACAAAAAGTAAAAAAAAAAAAAATATATATATATAAAGCTTTCTTTAGGCATTATGACGAAGCATGTGTTTAATATTTTAAATAAGATTATTTTCCTAATTGAAAGGACTGTTTACCTGTATACCGGATCGTTCCTACTTAAGCTCATCTGCAATCTTTTATAAAAAAAACATCGGACAAAAAACTGCTATTACATGTTAAGTAAAGCCTATAAAATTTATCCGATAATATAGACATATCAGAAGATTTCTTAAAAGACGATTTATCATTCTTTTTTTTTATTTTTTCTGATGATTGCCTATTGAAAGGTATACTTAAAAAAACTATATTATGGTTCTTAAAATGCTGTGTGGATATATTTCACTAATGGCAATTCAATTTTTAGCTTTCTAACTGTTTAAGTGGATAAGCGTTTAACAAAGAATGAAGATTTTAGGTATTATCTGTTCGACCGAACCATTGAACGATTTTCTAATCGTCATGTCGTTCTGAAAACAGTTCTGCAAAAACTTGACATACATCAAATTTTAACGGAGGTTATATACATCGCAGATCGGTTTAAACCAACTGATTTCGCTGTGTCATGTGCAACATTTGAATTTTTATGAAATAATGCATTTAAAAGTAGCACATGACAGCTGTAATGGTACATTCCATCCTCGTATTTTTTCCAAAATAACCAAGCACTATGACATACCACCCTTTTGCAATACCCAGCTTCATATATCCTTGGACGTCAATCACTCTTTTTTTAAAACTAAACCTTACTTAAGTTGTTGATAGACAGAGTGGATTGGAATAAATGAGTAATACACCATAGTTAAGATTGTTTCACATGTATCAAAGGGATCAGTTTAGGGGTGAGTGAGGAAACTGAAGTGGCCGGAAAAAACCCCACCCACTTTCTGAAAGCAAAATGACACACTATCTGCCCCGAAAAGTAAACAAATCTAGGCAGAGAGGGTTAGATGGACGGGAAATGTCGAATGTTCATCCGATTGTTGACGAGCATATCCGGTACGACATTTAATCCTGTTTATAATTTTTTTGAACACCGTGATGCATAAAACTACTTCAATAATAACGTTATTTTACATAACTAAAGGTTGAATTTATAACAAAGTAATCGCTCTCGAATCTTTACAAAATAGACTAATAATTTTTTTTAAAAAAGTACCTTAGCCAATGAAAATAAGAGACAAATGATAGGGTTTAAAGAAAATGTTAGCCTCGGGATATTCTGACAATTATTCATTCACTTTATAGCCGCAGGTTCAATTTGATTTGAAATAGATATTAGAAAAAACCGGATTTTAAAACAATATATATTCTGTTATGTATAATATAGACACAATAACAAAACAGGTTCTTATTTGCCGCGACCTGCACTATTTTGTCACAACCTTAAAATTTAAACTTCAAGTCGTAACGCCCTTACTACCATTGTCCTTTTTTAAAAAGACTCAACATAAGCAGTGAAATGAGTGGTACGAGTCGGGTTGCTCCAGTTTGTGAGTCTTTTTAAAACAATATCATTTATCCCCCCCCCCAAATTGAACATATGGTTTCAACTGAAAGTTATGTCATTCAACATAAGCTTAATGTCTTAGTGACGAGTCTGCATAATCTGTAGAGTAAAGATTTCGGCTATGCAAATCTTTGATTTTCTATTCATAATTAAAAAAGAATTATAAATATTCCGCTATTTCACGTCAGGCAACAAGTGCTACCGTCGGTTACATTAAAAGTGACGTCATTTGACACGATCTTTTATCACACTAATATGCTGGACGGTCACATTACACCTCTTTTAGATAGGTCCTCTGGTTTTTCTATCCCAGTTACAGAATAAGGAGTTTATTTTCATTTGCATCAATATCTGTACCTTGGGTCTCATGTTATTGCTTTAAAAAGAGTCTACTGATCGCAGTAAAAATACTTGTATAATATTGATGCATATTAAGTTATTGGACTATATAACTTAAGAGTTCGCATTATCTCAAAAAAAAAAAAAATAATGAGTTTGATTCATTCATCCATCTTTTTGGTTTGACAATTTTGAACGTAAGATATTACATTTTGATCTTTTTTATTTACCTAAAGATTGTGTCAACGCCATATTAAGTTAATACATAGAGACTCTAAGGTCAAAGGTTTTTATCTACTTTATCATAATCCGTTAGATGTATCCTTTTTTAAATTCGTATTTGAAAAATCGATTATTTATTCAAGTTACAAACAAATAAATAAAGCAGACTCAGCGAACCTTGAATAGTGATCGCATATATATGAAAACCCTAAAGACTCGCTGACACGGAATCGATTGTGCTGGCTATTCATCATCTCTATTTCACATTCTAGTTTGTTTTTTCTTGTATATCGAAATGTAAACTCGGCGTTAATCCGGGTTTTATAAATGTTTCTGTAATAGAGACTTTTGTATTGATTTGTGATTGAGTGTTATAAAATGTTACTACTAGGTCTGGATTAAGTCGGCGGCCATCGATTTTTATTTCATAAATCTTTTCATTTCTTTTGACCTTCTTCATGTTAAGCCGTCAATGTCGGACATTTCCTCCAACTTTCCGCCCACCTTTTTTTGCAAGGAGAAGTTTGATATCTACAAAACGAATAGGACTCGATGACCGAGCCGCCTAACACACTAATGGTTCATGGACCACAAAAGCACATAAACCCTTATAACGCATATATATACATTTTTAACATCCGGGGGCTTTGCGTTCTACAATAAGATCAAGTCTAAACAATTAGCATTTTGTATCTTCGATTTTTCGTAAACTTACTTTTCATTGAAAAACTGAACTGGAAAGTGAAAAAACTTAATACATTATTGCATTGACAATCTAGTAAACATACTATTTAACAGTAGCATACTATTTAATAGTAAAGTAATGTTTGTATACGACGAAATCAAGATTTTTGTTTATAATGAGACTTTCATTCAAAGACGGCGGATAAAACACATACTTACGCAAAGCCAACTAAACTGGATTCGATAAAAGGCACTATGTTACTTACACTGACGTTTTGGATAACTTGGAACTGATTGTTCTATTGCAGTGTTTTGGAAAAACATTTTTGGGATAGAACATTAAATGTTCTGGTAATGAAGGAAAAACTTGAAAAGCTTCAATATATTTATATTTATTTCAAAATGTCTGAAAAATTGTTTTTAGGTTAAAAAATAGATATATGAATTGAAGCCTTGAAAAAAAATTAAAATGCAGGTGTTTATATTACATAACTACTTGAATAAAAGATATATATTGTTATCAACTGTTACGTGCTACTTTTGAATTTTTATGAAATAATACATTCAAAAGTAGCACATGACACCAACTATCACGAAGAAGTTGTTTTTCCTTTTAGAACCGGTTTATAACACTTAAACCACTCCTTTACAGTTTAGAGTGTTTTACTTTAGAAAATTAAAAGTTTTTAATTAAAATTGTACTTAGTTTTTAAAGTACATTTTCCGTGAACCAAATATAAACGAATAACAAACAATACAATACTTGTTGATGTCAATGCAATCAATCTGTGTCATCATTGTTTAACAGTTATGGTATGGTATGTGCTGTTATTCATTGCTGTTTTGTATTTTTTTTTGGTATTTGTTTTACAATCCGTGTAGGGCCTCGGTGGCTGATTGGTCTAAACTGCATACTTAGAAATTACAATGTCTCTCACCGATTAGGTTCAACTACTGCTCAGGCAGATAATACTGTGAGATAGTTTGTCACTTCTCTTGTCGAATGGTTGTGATTCTGTCCGGGTCCTCCTATTTCCTCCACTCCACCATTTCAAATTGTGACAAAAATCTTAATCCACTCGTTGATACCTGAAATAACGTTTGATCTGACATGATAGTGTGTAGTTGCGTTATAGATCTGAATTTATTGACTTGTCAAATAACCAACCCCGTTTCCATACAGATTTTACGAAATTCAACACTACAAGAACGATTTTTGAAGATTACTATATAATGTGCAATGTAAAAAATATATCTCTGGTGAAAGATGTGTATTCTGATCTGTTTATTCATCTTGCTCAAGGAAAACTCGTTCTAGGTAACTGAGAAGCCCCCATGGTGTCAGCCAGACAGACATTATTTGAATCTGAATATCGAGACTTCGGGGGAATTTTTAAATAAAATCTATCTGTGTAACATTATACATTTGTGAAGCCCTACCTGATTTTACAAGTGTAAATATTTAACATAAGATAACTTTTAAAAAGGCTATTTCAATTTAATAATCAAAAACTACTGATCGGCAAATCTTAAAGTTTTGATATTCAAACATAAAAAAAATACTTTTGCCTGCAGAAACTTGTCGATAAAAAGTTAAAAAGAGATCAGTGTTTATCTATTCATATGAGATGTCACTCATCTTATAAAAGTTGTTCTGCAACTTAAGATAAATTGCATTTACACTGCTCTGCACGACGTGATTAGTATATTTATTAGGTTTTTGTGCTACCTGGACTTTTAAATCGCGTTTCAAATATTCGATCAGCCCACTTGTCGGCGAGTTCTCAATCAATACACTTCTCCAATATTATCAATCTCTGCAATTCAAATTCTGAAGAAAAACGTTTTAGCTGACAGTCATATTTCTTTAAAAAGAAACTTTTTGTGCCGTAATTTAATTTAAGAGATTTTGGTGAATTTTGTGGTTTAAATATTTTTCAAGGATTTTCTATTTTTCAAAAGGTAACCAATAATCCAGAAACATGTCGACAAAAAGCGGACCCATTACCAAGATGAGGACAACTATTATCAATAGGTCTTCAATTCCTTCTGGACAATCAGCATCCTTGACACTAGGTGGAGGGTACGGAACCATACAACGGCAATCCATGAGGTTGAGTTATGGAGGTCCCGCATTTGCTCAGGGAACTCTTAGTGATCTATCTCATGTTGGAGTTACCGAGATTGTGGACACAAGAGCCAAGGAAAAGCATGAAATGCAAAATCTAAATGAGCGTTTTGCAGGTTACATAGAAAAAGTGCGCTTTTTGGAAGCTCAAAATAAGGCTCTTCTTTTGGAAATCGAAAGATTGAAAAATTTAAAAGGATTCGATGCATCCGAAATTAAAAATATGTACGAACAGGAAATTAAACAGATGCGTGAAATCATCGAAGAACTCACGAAGGAAAAAGCAGATTTTGATACAAAACTTTGTGGATTAGAAGATCGTCTTGAAGCAGAGAAGAGGGAGTAAGTATTTTCTTTTTAATTATATATATAGTGGGTTGGGGATGAGATTGAATAGAAACTGTAAAGTTCAGAGTTAAATTCGTATTTAAATTGTATTGGGAACTTTGGTTTTCCAAGAATATTCAGTGAATTCAGCAGAGTATTAATCAAGAGGCGAGTTCTCGCAGAGATGCAGGTAGAAAGCATGCGCTGAAGTCAATCCTATATTTATGGGGGCGTACCTAGTTTTGGGCGTGCTTCTATACTTCCGTGATAAATGCTGATGTCTTCTTTTGCAGGATACACAAGGTATTTTGTTACGGTAATTAAAGTGTTACCTGAGTGAAATTGCAATATTTGACAAATGATTGTATAATTTGTCCCTCATTATTTGATCAACTAGTTGACCTTAAAACTGAACATTTCAATTCCTTTGAACAATTAAATGGAGCATAATCTGATTTAACTTTTAAAATGTCTAGATAATATTTAACAATTTTTTTTAGAATATTTCTTTCAGAATTGTAAAAAGATTATATATATATATATATATATATATATATATATATATATATATATATATATATATATATATCGGAAAAAAGAAATTAGATCCGCAAGGAAAAATACACCTTTTCTTGTTAATTTTTGATGTTGTCGTTGCAATATCAAAAGCTTTATTTTTTCAATCATCAAATGAATTTCTTTATCAGACAATAAGTTAAAACTGAATGTAAATTTTAAGCTATAGATATATTCAAAAAAGTTCGCAGACAGCTTCAGACAACACTTATAAGCGATAGTAAATATTTAAACTTTTGAAAGTCTGCAAATCACGTGACCCCACGCGTCGTCTTCAACTACTTCATTTGACAAATCGTGTTAATTCATATATATGAAATGTTTGCTTCTTAACAAAATTCAAGAATTATTAAGTGCCTGGGGGAAATGAAATAAATTTGAATTTTTAATTAAAACCTCAAATTTAACATTGCATGTCGCAAAATTAAACACTGTGACGGTATCTATGCTATTTTTTTTGGCAATGAAACACTTTTGGAAGAAAATCCATAAAACTGACGATCGAACATTTTGAATTAAATGAATAAGAAATATCAACAAGTGGGAAGAAAGAGGTTAAACGGATCTATATATAAATCCTTTCAAAATGTCAAAATGATTTTAAACAAACATACATAAAGAATGTTTTAGATTGCCTGTGTCACTTAATGGGATACTATTGCCAATGCAGGGTATATACATGTCATATATATATATTGAAAAGGGGTTTCATATATCTGTTTTATATCGAAGATTAAATGAAATGTAAATAATGTCA
Organism: Tegillarca granosa; assembly: GCA_029721355.1. Classification (NCBI taxonomy): domain Eukaryota; kingdom Metazoa; phylum Mollusca; class Bivalvia; order Arcoida; family Arcidae; genus Tegillarca; species Tegillarca granosa. Next base: position 27,402,290 of record CM056606.1, read on the forward strand.
CTCATCTACTCATATTTCACACAGGTGGAGTAAAATAATTTATGTCACACTAAATTGGCCAACTGGTTTAAAAAAACACGCCAGTTTTATACCCTCAGCACTCAGCAAAACACCAATCTGGAACGCTGCATTGAATCTTGCTAAACACACCTACAACGTATTTAATTATATACTGTCGATAGCTGTGTTGAAGGCCACATTTAAATAATGGTCAGTTTGTCAGTTTTCGTTGGGTTATTGCTTTGGCCTAAGTACCAACTGTAAAAATCTTGAACAATTAAAGCCCAAAAACCCTGTTTCAAAGAAAAAAGCATTGTTATGCTTAGAACCTTCAAATATTTGAATGCATTCATTGCAACGAAACGAACTTACTGAATAGTTATTGAATATTAAAGCGCTGGGTTGTGAACCCAGTAAGTTTGAAGTGTCAGCATTATGCACACTTCCAGACATAAAGGTTAACTTGCCATTTACCATACTTATTAACTTCCTAAAGATCATAATGAATCTAATAGCATAAAATCAATATGTTTTTCTTGTAAAATTGATTTCAAACGACAGTTAAATCGTTACATTGAATATACATTAGGGTAATAAAAAAAACGTACCTGTTTTCAGGAAGATTTCAGTAATCGTTAAATATCATAATTTTTTTTTTACGCAAAACACAATCAATGAATCCGAATCAATGAATATGGTTCTTTACGTAAAATACATTACATACTACTTAAACATCTTTGAACAGCTCTGTGAATTATATATATTTATTAAATGAAGTAAATAATAAATAATAACTGAGCATCTTGCATTATGCTAGTAATTTCATGCCTAATGGCAATTTTCAGGCGTACTACGACCTATTTGTCTAAAATTTGCCTAAAAATTGCTTTTAGGTTTGAAAGTACTGTCAAAATGTAAGATGCTCAGTCATTATTTACTTAATTTAATATATTCAAATATGTGTACATAGAAACTTGCCGACTTGGATTTGTACATAAACAATGAATATATACTAGTATCTTATCAGTTCGATCTCACACGGCTTCGAGCATGGAGATAGGTTTACTCAAATATCTCAATCTCAATCATGAAAATAAACCCAGTAAATGGTAAATTGTTAAAGAGACATGTTTTTTTATCATATCAAGGACGTCTTTTTTTCCTGTCGTAATTGTTATAATTGCTTCTTTTCAATCGTTTTAAAGTTTAAATTTATAAATTATGTGCAGTTTTTAACTTTCTGTCGAATAAACTGAATACAAATGCCAGTTATGCAATCATACCCCATTGGTAAACAAATAAAAAATCGTATGTTTGAACTTATTTAAAACGTTTCATTTAACAATGACATAGAATATTTAAGGATTCATTTATTTTTACTTAAACTCAATTACAGAGTTACATTGCACCTTGTATTTGTATTGCCTATTTAATCAATTTTTTTATTCTTTACGCTTTTAATTTCCCTGGTGGTATCGTGTTTTGATTTATTTAAGTAATTTGAGAATGTTTTAATTGAGTATAAGTAAATACTATGATCACTTGACATTAATTCAGTATAACTTAAGTCAGCAATTTTATATCAGTGGTTTCAATATGTGTTTTTCAATCATCATCCCGTGATGATTTGTGTTATTGGCTGTATAAGTAATATCGGGAACTTGTTTTTTAGTTACAATGTTTTTGGTAGATTGGTTGCTCCGTAAGTGGGAGGTCGTGGGTTCGAATCACGACCGGTTCTGATCCAATCACTAGGCATTACAAAATGAAAGTTACGGTTCTTTCGGTTGGGAAGTTAAAATAAACGAGGTCCCGTGTCACGGTAGGCGTGGCACGATAAATACCCCTGCTGTATTATGCCATCAGCGCAACGCACAGACAAAATTTCTGCACTTTCACCTATAGCTGGCGACGTCTCGATATAAGTGAAATATTCTTGACTGTGACGTTAAACACCATTACTCAACTCAACTCAGTTACAAAATTCCTTTGTTAATTTTAGTATTACAAATAAAAAACTACAGCCAACCACCAATAGTCTTGTCTTGGCTAAAAGTTTGCAAGGATAAACTGAATAGAGTTGTCATTGCTGAATTTTGAATATTTCTTTTTGTGCAGAATTTTGAATTTTTTTCTTCACATGACAGTTTAACAACTTACCTTTATAGAATAATCAAGTGTAATTTTACGTCCTTATATATTTATCGTCTCCAAATTCAGTGATGTGTTAAAAAACAACATTATTAAAGAAACGTTTACACGTTATGACTATAAATAAAGTTATTTGTGTTTTAAAAAAATACTTGTCTACATCGAAAGAAATCAATAACATGAGGCAAAAAATGAAGATAAAAAGACAAAGCACGGCAAGACGAGATAAAAAATTAAAAGATAGGCCTACCGCTGATTTAATAATCCTTGACTATGAACGGGCACTGGGTATGATTATGTTAACTGTAGTTTTGCAACAAAAATATGCAGTTTCTACGAGATACAGTATCATATCGTGGTGTCCATTCAAATTGAGGAATTTCACCAGTGTTGCTTTTGTGTTTTATTTATTTATTTATTTATTGTTGTTTATTTTAGTCCCTGGATATTGTCATGTGCTTGCTATTCTATTTTGCTGCCATTTTCCTTCACTCATAACATTATATATGTAATATTACGTAAAGCTGAAGACAAACAGGAAACTTTAACAGGAAACGTAAACGAAATATGTAACACAATCTAAGGTTATCACGAATGTACAACACAACTTATAGCCGTGTCTAAGTGAAGCGACAAATGGAAGGTGTTAACTTTAAGTTGGCTCGCAGATATATAGATGACATTCCTTTACAGACAAAACATGTATGCAAAACAGTGATAATTCTTAAAAGCTGATATCTGTGTAACGTATTAAAGGTGCTTTAAATAAACAGATATATTTTATACCGGTATTGTACTAACTTGCAAGGTACGAAATTTGCTTTTTTGATAGTTTCAGCAACCAGTTATGATCAATACTTTGTTTCGAGGATCAAACAAAAATTAATCCAAGACTAAATTCTCTATTTAAATATCGCACGGATTGGTGTCTTTGGTGCATGTTCAAAAGTCATATATTTAGTTTCAAAAATAAAAAAGACCAATTTTTAAATAAACAAACAAACTAATTAATGAATGTAATCCAATCAGATCTATTGATTAATCATATGAATTCAATATTAACGTTTATCTTTTAATTATAAAATATCTTGTTTCTAGATATACTAAACTAATTATATAATGTTGGGTTAACACTGTTATTCAGTCGTATAAAATGGTGTTTTGTTAGTTAAACAACCTCACAACCAACTAGAATAAAACTACAACCCCATTCAGCTCTTATCAAATTGGAATATAATTATTTACAAATTAAAACTTTATTCTAAAACCAATCACCTGTTTTAATTCTGTACTGTGGAAAGACAATGGGGCAGTGTTGCCAAATAAGCCTATTCAGCATATTATAACAATATACCTTTTGAGCAGTATCAATCTTTTTACACTTGAATATTTAAAAAGTGGCATAACATGCAAAACGGTTTGGGCATTACGTTATGTGCATTTACCTTGGACCCTTAGTCCAGCATTGTGTTATTCGTTGCATTTGCATATAAGTGTTTTATCTACCTTGTCTAACGCCTTCTAAAAAGATTGATTAAAATGCGTACTTATGTTAACATTTGGACCAATGAAATTAAAACACACAACGTAAGTATTATGTGAATGTCTTTAAAGAGTTAGCTCCAGCTCAAGGTTAGTAACACATGCTTGTGTGATTAAGTCAGGAAACATTGTGCACAGTGACATTTTACATTCAGTTGGATACTTCACGGAATTACCGTCACGGGGGCATTTAGAAGCTTTTGTTACAGTTGCCGCTTAAAACTATCGGGAATATCATTTGGTTATTATCTGTATATAATTTGACATTGGAAAACTTTTTTGTCGTCGGTTTTTATAAAGTTTGGAATTTTTTCATCTGTTGCCGGAACCTGATCTGAGTCATTTTGTTTGTTGACTTTGTCGGATTTGATGTTTGTTATTGTTTAAATCGATTTGGACTGTCTGAACTTTCTTATCTGTTAGAACTTGGATTGTTCATTGTATTTTTGGAACAGTTTAGGAAAAAGCAACTTATACATTATGTCTTTAAAAATGGAGAAGTCAGTTTCAAGTTCAAAGTTTGAGCCCAAGACCAAGATGAGAACAACGGTGATTAACCGCGGGTCCTACGGTGGTGGAGTTGGACCTATTGGTAGTGTGACCAGGGTCTCTACACAAAGTTTCCGCTCCAGCTTTGGTGTTCCCTTCTCTCAAGGGGTCATACAAGACATGTCGCATTCAAGCGTTGGTGGAATCTTGCAAACAAGAACCAAGGAAAAACATGAAATGCAAGATCTAAACGAACGTTTTGCAAGTTACATAGAAAAAGTCAGATATTTAGAGGCACAAAACAAAGCGCTTCTCATACAAATCGAGCAACTTAAAAAATCAAAAGGGTTCGATCCTTCGGAAATTAAGCAAATGTATGAACAAGAAATTGCTGAAATGAGGAAAGTTATCGACAATCTATCACAGGAGAAAACCGAGTTTGACGTCCAGCTAGTGTCATTACAAGACAAACTCGACGCAGAAAAACGAGAGTAAGTGTTTTGTCTAAAAATATTTAAAACCACACCCTAATTCTAGTAGTTATGTAATGACTAGTCCAAATAGTCAAATAGTTAACCTTTGTCATAAACTATTAGTTCGTCATTTAACGTCATGTGATAATATAGATTGGTATTTTTTTAATTTGAGCAAACCGAATTTAAAATTCAAAATTAATAATTTTAATTTATTTCTGATATAAATCTATTAACCGGCATATCAACATGATGCTGTTGCTGAGATGTTTGTTTCATAACTAAGCACGTGGTTGCGCGGCACAACATTTTTGACGGTTTGAAAAAAATGCTTGCGAGAGCGATCTAAAACAAAATACAGGTTTTGTGACTCATTTATGACATGTGCTAATTTTGAATGCTTTATTACATATAGAAATTTAAAGTTTGTACATAACAAAATTATTCTATTAATACAACAACGTCACATTTCTACATCTGAAAAAATAAAAATCTATATTGTATACAATTTTGAATGAAGGGTTGTAAATGGGGACATCACTTGGGACCTTACATCGACTCTCCGAATTAAGATAGACGTTTGAAACGGTGTCAGCTAGATGAATAAGAGCTTGGGTTATCAATATTGGGGTATGACATTAAACATAAGGATTATCACTAAGCTCATTCAACATAACCTAACTACTATTTTTTTTTACAGTTTTAGATTTGTCAAAAATGAATAATTGGCAAAGTGTCTTGAAAGCAAGTGCATATATGAAACACTTGTTTAACTCTTTCGAAGCACAACTTTAAATTAGGGCTTCCTACCTGTTATAGTTATAATGAAACGGTCTTACAGCACTCTAGGGCTTTCAGAGTTCAAGTGACGCAGGTTAGCATCAGCAATACGGCCCTACCCCTGTTTTTGTTTATAAGAAGGTAGTATCTACTTGAACACGTGGGCTTTTCATCCGTTTCTTTGGTTTTCCTCCCACATTTAGACCTCAGGTCTGGGCCAATAAAAACAGATGTATAACTTGTTCTCTTAATTCGTTGTAAACCAAACAAACTTTACTATAAACGGTTAGGTTTTTTTTATTGCTGTTACATGCTGTTTTACGTCGTATCAGTGACGACGTACCTTGCTTGAATGTATATGCTCTACACATGTTCGCAATTTCAAATAAATCAACACAGCAGACTGGTATTGATGTAGAGGAGCTTGGTGGTCGAGTGCTGTAAAACGTTTGTTTGTCGTTCATACCCCGAACGCTTAGATTAAAATACAACTTTAAAAGATTGTCCAACAATCCAAGAAGAGAGAGGATTTTCTCCTGATAGCTCGGTTTCTGCAAGAGACATCGGTAACCATTTGGTCTAAATTGCGGTCTTACGGACCACAGCGATTTTCTCCACTAAGTTAAAAATTCTATTCAGGCAGATCCTAAATTGAGAAAGTTTGTCAGTTAGCTTGCAGAAGTTCGTTGGTTTAAGGGCACTCTGGTTTCCTCCACTATTCCTGAACTGACCACCTCGATATCAGTAAAAGAATCTTTTCTCGGGCGTAAAACATGGTTAATCCAATTCAGTCCAATCCAATCGGGTTTCTGCAAACATTTCAAATCGATTTAAAATCAAAATTCCTCAACTCCATCCTCTAAATTACAATTATTGATAATGTAACCCCATATCCAGCTTGTAAGCTTAAAGTTTTTTTTTTAATTACACGCAAAGTTCAAGGTCACTAATTAGCTAAATTTTAACTAATTATAAATTCTTTTTCAGCTTGGATGAACATTATTACCTTTTTATGTTAAATAAATGTGAATATTTATGCAAATAAAGTTTGAAATTTTTGTAAATTGATTTAACTTAAAAATAAACTATATTTGATCAAGAACTAAACAAACAACACCACCACCAACAACAACAATAGCATAATAATAATAATAATAACAATAATAACAACAACAACAACCTTGGAACACATATGTAAATACTCGTATTTTTATGTATGTCCCATGGTCGTGGTGGTGGTGGTGGTGATGATGATGATGATTATTATTATTATTATTAAAGCTTCACTGGCCAAAAGTATCTATAATCTATATAGTTTTTTAGAGAGAGAGAGAGAGAGAGAGAGAGAGAGAGAGAGAGAGAGAGAGAGAGAGAGAGAGAGTATGTCATACCGATTTGGTGCATAATTTGTATTACATGTGCTATGTGCTTTAACATAAAAAGATGTGTTGTGAAAATTTCAACATATGGTTTTAATAGATTTGTAAAGGAAGTAAATATGTCCCACATGTCTAGATCTTAAACTGTAGTGTCATGTTTAAATATTACTGTTCATTCATGAGATAACGTGTATATCAACATAAGTAACTTTTGTCTGCTACAAGCAAAAACGACAGTGAACCAAAAATAAGTTATCTTAAAATATACATTGGGTTTTAGTTTAAAATTTTTAAAGATATTTTCTTGTAAACTTTAAAAAACTGGCGACAAGGTCATATAACATGTATAATAAAACATTAAACATTATATCATAAATTCACGTGCAATTAACAGAAGACGAAATAAATTTTCAGAAAATAATTTCTAAAATTTACAAAATTATATTAAAAGAGCTATTTTATATATTATTGTATAACACGTGGCGATTGCGGTATTATTGATCTGATCAGTTATATATACACATATAAAATGAAATACCTATCGATCTGTAAGGTTGATCATTATAATATATATATACACACATATGCATAATAAATATATAAAAGCCGGTCAGACGATTACTTTGTATTACAGGGGATATTCCTTCTTTTTATTGATTTTCTTAGCCACCAAATTTTAACACAATCGTGGAAAAAAGTCTGACCAATAAAAATACAAAATCGTTTGAAAGTTTTATCAGGATTTTCGATCAAATTAGAACCTGCCCGTTCTGCCGGTTTGCAAATATTTTCTCACACCGCATTAAGCGAGTAGGCAGTACTGACAAACCAATAAACTCGTAGCAGACGACAAACGCCAGCGCTACACCTGAGTAATCTTTTTTAGGTCGCTGTTCGCTAAAGACTATCGTCACTTGCCGAAGGATTGGAATACAGTTGGGTCGCGATCTCTGGACAGACGCTACTTGTTGTGTTTTGGTTAACAATATTTTTCCAGTTAGTTTTTTAATACTGATATTTAACCAGAACCATGTCGAAGAAAGGTCCTATCACCCAGTCTAGAACAACAGTCATCAACCGCTCCGTCCCACAGTCAGGGATGGTCGGAGGTGTACGCACCTCAACCTCCAGACTAAGTATGGGGGCACCTGCAGCCTTCAACCCTGGGGTACTTACCGGATTATCCCAGGCAGGAGTACAGGGAGTGGTGGATACACGTGCCCGGGAGAAGCAGGATATGCAAGGACTTAATGAGCGTTTTGCAAGTTATATTGAAAAAGTGCGTTTTCTAGAGGCTCAAAATAAAGCATGTCTTATGGAAATAGAAAGATTGAAGAAACAAAAAGGATTCGACCCATCGGAAATTAAGGAACTTTATGAACAAGAAATTAAGGAAATGCGTAAAGTTATAGATGATTTGACCAGAGAAAAAGCGGATTATGATGCAACTCTTGTTGGTTTGCAAGATAAGTTAGATGCTGAAAAACGGGAGTAAGTAGAAAAAAACTACCTGTTGCTTTTTAAAGGGGAGGGGATGTTGCGTTAAATTTTGATACTTACATTAAAACAATTTTTATAAGATAATTAAGCAATAAAGAATTAAGAATATAAATAAAATATTTTTTATAAATTATTATCTTAAATTAAATTATTGAAAAAGTAAACTCAAATTTCATTTTATTTGAAAGAAATCTGAAATATAAGTCTTGAAGGTTTTTGCATCTCATATCACCACGCCCCCGTTCTGGGTTCCATACGTCAACCATCACGTGATTCGATATTTTTTCGATTGATTTTGACTGTACGTAATGCATTACTTGTTTTGAAATTGATGGATGGGATTCGGGGAAGATATTTATATGTTCATTGCGTATATAACAGTACAGGATCTCGTTTACATAATTACACCTAATAAGTCATTTTTATGTGTTTTGCATAATTTTTTCTCAAAACAGTTACCGTTATTACCTATGCTGCTAAAGGCATGCATGAATACCTGTAGTATATCCTAAAAAAATAAGTATGTGTAGAACAGTCCTTGCTATTAAACTCAATAATATTTAGGCTTTAGTTTTAAAACACCACTTAAGTTCTTGTAAGTAGATTTTATACTTCAGATTTATACACAAAAGGTCATTTAGTTTGAGATTTCAAGAACAGGGATGGTTTCTTTTTTCTTTTGAAATAAATCCGAAAACTAAAAATAAAGACTCTCTCTCTCTCTCGATCTCTCTCCACCATGTGTTAACATGTTATTAAAATATTTTAATCTCACCCTCTTGTCAGGTATAAGTTATGATACATACTTTATTGAATCTTCGATCGAAACAATTTAATATTTATAGTTCTTGAGATTAAAATAAAGAGAGACGGCTTATATATTAGAGAGATAGAATACATGTATACATTAAAATGACCAAGAAGTGACCACGAACATTTGTCCGAAATATATACCTTAATGTAAATGTTTTGGTTAAGATTCAAATATGATCTGGGGGCATAAAATTTTACCTTGTATGGGCACTTCTATTATACAAACCTAATATATATAAGCATTGAACCGCATAAACTTCAGATAAAACTCTATTTAACTTTTAAGGTATTAAAAATATGTAAGAAAAAAATTGTTTATTTATAAGATTTTTCAAAATAAATCTAAGCTTTACATACACCTGTGTTTAGAATTTGTTTTAAATACCATTCTGCACTAGAATTGAGTAAGGATTTTTCTAAATGTCTACTCTCGCTTATATTAACATCACCCTGTATCCATGTTAATATAAAAAGGCATAACTGAGAGAGAGAGAGAGAGAGAGAGAGAGAGAGAGAGAGAGAGAGAGAGAGAGAGACTGTTTGTGTAATTTTAGGTTGACACCCGATATAAATATTTTAATAACAAGTTAGCAATGTGTGTGTGTGTGTGTGTGTGTGTGTGAGAGAGAGAGAGAGAGAGAGAGAGAGAGAGAGAGAGAGAGAGAGAGAGAGAGAGAGAGAGAGAGAGAGCAAGCACGCTTCGTTATTAGTCCCTCAAAATATGCTTATGTTTAATATGATAATATCAGGTTACCTCGTCATTTTTATATCAAACGAGTACATTTTCAGTAAGAATTACTTACTTGAATTTAGTTTTATGTAAGAACATGAAATACATTGATAAAATTATTAACGGGATAAGCTGTCCGTGTTAGTAAAGCCCTTTAATTGGCCAAAGTATACTTCTCTTTCTCATTTAAAAGGCGTAAAATCACCATTTAGCACTTAGTTTTAAACACGAACATTGTTAGAGGTAAAATTCTGTAATTAGTAAATTCTATAGACCAAAGAAAGGTAAAGGGGCATAACTCGTGTCATTTTTTTTAAAACTAACGCTAGCTACTGTGTAAATTCTAAATTTGCAGTCGTCGACAATTTTAAGTATGAATAATTCATTGAGACTCATTTCGATACGAATGAACGACTTTTAGGTTATACATACATATTGAGTTTTTCAGCACAAACATTAAAGTAAGTTTATTTGGTTACTGAAGGGTTTTATTGGATACGCTTGAATACAC
>CM056606.1:27415157-27535811 GCA_029721355.1 Tegillarca granosa
CTGTTCCTTTTAAAAATTGTAAGTAATATGAAAACCAATAAAATAGCATTTATTTAACATGTCGGTTCAAAAATGATTATAACTAGTTCATAAATGCTTTTTATTTTTAAAAAGTTTATTTAAAAATGAATGTATATTCTCAAGATATATGGCAAATATTTGATTTTCACATTTAACTTCAATCAATTAAATATCAATTCTGTTTGAACAAAAATAGCAAATTGTAAAACATTTTATGATCTTATGTGACGTGACTTTGTGTGGTAAATCTATTTCTTACGCGTGAGTTAAAAATAAGTAAAATAATATTATAAAATAAATGAATGAATGAATAAATAAACAGATAAATAATTAAAAAAATAAATAAACAAATAAAATAAATAACTGAATTCAAGTATTTTAAAGCTTATGTTTTAAATGTATTATATTTCTGATGCTTTGAATAGCTCATTATGGTGTAATAGTGTTTTAGAGTATTTTTCTAAAACCGTAAAAAAACCCCCGAGTTTTAAGTCTTTAATTGCAATAAAATCAAGGATAGGTCATTGGCCTTTTTGTTACACATCGTGTGTGCACACTTCCAGATAGTGTGCACATCGTGACACTTTAATGAATGGAAACGCTTAAAAAACTATTTTACAATTTGAAAAGTGCTAATAGATTCGAATTATACGTCGTGCACTATTGCTGTTATTAAAGTATAAAAACAACCTTGACCTGTGGAAGCCAAGAATACACAAACACACAATCTCTTACAAATAAGACACATTTTTCCTCTATAAACAACTTAGTTTTATAGATAACATTAAATGAATGGATTTATTACTGTTTATTACATATACACGTGTCATCTCTGATAGAAGAAGTCTATGTATGAGTAATGAAGGACAAAGAATTGATTCAGTGTGTTCTTTGATCTTGGTATACAATGTCTCAGTTTATGTATAAAACAACTATGAACATTGTGAATCTTTATTATATTATACGATATTAAAATACCGAGACCGAATGTGGAGTAATGACTTTTTCCTAAACCTAAACGTAACAATGATTTTAATTGGTATGTGTGGAATATAACGTTTATTTTTGTTGGTGTTTGAACGTATATTTTGGTTGGTTTGAAATATACCTTTTTTAAATGGAATTTTTCTATACAAAAACCATAAGTTTTAAAGACTTTATCGTTTTCAAAGTTTCACACACACACACACACACACACACACACACACACACACACACACACACATGTTAATTCCGTCGATTGCAAAATGCTCATTTGTAAAACAGTTAAAACACTGGACATTGTGAAAAAATTTAAACCATTTATTAACCTCAACCGTAACATAGCAGAAAAGCTTTAGTTTTAGAATATTAAAGTCTCTACTTTAATACAGGCGTTTGACAAAATAGTCAACTTGAATTATGATTAAAGACTGCACTTTTTCGGCAAAGTTAAAATATCTTAGATTAAACTGAAATACAAGATAGAAATATTTAAGAAAAAAAATCTTGTCATTTAACTTCAAGTAACTAAACACCACGCATACAATAATAAGTAACTTTAAAAAACAATGGTATAAGCACATGAAAATAGCAATAACAACATCATCGACAACAACGAAATAATTGCAGGAATCACAAAGACAAATAAATAAATAAATAGATAAATAAATAAGGAAAAATAAAAACATAGGTATAAGAAATACAAAACATTAACAGTTTTTAAAACAATCTGTATTTTCGACTGGGATAATGACCAAATCTAAGTTGTCTGAAAGATGAATAACCTTATCTATTATCTAAGTAAACGCATTGCAAAATTATACGATTTCAGTCGTGATCAATGTTTATAAGTATGTTGTAGAACCACCAATAGACAATCTTATCGATTCTCTTCTTAACATTTTCCTGTCTGGACTGGTATTTTATATACTTAATTCTTTTTATAGAAAATGTTGAGGTCATTAGGGGATAAGAAGTAATGAATGACCAGACGCCAAATTGGACAGACACATTTAATCTATCTCTATTCCGAAATCAATATAAAATGGTCAGGTGGTCAGGTTGGAATTTATTTATATCTTGATCGATTTATCGTAAAAACCTTAGAGAAACCAAAACAGCTGTTTCTGAATATGATACAATATATGTAGCGCTGTAAAAAATAAAATAAAGTTAAAAAAAATAACAGATAGTGTCAAAGTGCATTTCAGTAAACATAAATTTTTGTAACAATAACAAGGATTTTTGCTTGTTTTGCTTGAAAAGAGGACATGCAATTTGAAACTAAAAATGTACATGCAACATAGTTTTTTGTTTGAACCGCAAGTTGTTGCTAACCATTGTTGCTTGAAGAAAGACTAAATTTTCATGGGAGTTTTGTATATATAGCAACATGACTCTTCATTTGAAGCAATTGTTCCTCGTAAATCACCGTTGATGCAACTGAGCCTGTTTTCATGTATTTTTATATAGCAACACGGCTCTATATTTTGAAGCAGTTGTCATTGCCTTAATACTTCAATAGAGAGCTGAATTTGAATTACAAGTTTTGTAGCGAGTTATATTTCTGCTTCATAGCTTTAGTTACTCTGGAGACGTAACACTTGGGACTAAAACGTATTAACTAAATAGAAATATATATTAACGTAATGATAAATTGTTGTTGAGTCGGACGTTTTACAGACAGTTCCGAAGAATGACTGTTAGCAAAGTTATTGATTTGTCTGCGACCTTACATAATACATAATTAGGGAAGCCGTTTTTTATTTTCCTTTTATAACAATGTCCCAAATGACATTTCCATGAACGCCTGTTCTAGCCATAAGTTGTTATTAATAAAAAAAGAGAAAAAGAAAACTGGTTATTTTGTATTTTTATTTTTACAATTTTCGTTTTGGTCATACAATTCTCTCTCAAATGTCATTAAGTAGATTGATAAATTGACCAGGGTTAATTCAGACTCGTGCTATAAATAGTTTTGCAAGTTCTGAAAATGTAGACATAATCGAGGGCCCTAATCGAAGTTCATGTAGTATAAACGCATATAGGAATTTCAAATGGATATGAACGACAGTTAAATGTCACAAATCTTTAAGTAAGAATACATAATCGGCTATATGTCACATTGTGTCGTTATTATACATTATAATGTTGTGTCTCCAAATGAAATGCACCAAAACATACATATGTCCCCATTTAAACACGTCACTTTTATATGATTGTTCTAAATGTGTAATACTCTGTCTAAAATATGTATGACTCTTTATCTCAAAATGTGCATCAGACTGCAGTGTCTCAAATAAGATATAAAAATGCCGCTCAGGCCATTTGTGAAGATAATGCAAAACCGCGGCATAGAAATGTTCTGGAGACAGTTGTTCCCATCCATTCCAACTGAACATACCATTTTTGTAGAATAAAAAGTTAATTACATACTAAAACATGCAGTGGACAATAGCCAATGCAACCAATAAAAATAATAATGATAATAATAATAATTATAAATAATAATAATAAAATTTGTATAAATTTGAAATGCATTTAGGATTTAAAACTTTCAAAGTTAACAAGACATCTTTTCCAAAACTTCATGGGCATATTTCTGTATTTTATAGACGCATCGAGGCCGAAAAGGTAGCACAACAATTACGAAATGACATGGATACACTGAATTCCCAGATTGGAGAGTGTGAAGGTGAACTTGCCAGTATTCGTGGAAGATGCGGAATGTTGGAGGAAGAAAACAAACGTCTGAAAGAGAAGATCGAGAGATTGGAAGGACAACTCGCTAGCGTTAGAAACGTAAGTTTTCATACTAATTGGGTCCAGTTCTTCAACGCTTCGGTTTCTTTAATTAATCATTACCACATCAAAACATAGAAAAATTAATAAAATTTTGGTTATATTATTTACAAAATTTGCTTTAGTTTAGTTAAATTTCTATACTTTTGTTAAAAGTTTTTAAAAACGTTTTTAGATTGTAAGAAACAAACAATGGACATCAATTAAAAAATTAGAAGCCTACACAATACAGAAAGAGTTGCATCCCTATCAACTCCAATTGGCGTGTATGTCTAATGCCTACAATTTAAATATAAAGTTTGCCTATTTTTGTTTATATGCTATAAATCATCTTCATAATATTCAGGTATATGATGTAACAAACCCTTACCGATAATTAACTTGTAGTTATTTTCAATTTGTGCTCTTTTTTAGGATTTGGATGAAGAAACCCAGAAACGTCTCCTTGCTGAAAATGAACTCCAAATGTTGAGAGAGCAATATGAACTTAGCAAAGGCATATTTGATGCTGTAAGTTAATACAACATATTCTGTTGCCAGTTTAAAAAACCATCAGTTGCCTTTATTTGAACTTTAGCTGTGTGCAGCTTAATAAGCTTTATGGGTATATGTTAGGTCATTTAGAGATTTGAAAATTAGAAGTATCCAAAACATTCTGAATCTAAAATTGTTTAACTGTTCAAAATATATTACGGGTTCACATATATTTTAGTGTACTTTTAGTGCTAACACTAAACTGCTAAACATTGAAACTTTATATTGCAAAATCTATCTCGGATAAACCTTTATGTTTTGGAAAAAACCAACAGTTGTCATAGTTACTACAGGCAAACATTATTGGATATTAAGTTGTCAATATTGAAACTTATGCTGTTAAATAACCTACAATTGCTCAAAAGAAAAAAATAACATTCAATATATGATTCTCATTCTTTGTTGAAGATTCTGACTCCAACCCTTGCTTAACATATATTAAAACGAAAAGGTAAATTGGAATGATAAATATAAGGCATGTTTTATGTTCGATTCTGTAGGAAGTAGAACAATACAAACAGCTTCTAGAGAAGGACAAGACTGTGGAAATCAGAGATGTATGGAGAAATGAACTCAGAAAATGCATCGCTGAGATCCAGAAGGAATATGATGACAAACTTAACCTTATCAAGGCAGAATATGAAACCAAGATGGAGACACAGGTACTTATTAATAACAATATCCAGTATTAGAATGGGAGGGGATTGAAATCAGATAGAGGTTGTTGTTATTGTTAAGTTTATCATATATTCTGTTTCTTTTTCTCATGTTTTTGTAAACTTTTGACAACTACCATATACATACAATTTTAACTTCAATTTCAAGAACATTAAGGTAGTTTAATAGATTAAGGTAGTTGTAACTAGGCAACAGTAAATGTAACAAAAACCTTTTAAAAGCAACTGACAAACATGACAGGAAAAGACTAATGCATAAATAATACAATTACTTAGATAGACTATTAATTCTCCATGTAAGGAAAAAAAGCTTTGGTACTTTATTTTCAGGCTCAGAATACTTTGTCCTGAAAATTTTTTTGAGTTACATTTGGCCTAGCTTTTAAAGTATCCCTACATCTCTTATGTCAGATGTAAAAAGCAGCAGTTTCTAAAAATTGGGTATTTGTAACAAATCTCAGTATTTACATCATCATCAGCATAAATTTTGTAAAGATATAATATATTTTTAATTTTTATTTATTGATAACTACCATGTTCATGGTTTTAAAAGACAGTTGCTCGATGTTTTGTTTATTCTGAATATTGTATAATATATTCATTTTTTTTTACATTTTTCGGCTAATATTTTTTATCTATCAAACTTTTTGGTCTTAGTGTCACTGATGAGGAATGAATTTCCGAAATGTGCACATCTGGCACATCAAAATTTAACTGGGTATTTGTATAATATATTCCCTACTTTTAGATGAGACAATTACAAGCCGGAGTCAACAGAGATAACATGGAGACTCTTCAAGCCAGAGAAGAATCAAAGAAACTTAAATCCAAGATGGGAGACTTTGGCAGACAACTTGCTGATTTGGAAGCAGAGGTGAGTCACTAGTATTAAACATTTCATAAATCTGTCTAAAAAATTTTATGTCTCTATTCACATATATGAACCTGCTTTAATCCACGTGAATAAAACCTGAGGTAGTTTTTGATTAGAAATCAATCAGTCAAATCAAAGATCATTAATCTTTCGACTTATTTTTAGGCTAATAAGGTAACATTCATTGTTTGACAATATTTTTTTTCAAACCTTCATACATGATTATTAATGCATGTATGTATATTATCTCTTGTTTTAAAACTAATAGTATAATGTGATATGACATGTTCTGGTTTTGTTTTCAATATATATATATATATATATATATATATATATATATATATATATATAGATAATAAATTTATTTCCATTTTTAGAACAAAAGATTAAGAGCTGCATTAGCCCAAAAAGAAAAGGATTATGAAGACCTGCAACAGCAGACTGATGAGGAAATCTCTAAATTGCAATTAGCATTGAATGAATGCAGAATGCAATTGGATGCTGTCTTATTAGAGCTTCAAGCCTTACAAGATGTCAAGATGTCATTGGAACTTGAAATCAGTTGCTACAGAAAACTCCTGGAAGGTGAAGAGAGCAAGTGAGTATTGCCATAGAAACAATGACTTTTATATGTTTAGCATGGGTTGGAATAAGAATCTTGAACAATGGTCTGGATTTATTGAGCAATAAAATGTTAAGGGGTGCATAATGACTACATAATTTTATTTTGGGAATTATTTTTTATATTATGTCATTAACAAGGATTGTTCATTTTATAAACAGCAATATTATTTGATAATTGTGTTGAATGCCTTTTAATACAAAAAATCATTACTCTTTGACATATTGTTATATTTTAAATTAGAACATTTATTTTTTTATCAACAGTCCAATTAGGTAAACATAAATATATTTTAATGGGATCAAACTGAGTCTAATTTGCTTTACAATTATAAGATCATGCATGAGTTTCCAAAGTGGCTTGAAAATCCAAATGGTCAAGAGATTCATAATCATACAGCCTTTAGTACTTTAATGGGTTTTAATGTTTTGTTGAAATATTTTGTTAGACCTTCTTCTTTGCATGTGTTTTGGTGTGTACAAAGTACAGGGTATTATGATGTTATGTATATTTTATCATTTAATGTAGAAATAAAACAAATTAAAGCTGATATAAAAACATGATAAATTAAACATGTTAGAATCAGTATCTGCATTTTGAATAAACCTGTGACCTTGAGATGTACAGGGATATTTAGGACTTGTGAATATAAAAATTATTCTTAAACTTAATAAGTTTCTGTGATCTTCTGTATGTAATACGTATTATTTCTGCTTCTCTTGAACAGTGTCAAGTTTACTTTAAAAGCTTCAAATATTACCAAGTTCAATTTTGTAACTTTAAATTTTGACAAATTCAAGTTTTTCAACCTAAAATATTGCCTTGTTCAAATTTTTTAGCAATAAGTTTTGCTACCTAGACAAGAGGCGCTTACTCTTCTGGAGCACAATATCTCACTTCTTGTTTGAAGTTCATGTGTATAACTGAATCCGCCAGCTTTTTTAACATTTCCTTAGGGATTATGATTTGGACAGTAACCGGTATTTTAGTGTTTGATTGACAAGTTGCACAGTATAAATTCAGTATTTAATTCTTAGATTTTTCAATATTGATATTATCATTTCTTAAAATTCAAAACGATAGCTAAGATTCTAATCTCAGATTGTAACATTGATCTTTTCAGACTGTCTGCCATTGTTCAGGAAGCGTCTGGAGCTAGAAGCAAGGGAGCTGATGCCCTGGCTGATATGATCAGTCAGCAAAGTAGTTAGTAGACCAATCAGATTTAGATTTACTAGTGACGTCTTTGCTGCATCATCCATATGTGATTGCATACAGAAAATTGTAGTGTTGCTAACTTAGTTGTCATTTTGATGGATGTATCTATGTGCCTTTTCATCTTGCCTACATGGGTCACGTGATCATGCGCTCAGTTTATTCTAATAATTATATAATTCAATAAATAGACAAATTTTAATAACGCTTTTTAAACATATTTATGGCATGCTCTATATAATGGTGCAAGATGATCGGGGTATTGTCAGAATGAAGTTAAATGATGACAGTTACTTTTCTTACTATTCAAAAGACAGTTACTATTTACTTTATTAAAATACTTAAACATATGCTTAGCATTTCAAGTATATCCACACAATCGCTTTGTATGCTGCTTTACTTGTTAAGAATAATGATTATGATCTTTTTGGAGGAAAAAAGACGTAGTTGATTACCATTGCTATGATGTCTCGTAAAAGGAAGATGACTTTTTTCTTATTGTAATTTTTTTGTATGTTGATATTTCACATTGCAGGAATAAATAAAAGTAGTTGAGCTTAGACAGAATTTGTTATGTAACTGATATGAATTAAGTTAGTAATTAATCTTCATCGCGTGTTCTTATTTGTGAAATATGATTGTAATCAGCATACAAATTTTTCTTTATTTCATTAATTTTTCATTTCAATTATTTTTTCTCTTTTGTTTTAGTTAACTACAAATTACTTAAGGAAAGATAACTCTTGTTAAAAATTAGTTTTATCGATAAGGGAAATAACTCGCGAGATCACAGGGAAAACCTCAAACCAAATACCCCGATTGTCAAAATTAATAGAAAAAGTGGTGAAAAAGTTATATTTGATTTAAATCTTGATAAATTGTGACTTCTGCCATTTTCTGTATGACAATTATAACATCCTCTGGCACACTTTATAATCTTTACCATTCTTATATAGCAGAACTAACAATAACTAACATTATTTATGTATAGAGCACCTAACATACCAATGCATTTTGTGTGTTTTTAGATTTTATTTTAAGAAAAATAACACGTGTTTGGTAATGGGTTGATTTTTAACAAACATTTAAAAAATTTATTTCAGGAATTCTGTAGAAAATTTCTTTTTAGATTTTGATTGTTCAGACACTTAATACCACTATTTTCTAATAATCAGTGGGTATGGGATAAAATTTATTAGGCATTTCACCTTTGACGATACTTTCTTGCAAATTATTAGGTAACCTAGTTTTTTTCTGGGAATCGGGTTTATAATACATGACAACACGAAATAGTAGATTAGTCTTGTAACTTCTAGAAATCTGCTTTGTTAAACATTGCTTGAATTTAAAATACAGCTAGAAATAGTATTATAAAATTAGAACCGCTATTACAGACTCATAGCTTTTTATTATTGGTAGTTACTTTTTACCAAAACTCTTAAAGTTCTCCTCAAACCGTATGTTATTTTTTCATCTGCATTGAAAATGGTTACTCTTAATCTAAAAATAGCAATTGCTAAGATTAACTGAACTTTTAAAACATAAAAGTGTAATAATAAAGCACTTTTTACATGTAAAATTGCTATATTAAGGCTTTTCAATGATTTTTTTACTTTTTGCAGTAAAAAATCCTATAATTGTAATAACATTCATAATTAAAGCCAGCGAGTTGTCGATCATTTATCTAAAGTTTACATGGCATTTTGATCGATGCGTAGTTAAGCCAGCTTTCTTTTAATGCACTTAATTCACTGTTTCTTTCACTAAAATTAAGAACGGTAGAAGTCAGTGATTTTATCATCAGTTTTGGGATTTCTAACACAAGGAGAAATTAATAAAATATTTTCTTAGACATGATAAATTAAAAAAAAAAATATTTAAACACTATATGATCGGTCATTTGTCTTTCTGATCTTTTAATGCATGACTTTTTATCCCTCTTTCTAGACGTTTTTATATTCCTTTACCTTTAAGAGTTACTTAGCGTCCTTTTCAAGTTTTTAAGCTTGTATATACACCCTCCTTCCCACTGTGGCAGAATAAGTCACGGATAATGGATAAGAAGTACACCTCTAAATCTAAACTTTTAATTTTTCTTATTATGTTTTTAAGTTTAATAATTTTTTTTTCTTTTTTATTGATTTGTTTTGGTTGGTTTTAAATTGCAGAAGAATTGCAACTTAATTCAATTTATTTTAATTTATTTCATTATGTTATTCGACGAAAAGAAAACAATACTAATTAATATTTGAGTCACTAAACAACGTTAAGTTGGAAGCATGAAACTTATCTTAAACATACGAATGAAATATGTATAATGAATCATATACAAATAATAACACGAAGATGAAATATGTGCATCGTGATTATTTCCTAAATTATGCTAGCGCTAACACTTATTCTGGAAATATATATATATATATATATATATATATATATATATATATATATATATATATATATATATATATATATAATGGTTTTAGGAAAGTCGTTGTTCAAACAGAAGTAACTAAGAAACTTCATCAACAAAAATACTGTCGATGTCATCAGGTTTGTGAAATTGTATTTTTGATTTATCTTCATGAATCGAAATAACGAGTGGTATCGTGCACTTACTTGCGTCTAGTATTATCTAGAACCCACAAGTTTAATTACAATATAAACTTCTGTAGAAAGGAAAATGTTAAACCAGTGAGAATATTACATTTTAAACATTGTTTTTATTACATACACCAGAAGCGACCTAATGTCAGATGTGCAAAAATAACTTACATTATTGTTTTAAAATTTACCTTTTGATCGATAGTTTTTGTCTGAAATAAATGTAAAACGAGCTTTGAACTTAATGTTAACAAACTTCATGAGATTTCAATATTTTAAAAAACTTTTCCAAAATACACTTTCATAAACAAGATGACTACCAGAGAAGGAAATGTTTGATAAAACATATATATGTACCAACTGTGTACATGCACATTGGTTACAAATAATGTAATACTCTGCATGTTATAAGTAACATAGTTCGGAAAAGTAATATGTTGAATAAAAATATTTGAGAAGAAAAAAATTTCATTTAATGCAAAGTTATCAATTATTTTTTTAAAATAGATGCAAAATAAGTGATTAGGAACTCAAGAAAGAATAATAAAAATAAAAATTCTAGAATTTATCAATGTACTTATTCAGTATTTGTAATTTTATATCATGCTGTCTCACTTATATATTTATTTTGTGTGTTTTTCTTATATCTTTTGTATTTGCTGTGGTTTGTTCTCTGTTACTCTAACTGCTAACTTGGTACTTGTTATATCTTTCTTAGAAATTTTAAAATTGCAGGATAGGCAAGATTGATAACTAATATATAAATGGATTTTTTTTCATACAATATTTCTATTCAACTGCATATAATTTTATCAATACTACATACATACATATATACATACATATATATATATACAAATGCATCTAGGTACTGATCAATTATTCTGTGTACATTTGTAATGCATTTGTATATGAAGGTTCAATTAATATATTTCATAGTTCTATGGAAGAACATTCCAAATATATTCTAAAACAAGACGCTGATTAAGACCATCAGAATCGTTGGCTTCGTAAAGACTACAACCCTTAGGCACTGGTATAGTTAACTTGCAGATATCAAACTATTCTTCAAGAGTTCAAGAAGTAGGCTTTTATTCGTCAAGATTAATTTACAACTTGTTTAAAAATGGCGATATGGTGTTGAGTACAATTATTCAAAATCATTTAATAACAACAAAGTTGATATATTTGGACGATTGGTAAATTTTTAAGATTTAATCTTATATTGCGTATATCTTACACATTCTTTACAATTTGATATCTGTGGCATAGTAATGCTGTAATAAAAACAAAAATTAAACCAGATGTTGCAATACGCTATGTAGATAATGTCATGTCCATCTAACATCTTCTAAAGAAGAATCCAGTTTTGACAGAATGATCCATGGCGCCAAAAATGTGTAAAGAAACAAGAGTATTTTATTTTGGAATCATTTATATATGTATTGATAAATATTTATCTGCATGTAATATCACAATCAAATCGGTAAATTTGGAAATTGTGAAATGAAAACTTTGTGAAATAGAATCTGCTACAAAACAGGTAAGTATCGCAATGCCAGAAGTAGTATTGTTACATCATTAAAATAAATCTGCCTCTCTTCAAACCATGGGCCAAATCTATAAATGGCTTCTCAAATATAGGTTATAACAATTAACCAAATGTTTAACAACTATGAATAAATTTGAGACTGCATAGTGCAAGATGTATATAAGCGTACGCTATGTATTGGCCCTCTGTTGATACTGGACAGGAAAAGAAATATGTATTATTACCTTTGCAATTTTAGGGGGCGGTCGTGGAGGCGGAGATATGTATAGTAAGTCAGGCACCATGTAGTGAAAACATATATAACTATATGTCAACTTTATCTCTGAATTTTCACTAAAAGCACAAATATTGTAAACCGTCTAGAACAACAACAATGAAGCATTAACGCTTTAAGGTTCAGTGTCACAAAGTTTAATGAAAGTTAATTATATCGGAATTAGTAAATATATAAATGCTTTGTTAATTATGACTTGATAAACATTAATTTGAGAAACTGGACCGTAGTTTCTATGCTATCGATTTACAGGTTTAATTACAACCATTGGCAGTTCATAAAGGTCACAAAAATTTTTTACGCTTGATCGAAGACTTTGTATTACATCCCAAAAAGTCATAAAAGAAAATTTAGCTTTCTGAAATATAACTATAGCAATCAGATATTTGGTTTTCAGTTTCTAAGAGATTTGGCTGTTGTGAAATATTATTACTATGGCAACAAAATATTTTGTTTTATAACAAAAACTTTAGACTCCCGACATAAACATACAAATTTCAACACTATCATTGGCACAAAGTTTTATGTAATGCCGATTCAAATAGTTCTAAAAATGCTGAACTACAAAGAGCTAATAACCTGGTTCGAAATAAGAGATAAAGTTGACATGCAAAGGGAAGCAACGGATGTTTTTGTTTTAAATTATATATAAAGGATCCTTTATAACAAGCATGAGATGTTTTTTTTTTAAATTATAAATTTTTCAGCGGAATTGCACACTAACACTTTTGATATTTGTAATTTTGTATTGACGTAGTCTCCAAAGGAAATAACATGTTTTATACCTTAATCTATGCTTAACTTTGGTATATAATTGCAATGATTTTTTTTCAAATTTGAAACAACCCAATGTTACTATACAAATGAGAATTGTACTCATTTAGCTAAATTTAATTTCCGAGCTCTTCCTGGATATATATTGACGTCCCATAGTTCAATGGTCTTCCATTCTTAAAATTGGTTTTGCACATGAAGGGTCTTTTTAGCTAGACAAGAGGTATTTACCTTTTCTGAGCAACTGGTCTCAATTTCCCGATGAAAGTTCACGTGTTAAACTGACTTAGTCAGTTTTCAAATATCATACTTTGCTTTTGGAATTGCGATTTTGGACATGGACTAGTCAGTATATTTGTGTTTGATTTGCAATATTGTAAGGCTGAAGCTGAATTCACTATTATGATCATAGAAGTAATTATAATTTTTTTTTTAAATTTAAATGTAGACAATATCTTTCCAAGCCGTTTTAGGTGCTTCGTTTGTTTTGATAAATAATTAACGGTCTGAGTATTTTTGTCTAAACGTAAGTAAGTGATGATCTTCGGCTTTTTTAGTTCGCTTGTAATTTAAACATAACCATACAAAATTACGAAAGCGATTAGTAGTTGAGATTGTTCAGAGACAGTGCAAAGGAAAACGGGAAAATAAACGAAAAATATAACAAAACAAATGATGTTGAGACCAACAATTTAAATTGATCTAAAAAATAATCCCCCCTCCCCAAAATAATAATTATAATAATAAAAATTATGTACCTCCACTAAATATTTATTAACCCTGATTGTAATTGTTCACATACTGTAAAATGTACACTTATAATTGTTTATACTAACATCTCATTCAAGAAGGATATTTCTTGAGCTATTTTTAGAAGTGTTATTAAGTCAACTTTGAATACTTATAACACATGTAGTATTTTTTATTCATTTTTATTCATACTTATTGAATTAGCTATTTAAGATGTTTCCTGCAAGACGTAGAAAATTCTCCAAAAATAAAAAAAGTTAATGCCAGTGTAGATTTTTAAGTAGATCTAACATTGATGAATATATAATTTATAGTTAATTAACATATATATTACTATCTTAACAAGATTTTTCAACTTTAGTTTTTCACTTCCTTATGTGACAATAGAACTACATATTAGGATGAAATTAAATTTTTATTCACATAAAAGTGGAGAATTAATCTTTGGCTCTTTACAAAAGTAATTTATATTAATCAAAGCATTTTAACATTTTTGACGTTCAAATTATACACACCAAATTTTTTTAAGGTGTCAGTTCTATTCATTTTTGAAAAAATACCTTTAATTTACCTGCCTGATGACAGAGTACAGGTGATGGTTTATTCTGGACTATGTATACGTCCTGGCTTTTTAAATACACCTTCACCATATGTTATATTTGTTCACACTTTTTATGTTGGTAAAAGGTTCAGTTTAAGTGAAAAACATTTTTACATTCCTTGTTAAACTGGAATTAACACACACACACACACACACACACACACACACACACACACTTTTCAACAAATAAAGTAATAATTTGCAACAAATTAAAGGAGTTTTTCCGCTTCTAAGAAAATATCTATTTGCGATTGTAAATTTCTACCGCTGTATCGAACTGCCCACCTAAATATGAAACACACATCGCGTACAACACTTTTTAATTAAATGCAAATATGGAGAATTCAAACATTATTGTGAACATGAAACACAGAAAAAAATGAACAAAATAAAATTAGAGGAATTGTTTTTCATATACAGGAGATGGCCAATTGAGAATTGTATTATCCAGCATTTGCTTGATTTATTTCGCAAAAGCTATGATAAGTGAACTCTCGTTATAATTTAAGTACCTTTTTACAACATTAAATTACATTGTATTTTTACTTTCTCTATTTGCTTAGGCATGAATGAGGCCCAAGGAAAAATGACCATCCAGAAATCTAGCCGTGGACCAATCGCCATCTGTGAATGTTCCATTGATGGTAGCTATATTGAATTAGAGAACACTAAAGCTAAGGTTTGTATTTATTATAATTGTTTACTACTAATACTAATACAAATTTTACCTGTTGAGTTGGATACATACTTTTTCTTTCGGGAGTTTGTTTTGAATGTTCATCGTATGTCTTGCTGTAAAGAAAGTATGTGGGTCCTACAGATCCGTTCATTTTTGGATCGGTTATAAATTTGGATTGCTACTTACACCTTGAAATCAGAGAGATATATTTCACAGTAAGTAGTTATATGTAGGAACTGTAGAGAAGAGACATATGCCCAATTTAAGTAAACAGCTTTTGATATTTACGCTTATTCATTTTTAACAACTAAATGTACAGCTAGATCAAATTTTTAGATTTTTACCAAGACCAGTCTGTTGTACACATACAATTTTTAAATTTTGGCAACTTTGCTTATTTGTTTAAAGTTAAGTTATAATAGGGAAGAATAACTCATTTTAGGAGTTTTACGAGTTGCCCCTTCTAGATGTATTTTCAATAAATTATCATTTGACAAAATTCAAACTTCTTGTAAATTTTATGATTTATAGAAAACCGGTAAAGGTGCTAAACACCAACAGGTAAAATTGTGCATGGGCATAAAGAAAATTTAATTCCAATATCTTTATTTTTGTCTATGAAGTCATAGTCCCCATTTCCTTGCTTATAATTGTATAAAAAATTAATAAATAAAACGCATTCGGTTTTAAATGTGTTCAAGGCTTGATCCGAAAAAAAACCACCTAATCGTTTCATGATTAAACTTATTGTTTTTTTCAATTTTTAAAGACTGGTCCAAGTCCTAATGGTCATTTATGAGGCTGTATGGCTGAACTTGTTATGCTTATCCCCGTTTTTTTTTTTTTTTTTTTTTGGATGCTAGTATCAAGTGTATATATATTTATTGACAATGAAAGGGGACTATGAACTCTTCTATTTCTGATTTTTTCAGACACCTTTTTTTCAAATCTACTTTCTTTTAACATTTGTTAAGTTATTTACGCCTTATTTTGAGGTTTTGGTCTTTCGGTGACGTGGCTAACTTTCTCAATCACTTTATTCTACAAATGGTTTATAAATAAAGATAATAAAAAATTGTAACTGAAAAAAAATGTACTTGACAGCTTAGTTACCAAAGCTAACAGGAATACGGTACAATACAAGTACATAATAGAAACATAAGATGAGTTTAGACAAACGCTTATATAGACCACTCCCGACTTCGCACCAGCAATGGAGTAAAAGTTCAGAGATGTGGTTAAAATTTAACTAGAGGAACACCACCTACATAGCTTAATTTATAGTGACCCATAAATCGTAGCATTAGCTTCTACTTTAAATGTGTTAATACTGGTTTCATAATGAATGATTAACATAATCTACAACTTACTTTTCGATTGATAAATTATCCAGTACATTGGTTATAAAGAATACGTTTATTTCTCTTCATTTTTTAACATTTCGGATCTTTGTCAGTAGTTTAAGGACTTAAAACAATAACTAGTCTCAATACACATTAGAGGTTAACACCTTTCTGTCTACTTAAAACCTTCGTTATCTCGATAATTCATCGAATCGGTACATCACGTTTGAAGATCGGGATACATACGAAACATATTGCAAAACCTATTTTAAATCATTATAATATCGATATAGTAATTGGTTCCGTAACCCTCAATTCAATTCTTCATCTAAGACGGTACTAGTACTCCTAGATTATCATACATACACGTTGTTTACACAATATTCTTGTGTTTTGATAACACTGGTAAAGAATAAAACACCATGTATTTTTGACATCAAATTTGAACAGTTATGTTTATAAGCAAAATCATTTTTATAACCGTTGATAGTTGGAAAATATTTCAAATAATTAAGAAGTAAAATAAAATTTTAAATCGTTTAAGTATTTTATTATTACTTATCATATTTTAAATCATCTGTTAACTTTAGCCGATAGTAAAGCTTCTCTATTTTGTTAAGGCTGTGATTCTCTTTTATTTTCTTGTAATAGGCTCAAAACTTAAAGGGATGGAAACTTGTAAGAACTGGTACTGGAAAAGGAGGTAGAGTTAACAGTTATGAATTTGGTGATGTCACATTGAACCCCGGTCAGAGCATCAGGGTATGTGTTTTTTTTTTAATTTTAGGCATATTTTTGCCAATTCGTCAATGAAATTTAACTGTCGAAACTTTTCGTGAATGAGGAGGCATTTAAAATACTTATATACATTCTGTTTTTGTTTTGAAATAATAGGCTTGTTATATAAAGTGTTTCTTTGGCTATTATTTATTTTGGTGAGGGATGATAGCCGAGTTGTGAAGGCGTGAGGCACAAATCATTCTATATTACTTTGCGGATGCGATCACGGTTGACCACAAGTTATGTGTTATGTTGTTTAAAAGGCATCAGCATTTTTATATAATCACGACGAGAGCCATGTCGTTTTTTTCTAATGAGTAATTAGTAATTTTATGGTCTGTTTGATTCTAGCGCGTTTATAGTGCAACGTTTTGTTATAGTGTTAGCTTTAGTCGGTATACCGCAGACAAGCAAACCACTTCCGGTCACATTGTCCTGGCACCGGGTGAACCAGTCATTACTATGTCCGTCTAATGTCGAGAGCCTGGCGAGACAGCAGTTTATCAAATTTTAAAGTCTTTTATATGATCCAGTGATGGTTCGTCCCCATGACCTCCCGGTGGCCTTTATCCATTTTACTTCAAGATAAAAATAACGACGGCAACGTAATAATAACATTATATTGTACTCTCATTGCAAGGCTTTATTACATATTTCAGGTATTTGGAAAGACTGGAAAGGAAATGCACGAAGATAAATTTATGGATAATGATGCAGTTGGTACTTTCTCCATGTGGGGATCTGGCAGTTGTGAAGTTAAATTGATGGACAACACTGGAGCAGTAAGTCTATCTTTGAAATTATTTAGTAGAATCAGATCCCCAAAATCTGTCATTTAAATCACTTTCGATGTTTAAATAGTACAATTAAGATCGCTTTTTCGGGGACTCATGCACTTTTAAATCTGAAATTAAAAGTAATGTACGAAGTACCATGATAATTCAAATTCGTGAAAAAAATTTTATTCCACAAATAAGTCATGTTACACGTTCACTTAAAAGTGCCTTTTCTATTAAATTTAGCACAATATATGGTTCATGGTAAGCATGTGATGGTCGTTTGAGTTTTTACAAGGAATTCTTTAATTCACACACACACACACACACACACACACACACACACACACACACACACACGGAGTTTTTCGACTGAAAAATGTAAACCTATAACTAGGAATATAATAATAATAATAATAATAATAATAATAATAAAAGTAATAATAATAAAACCAACACAATCAAGAACACGACAAAATACAATATAATAAAAGCAACTAAACTAGACACAACAGCAAAAAGAGACACGTGTGATGGTTGATAAAACTCGACTGATATTTAAACGTCCAGTTTTGCTGGTAAAAACACTGTGTATAATGTGAGTAAAAAGGACAATTAATAAAGAATCTATACGTTTTTACTGATAACATTATATTTTCTTTCTTTTTTAGGAAAAGGCAACACTTAACTGCAGATTCAACATGTAAAAAAGAAAATCATAGGTTATTTCAATTACTATACATTCCAGAATTTTATGTATATGGCAAGATCCAACATTTTGGACAATGAGAGGAATTTCGCAATATGTTTCATCGTGCTTATTATTGTTACTGCTAAAAATCTAGTAAATATGAATACTAAAATTCTATATTTTTGTTGTTTTTCTATTTTTGCATAACATATTCTTATTTTGTACAAGAAAAATCAATTACTTATATGTTTTTTAATTGAAAAAGCTAGTAGTTTAGCATTTAGCCGGTTTTTTTGCATTAAACTGAAATTGTGGCTTGATATATTAGCATTGGAGTTTATTATATATATCTTGTTCACATGAATTATGTATGGACATTCAGTAAAGTCGGTAGATATAAGTGTTTTAGACACAACTGTTTTTGTGGACCTGCAACGATGCCTTTAATGACATTATGATTTAGAGATTACAGAAATATGCATTCAAGTGGTGTTTTGATATTACAAGAAAATTCGAGCAAGTAGCGTTTTGATAATGGAAACTAAAGTGTTTTTTTTTGTCTTCCGCAATGAAGAACATCACGTGACCTTTTACATGTGACGCTTTACTTGCAAATGTTTCAAACATGAATTTAGCAAGTTTTGCCATAGTTATGCGTAATATAAACATACTTGCCATGTTTTTATAATATGTTTTAGGAAAAAATGGTTGTGATGATGATATCAACGAGTACATTAAAAATTGTTAACCTGGTCACCAAACATTGTTATATCACTAAATTTGGAGTAGAATCATAACAAATTTTTACTATTTTTTATAAATTTATTAAATACACATTTATTGAATCTCTTTAAGCGATACATTCACATTTTTAAAAGGTTCAAACTTTGAAGGAAGGGTTCATTTTATGGAGTGAATTTTATTGATATTTTTTTTTACAGATATTTCATTATTTTATCTTTTTTCAGAAAGCTTTTTAAAATACATATACTAATGACATTTATTAAAATAGCTTTTTGTGGTTGTCCTTGTTACGTGTCGTATTGTTGATATTATTACCATGGCGACGAAATGTTTTGTTTGTTTATTGCAATGTTGAATTATTGTTAGAGAGGGAAAATTGAAAGTTTAATATTTAGTAGCCGTGTCTTCAAACAGGCATTCGTTTTTAAATTTTATCCAATTTATATATATTAAAAAGATATATATTGTAGCGTGTTTGCCTTTTTGAAATAAATATTTCCTATATATTAAAAGTGAATATTGTTATGATTTGCATGAAATGCCGAATAATTTTATACATTGTACTTTCGTAAAAGTAAAAAAAAATGAATTATTCAAACCGGGATCCGAACCCTTAACTTTGGTAGACGATCTTTCGACTGAGAAATGCAACATTTTATTGAGACTGTCCAGCTACATTTCTCCGTTTTTTATAATTGATTCGTCTTAAATCGATACCACCGAGATCAACCTGTTGATCAGATTATCTAAGTTGTTGGTATAACATCTATATGTAACAACAACATGAAATAGACCACAATCAAGTCTGGAATAATGCCTTCCTAATTACAAGGGCGTTCTTTGAACCAAGCTTCTCGACTACATATCGAAACGTGACTCGTATATGTATCTTGCAAAGGCCAGAAGTATCAAGAATAAAACGTTTAATTATGATATGCATAATAAAAAAACTACACAAAAGTCAATTGTATTAAACCAAGTTGCTCAAGCTATCACAAGTGTAATTATAAGGTAAATGGAAACTATTTGTCAGGTAGTTTGTCATTTTCTTAAATGGCAAATGTATCCGGCATATATTATGACCCACTGGTTGTTAACAAGTGTTGTGGTCGGGATCGGCAATAGTTTATTTACCATACCACTAGATATATACTTTAGTGCCTGTCCAAAGTCAGCAATTTTATAAAAAGATGTTTAAATGTGTGCTTTACTCTTACTTTTTTGTTTTGGATTTGTGTTTTATTATATACATGTATTGTGTTGTGTTTTGGTTGCTTCTTGCTGTTGCCAAGCATTCTTTGACAACTTCGCTGGTCTTCGATTACAAAAAATGTTATTACAACCAGCTGTTCTAGAAGTACTTTTTGTTTAGTCTGCAGCTTCAGAAGAAGATAATACATGTATGTTCAGTCAAAGGGATATTTGGCAAATCTATTACAACCAATTTCTTTTAAACTTAATAACCTTGTACAATTGCTTATTTGTATCCACACACACACACACACACACACACACACACACTTTTACGATTTTTCGTTTTCTTACGTTGTATTATTTTTTTAACTTTCTTTTTATTTATTGATTTTTTAACGTTTTTTCCAAGTTTTTTTATCTGTCTGTTTGGTTTTTGTCTTTTTTCGTGCTACTTATTTGTCTTTCTACTTTTCTTGGCGTTTTATCCTGTCTGATTTTAGAGTTACTTCCCCTAGTAAATATCAACAGCAACGAAGTACAAAACACTAAAACACTGAACAGAGAGTGGAAGTAAACAAAGGAACGAAATAGAAATAAGAAGCGCTATAAACACATTGTATTCCTTGCTTAACTATCTGTGCTCCTTGGATCAATGGGTATGATTAAGAAAGCAAATAAGGCAGCAATGAAATGTTAATGCCTCAACCTGGAAAAGTGATTACAGGTATTCCAAAATATGTGCGAGCAAGTTTATAATCTTACTTACTCCTGATGTCATTGATGTGCTTTTATTTTTTATAAAATAATAAAAACAAGACATAAAAATAAATTTTAATACTGCTTGAACGGACAAAAGATAACAAAAATGTACTGATTCAATAGAACATGATGTGTCAATATATTTAAGTAACAATTGTATGTAAAGAATATTTATGTTATGAAACAACCAAAATGCTCTTTGGAACAATAGAGAACCGCTCCATCTGTAGAACTTTTGCAATCTGTACGGAAATATATTCTTCTCTAGGCTGTAATGTCTTATACAATATCACCATTTGGATGATAACAACGTTAACACGTAAACAACCAATACTTTCATTATCTTTTTTTTCAAATCCCAACTAACAGCTACCCATTACATTAATAAAAATAATTAAAATAAACGTTTTAACAATGATTTGTAAAGAAGTTTTGACGAAAATAAACTTACAGCGAACAATGCAGTCTATGATTATTTATCTGTATGCTTCGGGAAATATGTTTTGTAAAAGAAAAACATTTTATTGTATCTCAAATCAGACAAAAAAAGCACCAACTTAATGTTTTAAAAGTGAGCATCTTCTTTGTTTTATCTTTCTTTGGTTTTTACAATTTTCCAATTAATTCTAACTAAATGATAAAAAAGCCTTGAGCATACTTTGAACTACACAACAGTTTTTTTTTTAAATCAATACTTTTTGAAATTTAAGCTTGATCAATAGCTTTTCGGTTAATTCATTAACAGCTTTGTCGGGTTTGAACCGAAAAATCCACAACTATACAGATGTTCGTTAAGTGTTATATTATCTATTTTTACAAATGAAAGATTGCAGAAACTTTTCATACTGTTTGATAACCTAGTAACCTAGTCAGTCCTTGACTGTCTACAATGAACTTGTTTGATTCGGGATTTCTTTTGGGTTTTGAACCATGCATCATCTTCCACAATCTGTACAATGGCGCATTTCTTGTAAAGTACCCTCACAATATAGTCCACCAAAACGAGGCTTTGGATTGTTACATGACCTAAGTCTCTGCTGGTATCCTTGACAGTCTCTCACAACAACGCATTTTGACCATGGTGACCATTCACTAAATCCACCATTTATAGCTACAGAAGAGAAGAGTTGGAAACATATTTAATTTTGATAAAAACTCTAATTGAATGGCAATTATCGCAATAATCCAAAACAATATATTTGTAATTTAAGGGTTGAATATTGATTAATGTCGCATCAGTTAATTTCTCATCTATTCCCATGAAGACAAGTTTTTTTTAAAATAAATTTCAGGTGTTAATCTAATCACATTGTCATGAGCTGTGTAAGTTTTATGCAAGTCTCTGATCATAGTCTGCTTTTTTACGACCATCATGTATAAATATAAAATCGCGACAATGTTAAAGAGCGACAAGTTTTCTGACTCCGAGTCAACAAGCAGAGAACTACGACATAATATCTGCGGTCGACCGATGTCGAGCACAAACCACTGGAACCTGCCTATAACTGGTTTTGCAATAAAAAACAAACATACCAGTCCTTGTCCAAATCATTCATGGCATATAAAAATATGGGTGATATAAAAAATGTGAAGTAAATTCTAATAGCTTGGTTTAATAACATGATAGTATTTTAATAAATTAAATAAAATAAGATTAACTAGTCCTAGGTCAAAGAAATGAAAAAAGGTTGCTTTAAAAACATTAAGAAATAGTTCATTATCCAGGAATAAAACTTACGACAAAGATGTCTGTTACACTGTCGTGTTTGTGATCTTATTCCTACGCAATCTGTTCCACCATTTACAGGGATTGGGTTATTGCAGAGACGCCTTCTAGTTCGAGTTCCACCTGAAAGTATATTTATTTACAATTAATTTAAACCAGAATTTTAATTGATAATATATATCTTACTTTATAGAGAGAAAACATTCACTAGGCAACAGCCAGAGCAAGAAGAAGGAACAGAAACTGTATTTGTGAGTTTCATACTTGGTTTCATAAAAATGATGTACTCCTCACACAAAAATAATTATAAAAGTCCTTACCAGGATTCTTAGCCAAATAGTCAAAAGTATGCACTTACGAATGGCATCGAATCTCACACTTTTGGTATGAATCCCACTTGACGCAGATATATGTGAAAATGCTTGTCATTTTGTTTGTTTGGTCGGTGATATTCTCCGGGCATTTCGGTTTTCTCTATTATCCCAGAACTTACAACTTCGATATAAGTCAAAAAAAAACTTGACCTGGGAATAATACACCATTACTCAACTCTTCTTTTTGTATTTGCATCAAACGCAAAGAACAAAAATACTCAGTGTCAATTTTGCATTTGTTACCCCAGAGACGATTTTTCATAAACAAATGACAAACAAACCTCCACATTCTTTTGAACATTCACTCCATTCCATCCATTCGCCGAATGCGCCATCTACTGGAAGACGTGATAAAAATGGGCGGGTAGCGCCAGCACCCCATTCCTGTAATAAAACAATGAATGTTATTTATAAATACAATTCTTAAAGTAAGTTCTAAAAAGTGACTGTACAGAGCCATAGATAAAAATATAAACCAAATCGCTTTCTATTACCTAATTTACTTCGGTTGTCAACTTGTAAGTTACTTTAAAATCTCTACATACAAATATTAGAATTAAAACGTTTTAACATGATTATGATATACACATATCATGCGTTACGTTTAAATGCTTTGTTTTTGAAAGTTAAATAATTATAATATGACATGAACTTTAAGAAAATATCTTCTATTCACTCACTTTATGACATTCTTTAAAGAAAAATTATATCAGTTTTAATAGAGAAGCTTTCTTTAAATTCTGATAATTAATGGATATAATTATCAACATTATAATGATATAGATTTCTGAAATTTACGTTCTTTGTTTTATATCCAATAAATGTAACAAATAATAAATGTTTTTATAAACCTTGTCGAATTTAAAGGATTTACTGAAAAAATGACGAACATTTTAGCCACTTACAGCAGGTGGAGACGTAGAAGTCAATGGAATTATTTTATTCGATAACTGCTTTTATTCGTCTTTTGCCAACCTGAAATGATAGTTATGATAATAAAAAGAATAATAATAAAACTCTTAATAATAATAATAACTCAATATTCACCAAAAACAATTGTGAACAATAAATCATTTAAAACTCAGATATGATGTTGAACAGTTCATTAAAAAAGTGACAGAAATGTAAGTTTTATCATTGACTTTTAAAACATATTTAACATGTTTTTAAACATCTTTTTCGTTTTTTTAGAAAATACATTTTCAGCCTTGTACAACATGCATTAGGCAAAAAAATGACATAAAAAGTAATAATTGCCAAAACCACAAAAGAACAACCACAAATCAAACGCATGAATAAAAAAACAGAGAAATCTATGTTCTTTAAGAGTGGTGTTGCTCTGTTACATTTGAAGACTATATTATGCTACATACTAATCTGTCACCTGTTATTTTTGCACCTAGACGTTTGGTCAATGTTAGGGGAATTAAAAAATAATCTTGTGTAAGCGCTATAATACTTACAATTACAGATTTTCTTGTATATTTAGGATAAGCAGACGTTCTACAGTCTCCAGCCTTTCTATTTCCACTGATTATCTTAATACGGACCATCGGACACAATCCATTGCAGTCTGTCTTAATGTCAGGTGTTCTTTCCTTGAAACTGAGCAACTTAATAAAGAGAAGTCTGAAAAAGGAAAAAAACACATTTGGATTTTTTTAATTTTAAACCGGTGTTTGCTTTCTGCTTCATGAAGGTGTCTGTATTTTACCATAGTTTAATATATAGATGTGTCCGTACGCTCATATTCGACATGGTTATTTATTTTTACTTGTACGATTTTAATACTGCTCAACTTTAAAGGCTGGGACATATAATAGCTTGCATTAAATGATATGAGGGATTTTGAGTGACTTACTAGAGAAACATCTCCTATCAAACAGGAGATAGAAGTTTAAATTTTAAAAAGCAACTCAGCTCTATCAAGCATTTTTCATGACCTTTTCAAATGTCAATTGATAATCTTTGTTCAATCTTTCGGTTAATCTATGAATAAAAATTAAAAAAGTATGCAGTGAGCATATAAAACATTTCATATCATCCTAAAGTAACAACACAACACAGCAAGGTAACATGAAGAATGTTACCATTGGAGTTTTTGGCCAAATCAAGCACAATTAAAGATTAACCGTTTAAAGATTTTCTAACCAAATGAATACAAAGCAGTCTTTTTTCCTTTTTTAAACAACATGACTTCGATAAATGTTATTTGGTAAAATAGACGTAAAACAAATTAACGAGCTAAGATGAAAAAAGGATACAAAAGTATAACTTCAATACCGTTTTATTTGATTTACGACAGTGTAAAGTACTCTTTTTACAAACCCTTTATTTGTATTCAATAACAAATTGGATTCAAAAAAATATCGTATTAATAAAGATGATAAAAATGTTATTTGAATACAGATATTTGTTACCGGAAAAGCTCTATACATTTAATTATATATATACATACCCAGCATTTTTATCCCAAAAATATGCTCCACCCTTTAGGTCGCTGTCAAGCTGATCGATACTGTCTACTCTACGCCATTTGTCTAGTGTTGGCTGCCATAATGGTGACCATGAATAAAGGTCAAATACTGCATTCTTTGGAAGACAGACTCCGATCCGAACGGGATAACCTCTGCAATATTAGGAAATAATGTAGCATTATATAGGATTAAAGAAATGAAATGAAATTTAAAAATCACAAAATCATTTCAATTTAGAAATCTTTGGCTTTGTCAGCTTCCGTTATAAGTAAAATAGTTGGGACACAAACTTTAAAAATGTTGATTTTGTAGTCTTTATTCATTCAAACAGGTGCAATTAAAAGTATTTTACACAAAACAGATCAATGTCAAAACTGTCATCAGTTATTGAGTTTTAATCTGTCATCAGTTATTGAGTTTTTTAATTTGAATTCTGATTTTTTATGGAAAACAATAATCATTGTTAACTTTTATTTAACAAAGAGTACCAAAATTTTATTTCGCTAATGAATTTTACATCCTCAACAAAACTATATATTTGTATTTAAATGCTTGTTTTTTTTATCTGATATTGCTTTCCTCATTTTAAAAAGTCATAAATATAACAACAACTTCTTGTCAACAGCTTAGCATAAACATTTATAGTCAATTGTGAAATATTAAGCGAAATGCAAAGTTATGCGTTTAAATGAATAAGAACTGTGTCGAGCTTTCTTTCGATATCGTCCTTCAAATACTATAATCTTAAAAATTCGTAATTTACCTTTCAACGCCTTCGCCAAAAACATCGAAAGATTTTGGTATTTGGTGTGTCCAGTGTAAGGTATAGCTATGTGTCCCTCCTAATATGGCCATAAACTGTGCCGAGTTCTCTGCTGTCAAATTCTCCGAAAATTTTGGAATATCGTCTCTTACCATAAGAGGCATAGTTGTGCCTTTATCTTCTTGGCTGTCAATTTTCACATGTAACTAAAAGAATTCATATCGGAA
Organism: Tegillarca granosa; assembly: GCA_029721355.1. Classification (NCBI taxonomy): domain Eukaryota; kingdom Metazoa; phylum Mollusca; class Bivalvia; order Arcoida; family Arcidae; genus Tegillarca; species Tegillarca granosa. Next base: position 27,441,972 of record CM056606.1, read on the forward strand.
TAATGCTTATATGTCAACATGAAAAATGTTAAGTCAATATAATAAGACACAACATCGTTGGTAGGGACATTTATCTATGTTTTCAACTTAAGATTGAGTCAATTCATTGGTCATCATTTACTGTCCCAATAAATATCATGTTATTTCAGTATAACTTTTGAATTCAAATACGTGAAAAACATTGGCATAGGTAAACAAATTCGAGCTATGAGTTTTTTCTTTGTATATAGTTTTTCCATCATTGGTTCAGAGATTATATTTTTGGTGAGATAAATTAGTCAAAGAGCAAGGTGAAAGTTTAATGTGTACTTCTCCTTTGCAAATATTTTGTCAAACTTTTAAAAAAATTGTAGGTACATTTTTGTTCTAGCATATAGAAAAAAATCGTATAATATATATATTGTTTTACCTTTCCAAACTTATAAGGACACAACGCCATATTCCAGTTTCTTCTGTAAGCACACGCTTCTGTTGTGTAGAACGGTCCGGGTTTCACCACTTGAAGCCCAGGGACAGATGTAGCAGAACCATCTAAATCACGAAAAGTAGCGCCTTTATCACCATCCATATCAGCAAATCCATGTTCTGTACTGTTACCATCATAGATACGTGTACCACTAGCAGGCTGTAAATTATTAATTTTCCCATTTCTATAATTACTGCTTTTTCATTGATAACCATTATAAAGCTCCGATTAGCCCAAAAAGTTTTAGCTATGCCGACAATAATAAGTTTTCTAATATTTTGTATTTAATTTTTTGGTTTAAAGTAGTTTCAATTTATACAGAAGCATATCACTAGTTGTAGTGTACAAAGTTTCGAAACAACCAAAGAGTCAATGCAATATAATTTAAAGAAAGGAAAGACTTAATATATTGCTATTAGATTGAAGATGTTTATCCAGTCAGTAAAGGTTTAAATGTTATAGATGATTTAAGATGTAACATAGTACGTTCCCAGAGGTTATTCTGTAGAGCGACTTGTTGATCCAAACGAAGGTTTTCATTATGTATATAACAAGTTCTTTGGATTTCATAGCTTTGCGGACACTTCTATTACCAATTTGAATTGAATATTTAATTATAATATGATAAAATTTATGTGAAATAAACAGGTAATTTTCTTAGATATAACAATTTTGATCAATAGAAGAAATAAAACAAACATAACAGTCCTTGTCCATATCAAGGAAATCTAACAAAATCTAGCATTCATGAACATGAACATTTTATTAGAATATTAACGGCTGGAATTTTTTCAGTTTTCCTACTTCTATACAAAGTAATATAAATTAACATGGTTTGTAAGTATCCGGTACAAAATGATACAGGGTCAGTAGAAAAGATACTGAGTGAGGCGTGAGCCGAAACCCGGTATCTTTTTTACTGACCCTGTATCATTCCGTACCCGACACTTACAAACCATGTAAGTTTTTTACCCTACCGATGACCCAATGCTAGATCTATTTTTTTAAAAATAGAAATATTGCTAATGAAACGTTCGCCATTTTTGTGGACGTTTACGTTAGCGACAGGGGACGTAACTCTAACCCACCCGGTATCAGCCTTGCTGACCCAGTATTTTTGCGCGTGCGGCTATGTACGGAATGATACTGGGTTGGTCATGTGATTCAATTTAGCCAATCACTATTATAGAATTTAGTCAGAGGTAGGGTAAATGCAGATATTGAATGCATTATATCGTAATCAACAAGATATCCCCAGTTTTGTATGTCAGTTCAATAATTTAATGTCAGATTTTTACATACCCCATCATTAAATCCAAATTGTAGTCCTGATGTGGCACTAACAGCAGAATTATAAAATTTATTCTCTCTTTTAAAACCTATTGCAGCCATTTTATACAGATCATTTGTTTTGAATGCATTAAACCAAACATTGTGTGCATATATTGGTCCATCATAGAAAATAAATCCTAAAACTGGATGGTGTCTGAAAAAAGTCAATGAACAAAATAAAATAGTTTAACATTTTCTGAAATGTTCTTCAACAGATAAGATTGTTAAGAAAATACAAAGTACTTTTACATATATTTTAAAACATAACTTGACTCGAATGTACAAAGCTTAGTCATAAATAAAAAAGAACAAAATCATTTTTAAAACTTTTGAAATGATCTTGAAGATTAGTTAACAGATAAGGTTGTCAAGAAAGTACAAAGTACTTTAACATATACATGTATTTCAAAACATCACTGGGTTCAAATGTACTAAGCTTTTTCACAGTTAATCAATTACAAAGCCTAGCTTGGAAAAACAATAAATAGAACACTTATGATTATTTTAATTTATTAAATTAATTCACACGATGTTTTGCTTACGGCCATAATGGATTATGGTTATGCATAAAATCTAAGAAATGACAAGTGTATTTTATTATTTTATTATTTATTTTGTTTCTATAATTGAAATACACGTAGCTAATTATTCATATTTTTATGGTATATATACATCAATGTCACGAAAAGATAACTGTAAAAAATGTCTGAAAATTCAGTTCAATAAGGCATTTTTAGAATTTTAACATGCGGTTAATCTAAACTTTACTTACATATCCCAAGGTATTGAAAAAGCACGATTTAACGACTCCCATGTTGATTTCTCCTTATTAAAGTACTTTGTTGGTTCCCCAATATTTTCCGTTTCGCCAAGAATAACACTATCTGTTAGAAACTGCTCTCGACCTATTGATCTTAATATAGAAAAAAATTAAACATTGCAATTTAATTACACTACAATCCAAATTAAAACAATAAAAGTAGTGTAACTGCAAATTGGTTTCGTCGCATCAGCATACTTTTGCTTTACTCAACAAAACAATTATAAAAAATCGCACTTAAATATAAACAATATCAAATCCGGAGTATGAATAACACGCATGGGATTTATTTTCATTTTGCTCTTAGATTTTGCTTACGCCTTCATTTTATATGTCAATTGACTGACAGAATAGACCTCCAAAATTCATTTAACATTTAGCTAAAATACAGTAGCCAATATTCTAAAGATAAAATTGACTGTATTGCTTTGCATTTTTGCTTACCTTGCAAAAATTAGTCCCCTTGCACTATCGGCGAACCTAAAAAACAATAACATATATTCAAAATTTGAAAAGGCTGAATAAAATCGTGCTAATAATCGATTAACCAACAGGTATTTTACAAATTGCGAATTTCCGGAAAACAAAGTTCTGATTAATCTGCATGTAACTAAGGTTGGCTTTCTCTGCTCTGCCAAGGAACAATAAAGGAAAAAATAATAAGTAACATATATACGGTATGTGGAAACAGAACACCAGCATATATAGTGTGTTTTAATAAAGTGACAAGTAATAAATAGTTTATTATTTTTTTCGTATTAAGTTTGATATCCTAGTTGATGGAAGGGGTTTACAAAACGTCTAGCAGATAGTTGTTTGTGAAAGTGATATGATAATGAGTTGTACTTACGACGATTTTGTCACCTCTATCAAGCCTCCACGTATCCAAGCATTCTGAATATTGTTTTTATAAACTGTATATAAAAAGAAAATATAAAAGATAAAAACATAATTTTTTCGTACTTTATCCGATTTTTCTATCATTTTAAGAATAAATCTTTTTCAATCGATCAAGTAATACAATTCTTATTGAGTTTAACTTTGTTTTTATTTCGATACAATTTTTTATTTTACTTTGCACATATAAATATTTAATGAATGTTAATATGATTTGAAAAATTACACTGTTGTCAATACAAAGAAAGACATTAGGAATTTCTGGGACAAATATTAGGAAAACATTAGACAACATTAATCAAAATGAATACGAAATAAAAAAAGAATAAGGCAAAAAAAAAAATAAATAAAATCGAATGAATCAGCGAAACGGAAAAGGGAAAAAATTAACATTCCGCAGTCCAGAATGAAAAAGATCATTTAAGCATACGAGAGTCTAGAGTACTGGTTTCATTCACATTAATAAAGACTACAAAGGAGACGAATAAGTATGTCAGTAATAAGACAACTTACCTGTAAGTCTCTTGATAATAACTTTCTTAGGTTTTGATTTTTCATCACTTGGATGTTCTGTAGGATCATATTTATTAATCAATCCAGAACTCTCGTCCTCTAGAAGTTTCTGATCAATATTTAATCCATTCTATAAGAGAATATAATATCTAAGTATCTTTTTTAAAAGTATATAAAATATTTTGCATAAAAAAGAAAATCATTCTGCACATGTGGTAGGTTTTAATTATATACAACAACTCTGTGAAGTGAATATAAAAATAATTAATAATAAATAATTATAACATGTTTGTGGTTTCGCAATCGCATAAAAATAAAATAAAAACAGTAAAGCAAGGAGTTTTATAGTGTTTTTACTATGTAATCATCAATCACATTGGTTTTGTTAAATTATTTAGAGGATATTGATTCAGTGTACTTACTGCTTTATTTGAGTGTGCTACATTGTTGTAGAATTCTGTTATTGCTGTGTGTGTGGCTTCGTTTTTCTCCATGAAATGCAATTTACGAGAATCCCCTATAGGTTCTTCAGGAAATAAAAACCAAAATCCTGTATGCTGTAAAAAAAAATATAAAATTTTGTAGCCGAGAACGAGTAGTTTGGCAAAGCATGACAATAACCAAACAAACAGAAGGAATACAAAATGCAATAAATTTTAATACCTTGATTCGAATTTAAAAAAAGTGTTTTCATGATTACCATCGTCCATAAAACCTATATAAAGCAATCAAAACAATACGATCGGAAAATGAACAACGTCTAAACATGATACAAATATTATCATCTAAGCAGAAAAATAAAAAATAAGAATGTCCAGATTCTGGTATTTGTTTGTTTGTTTTTTTTCAAAATGCTATAGAAACAATACAGAACTATAGTTATAATTGTAATCGATCTTCTTTTAAAAGTCATGTCTAAAAGTACAATATAATCCTGAATGCTATAAGTCGAATATACATTTATATAACATAACTGTAAAACTCCACCTACATCACTTCCTGCGGCAACATTATTTTTCAATATTGTTAATGGATTGGTAATCCAGAATGTTGCTGGACTCCTGAAATATAATATAGTTATCATTATAAAACATTACGACCAAAGGGGAAAATGTCTTTTTTTAGTGTAGTTTTTCATTGCTTTTGAATTATGATCCTATATTCTTGTACTTATAATGTACATCTCAGTTAAAAGTCGCATTGTATACAATAATCTCGTTCTAACTGTAAACTTTTTGCTTATATTGAAGTCAAAAAATAGATAATCAATTGGTTTTGAAAATATGGTGTCGCAAAGTTAAACAAGTTTTCTAATACACGTTCAATTTTTGAAATATTTTGCACAAAATTGTTCAAGGTGTTGATTGTTATTTGGTCCCAAGATATCATATCCCTTTTCAATTTTTAAAGTAAAAACAAATAACATATTGATCATACTGATGAGGAATGATTTTCCGAAATGTGCTCATCTGGCACATCAAAATTTAGCAGGTATTTGTTATATATTTACTATCCCTGAGCGGGTACCGCTGCTGGTGGAGAAAATATCCCCGAGGGTATCCACAACTCAGTAGGCAGTACTTTGTGCTGTCAGAAAATATACTATTTAGCAATATTTTCAGTCTGTTCCTTCATGCAAAACATTCCTTAGCTGGATTTGGATTCACATATTTTTGGAACTTTGGATTCATTGATTTTCAACCGTTTGGCGTATGTTTTTTAATCTATCAAATTTTTTAGCCCCTAGTGTCACTGAAGAGGAAAGATTTTCAGAAATGTGCACATCTGGCACATCAAAATTTAGCAGGTATTTGTTATATGTTTTCACAAATTAATAATCAAGTTGTCAAGTAATTACTATCCAAAAAGCTTCATCCATTGCAAACACACTTAAAATCCTCATATTATTTCGTATCATTCATAATATATTGTCATATATTTTGTTATATCAGTTATGATAAAATGAAATTAAATTAAAAATTTTCGAGAATAAATCAAGCATGAACAACAAAATATATTAATAAAATTAATATAAATGAATAAACAATGAATAATGCAGCTTATAAAGCTCTTCATTTATACAAAAAGCAAGTTACAAGACTAACATGAAATGCAGTTAACAGTATGCGTATACTAAGTGACACCTGAAGTCAAAACTCGAACAACTAGACCAAGAGTGCTTATCTATGTAATATTATACTCACTCATCTGACGGTGTGAGTGATCCTTTCATTGTAGCTATGCCTATGTTTCCGTCCAAAAGGGTATTCTTTTCTCCGCCATCTTCAAGAAAATATGCATGCCCCAAAGTTTTATAGCAGACGTTATCTATAACCTTGAAAAAATATTTAATAATAACCAATAAAATTTTTAATAATTTATAAGTTATCGTACAGCTTTCTTTTTTCGAAAATTAAGCACAACCAGGTCGATTGTATATACAATGCATGCAATATATAAAACAAAGACATGTAATAATATATGAATATACCAAGAGAATATGTCTGTTGGGCCGGAAAAAATTCCTTCTTGGAACCTAAAAAATCTTAAAAGCAAAAGTTTCATAACAAACTTGTCGTGTTTCGTAACCTACGGCATCACATTTGTCGAAAACACAACAAAGTTCAACATGTATAAGGCGAAGCAGTTAAATAATGTGTTTCAAAGAAAATTAAGGAATTAATCGAGAATGCAAATAGATTATTTTCAGTTACATCTAGATCTAAGAAAGTGAACAAAACAAAATTTTATTCAAGTTCAAGCTGTTACAAACCAAGTGCCATTGACAGTAGGTAAATTGTTCTTTCATGTGCAAACATTTTGATAAATTTTTTTCCACAGGTATGCACAACTGCGATTACAGTAAGGATTTAAGTACAATGTAATCAAGACTTGAAAGAGTAAATTTACCTTCACTCCATGCGTTCCATGGATGGTCACACACCTGGAAAACGAATTATGTATAGAATTATCCTTTAGATATGCCGAGTGAGGATAACGTTCGTCTGCAACATTAGTGCACATGTGGAAATGGAATGGGTAGTTACCTAAAACAAAATACAGTATTCAATTTAAAATAATTACATAAATCGGCTATTTATTACAGAAATTAAATAGAAGATTTTTTAAAACTTGAGAAATTTGAAAATTTGAAGACAGCATTTGTTCAACGATAATTATAATGTATATCTCTCGGTCCTGTCAAGGTATCTAAAATGACAATAAACTCAGGACAAAAGGATAAATATTTACTAAATTGAAATGGGTAACATAAGCAAATTAACATTTTAATATTTTAATTTTTAGAACAGTCCAGGCAATCGTATTTAAAGAAGTTAATAGGAAATGACTGTTAAAGAAAGACTGGTATAATGCCAGCAAAAGTGAGACAGTATACAGTTTTAAATGGTTATTTAATTCTACCTTTTTCCGTCTGTTTCCCCATATTTCGTAATTCTGCTCCTTCTATATGGACGTCTTTAAAACCTCTAGAAAACTGCAAAGATTAATCAACAGTACGAGATTAATTATGCAAAACTCTTAAAACAGTATTTATATATAAAACTTATTTAACGGAAGTCCTTTGCAAGAAAACTCAGTGCAATGATGATTGACAAAATCTTGACGATTTATCAATAAGTTTTACAGCGAAGTTTGCCAATGGAAAACAGTCGAGGATATGTTAATAATTGGTCAAAAATGAATAGCTCTGGTGGCTACCTAGCTTGTGATCACAAAAGCAGTTAACACTTAGACAGGAAGGCAATTGTTTTCAATTTCGATTTGAAGATGATTTTGGTAGTTAGACTACTTCAGCTATTATCGTTGAAGCCTAGTCAATATACAACAGTAATGATATGATCAAATATAATTACTGACTAAGATACATTTACTTTTGACTTAGCATTCAACACAAATCTTCATGTCCCCTACTATCACAATGTTTCGGGATGTTTCATTTTTGGCTGGTGACGTTAACAGTTTTGGCATGATGAAGTAATCGTTTATAGGTCAGATCCATACTCACCTTGATATGACCACCAAATGTATCATAATTAAACAAGTTACAGTTGCCGTTGTGCATCGGACAATGATCTTGTACCTCGCCTTCTATTACAATGTTTCTGGTGAGTAAAGCTACTTCGCCTCTCATGTCCACATTTGAAATTATTTCACCCCAGTGTGTGTATTTAGGCTCAACTGAAAGACATCGATTGAAATAAACAAATAATTAAAACCGTGTTCATAATGAATATTTAAATAGGACAAAACACCGTTAATTGTAGATGATATTATTCCAGATATAATGAAGACAGCAAATGAGCTGTTGAAGGCAGCAAAGTAAGCCTTTTAATGACTATCTATGGAACAAATTAGGGGTGGTAACATAGAATGAAAACTGTCATGGAGTGAATGGTTGACCTACTAACTGATGAAATGGCGTCTAAGTTACATATTCCGAAATGTTCTGAATGTTTCATTTCGTTACGCAACAATTCAATTCATTTTGTACTACATATATAACAAATGAAATTTAAAATAGACAATGTTGTTGTTAAGAGAATAATTTAAATATATATACTTTTCAAAAGACAAATTGATTTAGTTCATCCACCCAAATTTAGACCAGCATATACTATTTCGTACCACAACCGATACTTACGATCTATTTTAACCTGTTTTGTAGAACACTGGTGACATTTTATAACAGTTGCTGTTTCTGCCTGTTCATAATCGTAATCTGTTGATGTTAATACCACTTTATCTCCTGTATTATATATACAAGCATAAACAAGGTAATTAACAATTTGTCAAAATACATTTTTAACTACTAAAAACGTGCAATATTAAAAAGATTTGATACATATAGGACATAACGCTTTGAAACTTAATATATAGTTATTATATGGTTGTCAATCGCTTTCAACACAGAGAATTACAAATCTTTATAAAAAGATTAATACGGAAATGTGTAAAGAAGATTTTGAGCTTTAAGGCAATCGTTTAATACATTAAAACAAAAGTACGTAGTAATGTAGTGAAATATCTTCTAAGACCATAGCAATGACTTTCCAGTTGCATTGATATTTTAATCAAACGTCAGTTTAATGGGTAATAATTTAAAACTTAAGCAGTGGAATAGTAAACAACTTATAAAACACTAACCTTCCTGCCAGGTACTGACGTCATCAATGACGTCAAGAATAGGATATGCCCTTGAACTTTCAACAATCCAGAAATCCACAAATGTTTTCCAGTTGATATCGTGTATGTGACTTTCAGCAGTGAATTTTAAGTTATTATCTTTGTCATTTAATGATACTTTAGCTACTATTTTCTTGTTTTTCTGATATTTGCACCAGTTTTTCAACCGTTGTTGAAGGATACCCTAAATAAGAACATAACAATTTACATATAATAAGAAATAAATTATAAGGCAATGACAACACTAGATAATTCATTGTCTCTCAATTATGAAAAAAACTTTTTTACAAACCATTTTAGTTCTTTACAATATTGAAACATATTTCGTTACTATCACCAGGGACCTATAACACTATCTACCTATATACGTCCCTGTCATCACCATCCTGATCGCTGTCCACTTTTGACCGTCTTCGATTTTATTACCCTGATTATCTTTATAACATCCGAACTTATTCTAATATATCAGTCTATTCCATATTTTCTAGTGAAAAAAGCCACTTTTCTCCATGTTTTCTTACAATTCTCCTTTTAAGCGAGACACGAGTTCTAAAAATTTTGAGATTTAGAAAATATTTTTTTCTGACTCATGACAAAATATGTTCTTGCTGTATTGATTTTATACAAATCTAGTGGTCCGATAAACCCTGCCTCATTTCCCTAGTATTTATTCACGTGTTTAATGAAATTTGCCAGTGTATCACGTGATACCTCATAGCGTTTGTGCGGGACAATTATTTCTATTGACAACGGACTCGCATAAAGTTACGTTTCCCGTAATAACGACGTTTTTTCGGGAGTATATGACGTAGACGTTATCCATTTCATTCCGCACAAACGTTAAGAGGTATTGATCACGTGGTACACTGGCGAATTCCATTGAATCAGCAAGTTTTTTTAAAGTTTTTACTATGTTTTTGAGATTGTGATTTTGAAATGGACTGGTATGTTTGTAGTTGATTTCCTCATTAAATGTATTACTCCAAAATGTACTATTTGTTTATTTTTGATTTTGTATTTGTTTAGAACTTTAAAGTTACATGCAAGTTTGAAATCAATTTTAAATTTCATGTTTCTTAATTATTTTGGATATATAAAATTTCAACAAAACATTCAACAATTCAAACACATACCTTTCTTTGTAATCATTACAAAGGCGTCACTGTTGTTGACTTTTCTTATCTGACTATCTCCAGTAATTTTTTCAAATGACACCAATTCTATAAGGTCATATATTTCATCAAGATTTTCTGAGAATTTTAAAGATATCTGTGTTGACATCATAATAACTTTACCGTTTGGTATACCTAGAAAATATTTAAAATCTCTATTTAATTTCTGAGACTAAACTAACTACGATGAATTAATGAGATTATTGATTGTCAAAACGAACAGGTTAGATTTATATAATTAACAAACATGTAATTAGGTTTACTCATCGAACTTACTCATCGAGAACTATGGCGCATTTGACAACATTATTAGGTTTTAAAAAAGCAAGGTTCGTTATGTTTTGACTGAATGTGAGAATAAATGTTACAGAATGGGATTCACCAGCATACTAACATAAAATCCCATTGTTTTATCTACAGAGAATATTGACTTGCAAAATTTTGATGTGTGTCTGCAAATGCCGTTATTCCTTTAATATTCTATGTAGACGTCCCGTATACATAGTTTGAAGAAATAAAAAGCTTTGCACAAACGTTACGGGGTGTCCCTTGGTATGATTTCAAGCTGATTACATTTTTTTAATCTGCGACATAAACTTTAATCAACATGTACTATATATGATGTCGTTGTCAGTGTGTTTTTGGTACAATGAAGATTGAACTTTTTGTTAGATATCCTGAAACTGATTACCAATACAGAATTATAGTCATATTTAATGATAAAAATGCTGACTTTTTCTTGATATGCTTTTGGTCAGCATGTTTTTGAAACCCAACTACTAAATATCTTGTGTTATGCGTAAGATAGATTTTAAGAACATTCAAAATAAAAATCAGTCATGTTCAAAATCATTCGTATTTAAGCTTTTTCGAAAAAAGATGGAACTACTTCCTTCATATAAATTAAAGAAATGTTTTATGATTTAAAAAAAATCGTCAGATACCAATACTTCCAGTCACAAGACAAAAAATTACTTTTAAGAAAAGGTCCAATAGTTTTTCTCCCGTCATCTGTCCTCCATTTATCTTGACCACTAAGATAAAACACACGAAAATCCTCCACAGCTCCGGACTCTGGATTAACAATGTAAATAGCCAGACCTTGAAACCATTCATCCACTGCCCATCGGTCACTCTCCTGTCCAATAAATATTATATGTAAAAATATAGATCATGTAGAAATGTTGAAACTGAATATTATTTCCTTGACGACAAGAAGAAATACTGAAAACTACTGTTACACCTAGACCAATGAGGTAATTCTCTAAAAGCAGAAAACGGAAGGGTATCTTCTTTAGTAATAAAGACTTTATTATGAATGACTGAATAAACATCTCCGATCAAACAGGATTTAACTTTTATTTATTTATTTATTTATTTATTTATTTATTTATTTATTTATTATGTTTTGTTGTTCGATTTTTGTGGTACGTTTTACATACACAGGTCTTCTGATTTATTGTTACTGTGGTCAATGTAGCATGCAAAAAACGAGAAAATTTACTCTTCCTTTACACCTTACTATACTTACATGATGAATAAAATGTTATTTACGATGACCCATGCCACAGAGGGCGTGGCAATAAAAATATATCACTACTCATTCACTTAGGTACTTAATTACTCACTTACTTACAAACTCACTTATTCACTCACTAACTCACACACATACATGTACTTACTCACTCACACACATACTCACTCACTCACTCACTCACTCATTACTCACTCGCTCACTCACTCATTCACTCACTCATTCACTTACTCATTCACTTACTCACTCACTCACACACATACTCACTCACTCACTACAATACCTTATGATGATATAAAACCCCGTCTCCTAGTTTTATTTTAGGTAGCGTTTTGTTGAGTTTTGTCCATGATAACTTTTCTTCTCCGTGAATCTCCAATGTCCCTCCGTAGTCTACTCCGATAAACTTTTCTCCATAGCCCGGTATATTATATTCTCCGCGACTACCTGTAGAATTAAAAATGTTCATTTATCAACTATGACTCCTTTCCCAACCATAACTATCCAACAACCTTTTGTCATCTAATCCCCTACGGTTCTCTGGAAAATCCGATATATTCAAAATATTATTTTCCCATTGATTTCCTTTTAGTGAAATAAAATAGATGATTATTTAATTGTTGTTTGGTCCATATAATAGTACCTAGCTTAAACCACACTCCTGGACATACCTTTTTTATTTTACCCCGTGTACGTAAAAATTGGGGTTAATAATTATGTATTGCGGTGTGTTCTTTGTTTATATGACGGTTTTTAAGCAAATGTTTTCAACTCCATATTTTTTAAAATATTCATTAATTTCAGTGCTTAGCATTAATTTCAATTTTAATTTTTTTATTTACAATTGTATTTATTTATAGTTTCTTTTTACTCATTTTTTGGTTTTTGCTTTTTTTCGAAATTATATGTACTTTAAATTGCATAAATTTGTTTAAATGAAGCAAATAATTTATTCATTTTTGATGTGTCCAGGCCAAATTTGCAATTGTTTCTATTAAAATTTTTACAAAGGATTAACCGACATTTTCTCTAAGTTTGGCATACTTAAATAAACAAAAATGATATTTTAACGGAATAAAATATAAGCAGGGATGTTGGCAAGTTGCTTGTGTGCTGCATATATACAAAACTGTTTTATGTCGCACTAGCAAATGTCATGTCAGCTTGAAGGGAGAAATTTTACATAATAATCTAACACAAGTTCATGAGAGGTATATATATTTATATGTATATAATGCGCTCTATGTGTATTAATTGAAAAACACGGTTATTTCTATCAGAATTTTCGTATTTGTATGTAATATGTTTAAACACATAATGTAATGTTTTTTTCAAACTTTCAATATTCCAAACCGTTTCGTTTTGGTACTCTTATCTCTTTTAGATGTTTGAAGTGTAAATATTATTGTAACAAATTTAAAATTTTGAATTCTATGGGCAGATGTCTCGCCTCATTGATAATCATCCTAAATTAATTTTTAATGGATGAAATTGAAATAAAAAAACTTAGATGTTAAAGGAGAAATTTATTTATTTATTTTTTTTTTAAAATGAGTTTATTTAAATTTTCAAAACAATTCTGAGTAATCAAGATATATTACTATTACAATTGCAATTATACTAGAAATCTCTGTTAATATTTTTTGTAAAAACATCCATTGTGTCTTTTTTCAAATAGCTTGTTTAATCTGAAAAATTAATAACCGTTATGTCATAAACTTGACAAATGAAATCTTCACGTGAGTCTTATTTGAAAAAAAGGGGGAGAGTGTAACACTGTAATCCATTTTATTCAAAACATCCCGGAAGTAAATATGAATAGCTTTCTTGTTGATGAGCATTAAAGGACCTCGTTATATATTATAAATTACTAAGTCCTTGATATATTAGTTGAATTCATCATCCTTACTTTCAGTAATATTGTTTTTAAAAACACGCCAGTAATGTACAGGTATACGTCATTTTTCCATAACTACTTTTTTCAAGTGGTTTTTATTTTTTTCTTTGTCATACTTTCAAATTCAATTAGGTTCTATGAAAAACATTCCTAAACAAAAACACAAGATCTGTACCATTATGTCCGATAAACGTAGTTAAATCGAGCTTTTCAAACTTCATTAGTTTTGCTCGTGTTTGTTCAATGGCTTCTTTCTTTTCTCCTTATTTCGCTGATTTTCTAGTTTGTGCTGTACGCGTATTATTAACTTTTTGCATTATTTGTCAAATATAACTTATTCATTTGCATATATTTTATCAAATAAACAATATTATAATTCATAATTCATAAGAAAAACGTTTTTATTCGAAATCCAGCGCCGCATTACAAAAATTTTAAAAAGAAAGAGTTATGAATGAGTTGGAGTTGGAGATGGTTGCAGTACATTATAATTCATAATTCATAAGAAAAACGTATTTATTCGAAATCCAGCGCCGCATTACAAAAATTTTAAAAAGAAAGAGTTGGAGTTGGAGATGGTTGCAGTACACGCGCGACAACATGACTATTGTTGTCTGTTATAACGGAGACATTACGTTTGTGTCGGTTCACTTTCACTTTTTTGACGTATTACTGAATTAAAGTTAATTGAAAATAGTTCAAATTTTTATTTTGTTTTTCTTAAAAACACTTTAATCGTAAACTTAAGACATGAAACGAATTTTCACCTTACAATCCAACAGGTGTTGAAAAAATAATGCTGACGGATGTTCGCAATGACCCATACAATACACTTGCAGTTGAGTGACAATGTATTATAATATTTTGTTGATGTAAAACAACTGCTTACCAGTAAGGATGATTTTCGTCCTTTGAGGTAAATTTGCAAGTTTCCGAACCAATATCCATACGTCCCTTGATGTGTATAAATTTCACTTTTAGCACAATATTTGCTTTAGGACTCCATACCAGCCTTCCGCCTGGACTTACAGTAATACTATGAAGTGAAGGTGGTGACACGTCCAGTAAAATATTACCAACAATCGTTACAGAAGCCTGATTTCCGGGAACCTGACAAAAATATTTTTAAAAAATAAATAAAAACGACACCTAGCATGCATGCAACCCATATATAGTTTAAGTTTTAACTTAAAAATATGAAAACTGGGTTCATTAACATGTAGTTGATTCATTAACAGTGAATAATGTTGAATAAAATACTCGTAGCATGCACCAGTTTGAAATTTGAACAAGTGATACTTTATAGTTTCCTGAAGATTCCTTGACGTATGTGGACGTGAAAGATGCCTGATTACCAAGGGGCTGATATTCTTTTAAGAACTTTTTGATTTCGCCTGCGTTCATGTAACTGCCATATAAGATTAATCAATGCCTGAACTTTCTGAAGTTATATTAAAAACGGAACATTCAACACTTAATTTATAATTTTTCTATTGATATGGCATATATAATAATTTTTAACCTTTAAATAGACCATAAAATGAATAGGATGCGAAAGACTAAAACTTTACAAAAACAGATATATACATCTTGTTGATAAAATATTGTTTAACGTCACATCAGCAAATTTTTATAAATTTCGAGGATTCATCTAAACACAAACCCATGTGGTGCGAGAGTGTGTTTCCGATCAGCATTGTTCTGATAACGACCTTTAAAATGCTAGTAAACTTACCCACAATTGCGCCAAATTATAATTGACAACATTACCCTAATTCAATACACAAGAAGATTTTGATATTTTCAGTCAGCAAGCAATTTAAAACAGGTAGTACCTCAAATTTTCACAAATGAAACCTGAATTATTCTGTTAGTTTCTGAAATCCTTAACTTATCATTTCAAAGTTTGTGTATCTTGATTATGTCAAAATATTATTTTGTATCATTCGTTAAACCTATGTAATGAAAATTTTTGTAACCGGAACTTGATTACCAAATACACTATGTGTTATAAAATCCTATACTTTTAAAGTTATCATCGAAACACTGAAACGCCAAAATGTCTGGTTTCGCCCAAAATTACTTTATAGTATGCCGTATTTCTTAACATACTTACGATAAAATAAAGTATATTTATTACATTTAAATGTCCTTTTTAAACTTAAGATGTCAAATGTATCTTAAATTATTTCTTTTAAATGTTAACATTTTACCGTTCATTAATTATCTTATCACTTGCTGATGAAATGTCATTTATTTATGAAAATGTTTCAGCTTAATATTCTGGCAATAACAAACATAAAATTATTTAGTTCTGGTCCATTTAACACCACTCAGCATTTTTAAAAATATAAATATTTCGTCTTATCACGAAAATGGTAAAAGAGAAACTTAGAAAAAAAAAAAACGAAACTTCACTTTAATAAGAAATTTATTTGATTTTTTTTTCAGTGGAAACCTGAGCATAATGTATCTATAATATTTACATCTAGGTTATTACCTGTTTGTTTGGCCAACTGCTAGGCTCCGACCAAGGCTTGAGGTCCTTATCTTCATGTGGACATAATAATTTTCCAAAAACTGGCACAATCTGAAATGTCAAAAAAGAAGATATATAGTTATATTTAAGTAAAATTGTTGAAGAAACAGGATTACAAATAAACCGTTAGGAAAACCATCTTCTGCTTTATTAGAAAATGATCATTTAACCGGTCTTAAGTGAACAATCAATTCAACAAGCAATTCCAAAGCAGACGACTAACTTCTAGAAACATTTTACCATAAACTTAGCAGTATTTGTGAATAATTATTAATCGTTCACGGTATTTTGGAAAAGCTAATTGCGAGTCGTGTGAGGTTGGAAGAGCATATTACGAGTCATCTTAGTTTGGAAGAGCTAAATTGCGAGTCGTGTGAGTTTGGAGGAGCATATCACGAGTCGTCTTTGTTTACTATTAAAAGTGCCTTGTGTATTCTATTTGAGCCTTACCTATAACCTTTTATAGAAATTCCCGTCTTATTTCAGTTTCAGCAATTATTCTTAGCGCAAAAATCGATAAAAATGTGACGTCAATAATTGCAAATTAATGACGTTATATGTATGCAATTGACCATTAAACTCCCGGACGTTTTTCGACGGGTATTGTCTGTTCAAAAAAAAAGACATTCCTGAAATGTTATTTTTAAAGTAATTCCTTTCTTATGTGCGGTTTAAATCATTCCGTTTCTAAAAAGCGCAATTATTAGAATTTAAAAAGAACAACCAACTTGTTCATGTAATACTAAATTTATTAAGAAAGTTCCATAATTTATGCATCTGACCTTTTTCGAGTTGCATTAACTATTACAACTGTTTTAATTAAAGAAAACACGTTTGCTGACTTAACACTTTTAAATTTAATCATCTGTCTTATTATTATTATTCGGAAAATTGATCACGTAAGGAGAGGGTTCGAATCTAATAAAGAGGATAGAGAAATAAATAAATAAATAAATAAATAAATAAATAAATAAGTTTCCAGTTTGTTATATCCATTGGAAACATCAAGACGCGTGGTTCAATGAGAACCAAAGATAGTTAGATGTTTTTTTCGTTATCATTTTAAGCTTATGGATTCATCAAATGACATTAAAATTTTAGAACTTTGTGATAAAAATATCTTTGACAATCTATATATTGTGCGTCTGAGAATTAGTTTATAAAAAATTACAAAAAGAAATACTTACTAAATAAGTGAAATAAATCCATGTTTTAAATCTATTTTCCATTGTTATAATCAGATATTAATTTTAAACAAGAACCCTTAACAAGTAGTTTTAAATAACATGCCCTTATGAATGAAAATAAACGGATTGTAACATGCACGTAATTATACATGCATTTTCTGTTCATTAGCATTTTAATTTTCTTCGAAATGTCTCGTGCATGTTGTAGGTAAATTAATCTTAGTATGTAATGTTTTAATTATGAAAACACGCATGTTGCATATTTTTATATGCGCGACGTAAAAACTGGACTTTAAGATTTTTGCAATGTCTGGCAAGGAGAATTTGATCAGGTGTTTGCACCTAAATGAGTAAATTACACAATATATGACTATTCCTTAAAAATTATTCAAAAACCTAAAACCTACCAAAGATTTACTCAACAGAGTAAACTTAATGCTCAATCTGATAGGTTCAATTATGAACCATGATGTTACGAGAAATGTAAGGTGTCGGAACTTCAGATTAACCTTCCCGTGGTTCATTAGCATTGCTTAACCTTTCAGAAATAGGTCACTTCCTTGCTGTAGGTTAGGCAATTAATTCTTTTGTATAATATATTTTAATCATGAGAACATGTGTAATGATAATGAGGCGTAAAAACTAAAATAAATTTGTAAAATATGTACAAACGACAAAACATTTACATGTATTTCTAATTTTTGCCGAAATGTCTAGGTGTGTCTTATGTCAGCATAATACGGCCAGGGTCTTACTGCATGATCGGCTTATATCTATAACAAATATTAGCAAAAAAAAAGAACTAAAAATTTTAACATAAGATTTCTATAAGATTGTTAACATGTGTTTAAAAAATCTTCAACATCTCTTGCATAAATAGATAAATAGCTGTTAACAGCATCCAGTGTGAGAAAGCCTCAGTAAGTTTGTTTATATATATATATATATATATATATATATATATATATATATATATATATATATATATATATATATATATATATACTAGTATATGGTAATTTTTACGGTACTTTGATTTCTCTCCTTTATTCCATAACTGACCACCTCGATAAAAGTTAAAAGAAACAGGCATGCGCACTAAGCCAAATTATAAAGCCATTATCTATACTTAATTTACATGTAATCGAGTTTATTTAGATTGAAGTGAATAAATGACAATTACAACTCAGTCAAGATTCTCTAAGTTTTATTGAATAGGCCAGTTCAGAGAAGATGTTTGAAACTCGAGTATCCAGAGAAAATCATTGATATTTGCCATATGAACTACATTAAAATCTGCCACGGCGCAAAATACCATTTCTCAACTCTCCTTTGTATAGCTAGATTGATGTTACCTAGACCGCAGTATGAAATTTTTAACAATATTAATGTGTTTTTCTCTCAAATTTTTATTTTATCATTTTAATTTGTCAACAAAATTAACATATCATGTTTTGAATAAATCATAAATGTCACTGTTATACCATTATCCACAACCAAACTTGAGGTTTACAATTGGTACAATTGTTTTACCTATTACTATAAAGGTTTCCTCACATTAATGCGAGAGAAGACATGTCAGTTTGATTTATTAGTATGTCTTTAATTTAAAAAAAATATGTTTATTTGTCTAAATTTTTTTCATACATTTTTTTTATAATTCTTAAATAGTCGTTTGTAAATACGCATTTGACTGCCAAACCACATCTTTCAAAGTAATTCACATAGTCAGCACAATTACGTTGTGTTGTTATGCTTACCTGGGATAAACTTAAGAAAAAAAATACAACACTCGAATTTTTTTGTTTTGTTTTGTTTTGTTTTTGTTTTTGTTTTGTTTTGTTTTGTTTTGTTTTTGTTTTTGTTTTTTGTTTTATTTATTTATTTATTTATTTTTTTTATTTGGAATGATAATCTAGCACCGTTATCTTTATTGATGTAATGACTTTTTAAGCTTTATAACTTGGTGTATTTAATTCTAATACATTTTTTACTAAAAACAATCCTGAAATCTTTCATATTTTAGACTCAACTTTTTTTTATGATTCAGTCCTAATGACATACAAGATTAAAAAGTTAATAACAACAATGAATGTTTTATTGGCGAGACGAGTTCATGTTAAATTTGGTTTAAAACCCGTACCCCGTGCTGGCTAAGTGGATAAAGTATTTAACCCTGGTTACACGCCATTGAAAGAGTATTTTCAATGTAGGTTTCTTACAAGTTGGCTTAGTACCAGTAAAATGTAGTGAGTGGTCTTTGGTGTTTACATGCAACATTGTTGACAAGGATACTAGAAATGTAAATGCGCATATTTCGCACATCACATAAACTTTTCTTTATATTCAATTTTGAGATAATAAACATTCTGTGTGTCTGGTATTTGTTCGGTAGTAATCGGAATTCGGTTTAACAATAAAGCCGAGAGTTTTTTCAACTCATGTCAAGCCGACAATTTTAATGTGTTAAACAAAACCAGAAATCAAGCCGACCAATTCTTATATATGAAAAACCAATAAAAAATATGCTTTGGTAACTTTATATCCATGAGATGAAGTTTAGACACCTTGCTATCGAAATGTTTACGGATTTTTAAGTTGAATTGGTATTGTTCTAAAACAAACAGCATTATAAATTCATACTTGTCTTTTCAAATAAGCAGTTAAGGAGGGTCGTTAATGAACTGCCTTATAAATAATTAATACCTGTCATTTTCTTATTAAAGTTTTATCTAATTAATTGATTGACAACTTGTCTTAAATGGGCACGGCGTAATGACAGTTGTTGCGGCCACAATTTTTTTTTCCCCTTTTTTTTTTTAAAATAAAACAATCATTGGTCTATATGTGATTTATATTATTGCTATTTGACATATATCTTAAAACCACATGGCTGATCCCTGTTATCAAATTAAAGCAAATTTACTGTCGGAAGTCGTTAATTCGTGACCATTAACCCTGTCAAAGTAAGACACGACTCGAATACTAAGTAACTGTTTTAATGAACAGGTGTCTTTTATATACAGGTTCCAAAAACATAAAGAAAAGGCATCATATTTTGATGGGCCTTTCTGAATAGATGTTTATTAATATATAACTCATATATAAAGGTACATATTAGGCTCATCAGGCAGGTGTCATATCAACGCAAGTGACATACAGCCGCTAAAGATACAGTCTCGCATGTTCCACCTAGTACATTTACCGGTACTCATCATATGATAAACTGATAACGAACACATAAAATACACAGGAAGACAATTGGGTTCCACGATATCCCATAAGTTTAAGACGAATTTTGTTAGAAAAAATTGAATCAAATAACGTAACTTTTTTCTGTACAAAGGAGCTCGTTCATGGAATTGCCTTGTTGATTTCCTATAACCAACTAAACTACTCTTACCATCGATAGAGCAGTTTTGTAAAAAAGCGAACTTAGGTTAAGGTATACTTTGAAGTAACAACGAAAAGTATAATAGGAATAATCAGATTTTAAGGTCAGAATAAATTTTATAAAAAGGTAGAAAGTTACATACGGCTAAAAAAGGAAATTTATTTGTATGTCGTGTGTTTAAGCAGAAGGCAATGCGTGAAATCTTACGTGATTATTTTGGCGGAAGTTATATAGTGGTAAAGTTTAAGACCCATTAATAGTTCTTCTACCATATCACTAAACATATAATCCAGTGCCTGTTTAAAGCAATGAACATGCGGTCTCAATATGTGTTAGAACATTTTCCGTCTCTTCCTCATGGTATTGGTGCATGTTCTTTGTTTGGTTCTCTATTACCAAATGCATGTACTTCATTTAGATTTTTTTGTCTATTTTTAAGTATTCTCGTTTAGTTGCATAATTTTTAATTTATCCCTTTCAAAAAATAAATAGATGAATAAATAAATAAATAAAATTAAAAAAAAAATCTAAAAAGCTACTAATAGCCGAAAAATTGCTAATGTCGCTTGTACCATAGTTCACTCACTCTATCATTCACTCAAATAATATACATAAAACTATATACATTATATAAAGACAGCACTTATTAAAGGATGCGTCTAAACACGACTAATTTAAAAGTTATAGTACACCGTTATACACTTCTGGATAAAAAAAAACGATGTTAAAAAGTTAAATAAACATGTACAATAATAACTTCTCAATATTTTTAAAAATCCTTATCTTTCATCATAATTAAGTAAAATATACTCACTAACAAAAGCAGGAAAACTGAGAAAATTTCCATTTGAAAATAGTTCATATTTCCAACAGGACTTTTCCGTTCTGCCACTATGTTACACTGTTCTTTGTTCTAGAAAAAAAAAGCCACAATTTATTGGTTACACCGCTTTTAATATATGGAGGTTTTTTGGTAATCACACAGTTGTCTTGTCATTTGTCAAGTTTTATTTTTATGATTTTATGTTAATTAACACCAATTTGAATCATCCCTTTGACAGCTGAAGCATGAAAGGAGATATTCAGGCCTTATGGTTTCAATGTCGGACAAAATAATTTTTCTTCTTGGTAGAAAATTTGATAAATTGTTTGTTATGATTTATTTTTTTCGTTTTGGCACGTTGTTCGCTTTTAAAAGTATTGTAAGATTTAATTACCATATTTAAATATTGAATTTAATGTTCTTAGAAGTAATTAATTTTAAGAATTAAATAAAAAAGAAGATGAAATCATTGTTCATTCAAAGAAAGTGCAATAGCATGCTGAAATAAAAGAAAGTAAATAAATAAGATAAAATAAATAATAATAATAATAATAAAAAACCAGAGATTACTAAACTATAAAAGTTTAACTATTATTAAACTATAAATACATGTATATGTTGAATTCAAGTTAGACCATATTTATTTAAATTATTCTATGTCTGCATATAGGTATTCGGGTATTTGGAAATGGTATTTGGAAATGGTGGCTCCAACATGTCATCTTCGTTTGTAAGACATAAATTCAATAAGACTAATGCTTCGCTAAGAGTTCTAAACAAGATCTATTTGAAAAAAATTTCAAGTAAAAACTTGGCCTTAGAAAGAATGACAACTTTCTATGAATGTAATCTCATTTGAACTTTCTTCAACAAAGTTTTCAATGAAGCAAAGGTGAAAAAAAAAAACTTGGGTTCACTGAAGGTAAGGCTTACTTCAAAAAGGGACTATAAATATTTTAACATTTTTTGTGACTTAGAAAAACTAGTACATTTCTAAATATGCCTTAAAAGGTATCAATATGATTAATGTCGGTTGAAATGCAAATTAAATACCATTTATGATTATTCTGACCCCAACCTAAGTTCAGAATACGTTCTTTGTAATTATCTCTTTCTCATAAAATATACCTATAATTATTTTTGTAAAAGCAGACTTGATCTGTATAAACTGGAGACTGTCAAACCTATTTGAATATACAAAGTATTAGATTGAAATTAAAAAATATAGTTTTACGCTCACTTTTATCAAGATGGTCAGTTTAGATAAACCATCGACCTTTGACAAGCCAACTGACAAACATTCTCACACTAGGACCTGCCCAAATGGGATTTGAATTCTGGCGGTGAGAGGCACTCTAATCTTTTAGCACGCTTTAGACTACTCGAACAGCGAGACGACCTATGAATACAATTAGAGCCATTGGCATTAAACATGTCTGGTGTCTATTTGCTGATATCGATAGTCATGACAAAAAAATCAGAAGGAACTGGTTTTTTTTTTAATTTGTAATCAAAACACCACTTATAATGGTAATACGCTATTCTGTTTCAGGGATTTGTCCTGAACTTGATATCATTAATAATAAATTGTTGTGAGACCTCCTGTTCTGTTCAGTCATTTTGAGGATTGTGAGACTTTCTGACCCGCTCCCCCATGCATTATTTCTAATAAAAAGCTGTCCTAGTACTCTTTGAATGATAAAACATTTTTGTTTAAAGATGGCTGTACAATGCATTGATTACTCTATAATAATATATTCATGTCAGACCTCTAATTTAGAACTAAGTCAGTCGTTTCATTGAAGAGTTTACAGTGACCGATAACACCGACATATAAAATGTAGGGTAAGTGAAAGTACTTAGCATACTGTTATATCCATCTTGTAAGCCAAACACGCTTGTGAATAATATTGAGGGCCTGTCCCAAGTCAATATATGTGTTTAAAGACCAGGCTCCAGTTTCACAATCTTTCAGTCAATTGAATGTAGAGTTAACTCAAATATTCTCATCAATATTTTAAAAATTATACGTTTTAAAAGACATTGTTTTGTTTTTGTTCAACAAACCTACATTAATTGAGAGAACAATTGTGAAACTGTGGGCAGATCTCAGTTTCCGTAAATATCATGACCTAAATTTGAACTCATAACTATAAAAAGGTCAGAAAACGAATTCTACTACTCAACCACGTTTTTTACTGTATATTATAAAACAAGAGACCAATTAGTCTTATGGCACAACTACGAAATTCAGCGTTTGCCGAAAGAAATATGATAAGAATGCAAGAAACTGTATATCGATAAAAATGCCTTTTCCGGGGTTTTTCTGTCGAGAAATACATCCCAATTTATTGTTTTTATTGTTTTCAAGATTACTTAATGAAGCAAAAACAAGCCCTTGGTTATATATATATATATATATATATATATATATTCAATTAATTAAATTGGAGATGTTCATTAAATCGGTTGCTACGGAAGCTTTATAATACGTAAGTGTATCCCATACCAAGCGACTACAGTTCCTTTTCCCGTTAAATTATCAGTATTTTAAACACAAAAAATAATTTGAATAAAATAGTAATATCATAAACTACATAAATCTAAATTAGCAATTTTTGTCAATGATTTAGAGCAATTCGACACAAGATTCATATTAAGTTCGTTGCTTATGAATACCTTATGCTATTTTGAAAGACGCCAGAAATTATATTGAAATAGTACTTAGGGGTTTTATTAATAATTTCTTTAAACACATAAAAAAAAAATTTATGTCAATTTCGTAATGTAAATGTCCCAGTATAATTCAGTTGTAAGTTATATGGCAATTAACATCAATTGGAAATAATCTCTAATTAAGTCAAAATCAAAGTATCTTTAAGAGTGAAATATTTAATGTCAATTGAAAGGAAGTACCTGTTATAAATAATTTCATAGCTACTTAAATCTAATACAAAACTTCATGTCAAGAATTTTTGCCGAAATTTAGAGAATTTTTCTAAAAAATAAAGATGAATTGAAGGAGGAAACATTACTCATATAAATTTTTCACTTTTTTCTGTAGTTTTTTTTAAACCGGAAAATTGTTGCAAAAATCTGATGGAAGGTGTTTAAATCATTCATTATAATGGATAATATACCTACTTTTACATTACTGTCATATTCGAAATTTTAAATTCCATAAGATAAATTATTCAGAAAATTTTTCATATGACATCACGTGTATTCAAGAAAATGTGATCGTTGTCAGTTGTCAAGTCTCGTAGTTTGGTTAAAGTAGGTGCCTGAATATGCAGTCTCTGAAGTTATTTTTCAATAAAAGGATTTTGGAATAAATAAATAAATAAATAGATTCATTCATTAGTTCAACACTAAACAAATGTGTACATTATGTATCAGAATATCAGATATAAATCTTCAATAGAGACACGCAATCTGGCAATTATAGTAGCTAACCCGATTACATGTATATATCAAATAAATACAACATTGATAAATAATTTTCTTATTTCACGAACAATAGACATAATGACAAACTTCTCTTGAATACATCATTACTGACTGGATGAACACTTCCATTAAAACCGAAAACGACTTCGTTTTTTTTTTGTTTGTGACACGTTTTGCTTATTTATTTTTTTCAGAAAAAAAGTCTCTTTTATTTGATAAGTGGTTCAAGCACTTAACATTATTACAGAAAGATTGAAAATCACAAAGCTAAAAGACATCATACGTCTCAAATTACAACAACAACAACAAAAAACAAAAATAATAATAAAAGCAAAGAGAAATTTAAAAAGTAAAAAATCAGTACAAAGTAATCTCACTAAAACAAAAACAACAATAAGAACAAAGTTCAGTATAGAGTCTTACGCTAGGTAGTGTTGTAAAAATACTTTAAAGGTTCCTTACCATCCAGGTTAATTTGTAGCAACTAGAAATTCAAGGCATCTCCTAAATGTACAAGATCACTGATCACAACACCGTCAGTGACCTATGTTTATTGCCGAAATGCGCAGATATTAGTGTGAAAAAGTTTGTCATATCGTTTGCAAGGGTCTATGACTTTCTTAAGCTTTTTTGGTATACTTTAGCATTCCAAAACTGACTCTATCATGAAAAGTGAGAAAATCTAAGAAATATATTTTTTCAATTCACATTTCTACCAAGGGATGAACTAAAATCAATATTAAATTTAATACCTGTATACGATGAAAAAAATTAAACTCCTCGACTAGAACTTTTTAGTACAATGCCTCCAGATGCCGTGTTTCAGAGAATATAACTATATCGTCGACGTATGTTAGAAGAAAATAAATAACGAGCACTAAACGATACTGTTATCCTAATATTTAAATTAATTTGCATCTAAAACGAGACGGGATTTGTTTTTCTGTCTCATTCACATCAAAGCTGAACATTTGGCGTCACGATTTGCAAATGTAAATGAATCGGTTAAACATTTTTTCCAAATAGAAACCGGCAGTATAATCTGTTTTCAAAACTGAACAAATTTATCTTGAATTAACTTTATGTCATTAGGTGCATGAGCGAAGAGATTTATGAAAATTTATATTTATATTATTTAACATCGTACAAAAAATGACTAATTGAAATAAAGCAAGAGAGGTTCGTGTTTTAAATATCAGATCCACTTGATGAACTTTTCAACACAGATATATATATATATATATATATATATATATATATATATATATATATATATATATATATATATATATATATATATCTGTGGACAATACTGTGGTATTGTTTTATACAAGGGTTTTTATATTATCCTCACCAAGCAGAAAAAAATTGGTGTCAGTTAAAATGTTTCTAGCATCAATTTTATGAAAATTAATCATATCGTAAACAACTTCATGCTGATTGCAAAACTTCAGGCCTACATCTGTTTACTTTAAATACGACATTATTATTATCATTTATAATAATATTATCCTTTTGTGCTTCTAAAGTCGTTTTAGGAGACGATTATGGAAAAACAATAACAACAACAACAAAACAAGATATTAAGATATTTATACCAATAGACAAGACCAGAAAATATTATCTAGTTTTGTGTGAAAAGAATTTTGAAGGTGTTTAAACATTTAATTTATTTACGTACTGTTGTTTTTCATTACTTTCTAGCTTTAGCACTTTTTTTGTCCTTAAAAGGAACTCTTTTAATTATTTCCAATTGGTAATATTTAAATGAGGTGTTTTCAGTTCAGCCTCTGACTAAGAAACTAGATTACTGGCTAAGCTTATTTGTGTCGATAAATATTACAAATAATTTTCAAGTTTAAAACACACACACACACACACACACACACATAACGAGTTGTACAATTAGTTGTTTCAAGAAGTTCTTTTTCATTTTATGGTTGTTTCATGTTTTTTGGTTTCATTAGTTTATATTTGAAAACCCGTTTTTAGAAAGAAATATTGTAATTGTAATGAGATAAAATTAATGCAACCGAGTTTTGAAGATTTCTAAACCTCAATTAAATTCAAACATGTTAAGAATTGAACCTTAAATTTATTCGTTATTATGTGTTCTTTGCGTTTATTGAATAAACAAATTCACAATATCGTTAAAATACTTGAAACTTAAGGCAAAACTGATACAGAAAATCAGTTTGTCATGAACTTGTTTACAGTTAAAAAATATATACACAGATTTTCCCTTCAAGAGGTATAAACGTGATGAAGAAGTAAAACTTGCACTGTCCACGTAACGTATTTCAGTAAAAGAAAAATCAGCCAACCGCCTTCATTTGAGAGTATTTGATAGTGAAATTTCATATATAACAGAATATATATTCTAGTTCAGTTAACAGGGTACGGTAAATGTAAATTAATATATTTAGTAAACAATTAAAAGTACGTCATCACAAATCCATTATTTAATGAAAAAACACCCAGCCTTTAAAAGTAAAGATATGGTACTCATATACATATTTGTTTAAATTTAAATCTTTATAATGGTATTTACCTTAAAATTTCATAAAATACAATCTGTCATAATTAGAAAAAAATTCGAATTATTTTTGTAAAAATTTTAAAATATCACTTTGAAGTTAATGCCTATCATTAATCAATTTTTAATTATTCTTATGAGTAATAAGACTTTAAAACTAAATTGATATTAATATTTATGATTACACCTTTGAAAAAAATGAACTTAAAAATAACACTACTATAAGTAGATGAAAACATTATTTGGCAACATCTGAAGCAGCATAAAACACAACGTTGTATAATGTACAAACGGTTTATTTTATCTAAATGTTCTTTGTTTTAACAGCGATTTTCTTTTTACTACAGCTATCACAGGAAAGTGTTCAGAATGGCCAATTGCCAATATTTTATCTCCAATGCATTTACTAGGCCAGAGATGTGTAGTCGTTCTCTTTGCAGTACACATAGGTGTTTTGAAGAAGAAGAAAAAAATGTATGGTGTTTTTTTAACCAATGAAACTACAGACATTGTGTACCCTTGGTGGCGTATTTGTAATGCGTCTGCCTCGAGGACGGAAAGACGTGGATTCAAACCTTGACGATGTTATACATAATACATTAAATTCGAGATATTGCTTCCTAGCCTGATTGTCGGCATTTTGGGGATAAAGTATCGACTGGTTCAACCAGTACCATAAAAATGTTTGTCTGTGGCATACTTGCTCGGTTTGCTTGTACCTTATTAGAACAAGTACACGAGAGACAAATATACACACTCGCACATCTAATGTATACACAGACCTGTTCTTAGATTGATCCAAAAAGATTTATAACCTTGCTTATTCTGTTTTATCCTGTATAAAGGCACTACAAACAAAATATTGTTTAATGTCTCATAACCAAATATACAAGTGACCAAGCGTATTTTTGCCATAAGGGAATGGTTTGCGTTTTCAAAGATGATTTTTTAAAAATTGTATTAAATAAAACAGATATAAGTATAACCCTATAACATTGACAGTATTGTCTATCAAAGCCAAAACACAGCACTGTTGCAAAAGTTGTGTCGTTATTTTTTAAACACTGATTAAGAAATTAGTCAAACAAAAATGCAAGTGAACAAACAAAAAAAAAAAATAAATAAATAAAAAAAATAAAAACTTATATATATATATATATTAAATACCCATTGTTTTTTTTTTTTTTGCGAGCATCTACCAACTTTTAAAAAACTATAATTTCAGTAAATCTTAATACAATTTATAATTACTATACAGAAAAACTAGTTTAGCGTTAGTTAAAAGTAATTCTTTTATCGCTCCAAAATTAGAGCAAAAAACACTTTTTTCCGTACAAAGTCAAGAACATATCATAAAGATTATGTACCTTCTTTTTCGATTTATACAAAACAATTTAGAAAAGGAAACACGTTTGTTAATAAATATGAAGTCACTGTATCCAAACTTATACTGGCTATATTTGACGTCCCAAAGTCCCATGTTTGCGCATGGTACTGGTGTAGCTAGCTACACAGGTACGCACTCTTTCATAGCTTCCGGCCTCATTTCTTGGATGGAACTTTACGTGTGTGACTGAATTGGCCATTTTTAAAGTGTGTGTGTGGGTTTGTGTGTGATGTGTGTGTGTGGGGTTATGATTTTGCAATGTACTGGCATTTGATGAGAGATGTATCGACTTGATGTATTATGTATTGATGTTTTATTCATGTATAAAAACAACACAGATAATACAATAATAATAATGACACAACACTGACAATTCAATGATAACAAAACGTTTTTTCATTCATGTTATATTTAATAAAACATGTTATGGCCATTTAGCATCCTGCACATGCCTGGACCTCCGATACGCTTCCATTACAATAATTACCTCCAAACTGTGGCGTAGGAGTATCACATTTTCTTGATCGTTCCTGGTAACCTTTGCATGCTACTATGTCCTTACATTCAGACCAATCTCCCCAAAGTCCAAAGCCACCATGGATCGCTGTAAAAAATAAATAGGACAATTTGTATTATTTATAGACTGAATTGATAAATACCTTGAGTTATTATTAACAGGCAGAATAGGCGCACATTTGCTCTTAATATAAAATATATAAAAAAGTTTTATGACTGATAAATATATAACCCAAACAGTTTAATGTGGGTTTATTATCTACAAGGCATTCAAAATCAACGTAAGCAAAAAGAAATCCCTTGTTTTGGCGCTGAGGTAAAATCATATATTTTGGAGCACTTCTGGATATGCTTATTTTTAGAACATCTGTTTCTCTTTTACTGTATAGTTATACTAATTTAGAAGTTCCTGTCTTTAATTCCTCGGGAAACACATCACAACATGAATCAACAAATGTACTAAGAGACAAACTGATAAACAAAAATTAAATTATAATTTAGTTTCTATAAATAACCAAAGATAAACATACGACAATTTTGAGTATTGCATGCTTGTTTTTCCATCCTGGACCCTTGACAGTCAGCTCCACCATTTACAGGCATAGGACTGTCACAGAATCGTTTCCGAAACTGTATACCTCCTGAAATTGTAAAGACATATATATATATATATATATATATATATATATATATATATATATATATATATATATATCTAAGAATATATATATATATATATATATATATATATATATATATATATATATATATATATTCTTAGATTTCTTTTGGCTGATAGTTTTTTTAAAAGGTAGATGTATTTGTATATGGTTTCTGGTTCTTTCTTCTTATCTTACTTATTTTATTGATTTTAGTGTGTTCTTGATTATTTTGCTTATTGTAAATCTGCAAATCAAGAAATTAAGTAAAATTTTAAACACATAATCGGTAAAAGTCACTTACATTTTTAATTTACAGGATTAAGGATTTTTAAAGATATCTTTGTTAAACGCAATTCAAGCTTGTCAAAAATTTTACACACACACACACACACACACACAGAGTAACCGGCTCTACCTTAAAATCACTTGTACACTTTTATCGTTAAATATTAGTTTCACATTTTATTAAAACATAAAAAAAACATGAAAACAATCAATACCACCACAGTCTGAAGAGCATGTTCCCCATATGGTCCACTGTCCAAATCCGCCTGCAACTTGGATTCTAGTTTCAAATGGCTTTGTTGATCCAGCACCTAAACCCTGTAAATAAAAGTATTTATACAAAATTATACTTTATCCAGTTTTAATGTAGTAGTGTTATATGGAACCGTGCATAACTGATAAATAGAAAGATTTTATATG
The DNA here is from genome assembly GCA_029721355.1 of Tegillarca granosa. Classification (NCBI taxonomy): domain Eukaryota; kingdom Metazoa; phylum Mollusca; class Bivalvia; order Arcoida; family Arcidae; genus Tegillarca; species Tegillarca granosa. The sequence continues at coordinate 27,473,007 of CM056606.1, forward strand.
AAATGAAGCAGACGTTTGATGAAAAAAACAGCAAATGTCCAAAAGTTTTCAGAGACAAAAGAAAAAAAGGTTCCATAACCAATCCTCTAATACATGTTTATATTATAGAAACAAATTGTTTTGATAAATGTTCATTAATGAATTCATTATATAATGGCATATTACATGATAATGTTAAATACACCGCTTATCAATTCAATGTGATTGAAATGTCAATTACGTCAATCCATATGCATTTATGTATTTTTAATACACTTCAATAAGTTTATAACAAAGAGGCTGTATTTGCAATTTGTAAAGTATTTCAAATGAGAAGGTACAAATAACTTCATGTATACACGTTTTATCGACTTTTCATCAGTTCTAAATCATTAAATAGTTCAAAAATGACACGTTTTCGCACAAATATATATCTACATGAAATGCACTGGAAAACCTGAATCTACAAAAAAGGCTCAAACTATATAACATGCATTAGTTAAGTAAGATAAAGTGGCATTTATCCACATTTGATATATATATTAATAAAATATTACTGAAAGTGATTATTCTTACGTTTGGTGGTGAAGTTGATGTAGCAGGCAATTTGACGTCTGCTGGTGTTTTCAAGTTGGATGCCTGAAAATAATTACCATCTTTATGAAATAATGATAATAATGATAATCCATATCGTGTACAAAACTGAAAAAATGATGTGTCGGATAAATTACAACATTTTGCAAAGTTTTATTTCACTTGTTAAGAGATAAACTAAATATACCAAAATATATCAAATAATATTGACTTATGCAATAGTTCAGGCCCCCGTTAAACACTCATTCCTTAACTAAGATTTTTCTTGACTTAAATCTGGCAAATTTGAACGTTAATTGTTGAGATATTTAGTAATTTAAGGTGAATTTTTTAATTTAATTTAAAAGATTAATTCAAGCTTGTAACATCTGCATTTTGTTTTATCGCAAATGTTTATATGCAACTCAGAAATAGACTGCTAAAATTTGCTATATTTAAGCTAAGGAAAATCTTAGTTAAGGAATGATTGTGAAACTGGGGCCAGGTAGAATACTGTTCTCTCTGTACGTTTTGATATTCTGTTTGCGATTTAATTGATCAGCATGGTCTGAAACGGTTGACAATTGTCATATCTTTTCTTTCTCAAAATACAAGTATATAAGTTGTTTGACCTTTCAATAAAAGGCTAATATCAGGCTAAAATCATGATTTAATTTGATAGATTTATGTATTTTAATCTCAATTAGGCATTTCTCAATTCCACACATATCTTTAAGTTTCGAGATAAACTACCTACTAATTGTTGCCGCTGGTATTTTGGATATACTCTCTGTCTACAATCTGCCTGAGTCACATCACCGCCTTGTAATTTGATCTGCACATATGGACAATGACCTTCACAGTCAGTTGTTGTTGTGTTAAGGCGTTTTTTGTGTGAAAGAAATTTCAAAAATAGCATCCTGAAATATTGTTAAAAAGAGTTGTCTACAACAATAATCAAGTCAAATTCCAACAATTGTTTAAGTTATTTTTTTGATTAATGCATATTGATACTCAACTGCAAAGCTATGAGCCTTCTAATTTCTTTCTATGAATTAAAAATTCAAAGGTAATAACAACAAGAACAAATCAAGCTGAAAATATAAAGCTGTCTGTTTTACAGTTTTACTTTGGCTCTTGTAGACAAAACATTTCAAAGACCTTTTTTTCTTTTGCAAGTATACATTTTTCTCTAAAGTATGATGATAAGTGATACAAAAAAGTTTCTTAAGGTTCAATTCATATTATTGTTTTTTCTAAAGTTTTTATTTTAATATCAAAATAAATTATTACGGAGAAATTTTTATCATCTCACTTGTCAAACACTAATGTGAAATTATAATAGTTCTGAAATTAACAAAGCAAAGAATTCTTTATGGACAAATACAAATAAACTATTGCGAATATACGCAATTAATATTGCTAAAATGAGAAATACTATTTCGAAAATAGAAAATAACTATTGCGAATATACAAAAAAAAATCAGAAATATAAAATTGCATTTATACACGTCCTTTTACGACATCTGTAGTTCTTTGATATATTTAGAAATAAAATAAAAAAACTTATTTCGCCTATTTACCCTACATCACTGTCATAGAAAAAACTTCCACCGACAGTGTCAGCGTCCAATTCCTCGATAGAGTCAAGTTTCTTCCATTCTGACAATTCTCTGGCCCTCACGGGTATGTATGATATAAGATCAAAAGTAGCGCCCTTAGGTATACATACGCCAAATCTAACTGGAAATCCGCTAAAACAAAAACATTGAAACTTATTGTAGTGCATTCCATAAACAATGAATAAAAACATAATTTAAAATTGGAGATTAAAAATCATTTAAAAGTCGTTTTTTATCCTGTTGTATAAAGGTACAAACCTGACATTAGAAAAAATTTATTTATCTTTAAGATTTATTCTGCTTTCAAGACTATAATCATGTAACACGGAGATCGTTAGTTTTTGGATCGTTTCAGGGGAGGTAATTGTGGCTAATGAATAAGTATTGCACCAACACTTCTGTTTGTTAGATATATTTATTGCATATTGTCACATATTAGAAATGTCACTTCACAATGTCTATATTTAAAAAGCCTCCAAACTTTGAAGTTTTATCTGTACAACACCACGACAGAGAAATTGAATGTTTTAAACCAACAACGTTTTAAAGTTGTTTGCAAGTAAATTTATAAATAAATATCTTCTGTAATGACAAGTGAAAGCAAAGTTTTTATTTAAAGATTATTATCATATGGTTCATAGTCGCACTAAGCGAAACGTTCCCTATTGCTGTTTGTCTAAAAGGACAAGCAATTGCAGTTTAATCGACATATCCCAGTGATCTAAGAATATGAAATATAAACACATCTCATATCAACTAATATAAAGTTTACAAAAAATAATTACTGGTATTTGCTGTAAACCCTTTTAAACAAGTTTATCACATTATTATTTCAAAATCATTTTTCGCAATGTTCACAAAACAGAGAACAAACAATTGAAAAACTGATATTATGCATCAAATAAATATTCAGAACATGAGAAGCTAAAATTAGCGGAAATCTATGTCGGAGATTTTAAAGTAATTTACAGACTTACCTATCGATCCCACGTCCTGTTAGCATAAAAGCTCTTGGTATCTTTCCGCTAAAATTAATCGTGTAACTATGTGTACCACCCAGTATCATACCGACTTCAATAATTTTTGTACCAGCTATATATTCCGGGGTATCTGGAATGTCATCTCTTACAACTACTACCTTAGCATTAGCTAAGTCTGATGAGCTGTATAGTCTGAAATATATCTGCAATGAATCGAAATAAAGAAATTATAGATGATAATTAATATGAAGTATAACAAAGACCTGATCCATCGAAAACGAGCTGAAAAGAAAATTATATAAGAAATGAATGTTTATAATAGAGGTGTCAACTACGTTTGAAAATTTATTCATAAAATATATTCAAAATGGTACTGTCTACCATTTTTGAATGTATTTTATGATAAATTAAAAATAAAATATGACAGAAGAGAAATTATCCAAATTGAAACTCGTATGATTTACGGCATGAGGAAAGCAAATATATGTTAAATTTTGATGTGCTAGATGTGCACATTTCGGAAATTCATTCCTAGCATGACAATTTGCCAAATGAGACCAACAAATAGTAAACATTTAGAAATTAAAAAAAGCGGAACTTTGTTGGTTCAAAGCATTTTTAGAATAAATGACCTGAATATAAAATAAAACATTTCAGTTTTATTAAACAGCGTATCTAGATATAGCTATTTTTATAAAATACAGTTTCAGAGAAAGATCGTAAGTTCTTTTGTCTTTATTTTCCGTGGTTTATCAATGGGATAGTATGAAACATTTTCGAAGTCACAAGTGTGACCTATTTTACACCACATGATTTCTTTTCGACAATACTAAGAGTACTTTAAAAACTAAAAATTTGGAATGGCATAAGGTGACAAAGGTACCACTGTGGTTAGATTCAAATAAATATATTAGAATTCTGTTTTAACAGGGTACGTTTATTTCCAATTAAAATTGAACTGACGAAATTTCAAGAAATTCTGAGTTGCCAAAAAATCAAGAAAACTGTCTAATGACAAAGGTACTTACGCGGCCATATTTTTGAGGACAATAAGCCATGTTCCAATTTTTTCTTACAGCACATTCTGATGTAGTGTAAAATTCTGTAGGTTTTACGATCTGGTATCCCGGAAATGACGTAAGAGAACCATCGCCGTCTCTTACTGTCGCAAGTTTATCTCCATCTAAATTGTTAAAACCAAACATCGTAGCATCGCCATCAAAGATTCTGTTTCCAGTGGCAGGCTTAAAATCCAAGATATAGATATAAATATATAAATTAATGATATGGACAATTCTACGATTTTTTTAACAAAGAAAAATATGTTTTGGGCTATCAACTATGAAACACCAATCAAATCTAAATATTTGCTTTCTAAATTTAAGCTTGATTCTTTGTCTGATATTTCAACTTTAAAGACGAAAGAGGTTACAAGGTAACGTCGATACATATATTATGCTTGTCGTCTACACAATGTGAGTGATTTGATATATAAGAGATTTAAAACTGATAACATACGAATCTGACCAAATGTTATTGTCAAAATTAATCATCAAAATGTTTTAAATATTTTACTGGTTTTCCACATTCAGTTCTCGGAAAAAACTCGCCAGTATGTGACGTCTTTTTAACGTTCATAAAAACATGAAAATCAACATTTTAATTTTGACAGCATAAGTCTAAAATTAAAAAATTTAATTATGGTTATGTAAAGATATAAATTTAATCTTTTCGTTGTAGTAAAAAAAAAAACTAAGCCTGTTTTATATACAAATCTGAGATACCCCATCGTCGAATCCAAACATAGCTCTAGTCACGGTGCTAACAGTAGCAGAGGCGAATTTGTTGTTGAGTAGGAATCCGATGGCCCCCATTTCATAATCATCTGTGCGTTTGAATTTGTCGAACCATACATTGTCAACATACACTGGACCATCGTATACAACAAATCCTTGAACAGGCCAATTTCTGGAACAAAGAGAGTTACTTGTATCAATCTCTATCGGGTAATGGAGTTTTGTAATCACAACAACGTACATTAAGACCGCAAAGTTTAAGTTGAGACCTATAACTAGTGTCAATAATCTAAATATGTGTTTACAAAATGTATTTCTGTTGTTTGTTCTCATTTATTTTACGTATGATTTTTCGTCTTTTACCTGATAGGTGATATAATTTTTTGTTTAGTTTTTAAAAGACATTTGAAAATAGAAAATTTAACTCAAGATATCAAGTTGAAATTTAAGAAATTAAAAAGAAAATAAGAATCTTTATTCTGTCTGGAAAAAATACGAACTTAATCGTGAAAGGAAAGAGCACAAAACATCTTGATCGCATATTCTTGATTTCTTTAAGAAAAGAAAAATTCGATCAAACAAACTGTTTTAACTTACACGTTTCTGGAATATGATCTTGACATTGTTCTGTATTTTCCCGATGTCCGGTTATAAAATGTGTGTGGTTCGCCGATATTAATAGATTCACCAATGATTACACTATCTGTGAGGAATTGTTCTCCTTTACTGGCTCCCCTGATAAACAAGTATATACTAGGAGATTGAAGATAACATTTGAAAAAGAAAAATCTGTTAATATTGTGGACCCGAACTGTTGGCATTATGTTAAGATAAACAGATCACCATCTCCGGTATTATTGGTGATGTTTATTTTATTATTCATTTTAAATCTTAAATAACATCGCACAGCAAGCAGTAACACTTTTTACAATTTCCTCAAAACAAACATATAAACAAACTTCACAATAATATAACACAAATACCTATTAAAGTTTTATGTGCCATATGTGCAAATTTCGGAAAATCATTCTTCATCAGAGGGACTAGGCGCCGAAACGTTTGATAGATAAAAAAACATAATTCTAACAGTTGAAAATTTATTACTCTTAAATTTCAAAATTATTTGAATCCAATTCCAGCTAAGGAATTCATTGCATGAGGGAACAAACCTTAGTTTGTAAATTATTAATGTCTTAAATCGTTAGGAATATATAACACAAATACCTGTTAAGTTTTATTATATTCTTATAATAAATAATTATGAGATTTAAATTTTCCAAGTAAATTTGTAGCTAACACTAGTTTTTAGGGTCACGGGAAAACTACAACACATAGGACAAGCGGAGCGTAAATGTATTAAAACAAATGAACATGAGTTTATAGATATATTTATTATATAGTCCAAAGCAGCTTAAAAACACTTCTTTTACGTCATACAAAATGTTGATATAGCTGAACTTTTAACATAGAACAGTACATCACATCATAAAAGCGAAGTTTAAATGCTGATCCCATCCTTTAAAAAACAGTAATATTTTTAAAATTAATTTACGAAATAATTACAACTTTGCATCATATTAGCAAATGAATTGCAATTGGACCATGAAAGTGGACTCTGGTAATCACAAACACAAATTCTAACTACTTACTTACCTTGCAAATGTCAAACCTGTTGCAGCATCTGACATTCTGAAATAATTATCAAAATTCAAATATCATAATAACAATCATAAAAAGTTTAAAAATACAGAAGATAAAATCAGATTAGCGGACATTTTTCTAGTCATTTAATCAGTTATTGGTTATCGGCGCTCATTTTAAGAAGAAAAATAGACAAACAACAGATAAAAAGGTTTTTTCACTAGTTTCTAAACAGAGAGAGAGAGAGAGAGAGAGTAGAGAGAGAGAGAGAGAGAGTGTGTGTGTCTTACGATGATTTAGTCACATGAATCCAACCACCTCTTATCCATGCATGCTGTCTGTTCTTATAAGCTTGAATAAATAAAGGTTAGGATTGTTACAAATGTAATACGGTGTTATCAAACATTAAATACATCACGTAAAATTCTAACTCACCAACAATAACACAAAGTGTTCCGTTTTAGGTATGGCTAGCTTGGTTTGATTTGTACTTAAAGGAACGTTTTCATTTTTAAAAAATAAAATCTTAAAATAATCATACTTTCAAAAAAATTGTTCATTTGATTTTTTTTAAATATTTTGTAGGCCCATTCCCTTCACTCAAGTAAGTGGCCTCAGTGGTCAGGCAGTCTAAAGCGCGGGTTTACAGATTACACTACCTAGGTTTAAATCCTACTCGGACAAATCCTTATTTGAAAAAGTTTGCCTGCCAAAGGTCGGTGTTTTTTGTTTTTGGACATTCTGGTTTCCTTCACCAGAATTTTGACGTAAAACACTATTACTTTACCCCTCCAGTCATGCACTCGAATACCAATATTTAAAGAATGTGGTAGGGGTTTTTGTTTCAAAAAATTGTAAAAAACTATTTTCTTACTTACTTTTTACCTGACTTTTCTGAAAAATTTTTTAAATTTTTTTTCATTAAGAGACAGAATGTGGTCTAATAATGCAAAAAAGGGATCAAATGAATAATTTTAAAAAATAAACCTAACAACTGAAAATCAAATTCATCTTTTAAACAAGTACAACAAAATATTACAGTAAAAGTGAGCTTAGTATTTATTAAAGCCGCTCTATTAACTAACACGGGTTCAAAGCATAGTGTAAATAACCTTTTATTTTCTTGAGAGGATCCTCCACCATCTCACCCTTTAATGATTACATTTTTGTTTTTTGTTTTTGTACAAAAAAGCAAGATGTTTCAGAATAAGCTATCACTTGGGAAATCATCTAGTGTCAAGAAGAAGAGACACTGCTTTTATTTTAGAGCAATCACAAAAAAGAGTTCCAAAAAATAAAATGTAACCTAATATGATTCTAAACGGAAACATACATAGGGCTGCTATATTGGCTTAAAACACTTTCAATTGTAACATTTTTCCTTACTTGTTAGTCTATTCAGTATAACTTCTACCGCATCTGATTTGTAGTCAAACGGATCCACTCTTGGATTGTAGTGCAATGTTGTCGGATCTAAGGTTCCATCTGGTAATAATTTTCTATCTAAGAAAAACCCTGTCTGGAAAACAATTATTATAAAATGAATATAATTTCCAACTGACAATCATATTCATTCAGAAATGCTAGGATAAAAGGAAAGTTCGTCTGTAAAATAATTTTTATTACCAATAATCAAAATGATGCTTACAAATATTAATAAAATTAATTGCTGTTTAATCAAAGTATTCAATAAAATGCTTTTCATTGCTCAGGCGAAATTAATATTTTGTATCGATATCCAACATTTAACAATGCTCACATTTTAGCAACACTACCTATTTTCCTCAATTCGTCAAAACAATAAGTTTTACCTAAAATGGTAACTTTCGGTTTATTCGGTTTATTTTGTCTTGTCTAACCATGTTGTCTGTTTTTATCATTTTGATATTAAATACCAAATCATTGCGAAAATTAATAATCGTGACACCGACGGACTTAAACTTCATTGCTTTATTATTGAAAACTAGAGTCAGTTTTTTAAAAAAAATACAAAATCGAAGTTTTACCAAAAACAACAAATAAGTTTAATTCAAGAAGCAAATCCTTCAGTGACGTCTCATCATATGTCAATTCTTTAATGAAATAGAACTTCACTGACAACAATTTAGTATAAGTATGAAAAGCAGTTTGTCAATACCTGTCCGTTAGAATGAAACACGTTATTATTGAATTCGAGTAATGCTGTTCCAAAAGCCTCCCCTGGTTTCATAAAGCCGGCGTGTTTTGATGGTCCCAATGGTATATTAACGAGTATTATCCACATCCCAATCTGTAATTAAAAATAACAATCGGTTTCAACAATGGAATGAAATAAAACCACAACTTTTAATATAACTAAAACGAGTGTTTAATAAAATTAACATATCGAATTGAAATGAAAACCAAAGAAGACAATCTTACATGACTACATGTTTGTTGTCTGTAAACTTTGTCTAGTTTTGCGACTCTTATCGCTAATAAGAAAGATCGCAGTGATTCTGAAAATATGTCACAATATACATTAAATGATAAATATTAGGTCTATAGGGTTTGTATTTGATAATTATATCTCTTTCATGACTTTCTTGGATTAATAATTCCTACATAAGTTAAAATTGTTACATATAATCTTGACTTGTACGTAAAACACTATTTCATTCAACCTATGTACCAACAAAATAAATAAAATATTTCATTTGATTTTAGATATAAAAGGAGACGTGTCTCCTAGAGAAAAAACTGTAAAACATATATCAATTGCAGAATAAAATACAAGTATGTGCACGTGTTCAAAGTTAATTTGTAGATAATGCTGTTTTTCGGTATTGATTACTTGATAGGTTTTTAATTGACGAAAGTGTTGAACGCTTTCTGGTTACGTTTTGTAAATTATGTAAATGTTGTATCTCTGTTATCAAAATTGAATATTGTATTATTCCCATTTCATAAACATATTTATACATACTCCGTCACCACCAGCTCCAACATTGTTTCTCATGTATGTTAATGGATTTGTGATCCAAAACGTCGATGGGTTCGATCTAGATTAAACAAAATAAATAAGATAAATTATATAAATATGATACATATTATCAATTTTATAATTAAAAAAAACTGCAAAAGTAAAATATTCCAGCTCAAATCATCCAGGACAATATATCATTCATAATTACATATATACTAATTAATAATAAAAAGTCAATATCCATTTTGAATAATCTAATCAGTTTTGCCGAATAATCATTTCACAAACTAATATTGAATACCAAAAACTGTTTAGTTTTTTTAATTTGACTTACTGGTCAGTTGGTATCAAAGATCCTTTCATTGTTCCTAATCCAAGGTTTCCATCAAATACTGTTCTCTTCTCTCCACCATCTTCTAAGAAATAAGCATGACCGAGAGCTTTATAACAAACGTTATCCTGCACCTAAAACAAATCACAAGTAAATCATAAACTGACAAACAGCAATAAGTAGGACGCACCTGATCAATAAAGATTTGCCCATTAAAAAAAACCTTAGGAAGTCTTTTTTGAGAAGTTTTTGTTCAACGTTTTACTAGTTTTGTTCTATAACTTATGGGATGAACAATTCTACACAGACAGTTCGTGCTTCAGGATCAGGTTGTACGAAAGCCTAATTAAATAACATTTATATTACATCTTTATTAGTTGAAGACATTCTTCAAAAAAGAAATGCTGCCTACCAAGCATTTACCACACCCCTGGGATAAAATATCTGAAGATGAAAACTTATACATTTTATTCTCCCTTAATATTTCACAATATATAAAGTAAGAGACTAAATTAAAAACACTTACTGTTACTCCGTGTGTACCATGGATGGTTATACATCTTGCAAACGTATCATGAATGGCATTATTTCTAAGATATGGTGGATTATCATATCTTCCTACTTGATCAACATCGTGACACATATGAAAATGAAGTGGATAACGCCCTAAATGATAAAATCAAAGAATGTTAATAACAGCAAACTAAAACTTGTATTTTCATTTTACAGTCTTGTTTATGTTGTTACACTTTACAACATTTATCTCATCACAACTCTGCAACATAAAGATACATGTAAATGCATTGAAGGAATATGTAAATTTATAGTAAGTTTTAGTATCTGCATATTTCCTTTTTAAGGACAGCAGTGATCGGGTAGTTAAAACATAAGCCTCAAAATCCAAGAAGTTTTAATACTGAGGGTACAGCCCTAATCGACCACCAAGTGTGAAAATATTTTTGTGGTAGTCTTTTTAGGTGCCTTGTACTAGCATATTAGAACTGGTTGTCCGTGATTTTTTGTAGGTGCATAAGTAATTATATAACACAAATACCAGTTAAATTTTGATATGCAAGATGTGCACATTTCGGAAATTCATTCCTCATCAGTGACACTAAGACTGAAAAGTTTGATAGATAAAAAACATAAGCCAAACAGTTGCAAATAATGTAAGTGTGCAGAAATGCCTTTATAAACGGCTTTTGTTTTTTTGAAATTGCTCTTAAAACTTGATTGTTAGTAATTAAGGTCATTTCTGGTCTTTGCACATAGCAATTTACAAGGGTAAAACCTACATTTTTAGAATCAGTGACATATGCGATCACAAGATAAGGTTCAATGCGACAGTTCAATATTCTTAGAGAAGAATAACTAAAAACGTCAAGATGAGAAAGAAGAGTGACAAAAAACGTCAAGATGAGAAAAAATAATGACAAAAAACGTCAAGATGAGAAAGAAGAATGACAAAAATACTTTATCCTAGACAATAAACCATCGAGACTGAAGATAACATTAATTATAATGGGATACAATTCACCTAAATCTGTTTGTTGTCCCATATGTACCAACTCGGCTCCTTCTATGTGCACGTTTCTGAATCCTTGTACCGCCTGATTGAATAGAATAAATGCATAAATTTTTTAAATTTTTTTTTTTTGATATTTAACATTGAGTTCTTAAACGCAAATAAAAAATTAGATTAATCCAGTAAACCGCTTATGACTATATTGCATTTGTAAAGTTTTTATAAATTATTCCCTCAAAAAAATATTTTACCGTTATGACTGGTGTATTCACACCATCTGGTTGGACATTTCATTTAGCTTATAAAATAAGTGTTAGCAATCTAACATGCGATGCTAGGGAGCGTTTAGTTGTTAAGTTAAATCCACCTAGGTGTATTAACGACTTTATAGTATTTTCCTCGACGAACTACTCCAATCAGATTAGTGAGTGCTAGCTATTTGCATAAAAAGCTGTAGCTCCGTTACGTAAAACAATTTTACAGCCTCCTTTCTTTATTAGTTCTATATTACATTGTTTATTGTAATTTTAAAGTGACGTCGGTTGGTTTGGCTATTGCCAACTGCTATTTAATGCTATTTAGTTAAAATTTCATAGATTTTTGCAACGCAATTTAGTTCAAACAGTATTTATTTTGAATAAATAAATATACACAAAATATTATAAATGATACGAAAAGGGATTCCGAAACAAGAGTAAAACTCTTATATAAACCAGTCTCCCTGGATAACACATTACAATACATACACAGAGTTACAAATATATAATAAATAGCTCGAACATTAAATAATTATAAAGCAGAAAAGTGAGCAAAATAAATAAATAAATAAATAATTTAAAAAAAAATAAATTAGCGAGCAAATAAATAAATAAATAAATAAATAAATAAATAAATAAATAAAAAGTGAAAGACAGACAACAAAATATAACTATATGGGTGTTTGTCGGTTACATGTTACTATAAATTATGTATTGAAACGTTTTGACTGTGTGATAAATTCTTGAAAAGTTAAAAAAAATTTTGGTTTTGTTGATTTGATAACAAATCAATTATTAGGCAATTTAAATCAGTCTCAAAACCCTCAATTATAATCCTTTCTGTGTGGTACTTTTGCTGTGTTCAATTCGCTTACCTTGATATGTCCACCAAAGGTGTCATAGTTGTATTCCTTACAGTTGCCGTTTTCTGGGGGACATTCTTTCTCCACTTTGCCCTCTATTATAATGTTCCTCGATAGTAGCGCCACCTCACCTCGCATATCAACAGTATTATATATCTCACCGAAATGGGTATATCTTGTTATTACTGGAATAACATAAATGATAGGAAGTGAATAAAAACTAAAATAAACGTATAAAATCAAATGACATATATCACAGTAAACATTTAGAGAAAAATTTTCCATAAACAAATTTACATCGTGTACTGTTAACTGAGTGGCTCACCATCTGCTGTTCTTTTAATTGGTCATAAATATAGGTGTATTTTAAAGAAAGCAAGTTTGTCTAGAGGCTCTACACTTTTAATTAAGTTGTATTTAAACATAATATTAAAAATAGTCTTTTTTGAAAATCTTCGTATCACAAATTGAAGGTTTGACATAACGGCTTCAACAAGCATAGAAAAAGTTTATAACGAAAAACTTTATTTTTAATATATATGAATCAGATATATATATACAAGCATAGTGAATAAGATACGCGGTTTTTTTTTTTATTCAACCTTGTTTATGACCCAAAATTACTAAATAATTCCCTAAAACCTTATTTTGCAATCACAATACTGTATTGCAACAATTGTTTTTGTGCCGTGAGAAAATGTGTTGCCATCATGAAACTAGCTGTGATTATCTTTTGTACTGTTCAGTGGCTACTTACGATCAACTCTAACTTGTTTTGAGGTACATGATTGACATTCAATTACTGTCCCGATTTCAGTTTGTTTCCAATCGTAATCTGTTGATGCAATCAGTAATTTATCTCCTACAATGCAACAACAACAACAACATAAATAAATAAATAAATAAATAAACAAATAAATAAATAAAAGTAAATAAATAAATAAAAATTAAATTAAAAACTCATATAACAAGCTTTCTGTAAACAATAATTGAATAATTGCCCCTTAAATTGAATAATCGCCCCTACCGTTTGTGATAATAATAATAATAATTCATATAAGAATATTTGAAAAGTTCCTCCGTTTCTATTAAAACGTAAGCTTTGATACTAGTTCTAACGTTCATTTAGTTTCATCAAAGTTACTGCAGTGTTTAAAACTGGATAGGTTTACAAACTCTTTTCAATTTCTCAAGAGCTATGACGACTCCTAATGACCTTAGTGAAAATGCATCCATCGTCATACTGCAGCATGCACATATAGGTAACAGGCTTAACATGTCCATAAAACTTCAGTAAATTTACAAACAACAGACACACATACAGAGAGAGAGAGAGAGAGAGAGAGAGAGAGAGAGAGAGAGAGAGATTTCCTTTTGGTTTTCCGACAAGGGAGTGGGCCGGGGGGGGGGGGGTAATTATTAACTTTATGTTGCAGTTTTTTTAGAATTTAACTGACAAATAATTAACAAGCAAATAGATGATAATTAACATGCTTGTAGATATGAATTTTTCTTTGACAGAAATACATGCATCGCAATGAAGCATTGTTTATAACTTTATAGGTATGGGACTTTCAAATAAGAAAAACTTCACTTTCGCTATAAATGTACAGTTATGTAATGTCTTCAAAAAGATTGAACAATTTTGATGATGGTAAATCTTGAATAGCCAAAACTATGGACAACGATACTTGTTCAAACTGTTCAAGTATAAATAAACTTTCTATCTTTTTTTAAAAGATTTTTTAACAAATGACAGTTTTAAATTCCATTGTGCAAGAATCATTACTTCCTCTAACTATTACTTATCGTTACTACCTCGTAACAATGACATTGTGGTTAAATTTTGTTAATTTCAAACCTGTCTTCCATGTGCTGGTATCATCAATGACGTCCAATATAGGATAAGCTCTATCATTGTCTAGTATAAAAAGGTTGACATAACCCAGCCAAACCTTGTCGTGGATATTACTCTCAGCAAAAATCCGTACATTATATTTCCAAAGACTCATTTCAGCAATAGCGTGTCTGTATGGGTCAGGTTTAGGAGCGTGATCTGCATCCTCAATAGTTGATGAAGTGTCACCTATAGATAACGCAACGCAGTACAATCTCACAAAGGTTGATTTATAGTAATAAGTTTTTAAAATTAGCAGCAAAAAAAAATAATAATAATAATAAATAATAATAATTATAATAATTATAAAGATAAAAAATTCGCTTTCGAAGCATTTTAACATTCTCAACGAGTCAGATGTTAGAACTTATCAAATCCTTGATTAAATAAGATTTAATTTTTTAAACAAAAATGTTACTTTAAATACAAATGCATAGCGCTTAAATGACAAAACCAATTTAAGTAAAGACATAATAAAAATGTCTATCTTTGAAATAGGTAAAACCATTTTTGTCATATTCAAAGGTTCGAAATTATGTTGAAAATCACGTTGAAAATTATGTTGAACAACCAATACAGGAAGAGGCGCTATTGCAAATAAAATGATGTTAGTGCTATGTTGTAAAGTGACAGATCCACGTTTAAACATGGTTTGTGAAGTCATGAAAATATAAGTTACACTAATTTCTTGTTTCTTCATTGAAAACATAATTCTAAAAAGTTGAAACTTTTGATTCAGGTGCTTCAAAATGGATAAGAATAAAACTGTTTTTTAGAAAATGTTGAAATTGACGGGTTATCGCTATATATAATACTGGTTCCATTTTCTGGTTGAATAATCTACACAATCTTTAGCCTCAATGACCCAACCTTACAGAAACCAGGATAACTATTGGTGAAAAACAAATAACAAATACCTTTAATAGTCAGAAGAACGTAAGCGTCCTTTTCTCCAACAGTTCTTAGTAAACTACTTCCGGTTACTTTTCCAAAAGCCAATTCTTCTACTACATTAAACAATTCTGTATGGTCAGCTGCACCTCTGGTCAGTTTGTCATGAGCGGCAATAAAAACTAAATTTCCTGTAGGTATTCCTGTGACAAATTTACTTATAAATTATATATATTTATAAAAATATATAATTTCGATATTTTTATATATTTGTACCTGTTTTGTCATGACAGAATAAAAAAGTTCTGGCATAAAACTTTTACTGCTAGCAAATACCACCAAATACATAATTTTCATGAACAATATTAAGTTTATAGTGCAATTACTTCCACTGTTGTGTAGCTCCATGATAGCGGGTTAATATTTGTCTGTTTTGCTCGATAAGGGAAGTTATGGACACCAATATTTACTTCAACATTCTACAATTTCTAATTTCTATCAAGTCTTTAAAAAGTTTAAAATGCTGCTGCATTCGACATGCCATGACAAATCACTGTTACAGATTCGTTACGACAGACATTAGTTTATAAGCGAGTCATTTTGTATCAATGCTATTTTTAGCTCCTATATATAAAACTCAATTGGTCTTTAAGTATTACAGAACAGATTCATTCGAGGGGGGTAGATAGCAACCAATTATAACCGAGGCAAAATATAGAAGCGCCAATTGCGCTTCAAATCTAGAAGGTCCGCGACATGTTCCCCGGAAACTTTTTTTTTGAAAAATGCCGTTAAATGGTGCATTCTGGAGCACTGAACCTGATATTTGCTAAGATCGTTTGAATAATCAAGTCTGTACTATTAAGGACAAAAACATAATTTTATATTTCTTTACTATAAATTATTTTATATTTTCTTCGTGTTTCTGTAATTAAAAGAAAACACAATCTGACTGTACTGAAACAGTTGCCTCATAGTAAGCTACATCCTTGCATTGCAAATGAAAACATTCGTACCTTTTTATTAGAACACTTACCATTAAGGAAGTCTTTAAATTTCTGAATTTCTCTATCTACTATGGCATACCTTCCACTTATATAAAACACCCTATACTCCGTTTTCATAGAGGTCAAATCCACTGAGTAAACCGCTATTCCTTCATATTTGTAATTTACATCTTTGTGTTCACTTTCCTGAAATATGGAAAATTAAAAAAAATGAGTTGTTGACCTCTTAGATGTATTTATTATAGAATGATAGCTTTCCGTTATATATTTGGTAAAAAAAAAGTCGGCTTGTAAATGTAACACAAATTACTGAAACCACAAAATTGAAATATTTTGTCACATTGCAAATTTTATAGAACATCCGTGGCCAAGCGGTCTAAAGCAGCAGTTTTTGATTAACAATATCTTTAAGTGTCTAGCTGCGTGACTAGTTGTGCACTGCATATTTCGAATCCCATCCGAGCAGATCTTGGTTAAAGTTTTGTTTTCAATTCGCTTGCTGAAATTCGGTGTTTTAGGGGAGGTACTCAAGTTTCTTATACCGTCCTAAAACTGACTCAATCGATTCAGGTATAATTTTAAATTCGTGAAATATTTTACTTTTAGTTTAAAAGTAACATATTAAAAATACATTTTTTCAAAAGTAGTAAACTAATCTTGGCTGGTCTGAAAAAAAAAATCAGTTAGAGTGTTTCATAATCCGTAACTTGTTTGAATTACATATTTCTAAAGTAGTACACGAATCTTGACTGGTCTGAAAAATCAAGTTGGGTGTTATAGTATCCCTCTTTTTTTTTTTCCTTTGCTTACTTATTGTGATATTCTTGATTGCATTTTATAATTCCAAAAACTTTTTCATTGATTTTTTTAAAAAAATTCATGCATAAAAGTTTTATTTGATAATAAATGGTAAAAAATATGCATGTCTGCAGAACTACTCTGGATAAATACTTACCAAGTGCGCATGTACAATACCATCACCGACAGTCAGTTTACGTAATGTTTTAGATAGTTTTGTCCATCCGAGTTTGTTCTGACCATGTATCTCAAGAGTGCCATTTTTGTCAACGCCGATAAATTTTTCGTTAAATCCAGGAATATCGTACTCTCCCCTTTTTCCTAGAAGTTAAAAAATTAAAATATTTATTTATTTATTTATTTATTTATTTATTTATTTATTTATATTCACCTGTATTAATGTCAATTCCATCTACATTCAAAATGTTCAATCAGCAGCTATCATCGACGTTTGGCAAGCGAACTGACAAACTTTCACACACTTGGATCTGTTCGATTGGGATTCGAAATGCGGCGACGAGAGGCACTTTAATTTATTAGCGCGTGCTTTTACAACTCGGCCACCGAGGCCCCTATAAGCACATAACATCGGGATTTTTCTGAAATAATTTTAATAAATTAGCATATGCTATCTAGGCAATATATTCACGAACAACAGTTTTTAATTTATTTCAAAAATAATTCTACAGCGAAAGCTACAAATAGGTGTAACTTTTTTACCTGTAAGTGTAATCCTAGCATTTCCCGTGTACGGACAATCTTCTGACCCTATGTCCATTCTGCCATGTATGTGGATATATTTGACCGTCATTGAGAAACTTCCATCCGGGCTCCATACTAATCTGGAACCGGGATTTATTGTCAAACTTCTAATTTCTGGTGGTGTTGTATCCAGTAAAATATTGTCATTAATTACCACATCCTCATTAGAAGTCGGAAGCTAAAATTAGACAAACGACATGTAAGATGACTATATGAACTCTGTTGGCAGGTGTTGATGATTTTAAAGTGATCAGCAAGATGAACATTAACCAAACCAAAATTGGTAAACTTTTAGCGGATCTGGGTCTAGATTAATCTTTTTTTCTTATTTAATCTTAATCTTTGTCTCATTTACAATAAAATTGTAGGCACTGGCTATGAGGAAAAAAGATTTATCATATATATGTTGAATAGAGAGCGTCGTAATCACCATGTTGTATGGATCGTCAAGAAAACATGATGTGAAGTGCACTTATAGAAATGACGTCATACGCCGAATTATTCCGCGACATGCGTATACGTACTTTTAAATTACTCTGGGTAATCGCATTTGTTTATATATAGATATAAATAAAGTTCCACTGTATGTATATCCCCGAGGATAAGAAACCTTGAGAAAACAATTTAACCTTTGTTTAAATCTGATTACTAACAAATTAATAGAGGTTCATCAAACATCGAAATTATCTGTCTGTAAAAAGGAAAATAATTGTTCATTTGTAAAATAAACAATGGTAATCTTACATAAATCTCCTATATGATGTCTTAATTTGGAAATAAACCATGCCCTAGGTGACATGTGAGGGAGTTGATATTTCAATATTTATATAAACTTTTTACTTATTGTTGAAAATAAAAAATAACTTTAAGGATGAATGCGGGGGAGTTGATATCTTAATATTTGTATAAACATTTAACATTTTTGTACTGGTACTGATATTATGGAATTTGATTTAGATGAAGATTAATTTTAGGTGTCCACTTTAGTACTTTAAGGCCACAGAAATAAGCATTAATGAGTACTTGTAGTCATAGTTATGCTTAATAAACTCGGAAAACAACTTGAAAGGTTGACCAAAAACCTGTAGTTTACCATCTCCGATTTGATTGGAATTGTTCATTCAGTCAGTCAGTGAAATCCTTATCATCTTCAGTTTCATTGATTGTTCATTACGCTGTTCACCATTAAGTCTTGATCGTCTTCGGTTTGATGTGATAAATTTACCTTTTCGTCGACTATGAAATCCTGATCGCCATGATGGCTAAGCAGCCTGGTCATACAGAAAGAATTAAAATTTTGAAATACTGCTTCATCGCTTGGCGCTCGGCTTCAAAGGTCATAGTATCGACTGATTCACTCGGTGTTAGGATAATGAATTCCGGTATGATCGTCCGCAGCATATCGACTCGGAAAGCTAACACCTTATAAAAAAGTGACCCTGAGTGCGCTAGTACAAGGCAGATTTAGATCTATCCTTAGAGATTAATATTAAATAGCAGTACATCAAATTCTAAAATCATTGGCATCTCTCATTTGATTTTATTGATTTATCTATTCGGTGACTATAAAATCTTAACAATTTCCGGTTTGATTGGATGTATTTATCTAATCGGTCACTGTAATAGTCTAACCGATTGGAGATGTTTATCTAGTTAGTCTCTATAAGGACCTCAATACGCCTAAGTGCATGAATGAAACGTATAAAAAGAAAAAGGGCAATCGTATTGTCGTTTTGTCGTTGGTAAATAAACAACAGCGTTAAAATATAAGAACATTTGCAACGGCTTATACGTAACATCATAGATAAGTTTATATAAGAATAATCAAGCTACAAATTACAAATTTCTAAACCAAGATAAAAAAACTGACAATAAATGATAAATATAATATTGTGGTGTGAGAAAATTACGGTGGCACAGAGGTAACATGAGATATATTTTTCCTTTAACGTATTACCCTGTACGTGCGCACGTATTACCTATTATTAATACGTGCGCACGTAATATGTTAATACGTGCGCACGTAAAAGGTAATACGTGCAAACGTAATAGGAAAAAATATATTTCATGTCACCTCTTTTCCACCGTAGAAAATCCCCGGAGTATGATTATATATATATATATATATATATATATATATATATATATATATATATATATATATATATATATATATATATATAAACTAGTTCAAACTGCGAAACAAACAAATAAATAAATAAATAAATAAATAAATAAATGTATATAAATAAATAAATTAATAAATGAATGAATTAATTAATTAAATAAATTTAAAAAAAAATAAATGTGAAAAAAAATATTTGAAAACAGTAGGCCCTACCGCAGCAAACAACACGATACACTAGAAGTTGCAAAAACATAAATTAAAAAATGCACTTATTTAAATGCAAAAATATGTAGGTCCATTGAATCCACGAACTTTTAGCGTTATCAAAGAATATTGATGCTAAAAACAGTGGAATGGTCAACCCCTCCCCTCCTGATTTAAAAAAATTAAGCAAAGGGTATGTGTATGAGATCAATCTTTTACTTTAAATAATTAGCATTTTAATTTTAAACGTTTTAATATTCAAAAATTGCCCATGCGCCTAGTTAGGCACCGTTTGCATCGAAGACGTCCATACATTCTTCATTTAAACCCAGTTTTTACACATAAAATATTGTAAGCAGTCCATTTTATCTTGTGTCATCATCTTTTTGATTTGTTTTGATCATTTTTGTTATGTTTGTATTACCAGAGTCCTCTTAAATGTGTAAAAGTTTTATATACAGGCGACACTATATGAAAATGTCAATATGTATCCGTATCCCAAAAACCCGAATTTCTGATTCCCATTATATCAAATTACTCACTTTATTGTTTGGCCAAGTGCTCGTATCGGACCATTTCTTCAAGCTCAGTTCATGTGGACATATTTCTGTGGCGAAAATTTGTGATAAACCGCAAGTAAAAATTACAATCCGCAGCAACATTTTGAAACTTTAAGTCTTTCAGTTATGACCGATACAGAAAACTTAATTTATATCGAAGCTAAAGTCGTGGTTGGATGACCACTGTCATTTTAATTTATGTTATTGGATTAACACATGAGTGACCATTCGGATTAAAAGTCTAATTGCTTGAAGGATTATATATTTCTTTAGGCCATTATATGAGTGTCTGTTTTGCTTTTCTCATTGTGATATATACTGTTTAATTCTCTGTATTTGTCTCTGTTTCTATAACCTTTGTTTAACTCACTATAAATAGTGATGCTCACGGGTGTCTTTTCAAAGTTAACGTATAATGCTTGGGTGTTTTCAACTATTTTGTGACCTTTATCTTTTCCAAAGAAAAAACTGTAGAGCTGCGGCAATAAATAATGTAAAGGGTATGAGAATCTAAAATAAATAATTTTTAAATACTGATATTAAGAATTTATCAACCAATAAGTTTTATTTTAAAAATTTTACAAAATTCTAAAATATACTTACCAACTATAAAATGCGTCAACTAGGCTTGATAGTGCAGATTTAAGACAACCAATGGTCCAAATACATGAGAAATACCATGTTTAATGTTATTCAAATAAATTTATTTTGAACAAAAATAGCTATACATTACTGCCATGACCGAGAAAGTCCATTTTGAATATAATGAATGTTTATTGAATTTTGTTTTACGAAATACTCAATTTGTTATTCATATATATATATATATATATATATATATATATATATATATATATATATATATATATATATATATATATATATATATATATATATATATATATATATATATATATATTCTCTTAGTGCCATGCGGCACATATGGCTTGGACGTC
The DNA here is from genome assembly GCA_029721355.1 of Tegillarca granosa. Taxonomy (NCBI): domain Eukaryota; kingdom Metazoa; phylum Mollusca; class Bivalvia; order Arcoida; family Arcidae; genus Tegillarca; species Tegillarca granosa. Next base: position 27,494,721 of record CM056606.1, read on the forward strand.
TTTCCTCCATGTTGGTTGGAGGCTGCACGATGTGCTGCATTCCAGGAGTTCCAGTCTGCACTGTTTCGTTCCATCTCAACCACCCGTCGCAAAGTTGTTTTAGGGCGGAAGCTGCATTTAGTTACTCATCATAGAAAATATATAAAATATTTTTATCAATATAAATTGGTTGTTATTACAATCTCTGCGATTCATTTTTTTTTTTCACTTTATTAGCCCATAAGAAATTGAAATCCTAAAAGTTTGAGACAACTATAGATCATATTTCAACTATCAGCTTGTAGCATGCCTGAAAGTCATACCCGAAAAATAACAGATCGGTAAAGTTAGCTAGTAGTAACTGGCTACTGTGTCTGGCTACTTGTAGACGAAAAGTTAGCTACTAGTAGGCAGTTACTAATACATCTTATGAGATCGTGCTGATGCTGCGACAAATTATCACTTCTTGTCCAAAAGTAGGGCATTTTTTAATACAAAAAAATAACCAAAACCTTAAATAATATTAGAAACTAATCTCCAATATCCAAATATGAAATCAGCATTTACATTGCCTTAAATAAAGCAGGTTTACTGACAAGTGTATTTTATCGGTGGAACGGTTGATTAACGTCAGATCAGCAGTTATTTTTAGCTATTTGCTTCGACAGAAAAAATTTATTTTTCTCTATATCTTTATAACTTTTTAGTAATAACACGACACATTTATTTTGTATATATGGGTTATGTTCCTAATTCTAAAAATATTAGTCGTATAGTCATCTTCGACTGGTAATTTTCCGTCTAGCAAGAGGCTTTTTGTTTTTTAAACCAATCAGATCACAGACAACAACTTTACTGTCCGCAGATTTATGAAAATGATAAAACCTTAAGGTATCAAAATTAAAATAAACGCAGGTTTTTTTTTTTGGTTTTTTTTTTTTTTTGTTTTTTTTTTGTTGTTGTTGTTGTTTTTTCTTTTTCTTTCTTTTCTTTCCTTTTTTTTATGTTTTCCGTTCAATAATCCATTGGTAAGTAATAAAACAATAAGAAGAATTAGTTAAATCTTATGACGCATGAGCTGTGCGTGCTCGGGTACACATATCAAGTTTAACCACTCGGTAGTTCAAGCTTAACAACCCGTTGGTTCAATTTTAAACACCTGGGCACGTGCTAGTAAACAACAGACAATCGGGTATTCACGACACAAAGAAAAAAAAAAAGAGTTATCGTATATGTAATAAGTTGAGTTGAGTAATGGTGTTCAACGTCCTAGTCAAGAATGTTTCACTTATATCGAGACGTAGCCAGCTTTAGGCAGACATGATGTTAAATATTTACTTTTAAAACTCAATAAAAATATAGATATAAATAAAAAATTGTCATGTACTACTTTTCAATGCATTACTTCATAAAAACCTTAAGTTTAAATATATATATATATATATATATATATATATATATATATATATATATATAGTTGAAGTTAATATAGTTTCGTTTTATTGTATCTTTTATCTCTAATATAAAGGAATTAAATAAAAAATATAATAGAATTGTTATGTTTTAATTTTTTGAAATATTTTGCAAATTAAAATTTTACTGTTTTGTAAAATAAAGAAATTTCTATTTCAAGTCATGTGCTACTTTTGAATGCATAAAAATTCAAAGGTATCACGTGACAATTTAGGCAACAACACAACAAGAGAAAAAGTACTTTGAGTTTAGTTTTTAAGGTCACATTGTAGTCTCTGACAAAAGTAATTTCTGTCCTAGTTGCTGACGACCTTATACGTTTAAAACACTTTTACACATTGTTAGATAAAATGTATTCAATCATTGTGTATACCAAACCACTTGAAACATATTGATTTTAAAATGTATTACTTGAACAAACATATCAATGACTAACCAAAATGAAAGGTAAATCTTTTTCAAAAAAAAAAAAAAGTTTTATCTTTTAATCAATAAAAACACGATGAATACAAGATCTGGACACTAGGTTATCCTAACAATAAAATTATAATCTTAAGCCATTAATTCAATTTTAAATCAATTAAAGAAATAATTTTGAAATATATATATATATATATATGTACATGTATGTTACAAGGGTTTAGAACTTCCTGGTTTTATCAAACAAACATAACCCGTAACCCATGAATGCAATCAATGAACCAGGGGAAGTTCATTTAATGTCAAGTCTAGTAGATTGCTGTACATGTATATAAAGGTTTTTCCCAGATATTCCAAGCATTTTATTTAGTAAAATGGTTACTTAGAAGACGTGAAAGATGGGCATATCTAAATAAGTTTATTACACTCAAGATTTGGTAGAAACTTGATACACATGACAGGTATGGCCATATATATTTATATTTTTTAAGTTTTTTTTTTATAGAAGTAGCCCTTCACGTTTAATAAAACGGGATTTTGCTGAATGATTCAGAATATATATATATATATATATATATATATATATATATATATATATATATATATATATATATATATATATATATATATATATATATATGTGTGTGTGTGTGTGTGTGTGTGTGTGTGTGTGTGTGTGTGTGTGTTAGATTTTTTTTTTATTTTTACGGTATTATAATTATTTTCATACTAAAGACAACGACAAAAACGGAAGCTATACATTGTTATAACCTTGATCGGGTGATCGGTGATTTCAGGTATGCGAATTATAATTTTAATTAGTTTTTAAAGTTAAGGATTCTATTGTTTTTAACTGGTATTTGACGAGTCAGGGTCACAGGCATTGTAGGTAAGTTTTATATAGTGCATTGTAACAAGGTAAATACATGTACAACTAAATCAGGTAAAATCTTGATAATTTTTTTTAAGTTGAAGTAGGTTATATTGATTTTAGCTTTTTTTACGAGCTGTTATCTTGTACTGATACGACAGTTCTAGACATGCATGTTATTGTTTTATTTGAAGTAAAAGTAATACATGTATTAATGATTATGGATTGGAAGTATATTTTACAAATGAGTGTCGTCCTAAACAGATTAGAACACACTCAGAGATGTCAGAATGTGCCGTGAAGCACTATCTTTATTATTGATTTATTTCAGTGAATTTCAAGTTCATGCCAGTCCTATAACAATAAAAACGTTTGTCTCTTTCCAGTCATTTTATATATTTTTACAAAAAGTAAAATTGTATTCTCTATTCTCACCCAATTAACATTACTTGTCTAAACTAGGTGGCAGGAGTGTTTTAACTTATTATATATATATATATATATATATATATATATATATATATATATATATATATATATATATATATATATATATATAAATTGTTTTGTTAACTTTATAGCGTTCGTATGTTTTTAATTAATTAATTAATTTATCTATTATGTTTTTCTTGTTAAGTTCAATGTATTGTGTTCTTTGTTGTGTTGGCTGTTTTTAATTAATTTTTTACTCTTATTTATTTATTTATTTATTTATTTATTTATGTTTTTCTTTTGTTAACTCCTAATGTATCGTATTCTTTGTTGTAATGGCTGTTTTCAAAGAGTTTCTTTTACTCTTATTTTGTTATTATTCTCAATATCATGTATTTTTTTGCTTTGAAGCTAAAACACTCTTTATTCAATTTATTTATTTATCTATTTATTTTAAGGTAACTGTGAATAAAGTACAAGACAAAGTCAGATCAATGGCAACAAACGCAGCCCAAGTTGAAGTCAAACCAAAAACTCCGGCGGACCGTCCAGTTGGAAGGAACAGTTGTCCCAGGCACAAAGATGAACTATTACAACGTTACTGCACAAAATGTAAAATCCCTGTATGTATCGAGTGTATGTCTAAAGGACAACATTCGGAACACACGGACAAAATAAGGAAAATAGACGATGTTTACCGTTCAGTTGAAAGCGGTGTAGATGAAATCAACCGCAAGGCAAACGAAATCAATTTGGACAAGATAAAACCTAAATTGAAAGAAATTAAGAAAAACAGAAAAGGGTCTAGATCAGCTGCAGCTGTAACAATACAGGAAATAGTCCAGAGACAAACAGAACTAAAAAGACAAATAGATATTGCAACAGAAAAATTAATTGAAAAAGTAGAGAAAGTGCAAAAAACTTATGACACTGAACTTAATAAGACAGAGAGTGCCTTATTAGATATCAGGGAAGGAGTTGTGGACATATGTAAAACGGCGGAAAATGTTATGAAAAGCGGAAGTAAGCTAGACGTTATGGTTGCATATTCCGAACTCCAAGAAAAATACACTGATATACCGTTTCTTCCGAGCGTTCCGAATGTTGTTAGCGCTCGCTTTATTGACAGTAGGATAGATACAAAAAAAGTTGAAAAACTTGCTGGAGAAGTTCAAGAACCGTCCACTCGACAAATGTCCATTAATGGAGATCTTGTGATTACACGTTTTGTTGCTCTTTCAAATGATCCTGTTGATGCTTTAGCTCCATTTAATGACCATCTGTGGTTACACAAAGATGGTGAAAATACAATTCAACTTATAACGATTGATAAAATGGAAGTTGTTATGGAAGTGGATACCGATGTCGTGATTGAAGATATGGCTAGAACAAAGTCAGGGGATATTATAATGACAAGCTCTAATGACAGATGCATAAGGCGTATAGAAGGATCAACAGGTGGTCTCTTTTATTTTGGGGATAATAATACAAATCTCATTCCAAAAGGATTGTGCGTGACGGGAACTAAAAATGAAAGAGTAGTTGTATGCATGGTCGGAACAGATGACAGTCATGGGTTACTACAGGTTTTCGACATGTATGGGAAAAAGAAAAAGACTATCGAATTCGATACTGAAAAAGAAAAGTTTTTCAACAATCCTAAAAGAGTTGCAATAAATCACAATGGCCATTTTTGTGTGTTAGACACAGATAAGATTGTAATTGTTCATAAAGATGGAGTCCGTTTGCTGAACACTTACACAGGCATTCCGAAAGAAAAACATTTTGAACCGGAACACATCGTCTGCAATAAAAAAGATAACTTAGTTATAACAGACTCTGAGAACCGAATTCATTTACTAGACTCATCTGGATATCTGCTAAGCTTGATAATCCCGTCCGATAAAAATATTGGTGATATTTATTCATTAGCCAATGGAATCGACGGAACAGACACGATCCTGATTGGCTGTGAAAATGGTGTTGTCATGGCAAGACTTCTTCTTGATCAAGAGGAGTGATAAGTGAAAAGTTTACATTGTACTCCTATATCATAACAACAACAACAACAAAAATGAATATTTAAAAGTGTCATAAAGCATGTTTTTAATTTTTTTTTTATTAAATACGTTCAAAAAATGCTTTATGACAATATTTTCATAAATCATTTTTGAATGTATTAACGATAATTGAAAAAAAGCTCTATGAGAGAAGTATTCGTGATGGTGTTAGAAAGTTAAAAATCTTGTAGATGCTGCGACATCTTGATAAGCTAAATTATCTTTTACTCCATGTTCACAGTCCACATAAGCATAGTGCATTCCTAAACAACGTTTTTGTTGAACGAAATGAAACCGCATAATGCGATGTTTTTCCGTTAAAATGGTGTTGTGCTGGAATCATATAGCAATCCTTTTTAAATGGAAAATAGTTTGACTTTACCACGTGATTAACTGGGGAAGCGACCGGCTTTTGGTGGCTTACATGGTTTAAGATCGATAAACTATAAAAAATATATCATTTTCAAAATGGGCATTACTTAATGTGTGAACTTGGCATTTTCTTTTTCTATGCAAAATATACATGCTAGTCATTGGCAACTATCTGTTAACAATATTCATTTACATGTATTGATAAGATTCTTTTTTCCCTCTTTTTTTACATTGATAATTCTCTCTCATGCAACAACATTGGTTTATTTGTTGAATGTGATCAGACTTGACATGTATCATAATCGATATTAGTTAGGTAAGGTTGTTTTTTTAAATGTTAATTCCTGTGTATTGTGTGCCTATGGTAGTTTTAGAAGTAAAGTGCCCGCTGCCAGTCCGATCCTAGAAGCTTTACAGCCATTGGTCTCAATGTCGACCGCGAATAAGTGTAATACTTTTATAAAATAGATTTATCTAAATATGACAAATGCGGCAGTAGCTATCTTTTTAAATATATTTATTCATAATTATTAAAAAATAATACATGACAGTTGCAATAACGCTGCTATTACTGAAAGATTAACAAATGGAAAGGGGTAATTGTGTTAAAAGTCCCTGTTATCTTGTCGAGGCGATAAGTTCGGAGAGAGTGGAGGAAACCAGAGTATGTGAAAAACCACCAAACATCAGTAAGAAAGCGTCAGATCGCACTAGGATCGACCCATGTTGGATTTGAACCTGGCGCTTAGAGGAGCCCTGGTTTGTAAGAAAGCACTTTAGACAACGGGGCCACCATAGCTTCTCAAATTTTTACGACTGGTTCCATCCAGTAATACTGGAAAACAGCTTTCGTGCCTTCACTTGGTTCCGTACCTGTTGAATCAATCGAGGGAACTAGGCAATTTTTCTTCAACAAAACATGCATATGCACTAGGGAGCTACAGGTCCCTATAGTACGGAAGCCTAAAGGTGCCACGACTTCCTATCTCTTAATTTCTCGATTTAGTTAAGTCGTAATTACGACTTAGTATCTCGTAATTACGACATAATTTATTTTTTGTAGGTTGCACTTTTCGGCTTCCGTACTATAGTGATCACTAGTATAGAAAAAAAAAAGAATATCAGAATCATTTTATAATTTACATGTTTTTAATTCTAATGACTATTGTCAATACTGCATCTATAATGTTGATTTTGTTGTGATTTTTTTTATTGTTCTTGCAGATCTCGAGTGTTTTACCTAGTTTTTATATGAATTTTCATTGTTGTTATTTTTACAATAATTGCATTTTAGTTTGTTTGTACGTTTTGTGTCGATGTGATCTTGGTCGTTGTGGAAATTGTTAAGTACTGCATCACAGTTTGTACCTTTGGTTTTCACATGATCTTGATTGTTCTGTAAATTTGTCCAGAATTGCATCGTTTTTCTTTTTTTTTGTTTTGTTTTGATGTGTTCTTGATCATTCTGTGTAGAGAGACAAAAACTTTCTAAGTCATAAATTACAAATATACCAGATGCCTAAAATACTGTATGATGTACTGACTGATGACTAAGCTATCCCTTTTCATCTTATAGAATAGCTTATGCTTAAAACCAGATACATCAGACCTGTTCAGCTTCTAGAATTGCTTATGCTTAAAACCAGATACATCAGACCTGTTCAGCGTCTAGAATTGCTTATGCTTAAAACCAGATACATCAGACCTGTTCAGCGTCTAGAATTGTTTATGCTTAAAACCAGATACATCAGACCTGTTCAGCGTCTAGAATTGTTTATGCTTAAAACCAGATACATCAGACCTGTTCAGCGTCTAGAATTGTTTATGCTTAAAACTAGATACATCAGACCTGTTCAGCGTCTAGAATTGTTTATGCTTAAAACCAGATACATCAGACCTGTTCTGCGTCTAGAATTGTTTATGCTAAAAACCAGATACATCAGACCTGTTCAGCATCTAGAATTGTCCAGAGAGAGAGAGAGAGAGAGAGAGAGAGAGAGAGAACAACAACTTTTTGACTTTGTTTTCTTGTTTTTATTCACATACAATACATTCTATTAAAACTTGACTGAATTTAATGTATAATATATTTATCTGTGATAATATAGAAGGTATTCCATGCTTAATAATACCTGCAACATATTCTTTGTTGATAGCACATTTAAAACTTATGTTCCAAAACATACCATAATAAAGCTGTTGTTATTATTATTGCCGAAGATATGATGTGGACAGAAAGGAGACGACATTAAAAATATAATTTTAAAGGAAGTAAAGCCCTGAATTATTCACAGGAAACAGACCGCACTTAAAAGTGGAATGGAGTGGAGTAATAGTGCTTTATGCCCCAGTCAAGATTCTTAGTACCCAGAGAAAACCACCGACCTTTGGCAATCAAATTGACAAACTTTCTAACACTTGGATCTGTTCAGAGTGGGATTCAAACCCAGGTGGTGAAAGGTGTTGTGATCCCTAAGCACACACACTTAAAAGTGTAAAGAACAAGTAAAAAGTAAAAAATTATTGCATTGCCAAATCTTCGAAACATTTTTTTTTTAAAAATTCATGGTCTACAATGCTTTTAGAGCTAAGAAAAAATAGGCTAAAATAAAGAATGGTAACTTGTAACAACAATTATGCATGACTTTGCTTACAACTCTTACATGCTTAATGATATAATAAATGGTGTTGTTTCAGCTCTTAAAATTTAAAATGAAGAACATGAAAACATGATTTTTTTCAAAAACAAACAAACAAATGAATAAATAAATAAATAAATAATAAAATTACACAGTATAAAAAATAATACAATGAATATTCATCACAAATAAATTATAATCTAAGTTTATTTTTCTGTAATTGTTTTCAAGAAAATATAATAACAACTAAATTTAAAAAAAAAAGAATTTTCAAGGGCAACAATTCCTTAACTGATTATAATGTCTTTTTTTAAAAGTTGTAACACAATTAGATCTTGTCAGTTATTAAATTTTGCTATTTATTGTTTTTATCCCTTCACAATTTTTTTCAATAAAATTGTCAAAAACAAAACGTGATTTAACATGTAGTTACACATACACATTTCAGTAACTCATATAAGATACAACCCTTTGTAGACTTACACTATTTAAATTCACAACAACATAGGTTCCAGCTTAATGTATAAACAACATAATTTTCTTAATGATCAGTTCATATTCTGTAACAATTCATAACTGTTACAGTTCTTCTCAAGAGTTTAAATATTTCTCACCATCATTTTTTTTTTGTCTGTTGAAAATATCAAATAAAAAACTTCCTAATGACAAATTGGCAACTAAATGAGGTAATAGCTTAGATATTGAATGTATTTGACAAATACTAAATACACTCTTGCTCGTTAAAAACTAAATAAAACAAACATACCAGTCCTTGTCCATATCAAATACTAAAATGTTTCTAATTTGAAAATTATTACAATGTAAAAATATATTGAGCATTGGTCACATTTTAATTCAATTTCTAAATACAACATGTATCTGATGTTGAAAGGTAAAGTATCATTTTATAATCCAACAATGTCGTAACCTTTTGACCTTTCTTCTTTTTAAACCAAAAGTTATCTTCTCTTTTCATACTGTCTATTAGCTGTCTCATTCCCTTGCTTGCCGATGATTTCTATCATTGAATATTATACATCATCATCTGTGAAAGAAAATAAAAATATAAATTTTAGAACTTTACAACTTCTGGTAAAAGGGGTTTCAGTGGGCGAGTGGTCTAAAGCATACACGCTTAGGATCACAGCGCCTTCCACCACCTGAGTGTGAGAAAGTTTGTCAGTTTGCTTACCGAAGATCGGTGGGTTTTCTCTGGGCACTCCAGTTTCCTCCATCATCCCAAAACTGACCACCTTGAATTAATTATAAGTGAAAGAATCTTGACTGGGATGTAAACAAAAACATAACTCCACTCCACTCCACTTCTGGTAAAACTTTTAAAATCTATCGTAAGAAATATTTCTCTTCTCATCTAATGTATCATATTTTTTATACTTGAAGATAAACTGATTAAATCTCAGACAAATATGTAATTTATATATCTTTATTTCAGTTTTTTGTTTAAATAAAAAATAAAATATTTTATTAATTTATCACTATAATGAATTGTTAGCATCTTAAATCATCAACCATTTTAGAATGCAAATAACTTTAGAATTTATTTCACTTTGACAATGAAATCCCAATTAATAGAATTGTATCAGATATACAGATAATATCAACATCTTCACTTCCTAATTGCTTTAATAATACTATTTAACCCAGAGACTTCTAACAGGGTAAAGCTTTTGGTGCCTCTCACCCCCTGGGTTTAAATCCCACTCGGGACAGATTCTAGTGTGAGAAAGTTTGTCATTTCGCTTGCCGAAGGTCAGTGGTTTTCTCTGAGCACTCCAGTTTCCTCCACCATCCCAGAACTGACCACCTCAAAATTTGTGAAAGAATCTTGACTGGGGTGTAAAACACCATTAATCCACTCCACTTCAACAGGGAAAATGTGGTAGCTTTTCTGATAAAAAGAATAATAATTTTTTACAGAGAATTAAACTTTGTTTAAAACTTCCTGGGTGGGTGTTCATTATGAATGAGAAATATCTTTCAGACCACTGAGATTTTAAAACCCCATTAAATCAATCAATCTTTCAGGCCATTAGATTGCTACATATTTGGCATTTATATCAGTTTTTTTTTTTTAGGTATTTTGTTAAATTTATGTAGTAAAATGTGGATACTTACAAGAAAGGGAAATAAGGATATAAATTTGTTTATTTTATCCAAGATTGAAAATGTACTTCATGGATGTAAAAGATATGAAAATATTTTTAACTGGTTTTTTTAATATAATCAATACAGGTCTGCAAGATCACCAGGATTTGGGTTCAAACTTCCACATATTATTATACTAGGGTAGAGAGAGAAAGGGCAAAAACAAATTCAAGTTACCTGCAGGGTATTGATGGAAAAATGACTACAACCACAGACTGACAAAGTCCTGTTACCATAATTAATACAAGTGAAATAATATTTCTTAAGGTATGAAGCACTTTTAAAACATGTTACTTGTTGGTGGGAAAGCTTATATACACAATTTATCACTTTTCTTTTTGGTGATGGGGGCCCCATGGCTGAATGGTCTAAAGCACACACTTAAGGATTAAATGTCATTTTGAGAATGTCATTGAGGTATGACAACATCAGACCACATTCAAAGTAAGTGAATAGCGAAGCGATTCATGTAACTTTGAACGTGGTCTGATGTTGTCATTAAAAGATCAATGCACCTCTCATCGCTTAGGTTCAAACTCGCATTGGCCAGATCCTTGTGTGATGAAGTTTGTCAGTTTGCTTGCAGGAGATTTGGGATTTTCTCTGGGCACTCTTGTTTCCTCAACCATCTTTAAAATAACTACATAAATATGAGTTAAAGAATCTTGACTTGGATGTGATGCATATTATTCTACTCTTATTGTTGTATGTTCAATTAAAAAAACAGGCCCCAGTTTCACAATCATCCCTTAACTAAGAATTTCCTGAACTTAAAATAAGCAAACTGGGAAATCTATTTTTTTTTAATTTAAAAATAATTATTTTTGATAAAACTTAATACAAATATTAAAAGTTTCATGTGATTTTAAAATGGCATTTTAAATTTCTAAATATCTAAACAATTAACAACATTTTTAAGATTTGAAAATTCGCAAAATTTAAGCTAATGAAAATCTTAGTTGAGGAATGTTACCGGTGCCAGAAGTGGTAAGCTATTTTTCATTACTGGTATCACAGCTGTGGTCCTTGTTCATCAAAAATTTTCTGAACATATGACATGCAAGTTAAAGTATCTGTACATTAACTAACTGAATGGACAGTTAGAATGTACAGATTTATCAACTTATTGGACAGTTACAAGTGAAGTATTAAATACTAACAGAAACACGTACACCATGGATTTTGAACTCATTGAATCCTAAAAATCAATAACCAGCAAAGAAATGTATAAATTCCATTTTTTCATTCAAAATTGAACACATGTCCAATTTCCAAGTAAACATTGCTAAATTCCACATGAAAATTAGTTTGAACTTAGAAAGTCAATGTAAAATAACTGTAAATCATATATTTTCAGAATCAATACGGAGCTGTCTCACCTACACTGTCAACAATTTCACGAACATTTGGTTTTTCATTCTGCACAGATTTCATCTTTTTACTGGCAGATTGAACACTAATATTAAAAGATCTACTCTGTAAAATATTACTTCCATTAACTGATTTTCTACTTCAATATGTTTGTTTAATGGGGTAAATTTTGACTGAGTAAAAAATATGTCTACACTATCTGATGACATCTTAACAAATGAAAGCACATGGCATGATTTGTAGTCTTACATAAGCAAATCACAAAACAGCATGCATTTTGTGTTCCTGTGCATGACTGAATACACTTCATAAAACACACTATTGAATTACCTACAGCTGTCCATTAAGTTATGAAAGAAATCATGTACCTACAACTGTCCATTACTTAATGAAAGGGCAATTTAAAGCTGTGTTTTAAGAACTTAAAAGATGCAATCTGTCCATTTTGCAAACTGTCCATTTTGTGAAAGAAAGAATTGATCTCGGCCCTACGGGCCTCAATCAATATTTTCTTTCACAGAATGGACAGTTTTCAGCTTTTCTCTATAACATAAACCTGGGAAAAACAAAATAACAGCATTGTCTTTAAAAAAAAATTTCAACTGCTTACAAAGTATATACAGGTATCTGGATGAATGTGTTTCGAGATGTAGGCTGATTTTCATTTTTGGTTCAGATAGGGTATCAACCACAACAGATGTCTCACATTCAATGTGTTCTGTAGTGTTTTCTACCTAAAAAAATTAATTAAGTAAGTAATTAGTTAACAAACACACAAACAAATGAATGAATGAATTAATGAATGAAAAAATAAATAAATTATTCATTAAATTAAGTTTAAATCATTAATTGTTTATTGTATTGATAGTGGCTTCACCAGAGGGGTCCAAACACACACAACAGAACACACACTTATGGATAACAGTATGTCTCAACTTTAGGTCCAAAATGTACTTGTGTAAATGCTAGTGTGAGAGTTTTCAGTCTCCTTGCAGAAGGTCAGTGGTTTTCTCCAGGCACTCAGGTTTCCTTCATGATCCCAAATTGAACTTGATATACATGTAAGTGGGTTCATTCCCACTTAACCAACATTTTGAAATTTTGTACATATAGGTAAAGTTTTAAATGTTGGCTAAGTGGGGATTGCTGTCAGTAATGAATTAGACAAGACAATAAGGTTTTAATTACAGTTGAGGGTAAAGTCTATTTCAGGAAAATAATTTACAAGTTATTGATGTTTTATGTTCTGTATGAGATGTTAATTGTTACAATTTCATGTAAAACATCAAAATTTAATTCACCTTAAAATGAAATTTTCACTTTGTGCACATCATGGTTATATTTTTTTACAATGGAGTCTGTCTCAGAACTGACCCTCTTGTTATAAGTTAAAAAAAATCTTAACTGGGGTGTAAAACACCATTACTCTACTCTACTCTCTAAGTTCTATAATGCAAGCATTTTCTCCAAAATATAACAAATAAGTTTAATTATTTATTTAGTTAGTTACTTAGTTATTTTATTTAGAATACTTTTTTCAAAATATAATGAATAAATTAACTGTGTGATTCATTAATTAATTATTAGATTAATAATTTAAAAAATAAAAAAGGGAAAGAAGCGTTATTATTTTAATTTCAAATAAAATTGGCATTATTGTACAGTATACCAGTAATACTTTTCATGTAATTTTGAATTTCATGTTTTATCAAGGAAGTTTGTATGTTAAAATTTCCTTGAGAATTTAATTTCTAATACTGGTTGAAGTTGGCTTGCCATTTAGAATAATCTACTTATTTAATAGACGAGCTATCTGGCTTCATATTTGTCATCTAGTAAGACTAACGTTGCTTTTCCATTGTTTTATAAATTTATGAAGACTTTACTTAGCAAGAAAATGAAACGTGTTCCTAGAACTTAAGGTATGCAAAATTAAATGGTATAAATATATCAAAACTTATGTTGGTGATGACCATTAACTTGATTGAAAAAAAATTTTTGGTGCTTATTTGATAGTCTGGTTATCTTTTGTTTGATTTGGAGAAAAACTTTTAGCCAACATTTGCGCAACAATGGAGATTTTTCGTCTACATGTAAATAACAAATAGCATTTTATATGTGGAGTAAAACTTTACAATACAGATATATAAATCTCAATGAATACAAAAATGTTAGAATAAAATTTGTGTATTACTTTCTTTATATATTATATTGTTTTTGGTACTCTTTGTACACAGAAATGCAATTGAAACCTGTGTTAAAATGATACCTGTTTGAATTTGCACTTAATCCACATATCCATTTCAATGTCAAACCAAAAATATATCATTTAAATCTAGACATGACATAATCTCTCACATCAATAAGTTTTAATTCAGTATCTTCATCTTTGTACAGAACAGTTTGCTGTGTGGTGGTAGCTGAAACTGCAGTATATTCCTGTTCAGAACGAAGTGATCCTGTATCTCTGCTGTCACTATAATGACTTGTATTCCAATTAAAAACACTGGGTACTATAAATTGTTCCTAAGTTGTTCTTACTGGTTTAGTGCTTGTAAAATAAAAATATAGTATATTTTCCTGTCAATTAGCAGTTATTAATATGAAATTTGGCATCATTTATCTTTTAAGCCTTAAACATAATCATGATTTTACAACAAAGCATTAATTCTTTTCATCAACTTTATCAAGTCTTGGTGGAGGCACAGGGCAATTCCCTCCATTTTGCACCAGCTATGCAAATTATTCATACATCTATTTCTTTATCTGTTACAATGGCTTTAAGGCATGTAAACATGTTTAAACCCCCCCCTTTTTTGTTAAAAAAAATACCTGTACACAAATGTTTTAAGATCATTTTTTTTTCTTCTTCTTCTTTTTTTTTAGTATTGCAAAATTTCTTTTCAACATGCATCTTTTGGGATTGAAAATATAAGAAAACTTAGATAAATACAAACACAGCAAAAACTAATGTACAAAAACAATTAAAAGTATGATGTATCAATAAATTGCAATATATAAGACCCTGGGTAGGAATCGAACCTACATACCAAGACAAGATAACCGGTGAGCCAGGACAATTGCACATTTGATGTAGCATTTAAACTAGAGTGAAAAGTAGCTTTTCTATCACTAGAAATTTATTTTAAATCTTGGAAATAATAATCCTATCCACTTATTTAAATATTTTTGATAGAAAAATAAATCTTAAATTTGCATGAAATGAAAAAGACAGTTACAAGGGAAATAACTCTGTAACCTAAAACATAGAATGAGAAAAAAAGATTACTCTTACTGAAATCTCAAACAATGGTCTGTATAAAACTATTCTGGTTCCCTAATCTGAAAAAAAAATATAAAGACTTATGATTGAAAAAATAAAAAACAAAATAGGTTTATTTAATTCAAACAGTGAAGGTTTTTCAAGATTTTGTTACTACTAGACGCGGAGGAATCAGTATTTTAGTAAAAGACTCAATTAGTAGGAATTTTTAACTGATTGATTGTAAATCTAAACTAGTGTAATGGTTAAAAGGGCAGACCTTGTTTAACGGTGAAGATATTACTTTTGGAGTAGTCTATGTTCCACCAATAGTGGCGGCTTATTCTGAAGTGGATTGCTTTAATGAGATTGAAAATGAAATAACTAGAGTGTTTAAAATAACTCCACATATTTGCTTATTAGGAGATTTCAATGCTTGCACAAATAAACTGGCTGATTTTGTTCATATTGATGAAGGTTTGATAGACATATTTGAAAGTGATGAAGACACTAAATATCATTTAAATTGTCATAAAATATTTGAAAATCTGGAAATTTGTCTAGATAGACATTCAATGGATGTTGCCCAACCAAACAGATATGGTTGCAGGTTGATAGAAACATGTAAAGGTTGTAATTTGTTTCTTGTTAACGGCAGAGTTGGACAGGATAAGAATATAGGTAAAGTGACATCGAAAGGTGTAAGTCTGATTTATTATGCAGTTTGCTCCCCTGAACACTTTAATATTATAGATGATTTTGTAGTTCTAGAGATGAATAAGATGTACTCTGACATACACTGTCCAATTACTTTAAAGTTAAAATGTTCTATAACAGAAAGTGTTGTAAATAATACAGAATGTGTCACAATTCCTGTTAGATGGTGCTCTTAAAAATCTGAAGCTTTTGTACATAATGTTTTTGATGATGATATTGTAGATATTGTAAATGAATTTCAGTCAGTTAATAATGGAGAGACAAAAGGTTATTTGTAAATACTGTTGTCAAGAAAATATGTTACATGTTTTCTAATTCTGCTAAAAATCTTTTGGTTTTAAAAAGAATAATTGCAAGAATAACAGAAATTTTCCTTGGTTCAATAATGAATGTTCTCAAAAGAGAAAGTGATATTTTAAAGCTAAGAAACATTTTGTCAATATTAAGACCAAACTTGCAAAGAAAATATGAATACAGCTTGTACATGTAAATCTTACAAAAGAACACTTTGTTAACACTATGACATTTATAAAGGAAAAATAGAACTTAAATTAAAAAGTATACGTACCACTAATCCAAAGGATTACTGAAAGGTTTTAAATAGAAATGTAATTACCAAGCAATATGACAATATTGATTAAGATAAATTTTACGAATATTTAAAAAAAATAAACTCTTTTGACACTCATGATTCTTGCAAAGACGAGATGGATTTAAATGAATTTGACGATATAGATAATGCTAATATCAATGGTGAAATAACTGAAAAAGAAATTATTGAAAATGTTAGAAAGTTAAAAAAAAAAGGTAAATCATCTGGTACTGACGATGTGTTAAACGAATATATTAAGTCTACTCTTAATAAGATGTTACCAGTTTGTCTACTTTTGTTTAACTTTATTTTAGATACTGGTATAATTCCTGGTGAATGGGTAACAGGCTCCATTAAGGCTATTTACAAGAACAGTGGAGATAAAAAAAGCCCAGATAATTATAGAGGCATTACTACCGGTATTTTGAGTTGTTTCGGAAAACTGTTTACTTCTATTATTAATAACCGCCTTAAATATTATGTAGAAAATGAAAATGTATTTACTAGAGCACAAGTGAGTTTTCGCCAGTCTTATTCCACCGTTGATAATATTTTTTGTTTTATATGGTATAATAGAAATTCTATTTGCTTCTAGAAAGAAACTTTTCTGTGTTTTACAGATTTCAAAAAAGCTTTTGATAAAGTATGGAGAAATGGATTAAGGTATAAGTTAAGAAAATGTAATATTAATGGTAAATGTTTTAACATTGTTGAAAATATATATAGTTTGATAAAATCTTGTGTTATTGAAGGTAACAATAAATCAGAGTACTTTTCTTGTGAGATTGGTGTTAGACAAGGAGAAAATCTGTCTCCTCTCTTATTTTCAATTTTTATAAATGATTTAGAAGACTTTCTATTGTCTAAAGGTTGTAAAGGTCTTGAGTGTATTTTTGAAATAGGCAATAAAAATCTTGTCATACGAATGTATTTTTAAAAATTTTATTGCTTTTCTATGCTGATGATAATGTAATTTTTGCAGAAAATGCTAATGATCTTCAACATGCGGTTAATGTTTTTATTCAGTATTGTAGAATTTGGAAGCTAGAAGTAAATATTTCCAAAACTATAGTCATGGTATTCTCCAGAAGAAAGCCAAAACACTTGCCTAAAATAATGTTTGATAACCTTTCATTAGAATATACAGATGTTTATTGTTATCTCGGAATTTTGTTTAACTCTAACAATAAATTTCTTAAAGCTAGGAAAAGATTATTGGATCAAGCAAATGGAGTTTACAAAAAAATTAATAATCTACTGTAATCGATAGAATGTCAGTTAGGATTATTTGATCACTTAGTTTTACCAATTATGTTATATGGGTGTGCGGTTTCGGGATTTGAGATCAATATAAAGCTTTTTGGAACTCTTCGAAAATCTTGTGAAAGAATTCTGAATATGAAAAATAACACGCCAAGTTATATGGTTTATGGTGAGCTAGGTAGATACCCGTTTATATACAGATCTCACAAAGAATGTTGTCTTTTTGGTATCAGCTACTACTTTGTGAAGATAAATTGTCAAACTCTACCTACAGAAAACTTTTGTTCATTAACAACAATGGTAAAAATATGTCATGGATAACAGAAATCAAAAATTTGTTAAACAATACTGGTTTTGTAATATTTGGAATAGTCAAGTAAAGCTGTTGAAATCAAACTTAATGACCAGTTTTTACAAACATGGTACTCTCAAATTCAGAACTCAAGCAAGGCTGTGATTTAAAGAAAATATAAAGTAGATTTTGGCTTAGAAAAATATTTGAAAATTTAACCTTTTAATTTAAGATACATATTTGCTAGATTTCATACATTCAATCATTTGCTTCCAATTGAAAAGGGTAGGTGGGTTAATGTAGATAGGAATGACAGAATATGTACTCTTTGAATTTCTGATAAAATTGGGGACAGGTTTCATTTTTTATTGGAATGTAGCTTCTTTAAAATCAATAAAATACAATATATAAGGAAAAAATATTATGTAAAACCAAATATTCTAAAATTACGATACTTATTGAATAGTACAAACAGGATAGAACTGTTAAATTTATGTAATTTTATAAAAGATGGCTTAAAATATTACACTTAAGTATCAAACATGTAACTAGTAACTTTATGTATGATTTTGTCACAAACAGTATATACATGTAATTATATCTATTTCTATAAATGGAAATTCTAAAAGCTTTGGTCAACTCAATAAAATGTTCTTTATCAGCTTCAAGCATGAGTCAACGTTCTATATGTATGTAAACAAAAGCATCAACAGAAAGAAAAAGTGTCCCTGCAAGAACGACAACAAATCCTGCAAAGAAAAGAACAAGGGTCAAGTACTCAGTTTAGTTACCTGGATACAAATAAATGTTCTTTGATGAGGAAAAGAGAGGAAAATATAATGACTTTTACACATGACAAGACAATGTGTACCGCTTTCTTAATAAAAGTAGCAGGTTTAACAAACAATAACTTGTCAATAAGAATTGTTTTTAGTGATTCAGGAGGGAAATGTGATATAAATCTCATCTTGCTTGATATAATTTCCAAAACATCTATTTACTTAAATCTTTAAATAAGATATTCACTGCTATTTAATATGTATAACAAAGCTCAAAGGGAAGTAACTCTTATATTAACTGTACTGACTGCAAGTTTTTCAATGATACACCTCACTGATGTTTAAAATGGCAACTCAAAAATGAGTTTGAATTTACCTTGCTGTTAAACTAACAAACAAACACTTTTTTGGTTGCAATTAAATAATTTTATTATTTTTTGTTCTCTAGTTGTGGGATGTAAAATTATCAGATATTTCTTTATTTCACACTAAAATATACAACTACTTTTCTTACATGTATGATCATATTATCATTGACACCATCTGTAAAACTGTGTCGAGAAGTGTAAAATAGTAAAACCTGCTTAATCGCATATATCGGTTAATCGTATATAATTCTGAATCCCGGAGGCTATGCGATTTGCCAGGTTAGACTTACCAGTATATAAATTGGGAGATGGATTTATAGAATGGACTATGTGAGTCCATTGTTTCCGAATCCTTTTACTTATTAATATATATATTGTTTCAATGTAATGTTATGATATTTACTTACTTACTTACTTAGGCCTTGGGCCCCTAGAGGGGCATAGGCCATCCACAACAACCCGCCATTGTCCACGGTCCTGGGCCAACCGCTCCAGCTCCCCCAGGAGCAGCCGGTCTGCTTGGCGTCTGCCTCCAGGTCCCTTCTCCATGAGTTCTTGGGCCGGCCTCTCTTTCTCTTCCCCTGGGGGTTCCAGGTCAGGGCCTGGCGGGTGATGTTGGTCGGTGGTTTTCTCAGGGTGTGTCCAATCCATCGCCATCTTCTTCTTCTGATCTCTTCTTCTGCTGGCATCTGGTTGGTTCTCTCCCAGAGATCTGTGTTGCTGATGGTAACTGGCCAGTGGATCTTCAGTATTCCACGTAGGCAGGAATTTATGAACGTTTGCACCTTTTTGATGGTGGTCTTTGTTGTTCGCCATGTCTCTGCTCCATACAACAATACTGATTTAACGTTGGAATTGAATAGGCGGATTTTGGTGCAAGATGAGATGAGGTGAGATCGCCAGATGTTCTTCAGGACTTTGTAAGATGTTCTTGCCTTTCCGATGCTGGTCTTCACATCTGCATCTGTTCCTCCCTGCTGGTTGATGACGCTCCCAAGGTACGTGAAGGACTTGACCTCTTCCAAGTTGTTGTCTCGCAACTTCACTGCCTCTGAGCTGGAGGCATTGATCTTCATTATCTTGGTCTTGTCAGGATGGATGTGAAGGCTGACTTGGGAGGAATGGGAGGCCAGGCTTGAGGTCTTGTTCTGCATCTGTTGTCGATTGTGGGAGAGCAGAGCGAGGTCGTCGGCGAAGTCTAAATCGTCTAGCTGAGTCCAGAGGGTCCATTGGATGCCGTTCCTCTGTCCCTCTGTCGTCCGCCTCATCACCCAGTCGATGGCGAGGAGGAACAGGAACGGCGACAGAAGGCATCCTTGACGTAAGCCGGTCCTTACATCGAAGCGACGTGTTAACTGGCCTCCATGAACAACCTGACAAGCCATCCCCTCGTACGACTCCTTGATGATTCGTGTCAGTTTGGCTGGGATCCCGTAGTGTCGGAGGAGCTGCCACAGGGTGTCACGGTGGAGACTGTCAAAAGCCTTGCGGAAGTCCACGAAGTTGATGTACAGCGAGGAATTCCACTCCAGGGACTGCTCAACAATGATACGTAGTGTGGCGATCTGGTCGGTACAGGATCTGTCCTGCCTGAAGCCTGCCTGGTGGTCCCGGAGCCTGACGTCTACTGCATCTCTCATCCTTTCTAACAGGATCCTGTTGAACACTTTCCCTGGCACTGACAGGAGTGTGATGCCTCTGTAGTTCTCACAGCTGCTGAGGTCTCCTTTCTTTGGCAGCTTGATGATGTGTCCATCTTTCCAGTCTGTTGGTATTTCTTCCTGTTCCCAGATCTCAAAGAGCGGTAGTAGTATGATATTTACTTTAATAAAATACTGTTTAAACTAAATATATTATACTATTTATGAAAAAAGTTTTAAATTTGTTAGCATCCATTATAAATACATATGGTTTTAAATTTCAATGCAAAATAAAACTGGTGTTTTGTTTTATTTTCCTTGGAATATTATATTTAAATTTTACTCACAAACACTGAGGTATACATAAATTCTTCAATCAAAATAACTTGTAACCAATTATCTTTATGTCGAAAACATCAATCCATTAACTCTATCTACAATAAGAATGGTTACACATCATACCAGACATCAAATTTTCAGAATTTATAACTACTACAAATTACAGTTGGAAAAGAGTAAAAAAAACTGAAAATTTCTTTATACAAATTGAATGAACTTTCAAACCATATCCAACAAATTATGTAAGGTGTAGTTGGTAAATGTTGTTTATAGTGATTATCCTGTTCTAAATTTTAAATGTATATGTATAAAAGGGCTTTCACAATTTGACAGAGCAGAGCAGATGACTGAACTTGTGCCAATATGATTGCATGTGTGGTGCACACACCATCATGCATACCATGGTATGAATGCTAGTGCAAGTTAGAGGGGTATATATACCACTCATATCTTTGTCGCTGACAAATAAATAACGCCAGCACACTAATATGTCTTTGATGGAGTTCTTGGAGTTGTGCCCGGAGATTCAGCAAACCCAGCAGACAGCAAGGAGGTTTTGGTGCAGCAGCATCCATGGTTAATTGTTATCTGAAACAAAGATACTTATACAGGCTATATAAACTAGTTACAAAACATGGCAGATTGAAGCTGATAAATCTGATTAGGTACCTACAATTTATATTTTTGTTCTGAAAAGTTCTTTCAGATGGCAAATACCCAAAATATCCTCAGCTTTGGGGAATGTCCACCTTTATTCAAACATCCAGGCATGCAAAACATGTGAATGTAAATGTTTAAAACCTAGCTGCTCAAAGTCACAATGTAAACAATGGCAAAAGTGGACCGGATTGATAGTAGTGCTACCTGCAATTTTAACAAAACAAACCATAACTCACAAATGTAAGTGATTTCTATAAACCTTCCCCAAATAAAATGAGGTTGGGGGAGGGGGGGGGGGGGGTAATAGTTTGTATTTTGGCTTTACCTCAAAACAATCAAAATGAAAGGACAAATTTCTTTAACTGTACCTAATTCTTGTTTATACTTAATATAAAGTGTTGTTTTGTTTTGTTTTGTCTTGTTTTTTCAGAAATTTAAAAAGATTGAAAAATTGTCAGATGAACAGACAGAAAAAGATTATAACAATGTTAAGACATGGATACAGATACTAAGACTGAGTGTAACAATGTTAAGACATGGATACAGATACTAAGACTGAGTGTAACAATGTGAAGACATGGATACAGATACTAAGACTGAGTGTAACAATGTTAAGAGATGGATACAGATACTAAGACTGAGTGTAACAATGTTAAGACATGGATACAGATACTAAGACTGAGTGTAACAATGTGAAGACATGGATACAGATACTAAGACTGAGTGTAACAATGTTAAGAGATGGATACAGATACTAAGACTGAGTGTAACAATGTTAAGACATGGATACAGATACTAAGACTGAGTGTAACAATGTTAAGACATGGATATAGATACTAAGACTGAGTGTAACAATGTTAAGACATGGATACAGATACAAAGACTGAGTGTAACAATGTTAAGACATGGATACAGATACTAAGACTGAGTGTAACAATGTTAAGACATAGATACAGATACTAAGACTGAGTGTAACAATGTTAAGACATGGATATAGATACTAAGACTGAGTGTAACAATGCTAAGACATGGATACAGATACTAAGACTGAGTGTAACAATGTTAAGACATGGATACAGATACTAAGACTGAGTGTAACAATGTTAAGACATGGATACAGATACTAAGACTGAGTGTAACAATGTTAAGACATGGATACAGATACTAAGACTGAGTGTAACAATGATAAGACATAGATACAGATACTAAGACTGAGTGTAACAATGTTAAGACATGGATACACATACTAAGACTGAGTGTAACAATGTTAAGACATGGATACAGATACAAAGACTGAGTGTAACAATGTTAAGACATGGATACAGATACTAAGACTGAGTGTAACAATGTTAAGACATGGATACAGACACTAAGACTGAGTGTAACAATGTTAAGACATGGATACAGATACTAAGACTGAGTGTAACAATGTTAAGACATGGATACAGATACTAAGACTGAGTGTAACAATGTTAAGACATGGATATAGATACTAAGACTGAGTGTAACAATGTTAAGACATGGATACAGATACAAAGACTGAGTGTAACAATGTTAAGACATGGATACAGATACTAAGACTGAGTGTAACAATGTTAAGACATAGATACAGATACTAAGACTGAGTGTAACAATGTTAAGACATGGATATAGATACTAAGACTGAGTGTAACAATGCTAAGACATGGATACAGATACTAAGACTGAGTGTAACAATGTTAAGACATGGATACAGATACTAAGACTGAGTGTAACAATGTTAAGACATGGATACAGATACTAAGACTGAGTGTAACAATGTTAAGACATGGATACAGATACTAAGACTGAGTGTAACAATGATAAGACATAGATACAGATACTAAGACTGAGTGTAACAATGTTAAGACATGGATACACATACTAAGACTGAGTGTAACAATGTTAAGACATGGATAAAGATACTAAGACTGAGTGTAACAATGTTAAGACATGGATACAGATACTAAGACTGAGTGTAACAATGTTAAGACATGGATACAGACACTAAGACTGAGTGTAACAATGTTAAGACATGGATACAGACACTAAGACTGAGTGTAACAATGTTAAGACATGGATACAGATACTAAGACTGAGTGTAACAATGTTAAGACATGGATATAGATACTAAGACTGAGTGTAACAATGTTAAGACATGGATACAGATACTAAGACTGAGTGTAACAATGTTAAGACATGGATATAGATACTAAGACTGAGTGTAACAATGTTAAGACATGGATACAGATACAAAGACTGAGTGTAACAATGTTAAGACATGGATACAGATACTAAGACTGAGTGTAACAATGTTAAGACATAGATACAGATACTAAGACTGAGTGTAACAATGTTAAGACATGGATATAGATACTAAGACTGAGTGTAACAATGTTAAGACATGGATACAGATACTAAGACTGAGTGTAACAATGTTAAGACATGGATACAGATACTAAGACTATGTGTAACAATGTTAAGACATAGATATAGATACTAAGACTGAGTGTAACAATGTTAAGACATGGATACACATACTAAGACTGAGTGTAACAATTTTAAGACATGGATACACATACTAAGACTGAGTGTAACAATGTTAAGACATGGATATAGATACTAAGACTGAGTGTAACAATGTTAAGACATGGATACAGATACTAAGACTGAGTGTAACAATGTTAAGACATGGATACAGATACTAAGACTGAGTGTAACAATGTTAAGACATGGATATAGATACTAAGACTGGGTGTAACAATGTTAAGACATGGATACAGATACTAAGACTGAGAGTAACAATGTTAAGACATGGATACAGATACTAAGACTGAGTGTAACAATGTTAAGACATGGATACAGATACTAAGACTGAGTGTAACAATGTTAAGACATGGATACAGATACTAAGACTGAGTGTAACAATGTTAAGACATGGATACAGATACTAAGACTGAGTGTAACAATGTTAAGACATAGATACAGATACTAAGACTGAGTGTAACAATGTTAAGACATGGATACAGATACTAAGACTGAGTGTAACAATTTTAAGACATGGATATAGATACTAAGACTGAGTGTAACAATGTTAAGACATGGATATAGATACTAAGACTGGGTGTAACAATGTTAAGACATAGATATAGATACTAAGACTGAGTGTAACAATGTTAAGACATGGATACAGATACTAAGACTGAGTGTAACAATGTTAAGACATAGATACAGATACTAAGACTGAGTGTAACAATGTTAAGACATGGATACAGATACTAAGACTGAGTGTAACAATGTTAAGACATGGATATAGATACTAAGACTGAGTGTAACAATGTTAAGACATGGATATAGATACTAAGACTGAGTGTAACAATGTTAAGACATGGATACAGATACTAAGACTGAGTGTAACAATGTTAAGACATGGATACAGACACTAAGACTGAGTGTAACAATGTTAAGACATGGATACAGATACTAAGACTGAGTGTAACAATGTTAAGACATGGATACAGATACTAAGACTGAGTGTAACAATGTTAAGACATGGATATAGATACTAAGACTGAGTGTAACAATGTTAAGACATGGATACAGATACAAAGACTGAGTGTAACAATGTTAAGACATAGATACAGATACTAAGACTGAGTGTAACAATGTTAAGACATGGATACA
This sequence comes from Tegillarca granosa, assembly GCA_029721355.1. Classification (NCBI taxonomy): domain Eukaryota; kingdom Metazoa; phylum Mollusca; class Bivalvia; order Arcoida; family Arcidae; genus Tegillarca; species Tegillarca granosa. Next base: position 27,520,118 of record CM056606.1, read on the forward strand.
GATACTAAGACTGAGTGTAGTTCAAGGTCTAATATTACAAGTTTTTTCCTAAGTACCAGACAATTTCACGCTACCATAAAAATAGTACTTTGTATTCAAACTATATAAGTTTATCTCTTTGGACATTTGGTAATCATTATTTCTAGTACTTACATGTTTTGACTAAATTTTCAGTGAGTACATGTAGTAACATATTAGACATTGAAGCTTGGTGAAATAGGAATCTAATAACTATCTGCAAGTAAACTATCTTGTGAGTAAAAAAGAAAATACATGTATTACTATCAAATATGGTTTTATTGTTTCAGAGATAACTTTACAATGTTCCAATCAAATTGGAAATGTTCTTTTCATGACAAGAGCACCTGTTGTAAAAATAATGATGTACGTATTTTAGTTTACTGCTACACATATTTCAGATCAATAATCGAAAATAAAAAACTTTAAGAAACATTGTAAATACATGTGTAGAATCAAGAAATGAAATATTGCTAATATTTTTTTTCTGAAGATCAGGTAATTTAACTACATATCACAAGTCATGTATGAACTCAATATCAGAACATTTATCTTTGATGTACAGTGCCATTTCATATAATGATTCAGTACATAAATTTGATGTTTTGTTGTAAAAGCTGGCATCACCATAAGGCAAGACTTAGGTGTTACTTTTCAAGTGTTGGCAGCAGCATTGGCAGCAGCCTGTCAAAATGTGAAAGTTAGTGTTAAAGTCCAAATATTTCATACTAGTATTGAAATGAAATAATTTGTATATCTTTAGAATTGCAAATGATTACTCATATGAGTATTCAGTTTTGCAGTTTGCATTTGGAAAAATAATTAGTTTTTTATATAAAAAGTGGATTTTGAGAAATGGTGGAATGTCAAAATGTGAAAGTTTAGATTAAAGTCAAAATATTTGATAAAAACTTGTATTGAAATACTTCTTTGTTATTTTTTAGTGTTGCAAATTTTCACTAACACGACTCCAATGTTTAATTTTTTTTTTGACAAAATAGTCAATTTTCATGGCAAAAAGGCAGATTTTGAGAAAATGTGAAATTTAAACACTAAAATAAAAAATTTCAGAGAAAAAGTGCATATTTTGAGAAAATGCATTGAACATTTAGTTTTCAATGTGGGGGTCTTACTGATTCTCTCACTTTTAATTACTGGCATATCTAAACATTGTTGTTTTTTTTTTAGTAATTATAGTCTACTAATTTACCTTTATTTTGTATTTTAGAACTTTCTGTCAATATTCAATAACATTTATAGAACTGAATTGAAAAAAAAAAATACATCATTTGAAAAAGAAATGCATAATTTTCAAAAAATCAATACCATTGTCATTTCTGCTTAAAAGTAGTCTAAAACTATAAGTTTTTGTAATGAATTAACAGTATATCATTGGGGTGGGGGGATCTTTGATTCGATCAATATATTACATTTTATTACTTTTCAAATGTATTCACATTTGTAACAAATTAATCAAAAAGTGGTAATAATTGTTGATTTCTCATAATCTTTTTTTTTTTTATTTTCTTCAGTATGATAAAATTTTTAAAATCTTAAATTACCTTATCAACAGTTTCATTTTGAGTTTTTATGAAATACATATTCAACTTATAACACATAAAAATACAGTTTTGAATTAGAATCAGTTTTGATTTATTCTATATTGCATCAAATTGATTTTTTTGATAAATTTTTAAAGCATACTACAGTTAAATTTTTTAAGATTTTCAACATAATTTTCTCATACCCAATGATCAAATTTCTTCTTCTTTAAAGCTGCATAAAATTTTTCAATTTTTTTTTGGTTTTCTAAAAATATATTTTTTAAAAATAGATAACTTCTAATCACGATCTGCGAAATTCATTTTCTAAAATTTCATTCCTTTTAAATGTAAATAAACGGAATCCTCGAACCTGTTGGTCAATGTTTATTAATGATTAAATTATTAGCTGGGAGCATGCGCATGGATGTACAGAAACTCAATAAATCGAAAGTGAAACCAGACAAATAGTATTAATTGCCTTTCATTAATATCCAGATGTATTTGCAATGGTGTTACGTATCCCTTACTAAGGCACAAATGAACAAATTCCATTAAGTTCTATGTATAATTTATCATATTTCGCCGTTTTGTAAGTTGTGTTTAAATGACCCAGATTTTATGACGTAAGCATGTTCTAATATTAGATCCCACATGCTACATCTTGCTGGGAAATTATTGTTATTTCTGTAGTTATTTGAGCTTTTATCGTTGAACCAAATGTAACACTGTTGATTAGGAATGTCATTAATTAGATCAGCACCATCTTAATTTTTATCCTTGGAAAACTTAATGCAGCTTTAAAACAGACTATAGTTTTTAATTAAGTTTTTTGTTTTACATGTTCTTTCTTGGTCTTTAATTTCTATGGGTAATTAAAAGTGGGACAATCAGGAATGAACCTTCTGTGGTACTTTAGTTCATTGCTGATATTTTATAAATTATGTTAATTTGAAAACTGTGTTAATTTGAAAACTTAACAGTTTTTTTTTTTTTTCACTTTTATCTGGTTTAACATTTGCAATTTCAGGTTTTCAGTTTTCGGGTTAGGAATTGGCAGGGTTATATGTTTACACTTAGGTTCAGATTGGTATTTGCAAGTTTAAATTTTCAGTCTAGTCAGCTTTGGATTTAGCAAGTTCAGGTTATCAGTTTAATCAGGTTTGATTATTTGCAGGTTCAGGTTTTCAGTTTACTCATTTTTGGTACTTGCATGTTCATGTTTTCTGTTTAACCGGGCTAGGAATTTTCAGTTTAAATGGGTTTGATACTTGCATGTTTATGTTATCAGTTTAATTAGGCTGTGAATTTGCATGTTCAGATTTTTAGTTTAGTCAGTTTTGATATTTGTATCATTAGGTTTTTCTGTTCAGTTGGGTTTAGTATTTAAAGGTTTCTTTCAGTTGGGTTAAGTGTTTACAGGTTCCGATTTTCAGCTGCTTGTCTGCAGCATACTTACTTGGTAAGTTAGCATCTTCACAAAATTCACCTTTAGTTTAGCAAAATAATATCCATCCATCAATCCATCTGTCATTCACAATATTGATTAAATGCACTGAAACAAAATAAAGCAGTTTATTCAATTTGCTTTTCCTGAATTTCATCAATAATACCAATTTAATACACTCATAGAATGTTAAATCTAGATTGATTGATTTAATGGGGTTTTACATCCCAGTCAAGAATATTTAATTTATATTGAGACATCACCAGCTATAGGTGAAATGACAGAAAGTTTGACCTTTGCATTGTACTTAGGACAATTTGCAGGGGGGATTCTTTAGCATGCCATGACTGCTTTGACAAACTTACCATTTTTGTAAAGGTCTTCCCCGAAGGACCTAGTGAATTTCATATTTTATATGTTGAGTGCCTGACAAAAGAACAGTAATCACCTATTTTCAAGTCTTGGTCAGACCCAGCTGGGTTTGAACTTGACCTCCTACAAATGAACCCAGCACTCTACCTACTGAGCTACCATGGTGGTATTATATCTTGAGAAAGTAATTTTTTATGATATGAGATAATAGATTTACTCACAGCTGATAAAATACATGTAGGTGACTAGTCTCTAAAAGGTTTGTCTTTATGAAGTTAAGTAATATACCACAGGTATTTGGTATTATAGGGTTCCAGGCTTGATGCATTATAATCTGAAAAAAACCTAGTTAAAATGCTTTATGATTACTGTGCAACTTCACCACATTTTTACATTTTAATATATCAGCTAAATCAGCTCAGTCATATTTAACAAATAAATGGGTTTTTTTTTTGTCATAAACTGTTTCCAAGCTTTTAACGATGTCTATATTTGGTAGCAGATAGTGGCATTTAAGGGTAAGCTATAATTTCTCCACAACATCTTATATTAGCAGTTTGTCTATAATATTCAATGACATGCTTTAACTACAGGCAGGGAAAGCAATTTAAAAGAAAAGCTACTGTATTATATATACTATATAAGAATTCCACAGATTTATTTGTCTCGCCTGGTTTAACATAAACTTTCAAATTTTAACACACCGTCGCCGCCACCCCCACCCCTCCTGATGACACCGTAAAAGTAAACCTAAGTCTCGCCTTATAGCGATGCCAGGCTCAACAATATATATATGCCTGTTCCTGGACCATGAAGTTGGATCATGTGATTAATGACAGCATCATCAAATACTTGACTTAGATATTCTAATACAGCATGTCTAGCAGCAGGTAAGGTCTGTAGTAAGAATAACGCTGACTGGGCTAGATTTTATGGACTGACGTGTCTCTCCCTGTTTACTCCTTGTATAAACAGTCTAACCTCTCCTAAAATATTCTACAATATACATGTACAATAAAATTTAACTTTACCAAGTTAGTGAATTGCTGTTTTAAGCCACATCAGAAATTTTGCTATTATTCGCAACTAGAAAAATGTAAAAGATACAACAGTATCAATAAATATCTTAATAAATGTAAAATTAAATAGTCAACTGATAAAAAACCAGTAATATCACAGACAAGCTATATATATATATAAAACAATGGAAAATAGATAATAAAACACTTAAATTTTACCAAACAAAAATTTTAAAGCATATCACTGCCAACAAATATGGAAGAATGCTGCCTAATAAACCAAAAAAAAAAAAACAAAAGAACAAAATTAATCCCAGTACAACAAATACGTTTTAAGCACACACACACACACACACACACACAGACAAACACACACACACAGCAACATTTAAAATAGAGGGATAAGAAACTGGTTTTAAGAAGATTTCTCATGTCTTGTCTATTCATATGCAAATGAATTAGGTCTATCAATCGGTAATAGGTAAATCCTTCACTCTGCACACATATACTCTGACAAGCAGACAGTTTTGATAGTATTCAGTCACTGAAACTGCACATTAAGTTGTTGACATTATCACAATTTCAATTTTAAAAAAAATGGACGTCTGACAAACATCATTTGCACTACTTGGTATAAAAGCAGAAAAACAATTTGCTGATTTGGCAAGTTCAAGAGTTCATACTTGTCTTTATTTATTTATTTCTTTTTGAAATACATTTCATGCAGTTGCAAAAGAACTGAGGCCTACTTTGATAATTTAGTCACCAACAAAATCATAAAAACAGAAAATTCAGTTCATTAGGCTGGCAAAGAGTTTTTTCTTGAAAAGATATACATTTTGCTGTTCAGCAGCAGGTTGAAAAATGATAGTGGATAGTTTCAGAATTTCAGTTTGCGTCACGGACGCCTCTGATTTTAGTTAATGTTTTATTTTTTCAAGAACATCTTTTAAATGTAAAATTGAGAACTAAAACTTCAAAACTATGCATAATGTATTGTTTTTTCAAAATTTAATGATAAGATCTACTATCTCTTCTGCACTCTTGCTTTCTGTTTTCAATGTCACTACTTAGTGGTTACCTACCTGTCAAAATAGGTGTATGTATATTCTTGAATAGATTATCAACCAGCCCTCAGCTTAAGTCTTAAAGACAGTATTTGCAACTTATACCTGTAATGTCACTGCATTGAATTATGTACTTTGTTTATTCAATGAAATATCACATAAGTTTAACTGTATTGGCTTCAGTACACATCACTATCCAAAAATCACAGGTGAAGATACAGGTAAACTTTAAGATTTTATGTTGCCAATTTAAATGAAAATTTTATCACACTGTGACAGTTTAAATTGCCAAAAAAAATATTGACAATTAAATAACTTTGTATTATTATTATCAATATGTATTTGATCACAATAAGAAATTTCCCCTAGCATTTTTCATACATGCATTTAATCAGTAATTATTTCAATTTTTTATTAGAATTAACAAAACAAAAGGCATTACATATCATCTTTCATCCTGAAGTAAAAAAAATCAAAAGTTAAAGGGTAATTAGAAAAAAGATACAAAATTACCAATTTTGGTTATTCTAACCTAGAAGTTTATTAAATTTATCTAAAAAAAAAATGAGAAAATCTCTATGTTTTTCTGCTAAATGCCACATTAATTTAAATTATTACAGTTTCATATATACATCATTCTGAAGACAAAAGTGTCAGGAACTTAAAAAAAACACAATAAGAAAGAGTTAAATTATCAAAGGAATAAAAACTGGTGATGAAGAGTTTAAAATATCTCTTTTTGCTGATGACACCAATTAAACTGGACAGTACAGAGTCATCCTTACAGGGAACTCTAAAACTGCCGAGTGAATTTGCAATGCTTTCTAGCTAGGTCTAAAGATGAATAGTTGTAAAACTTTGGTGGTGTTGATTAGGAACAAGAAATATAATGGTGAAATTTTTAACCATAGGCTTAAATTGGATTGGAATCAGGGTCCATTCCCACTTGAAAATTAACACAATAAAAAATATAATACATGTGTTTTCTGTAGATCTTAAATGAATGATAAAGATTTATTTTAAAAACAAAATACAAAATTGGAAAATTGTCTGAAACAATGATCAAAAAGAATTCTTACTCTCTTGGGAAGAATAACTGTATTAAAAACTCTCATAATATCAAAACTAAACCATTTGTTTACTGCTCTTCCCAATCTGCTCCCTGAAACAATAAGAAATATGGATTCTATGTTTTATCATTTTATTTGGCAATCAAAGAATGACAGAATTAAAAGAGATATGTTAATCAGAAATTATAATCGAGGAAGTTTAAAAATGATAGATGTAAAACATTTTACCACAGCACTGAAAATAACATGGCTGAGGCGAATGTTAAAAATGAATCCGAGTACCAAAAAGTTATCTGAGACAACATACACAAAAATTGTCAATTTACTTAATTATGGCTATAAATATCTGGATGAAATAAGATGTCCGACTATAAATATCTGGATGAAGTAAGATGTCTGACTATAAATATCTGGATGAAGTAAGATGTCTGACTATAAATATCTGGATGAAGTAAGATGTCCGACTATAAATATCTGGATGAAGTAAGATGTCTGACTATAAATATCTGGATGAAGTAAGATGTCTGACTATAAATATCTGGATGAAGTAAGATGTCTGACTATAAATATCTGAATGAAGTAAGATGTCTGACTATAAATATCTGGATGAAGTAAGATGTCTGACTATAAATATCTGGATGAAGTAAGATGTCTGACTATAAATATCTGGATGAAGTAAGATGTCAATGTAAGGATCACTTCTGGAATGATGTCCGTGATGTCCAAATATAACTAGGTGAAAAACAAAAACTTAAAATTTTGATGATATTAAAGACATTAACATTTTGTATAATCCAGACATTTATGTAAACAAAAATAAATAAATAAATAAATAAATAAATAAATAAATAAATAAATAAAAAACCAATTTTCATTAGATCTTGGACTAAGAGCAGCATATTTTTCATAAAAGATTTACTAAATAGTGAAGGAAGTATTATGTGTTAAGAAGACTTAGAAAGACATGTTGCTGTTAGGACAAATTTTATATAATATTTAGGTGTAAAGAAATCAAATAAATCTTACATCAAACATTTAAATACATGTATTAACATCTAGTGTAGAAATGTTTTGTACATGTACACATTTTAACAAAAATTTGTTACTGTAATATGAGTGTGCTAAACTTCGAACATTTTTTTCATAGTCTCTGAATTATTATGTTAATATGGTCTAGGGGGAGATAATTCACCCAGCCTGTCACCTTACATGTTAGTGAATTATCCTTAGTTAAATCAAGCATAATGAACCAATAGGCCTAGTGTGCCTTATTGATCAGCTGACTTTGTTAAAATTATTTGCCTATTCAATACTAAGCTTTTAAGTTCATGGGAAGAAGTTCTTAAAGGGTTTTGATCATATATGGTCACCACCACTCCAGAAACACTAGTCTGGTAGAATCAACCAGTGATCTCAGAAAATGGAGAAATCATCTCAGTTGAATTAAAATATAATGTACATTCAACTTTTTTTTTTAAACATTTCTCTGATGCCAAATACATCCCTCCCACAGGCAAACTTCATAATTTTTAAAACTTTAAATGCAAGTCATATTTACCTCAAAAAGCTCATGTAAATAGCTTGAATTATTTCTCTTTCACTGCAACATGTCTCAAACCCTGAAGGATAAAATATATATATATGTACATATAAACATAAAAGGTACAATTTAGGTTAAAGCTGCATTAAGTTTTCAATTTTCTGAAATTTTTGATTTTTTAAAAATATATATGTATTTTTAAAAATAGATATCTTCTAATCAGGATCCATGAGATTCATTTTCTAAAATTTCATTCCTATTCCTAGCTGTAAATAAACAGAATCCTCTAACCAGTTGATCAATGTTTAACGATGATTAGTATTAGCTTGGAGCATGCATACAGATGTACGGGGACTCCAATGAATCGAAGGTGAAACCTGACAAATTGTATTAATTGTCCGTCATTAATATTAAAATGTTTTCGGAATGGTGTTATAAATCCCTTACAAAGTCACAAATGACAAATTTAATGAAATTCTGCATTTAATTTATCATATTTCAATGTTTTGTAAGTTGTGTTTAAATGAACGTTTTTTTTTTATGACTTAACCATTTGCTAAAATTACATCTCGCTGGGAAATTACTGTTATTTCTGTATATATTTGAGCTTATATCGCTGAATCAAATGTAACATTGGTCATTAGGGACATCAATAATTAGATCAGCACCATTTTAATTTTTTCCTAGGAAAACTTAATGCAACTTTAAGGTAAATCTATCTCATAAACTTCAAAGAAGATGGCAATTTGATATCTTGTAAATGTTGTTATTTTGAAAATGGAATTTCTAATTTTGAACCCTATATAATGAAATATATTCAATTCTTCTCATTTAAAATCTTTATTGATTTATTAAATCTGTACTAATGTCGTGAATACTAAAAATTACAGGAAACCAACACCCATGACTGGTGGAGTTGAGTTGAGTAATGGTGTTTAACGTCCCAGTCAAGAATATTTCGCTTATATCAAGATGTTGCCAGCTATAGACGAAAGTGCAGAAATTTTGCATGTGCATTGTGCTGATAGCATTATACAGCAGGTTTCTTTATCGTGCAATGCCTACTATAACACATGACCTCGTTTATTTTAAGTTCCCATCCAAAAAAACAATGACTTTCATTTTGTAATGCCGAGTGCTTGGCAAAAGAACAGTCACTACCCACTATCAAGTCTTGGGTCAAACCTGGTCAGGATTCGAACACACAACCTTCCACGGAGCGAGCACTCTACCAACTGACGTGACTGGTAGAGTATGGTGTTGTTAATGTCATGAATATTGTTACACAATGAGTTACATATTATGTGTCATATAAAATCATATTCTTTAAAGGTATAAATAATAGTTTTTACTTTACCTTCAAGTGATTTTTTTTTTACTTTTCTTGGATTCAAAATTGAAATTAAAAAAAAATTTCTGCTTTCTTAATTCTATCTCAATATTAGACCTATAAAGAAAACAGGCAAAAGGTATTAGAAACTTAAAATGAAATATTTACATAGAGAATTTTTCCAATATTATATCTTCTCTTTATCTACAACAAAAACACTTTGTTAAATCTAGTTAAACATGATTAACCTTAATATATGATCATGTACCACTACAGCAGCTCAGTTGTTAGAGTGCTCGCTTCGTATGTGGGAGGTAGGGGTTCGAACCCATGCCAGGTCTGACCAAAACTTGAATATTGGTAGTGAATGTTTTTTCGACAGGCACTCAGAATTTAGAAATGAAAGTCACTGGGCCATTTGGACGAGACCTTAAAAACGGATGCTCCGTGTCACGGCAGGCATGACATGCTAAAGCCTGCACACTGCCCTAAGTGCACTGCAAAGGTAAAAACTTCTTCCACTTCACCTATAGCTGGTGACATCTCAATATAAGTAAAATATTTTATACTGAGACGTAAAAGCCTATTAAATCAATAAATCTATGATCATAAATGATTTAATTCAATACAAATGATAAAATCAAATACAGTAAAATACACTGTACAATAAATTTACCTGTTATAAATTCTTCATAAATAAAATATAATACAGTACAACCTAAACCAGTCCAATGTTCAAAACCAAAGTTACTGATATCTCAAGTGTTATCGTTTTAAAAAACTATTATGCAAAGATAAATAATTTTGTGAATTAATTGTGCATTGAAAACTGCGAAAGTAATAAATAGATAATAGTAAAATTTATTTAAAAAACAAAATGTAAAAAAAATACAAAAAATTCTGCATATTCTTACATTATTTTGTGAAATTATTTCAGAGTCATTCAGTGACATCTGTAGGAAGAACTCCAGTGCTGCAATCATCATCTAAATGTAGCTCATAAATTTCTCCGGTTATATGTGTTAGATGACTTGATATCAGACATAGGGGAGAATAAATTTGCTGAGTTGTCACATGTTTCTATACCATCCATTGATTTTTGTAAATTTTCTAGCTCAGAGCAATATGTATTTGCATCTGAGTCTGTCCAATGTGAAACAGATCTGACTGGACTAGAAACAGATAAATCTGACTCAGCTATGTGCGAATAGTGATGTAAACGCAGACAACAAAGATATTGATGTATCAATAAGCTCATTTGAAATGTTTGATGAAGGACTGATTACAAAATATTCATTAAGTATGCTTCGAAGCAAAATAGCCTCCCATGCATCATCTGATACTGCAAATATTGAACTTTAAAAAGGTGGTATCTTTACTGTCACTGTATTTCCACTTTCTGTAGTTTACATCAAAATCATCATTCCATTTATTTCCATCCTTAAGAATTATCTGAAAATGACAAATATTTCGATATAGTAATAACTGAGACTTATAATTAGTATTGGTCTAAGTAAGTAAGTAAGTAAGTAAGTAAGTGAGTGAGTGAGTGAGTGAGTAAGTAAGTAAGTAAGTAAGTAAGTAAGTAAGTAAGTAAGTGAGTGAGTGAGTGAGTGAGTGAGTAAGTAAGTAAGTAAGTAAGAAAGATGAATGAATGAATGATACTTAAAATTTAATTTTAAATACATGTCACCACGAATATCAGTTTTAGGAATAAATGTTTAATGGGTATATGTGCAGTAGTGTCTTGCTATTTGTCATGTTAAAATTGTCATAAGCTGAATTGTCCCCTTTCCTAAAATATGGTAAAAGGGTAGATAACTGCGATAATCACTACCATTTCATAAATTTATACACAATATTTCAACTTTTGCATGCATGAAATTAGTTCAAATTTTACTTACATCATTTTACAAGTGTAATCATCCTAAAAATAGAGGAATGTTGTATAGCTCTCCCACTTAATTTGCTACAGTGCAGATACATGTGATCAGAAGCCCAAACAAGATATATGTACACTATGTACACTTGCGCATTGACTTCAAGTTCATGCCGTTCAGGAATAATTGTATGTGTGAGCACATGCAAGCGACCTCTATCAATATTTAAGGTTGTTCACCTTAGATTCAAGATGGCATCCCTCAGACAAAGTTTGTAAGAAATAGCATAAATAAATTTTGAAACCAGCATGCATTTAATTTTGTATTTCAGTGCAAGGGTATGGTATCTTTCTAGAAGGGATTTGAATGATAGGATTAGTAAAAATTTATGTACAGTTACCTGATTTATTTATATTTTGACATTTTCTCTCCAGTCAAGTGACGGTTTCAAAATCTAAGGGAGATTATTTTAAAACATCTACATGATTATGATGACTTATTTTCATTGTGAGTACTCGCATCCATTCAATAGACTAATAAATTGTATCCGTAAGTGCAGTGGAAAGCAACCAGTAACTTGAACACACCTCAGGGTACTTGTTACGGAATATTTTTTGTATCTCAACAATTAAAAACCAAGAAATGTCTTTAGTTATAATGCATGTTACCTATAATAATTCTCAGAACAGCACAATTTGTAGTAGCAGCTAAAATAACTGCAACATATATTGTGACTTACTTCAATTGTGTGTAGTTCGATCAGAAAAAAAAATCTATTTGGAGTTATTGTTAATGTTTCAACCCAAGTTATTCATTGAAAGGCTACTCTACCACAAGATGCAGACCAGAAAGTCTGGCAGTAAATCACTCTGTATACAACACAATAACACAACTAGTAAGCTCAGCCCTGCTACACACACAGACACATGTGCATGCCTGTATATGTATGTATTTTGTGCCGTTAAGCTATGCTGACCAGTGTTTGAACTAAGCATTAAATCATAAACAGACACAGATCTAAACCTTTCAGTAGAACCGTTACATATTTCAATAAAAAAATTTCAGGTTAACCAGCTACATGTAGTTTAATCACGGGGAAAACAGGTATGCCTTCTGGCAGCTCAGTTAGTACAGTAAGAAGCTGTCTCATTTCGGAACGTTTGAATTGGTTAACAAACTTTACTATCAATATGCATAACAAAGTATACATGGTGATTATTTTAGTTATAAGACGGTATTTACCTGAGAAGTGTTTGTGTCTGTGGGCGCAGCCATCTTGGATTACGTGCTTTCGTCTGAATTCCTACATATAAGAAGGCGCACTACAAGATTGAGATATGGGAAGTAATTATCTTAGAAAATTGGAAAGTCGTTTAATTTGCTAATGTTATTATTTATCTTGATAGGTTATGCATATTGAAATGATATAATAATGCCTTTTTTCATAACTGATTAATATAGCCACAAAAATGTGACAGGGGAGACAACTTACAGTTTCAATTCAATCAACACTAAAATTATGTATAACATGTATCAATACAGTAAATGCCTAAATGCTTATGACATCTTTTTAATCTTTTAATGAAATAACAGATTGTTGCTTATAGAATATTGATCAGAACTAGGACCCTAAATCACAAAACTGGGCGTAATTATAAAAAAAGTCCTGAACATGTGCTAGTTAGTCTGTAAACGATTCTTCAGTTAATGGTCAAATTATGTTTTTATATATTGTTTTGTATTTATTACTTATATTGAATTCATTTAAATCGTTGCAGCTGAGTTCTTAAAGAAAACCAGAATGCCAAACTTCTTCGAACACTGAGGGGCTCGCCTCTAACTGTCTAGACTCGAATCCCTCTCTGGTAGATCGTAAGTGTTTAAAGGTTTGTCAGCTCAATCAAGACACTCTGGTTTCCTCCACCATCCAAGACTTATCGTCTTTATATAAGTGTACGAATCTTGACCAGGATGCAAAACACCAATGTAATGTCATTCTGTTTTATTCAGAAATGTCGTACATACCAGTATAACGCTGTACCATTTTGGTTGGTTGGTCACAGTCTTGGCTGCAATATTGTTTTACGTCACATCCACAATTTTGGATATTCGCAACAATAGCAAGTATATCTATCTCTAAGGATTAATCCAAGAACAAGTTCGTGTGTAAGAGTGTCACACATGATTACTGTGTTCCTTCAACTAGCACCCACTCAGGGAAAGCCTATGACTCAGAAAACTTGACACATCCCTCCCCAAGTCACTTAACCAAGCTCCGGTACCGGGCGAAACCAATCAATATTCTGTCCTCCTAATGCAGAGTGCCAGACGAGGAAATAATATCTTAAAAGCCTAAGTGTATATAGTCCCCACAAATTCCAATTCATGATGTTTTGGAGAGATTTATGCGGCGTATAAAACCTATTTGCTCTTGGATGCTTTAAACAAAGTATCGATAATAGTTAATTTCATGTCACTATCAGTTTGGCTGTCAGTTTCAGTACCAGTGTACCGGTTTTACACCATAACTGCTGTTGTTGTAATGTTGTTTAACGTTACATCAGAAATTTTTTAGCTACTCGCGAGAAGAACAAGGTTATTAATCTTTATGGATTAACACGCAAGAACAAGTTCATGTATGCTTGTGATGTAAGAGTGTATATTATGATCTGGCGTATATTAGCGAGCCTCAAGCGACTTTTTGGTAAGGTGCTAGCTCACCCAGTCAGTATGCCGCAGCAAACATACTACTCCCCAACTTCATTATCCTTGCACTGGATGAACAAGTCGATAGTCTATCCTCTAATGCCATGCGCCAGACGAGGAAGCAATATCTCAAATTTTAAAGTCTTAAGTACGACCCGGTGTAGGCCTGGTATTCGAATGCACGACCTCCCCTCGAGGCGGAGCCTATGCCATAACTGGGTTTCTTATATTTGACTTCATCTTTTTCTTCTCTTTCTACTTTTAAACTAATCCATCTGCTGTATGTGAATAATGTAAAACACGATTATGCAATTTTTGTAATTTTTCTTCAGGGTTTTAAAATAGAAATACATGTACGGGAATTTAATCCGTTAGCATTTCTCCATATATTATATTAATTCAATAATTTTGTATTGCTTGCTCGTTGTTCTTTTTATATGTGTGTTTTTTGTATTTCTTTTGGTTTATATGTATACATATATGTTCTAATAAAGTAAAGTACTTATGGAAATAATTTATAAACAAGAATTCCAGAGATTTAAATGTTTCGCCCAGTTTGTATTAGGTTTTGGCATTGTTCATCTTGAAGAAACACGGGTTAACCAAAACAACACTTTGAAATAAACTTGTATTTTAAACAAACCCCATGTTTTAGACCCGGTTGCGTCGTCTGGTAAAGAACAAAGATATGTAATTTTACATTCTGGTAGAAAAGAAACTGGACTGATTCCTGGTTGTGTTTTGGTTTTTCAAGCCCAGTCAGGAGATGACAACTAACAAAGAAATGAATGGAAAACTGTAAAAAAACTGTATCTTTATTTGTTTGAATATCAGTTATTGCCTGCTCTTACCAATCTGTCTGTGATAGTACAAGATAATGCTCCTTATCACAATATCAGGGCGAGGCCAGCACTGCACCTACTTCGAACACGCAAAAATGAAATGATACAGTGGCTAAAGGATATCAATAAAGCATTTCCAACTTTTTCTAAGAAACCAGAGCTGTATGAGATCATCAAAATAAACAAGACTGCATCTGTTTATAAAACGGATGTCTTAGCTCACCAGTGCTCGCTCCGTAAGTGGAAGATCGTGGGTTCAAACCCGACCGGGTCTGACCCAAGACTTGAAAGTAGGTAGTGACTGTTCTTTCGCCAAGCACTTGGCATTACGAAATGAAAGTCACGGTTCTTTCGGATGGGAACTGAAAATAAACGAGGTCCCATGTCACGGCAGGTGTGACACGATAAAGAACCCTGCTGTATAATGGCATCAGCGCAACGCACAAGCAAAATTTCTGCACTTTCGCCTATAGCTGGCGACGTCTCGATATAAGTGAAATATTCTTGACTGGGACGTTAAACACCATTACTCAACTAAACTCTTAGTTCATCATCACGGTCATTTTGTTCTTTGTTTGCCTGTCAGACATTGTGAGGTTAACCCAATAGAACTTATTTGGACACATTGCAAAAATTTCATCGCAGAAAATAACAAAACTAGAAAATTTACAGATTTAAAACACTTATTTAACACATTTTTTGAGAGGGTAACACCAAATATTTGGGGAAAATGTGAGTACCATTTGTTAAAATATGGGGAATTTTTATTAAAATCAGATTGAATACACTTTGATTAAAAAACCATTTACTATTCAAGTCAGTATGGACAACGATTCTGATAGCAGTGATAGTGAGGTGATGA